>OY756249.1:17328745-18068745 GCA_963576845.1 Megachile leachella
TATAGTGTTGATAATGGTTGTTATAGTGGTGATAATGGTCCTTATAATGGTGATAATGGTTGTTATAGTTTTGATAATGGTTGTTATAGTGAGGACAATGGTTGTTATAGTGGTGATAATGGTTGTTATAGTGGCGATAATGTTTTTTATAGTGGGGATAATGGTTGTTATAGTGGTGATAATGGCTGTTATAGTGGTGATAATGGTTGTTATAGTGGTGGTAACGGTCGTTATAGTGGTGATAATGGTCCTTGTAGTGGTGATAATGGTTTTTATTGTGGTGATGATGGTTGTTGTAGTGATGATAATGGTTGTTATAGTGGTGATAATGGTTGTTATAGTGGGGACAATGGTTGTTATAGTGGTGATAATGGTTGTTATAGTGGTGATAATGGCTGTGATAGTGGGGATAATGGTTGTTATAGTGGTGATAATGGTTGTTATAGTGGGGATAATGGTTGTTGTAGTGGTGATATGGTTATTATTGTGGTGATAACGGTTGTTATAGTGGTGATAATGGTCGCTATAGTGCGGATAATGGTGGGTATGGTGGTGATAATGGTTGTTACGGTGGTGATAATGGTTGTTACAGCGGTGATAATGGCTGTTATAGTGGTGATAATGGTTGTTATAGTGGCGATAATGTTTGTTATAGTGGGGATAATGGTTCTTAGAGTGGTGATAATGGCTGTTATAGTGGTGATAATGGTTGTTATAGTGGTGATAATTGTTGTTCTAGTCGTGATAATGGTCGTTATAGTGGTGATAAAGGTTGTTATAGTGGTGATAATGGTTGTTATAGTGGGGATAATGGTTGTTATAGTGGTGATAATGGTTGTTATAGTGGCGATAATGTTTGTTATAGTGGGGATAATGGTTGTTATAGTGGTGATAATGGTTGTTATAGTGGCGGCAATGTTTGTTATAGTGGGGATAATGGTTGTTATAGTGGTGATAGTGGCTGTTATAGTGGTGATAATGGTTGTTATAGTGGTGGTAATGGTCGTTATAGTGGTGATAATGGTGGTTATGGTCTTGATAATGGTTGTTATGGTGGTGATAATGGTGGTTGTAGTGGTGATAATGGTCCGTATAGTCGTGATAATGGCTTTTATAGTGGTGATAATGGTCCTTATAGAAGGGATAATGGTGTTATAGTGTTGATAATGGTTGTTATAGTGGTGGTAGTGGTTGTTATAGTGGCGATAATGTTTGTTATAGTGGGGATAATGGCTGTTACAGTGGTGATAATGGTTGTTATAGTGGTGATAATGGTCGTTATAGTGGCGATAATGGTTCTTGTAGTGGTGATAATGGACTTTATTGTCGTGATGATGGTTGTTGTAGTGATGATAATGGCTATTATAGTGGAGATAATGGTTGTTATAGTGGCGATAATGTTTTTTATAGTGGGGATAATGGTCGTTATAGTGGTGATAATGCTTGTTATAGTGGTGATAATGGTCCTTATAGAGGTGACAATGGTTGTTATAGTGGTTATAATGGTTGTTATAGTGGAGGTAATGGTTGTTACAGTGGTGTTAATGGTTGTTATAGTGCGGATAATGTTTGTTATAGTGGTGATAATGGTTGTTATAGTGGCGATAATGTTTGTTATAGTGGGGATAGTGGTTCTTAGAGTGGTGATAATGGCTGTTATAGTGGTGATAATGGTTGTTATAGTGGTGATAATTGTTGTTCTAGTCGTGATAATGGTCGTTATAGTGGTGATAAAGGTTGTTATAGTGGTGATAATGGTTGTTATAGTGGGGATAATGGTTGTTATAGTGGTGATAATGGTTGTTATAGTGGCGATAATGTTTGTTATAGTGGGGATAATGGTTGTTATAGTGGTGATAATGGTTGTTATAGTGGCGGCAATGTTTGTTATAGTGGGGATAGTGGTTGTTATAGTGGTGATAGTGGCTGTTATAGTGGTGATAATGGTTGTTATAGTGGTGGTAATGGTCGTTATAGTGGTGATAATGGTGGTTATGGTCTTGATAATGGTTGTTATGGTGGTGATAATGGTGGTTGTAGTGGTGATAATGGTCCGTATAGTCGTGATAATGGCTTTTATAGTGGTGATAATGGTCCTTATAGAAGGGATAATGGTGTTATAGTGTTGATAATGGTTGTTATAGTGGTGGTAATGGTTGTTATAGTGGCGATAATGTTTGTTATAGTGGGGATAATGGCTGTTACAGTGGTGATAATGGTTGTTATAGTGGTGATAATGGTCGTTATAGTGGCGATAATGGTTCTTGTAGTGGTGATAATGGACTTTATTGTCGTGATGATGGTTGTTGTAGTGATGATAATGGCTATTATAGTGGAGATAATGGTTGTTATAGTGGCGATAATGTTTTTTATAGTGGGGATAATGGTCGTTATAGTGGTGATAATGCTTGTTATAGTGGTGATAATGGTCCTTATAGAGGTGACAATGGTTGTTATAGTGGTTATAATGGTTGTTATAGTGGAGGTAATGGTTGTTACAGTGGTGTTAATGGTTGTTATAGTGCGGATAATGTTTGTTATAGTGGTGATAATGGTTGTTATAGTGCTGATAATGGTGGGTATGGTGGTGATAATGGTTGTTATTGTGGGGACAATGGTGGTTATGGTGGTGATAATGGTTGTTATAGTGCTGATAATGGTTGTTATAGTGGTGATAATGGTTGTTATAGTGGGGATAATGGTTGCTATAGTGTTGATAATGGCTGTCATTGTGGTGATAATGGTCCTTATAGTGGTGATAAAGGTTGTTATGGTGATGATAATGGTAGTTGTAGTGGTGATTATGGTCATTATAGTGGTGATAATGGTTGTTATAGTGGTGATAATGGTTGTTATAGTGGTGATAATGGTTGTTATAGTGGGGATAATGGTGGTTATGGTGGTGATAATGGTTATTATAGTTGTCTTAATGGTCCTTGTAGTGGTGATAATGGTCGTTATAGTGGTGATAATGGTCCTTGTAGTGGTGATAATGGTTTTTATTGTGGTGATGATGGTTGTCGTAGTGGTGATAAAGGTTGTTATGGTGATGATAATGGTAGTTGTAGTGGTGATAATGGTCATTATAGTGGTGATAATGGTTGTTATAGTGGTGATAATGGTTGTTATAGTGATGATAATGGTTGTTATAGTGGTGATAATGGTCCTTATAGTGGTGATAATGGATGTTATGGTGGTGATAATGGTCGTTGTAGTGGTGATAATGGTTGCTATAGTGGTGATAATGGTTGTTATAGTGGGGACAATGTTTGTTATAGTGGTGATAATGGTTGTTATTGTGGCGATAATGTTTTTTATAGTGGGGATAATGGTTGTTATAGTGGTGATAATGGCTGGTACAGTGGCGATAAAGGTTGTTATAGTGGTCATAATGGTCCTTGTAGTGGTGATAATGTCGTTATAGTGGTGATAGTGGTCCTTGTAGTGGTGATAATGGTTTTTATTGTGGTGATGATGGTTGTTGTAGTGATGATAATGGTTGTTATAGTGGTGATAATGGTCCTTATACTGGTGATAATGGATGTTATTGTGGTGATAATGGTCGTTGTAGTGTTGATAATGGCTGTTATAGTGGTGATAATGGTTGTTATAGTGGTGATAATGGTTGCTATAGTGGTGATACTGGTTGCTATAGTGGTGAGAGTGGTTGCTATAGTGGTGATACTGGTTGTTATAGTGGTGATAATGGTTGCTATAGTGGTGATACTGGTTGCTATAGTGGTGATAGTGGTTGCTATAGTGGTGATAATGGCTATTCTAGTGGTGATAATTGTTGTTATAGTGTTGATGATGGTTGTTCTTGTCGTGATAATGGTTGTTATAGTGGTGATAATGGTTCTTATAGTGGTGATAATGGTTGTTATAGTGGGGATAATGGTTGTTATAGTGGGGACAATGGTTGCTATAGTGGCGATAATGGTTGTTATAGTGGCGATAGTGGTTGTTAGAGTGGTGATAATGGCTCTTATAGTGGTGATAATGGTTGTTATAGTGGTGATAATGGTCGTTATAGTGGTGGTAATCGTCGTTATAGTGGTGATAATGGTTGTTATTGAGGTGATAATGGTCCTTATAGTGGTGATGAAGGTTGTTATGGTGCTGATAATGGTCGTTGTAGTGGTGATAATGGTTTTTATTGTGGTGCTGATGCTTGTTGTAGTGCTGATAATGGTTGTTATAGCGGCGATAATGGTTGTTAAAGTTGTGATAATGATGTTATAGTGTTGATAATGGTTGTTATAGTGGTGATAATGGTCCTTATAATGGTGATAATGGTTGTTATAGTGGTGATAATGGTTGTTATAGTGAGGACAATGGTTGTTATAGTGGTGATAATGGTTGTTATAGTGGCGATAATGGTTGTTATAGTGGTGGTAACGGTCGTTATAGTGGTGATAATGGTCCTTGTAGTGGTGATAATGGTTTTTATTGTGGTGATGATGGTTGTTGTAGTGATGATAATGGTTGTTATAGTGGTGATAATGGTTGTTATAGTGGGGACAATGGTTGTTATAGTGGTGATAATGGTTGTTATAGTGGGGATAATGGTTGTTGTAGTGGTGATATGGTTATTATTGTGGTGATAACGGTTGTTATAGTGGTGATAATGGTCGCTATAGTGCGGATAATGGTGGGTATGGTGGTGATAATGGTTGTTATGGTGGTGATAATGGTTGTTACAGCGGTGATAATGGCTGTTATAGTGGTGATAATGGTTGTTATAGTGGCGATAATGTTTGTTATAGTGGGGATAATGGTTCTTAGAGTGGTGATAATGGCTGTCATAGTGGTGATAATGGTTGTTATAGTGGTGATAATTGTTGTTCTAGTCGTGATAATGGTCGTTATAGTGGTGACAAAGGTTGTTATAGTGGTGATAATGGTTGTTATAGTGGGGATAATGGTTGTTATAGTGGGGATAATGGTTGATAGAGTGGTGATAGTGGCTGTTATAGTGGTGATAAAGGTTGTTATAGTGGTGATAATGGTCGTTGTAGTGGTGGTAATCGTCGTTATAGTGGTGATAATGGTCCTTGTAGTGGTGATAATGGCTGTTATAGTGGTGGTAATGGTTGTTATAGTGGTGATAATGGTTGTTATAGTGGTGATAATGGTTGTTATAGTGGTGATAATGGTCGTTATAGTGGCGATAATGGTTCTTGTAGTGGTGATAATGGACTTTATTGTCGTGATGATGGTTGTTGTAGTGATGATAATGGCTATTATAGTGGAGATAATGGTTGTTATAGTGGCGATAATGTTTTTTATAGTGGGGATAATGGTCGTTATAGTGGTGATAATGCTTGTTATAGTGGTGATAATGGACCTTATAGAGGTGACAATGGTTGTTATAGTGGTTATAATGGTTGTTATAGTGGAGGTAATGGTTGTTACAGTGGTGTTAATGGTTGTTATAGTGCGGATAATGTTTGTTATAGTGGTGATAATGGTTGTTATAGTGGCGATAATGTTTGTTATAGTGGGGATAATGGTTGATAGAGTGGTGATAGTGGCTGTTATAGTGGTGATAAAGGTTGTTATAGTGGTGATAATGGTCGTTGTAGTGGTGGTAATCGTCGTTATAGTGGTGATAATGGTCCTTGTAGTGGTGATAATGGCTGTTATAGTGGTGGTAATGTTTCTTATAATGGTGATAATGGTTGTTATGGTGGTGATAATGGTTGTTATAGTGGGGATAATGGTTGCTATAGTGTTGATAATGGCTGTCATTGTGGTGATAATGGTCCTTATAGTGGTGATAAAGGTTGTTATGGTGATGATAATGGTAGTTGTAGTGGTGATTATGGTCATTATAGTGGTGATAATGGTTGTTATAGTGGTGATAATGGTTGTTATAGTGGTGATAATGGTTGTTATAGTGGGGATAATGGTGGTTATGGTGGTGATAATGGTTATTATAGTTGTCTTAATGGTCCTTGTAGTGGTGATAATGGTCGTTATAGTGGTGATAATGGTCCTTGTGGTGGTGATAATGGTTTTTATTGTGGTGATGATGGTTGTCGTAGTGGTGATAAAGGTTGTTATGGGGATGATAATGGTAGTTGTAGTGGTGATAATGGTCATCATAGTGGTGATAATGGTTGTTATAGTGGTGATAATGGTTGCTATAGTGGTGATACTGGTTGCTATAGTGGTGATAGTGGTTGCTATAGTGGTGATACTGGTTGCTATAGTGGTGATAATAGTTGCTATAGTGGTGGTAATGGCTGTTATCGTGGTGATAATGGTTGTTATAGTGGTGATAATGGTTGTTATAGTGGTGATACTGGTTGCTATAGCGGTGATAGTGGTTGCTATAGTGGTGATAATGGTTGTTATAGTGGGGACAATGTTTGTTATAGTGGTGATAATGGTTGTTATTGTGGCGATAATGTTTTTTATAGTGGTGATAATGGTTGTTATAGTGATGATAATGGTTGTTATAGTGGTGATAATGGTTGTTATAGTGGTGATAATGGTTGTTATAGTGGGGATAATGGTGGTTATGGTGGTGATAATGGTTATTATAGTTGTCTTAATGGTCCTTGTAGTGGTGATAATGGTCGTTATAGTGGTGATAATGGTCCTTGTAGTGGTGATAATGGTTTTTATTGTGGTGATGATGGTTGTCGTAGTGGTGATAAAGGTTGTTATGGTGATGATAATGGTAGTTGTAGTGGTGATAATGGTCATTATAGTGGTGATAATGGTTGTTATAGTGGTGATAATGGTTGTTATAGTGATGATAATGGTTGTTATAGTGGTGATAATGGTCCTTATAGTGGTGATAATGGATGTTATGGTGGTGATAATGGTCGTTGTAGTGGTGATAATGGTTGCTATAGTGGTGATAATGGTTGTTATAGTGGGGACAATGTTTGTTATAGTGGTGATAATGGTTGTTATTGTGGCGATAATGTTTTTTATAGTGGGGATAATGGTTGTTATAGTGGTGATAATGGCTGGTACAGTGGCGATAAAGGTTGTTATAGTGGTCATAATGGTCCTTGTAGTGGTGATAATGTCGTTATAGTGGTGATAGTGGTCCTTGTAGTGGTGATAATGGTTTTTATTGTGGTGATGATGGTTGTTGTAGTGATGATAATGGTTGTTATAGTGGTGATAATGGTCCTTATACTGGTGATAATGGATGTTATTGTGGTGATAATGGTCGTTGTAGTGTTGATAATGGCTGTTATAGTGGTGATAATGGTTGTTATAGTGGTGATAATGGTTGCTATAGTGGTGATACTGGTTGCTATAGTGGTGAGAGTGGTTGCTATAGTGGTGATACTGGTTGTTATAGTGGTGATAATGGTTGCTATAGTGGTGATACTGGTTGCTATAGTGGTGATAGTGGTTGCTATAGTGGTGATAATGGCTATTCTAGTGGTGATAATTGTTGTTATAGTGTTGATGATGGTTGTTCTTGTCGTGATAATGGTTGTTATAGTGGTGATAATGGTTCTTATAGTGGTGATAATGGTTGTTATAGTGGGGATAATGGTTGTTATAGTGGGGACAATGGTTGCTATAGTGGCGATAATGGTTGTTATAGTGGCGATAGTGGTTGTTAGAGTGGTGATAATGGCTCTTATAGTGGTGATAATGGTTGTTATAGTGGTGATAATGGTCGTTATAGTGGTGGTAATCGTCGTTATAGTGGTGATAATGGTTGTTATTGAGGTGATAATGGTCCTTATAGTGGTGATGAAGGTTGTTATGGTGCTGATAATGGTCGTTGTAGTGGTGATAATGGTTTTTATTGTGGTGCTGATGCTTGTTGTAGTGCTGATAATGGTTGTTATAGCGGCGATAATGGTTGTTAAAGTTGTGATAATGATGTTATAGTGTTGATAATGGTTGTTATAGTGGTGATAATGGTCCTTATAATGGTGATAATGGTTGTTATAGTGGTGATAATGGTTGTTATAGTGAGGACAATGGTTGTTATAGTGGTGATAATGGTTGTTATAGTGGCGATAATGGTTGTTATAGTGGTGGTAACGGTCGTTATAGTGGTGATAATGGTCCTTGTAGTGGTGATAATGGTTTTTATTGTGGTGATGATGGTTGTTGTAGTGATGATAATGGTTGTTATAGTGGTGATAATGGTTGTTATAGTGGGGACAATGGTTGTTATAGTGGTGATAATGGTTGTTATAGTGGTGATAATGGCTGTGATAGTGGGGATAATGGTTGTTATAGTGGTGATAATGGTTGTTATAGTGGGGATAATGGTTGTTGTAGTGGTGATATGGTTATTATTGTGGTGATAACGGTTGTTATAGTGGTGATAATGGTCGCTATAGTGCGGATAATGGTGGGTATGGTGGTGATAATGGTTGTTATGGTGGTGATAATGGTTGTTACAGCGGTGATAATGGCTGTTATAGTGGTGATAATGGTTGTTATAGTGGCGATAATGTTTGTTATAGTGGGGATAATGGTTCTTAGAGTGGTGATAATGGCTGTCATAGTGGTGATAATGGTTGTTATAGTGGTGATAATTGTTGTTCTAGTCGTGATAATGGTCGTTATAGTGGTGACAAAGGTTGTTATAGTGGTGATAATGGTTGTTATAGTGGGGATAATGGTTGTTATAGTGGGGATAATGGTTGATAGAGTGGTGATAGTGGCTGTTATAGTGGTGATAAAGGTTGTTATAGTGGTGATAATGGTCGTTGTAGTGGTGGTAATCGTCGTTATAGTGGTGATAATGGTCCTTGTAGTGGTGATAATGGCTGTTATAGTGGTGGTAATGGTTGTTATAGTGGTGATAATGGTTGTTATAGTGGTGATAATGGTTGTTATAGTGGTGATAATGGTCGTTATAGTGGCGATAATGGTTCTTGTAGTGGTGATAATGGACTTTATTGTCGTGATGATGGTTGTTGTAGTGATGATAATGGCTATTATAGTGGAGATAATGGTTGTTATAGTGGCGATAATGTTTTTTATAGTGGGGATAATGGTCGTTATAGTGGTGATAATGCTTGTTATAGTGGTGATAATGGACCTTATAGAGGTGACAATGGTTGTTATAGTGGTTATAATGGTTGTTATAGTGGAGGTAATGGTTGTTACAGTGGTGTTAATGGTTGTTATAGTGCGGATAATGTTTGTTATAGTGGTGATAATGGTTGTTATAGTGGCGATAATGTTTGTTATAGTGGGGATAATGGTTGATAGAGTGGTGATAGTGGCTGTTATAGTGGTGATAAAGGTTGTTATAGTGGTGATAATGGTCGTTGTAGTGGTGGTAATCGTCGTTATAGTGGTGATAATGGTCCTTGTAGTGGTGATAATGGCTGTTATAGTGGTGGTAATGTTTCTTATAATGGTGATAATGGTTTTTATAGTGGTGATAATGGTTGTTATGGTGGTGATAATGGTTGTTATAGTGGGGATAATGGTTGCTATAGTGTTGATAATGGCTGTCATTGTGGTGATAATGGTCCTTATAGTGGTGATAAAGGTTGTTATGGTGATGATAATGGTAGTTGTAGTGGTGATTATGGTCATTATAGTGGTGATAATGGTTGTTATAGTGGTGATAATGGTTGTTATATTGGTGATAATGGTTGTTATAGTGGGGATAATGGTGGTTATGGTGGTGATAATGGTTATTATAGTTGTCTTAATGGTCCTTGTAGTGGTGATAATGGTCGTTATAGTGGTGATAATGGTCCTTGTGGTGGTGATAATGGTTTTTATTGTGGTGATGATGGTTGTCGTAGTGGTGATAAAGGTTGTTATGGTGATGATAATGGTAGTTGTAGTGGTGATAATGGTCATCATAGTGGTGATAATGGTTGTTATAGTGGTGATAATGGTTGCTATAGTGGTGATACTGGTTGCTATAGTGGTGATAGTGGTTGCTATAGTGGTGATACTGGTTGCTATAGTGGTGATAATAGTTGCTATAGTGGTGGTAATGGCTGTTATCGTGGTGATAATGGTCGTTATAGTGGTGGTAATCGTCGTTATATTGGTGATAATGGTTGTTATTGTGGTGATAATGGTTGTTATAGTGGTGATAATGGTCCTTATAATGGTGATAATGGTTGTTATAGTGGTGATAATGGTTGTTATAGTGAGGACAATGGTTGTTATAGTGGTGATAATGGTTGTTATAGTGGTGGTAACGGTCGTTATAGTGGTGATAATGGTCCTTGTAGTGGTGATAATGGTTTTTATTGTGGTGATGATGGTTGTTGTAGTGATGATAATGGTTGTTATAGTGGTGATAATGGTTGTTATATTGGGGACAATGGTTGTTATAGTGGTGATAATGGTTGTTATTGTGGCGATAATGTTTTTTATAGTGGGGATAATGGTTGTTATAGTGGTGATAATGGTCCTTACAATGGTGATAATGGTCGTTATAGTGGTGATAATGGTTGTTATAGTGGTGATAATGGTTGTTATAGTGGGGATAATGGTTGTTATAGTGGTGATAATGGTTGTTATAGTGGTGATAATGGTCCTTATAGAGGTGATAATGGTTGTTATACTGGTGATAATTGTTGTTATAGTGGTGATAATGGTTGTTATTGTGGTGATAATTGTTGCTATAGTGGTGACAATGGTCGTTATAATGGTGATAATGGTTGTTATAGTGGTGATAATGGTTGTTATAGTGGGGATAATGGTTGTTATAGTGGTGATAATGGTTGTTATAGTGGTGATAATGGTCTTTATAGAGGTGAGAATGGTTGATATAGTGATGATAATGGTTGTCATAGTGGCGACATTGTTTTTTATAGTGGGGATAATGGTTGTTATAGTGGTGATAATGGTTGTTATAGTGGTGATAATGGTCCTTATAGAGGTGATAATGGTGTTATAGTGTTGATAATGGTTGTTATAGTGGTGGTAATGGTTGTTATAGTGGTGATAATGGTTGTTATAGTGGGGATAATGGTTGTTATAGTGGTGATAATGGTTGTTATAGTAGTGGTAATGGTTGTTATAGTGGTGTTAATGGTTGTTATAGTGCGGATAATGGTTGTTATAGTGGTGATAATGGTTGTTATAGTGGGGACAATGGTTGTTATAGTGGTGATAATGGTTTTTATTGTGGTGATGATGGTTGTCAAAGTGATGATAATGGTTGTTATAGTGGTGATAATTGTTGTTATAGTGGTGATAATGGTTGTTATTGTGGTGATAATTGTTGCTATAGTGGTGACAATGGTTGCTATAGTGGCAATACTGGTTGCTATAGTGGTGATAGTGGTTGCTATAGTGGTGATGCTGGTTGCTATAGTGGTGATAATGGTTGCTATAGTGATGATAATGGCTGTGATAGTGGGGATAATGGTTGTTATAGTGGTGATAGTGGTTGTTATAGTGGTGATAATGGTCCTTATAGAGGTGATAATGGTTGTTATAGTGGTGATAATTGTTGTTATACTGGTGATAATTGTTGTTATAGTGGTGATAATGGTCGTTATGGTGGTGGTAATCGTAGTGGTGATAATGGTCCTTATAGTGGTGATAATGGTTGTTATAGTGGTGATAATGGTTGTTATAGTGGGGTCAATGGTTGTTATAGTGGCGATAGTGGTTGTTATGGTGGCGATAGTGGTTGTTATGGTGGTGATTATGGTTTTTATTGTGGTGATGATGGTTGTTGTAGTGGTGATAATGGTTATTATTGTGGTGATAACGGCTGTTATAGTGTTGATAATGGTCACTATAGTGCGGATAATGGTGGGTATGGTGGTGATAATTGTTGTTATGGTGGTGATAATGGTTGTTACAGTGGTGATAATGGTTGTTATAGAGGTGATAATGGTTGTTGTAGTGGTGATAATGGTTGTTATAGTGGTGGTAATGGTTGTTATAGTGGTGACAATAGTTGTTATAGTGGTGATAATGGTTGTTATAGTGGGGACAATGGTTACTATAGTGGTGATAATGGTTGTTATAGTGGCGATAGTGGTTGTTAGAGTGGCGATAATGGCTCTTATAGTGGTGATAATGGTTGTTATAGTGGTGATAATGGTCGTTATAGTGGTGGTAATCGTCGTTATATTGGTGATAATGGTTGTTATTGTGGTGATAATGGTTGTTATAGTGGTGATAATGGTCCTTATAATAGTGATAATGGTTGTTATAGTGGTGATAATGGTTGTTATAGTGAGGACAATGGTTGTTATAGTGGTGATAATGGTTGTTATAGTGGCGATAATGTTTTTTATAGTGGTGATAATGGTTGTTATAGTGGGGACAATGGTTGTTATAGTGGTGATAATGGTTGTTATTGTGGCGATAATGTTTTTTATAGTGGGGATAATGGTTGTTATAGTGGTGATAATGGTCCTTATAATGGTGATAGTGGTTGCTATAGTGGTGATAATGGCTATTATAGTGGTGGTAATGTTTCTTATAATGGTGATAATGGTTGTTCTAGTCGTGATAATGGTCGTTATAGTGGTGATAATGGTTGTTATAGTGGTGATAATGGTTGTTATAGTGGGGATAATGGTTGTTATAGTGGTGATAATGGTTGTTATAGTGTTGATAATGGTCCTTATAGAGGTGATAATGGTTGTTATAGTGGTGATAATTGTTGTTATAGTGGTGATAATGGTTGTTATTGTGGTGATAATTGTTGTTATAGTGATGATAATGGTTGTTATGGTGGTGATAATGTTTCTTATAGCAGTGATAATGGTTGTTATAGTGGTCATAATGGTCCTTGTAGTGGTGATAATGGTCGTTATAGTGGTGATAATGGTCCTTGTAGTGGTGATAATGGTTTTTATTGTGGTGATGATGGTTGTTGTAGTGGTGATAATGGTTGTTATAGAGGTGATAATGGTTGTTGTAGTGGTGATAATGGTTGTTATAGTGGTGGTAATGGTTGTTATAGTGATGACAATAGTTGTTATAGTGGTGATAATGGTTGTTATAGTGGGGACAATGGTTGCTATAGTGCGGATAATGGTTGTTGTAGTGGTGATAATGGTTGTTATAGTGGCGATAATGTTTGTTATAGTGGGGATAATGGTTGTTAGAGTGGTGATAATGGCTGTTATGGTGGTGATAATTGTTGTTATAGTGGTGATAATGGTCGTTATGGTGGTGGTAATCGTAGTGGTGATAATGGTCCTTATAGTGGTGATAATGGTTGTTATAGTGGTGATAATGGTTGTTATAGTGGGGACAATGGTTGTTATAGTGGCGATAGTGGTTGTTATGGTGGCGATAGTGGTTGTTATGGTGGTGATAATGGTTTTTATTGTGGTGATGATGGTTGTTGTAGTGGTGATAATGGTTATTATTGTGGTGATAACGGCTGTTATAGTGTTGATAATGGTCACTATAGTGCGGATAATGGTGGGTATGGTGGTGATAATGGTTGTTATGGTGGTGATAATGGTTGTTACAGTGGTGATAATGGTCGTTATAGTGGTGATAACGGTTGTTATAGTCGCGATAATGTTTCTTATAGTGGTGATGATGGTTGTTCTGGTAGTGATAATGGTTGTTATAGTGGTGATAATGGTTTTTATAGTGGTGATAATGGTTGTTATAGTGATGATAATGGTTGTTATAGTGGTGATAATGGTTGTTATAGTGGTGATAATGGTTGTTATAGTGGGGATAATGGTGGTTATGGTGGTGATAATGGTTATTATAGTTGTCTTAATGGTCCTTGTAGTGGTGATAATGGTCGTTATAGTGGTGATAATGGTCCTTGTAGTGGTGATAATGGTTTTTATTGTGGTGATGATGGTTGTCGTAGTGGTGATAAAGGTTGTTATGGTGATGATAATGGTACTTGTAGTGGTGATAATGGTCATTATAGTGGTGATAATGGTTGTTATAGTGGTGATAATGGTTGCTATAGTGGTGATACTGGTTGCCATAGTGGTGATAATAGTTGCTATAGTGGTGGTAATGGCTGTTATAGTGGTGATAATGGTTGTTATAGTGGTGATAATGGTTGTTATAGTGGTGATACTGGTTGCTATAGTGGTGATAGTGGTTGCTATAGTGGTGATAATGGCTATTATAGTGGTGATCATTGTTGTTATAGTGTTGATGATGGTTGTTCTAGTCGTGATAATGGTCGTTATAGTGGTGATAACGGTTGTTATAGTCGCGATAATGTTTCTTATAGTGGTGATGGTGGTTGTTCTGGTAGTGATAATGGTTGTTATAGTGGTGATAATGGTTTTTATAGTGGTGATAATGGTTGTTATAGCGATGATAATGGTTGTTATAGTGGTGATAATGGTTGTTATAGTGGGGACAATGGTTATTATAGTGGTGATAATGGTTGTTATGGTGGTGATAATGTTTCTTATAGCAGTGATAATGGTTGTTATAGTGGTCATAATGGTCCTTGTAGTGGTGATAATGGTCGTTACAGTGGTGATAATAGTCCTTGTAGTGGTGATAATGGTTTTTATTGTGGTGATGATGGTTGTTGTAGTGGTGATAATGGTTATTATTGTGGTGATAACGGTTGTTATAGTGTTGATAATGGTCACTATAGTGCGGATAATGGTGGGTATGGTGGTGATAATGGTTGTTATGGTGGTGATAATGGTTGTTACAGTGGTGATAATGGTTGTTATAGAGGTGATAATGGTTGTTATAGTGGTGATAATGGTTGTTATAGTGGGGACAATGGTTGCTATAGTGGTGGTAATGGCTGTTATAGTGGTGATAATGGTTGTTATAGTGGTGGTAATGGTTGTTATAGTGGTGATAATGGTTGTTATAGTGCTGATAATGGTTGTTATAGTGGCGATAATGTTTTTTATAGTGGGGTAATGGTTGTTATAGTGGTGATAATGGTTGTTATAGTGGTGATAATTGTCCTTATAGAGGTGATAATGGTGTTATAGTGGTGATAATGGTTGTTATAGTGGTGGTAATGGCCCTTATAGAGGTGATAATGGTTGTTGTAGTGGTGATAATGGTTGTTATAGTGACGATAATGTTTGTTATAGTGAGGATAATGGTTGTTAGAGTGGTGATAATGGCTGTTATAGTGGTGATAATTGTTGTTATAGTGGTGATAATGGTCGTTATGGTGGTGGTAATCGTAGTGGTGATAATGGTCCTTATAGTGGTGATAATGGTTGTTATAGTGGTGATAATGGTTGTTATAGTGGCGATAGTGGTTGTTATGGTGGTGATAATGGTTTTTATTGTGGTGATGATGGTTGTTGTAGTGGTGATAATGGTTATTATTGTGGTGATAATGGTAGTTATAATGGTGATAATGGTTGTTATAGTGGTGATAATGGTTGTTATAGTGAGGACAATGGTTGTTATAGTGGTGATAATGGTTGTTATAGTGGCGATAATGTTTTTTATAGTGGGGATAATGGTTGTTATAGTGGTGATAATGGCTGTTATAGTGGTGATAATTGTTGCTATAGTGGTGGTAACGGTCGTTATAGTGGTGATAATGGTCCTTGTAGTGGTGATAATGGTTTTTATTGTGGTGAAGATGGTTGTTGTAGTGGTGATAATGGTTGTTATAGAGGTGATAATGGTTGTTGTAGTGGTGATAATGGTTGTTATAGTGGTGGTAATGGTTGTTATAGTGGTGACAATAGTTGTTATAGTGGTGATAATGGTTGTTATAGTGATGATAATGGTTGTTATAGTGGTGATAATGGTTGTTATAGTGGGGACAATGGTTATTATAGTGGTGATAATGGTTGTTATGGTGGTGATAATGTTTCTTATAGCAGTGATAATGGTTGTTATAGTGGTCATAATGGTCCTTGTAGTGGTGATAATGGTCGTTACAGTGGTGATAATAGTCCTTGTAGTGGTGATAATGGTTTTTATTGTGGTGATGATGGTTGTTCTAGTGGTGATAATGGTTATTATTGTGGTGATAACGGTTGTTATAGTGTTGATAATGGTCACTATAGTGCGGATAATGGTGGGTATGGTGGTGATAATGGTTGTTATGGTGGTGATAATGGTTGTTACAGTGGTGATAATGGTTGTTATAGAGGTGATAATGGTTGTTACAGTGGTGATAATGGTTGTTATAGTGGGGACAATGGTTGCTATAGTGGTGGTAATGGCTGTTATAGTGGTGATAATGGTTGTTATAGTGGTGGTAATTGTTGTTATAGTGGTGATAATGGTTGTTATAGTGCTGATAATGGTTGTTATAGTGGCGATAATGTTTTTTATAGTGGGGATAATGGTTGTTATAGTGGTGATAATGGTTGTTATAGTGGTGATAATTGTCCTTATAGAGGTGATAATGGTGTTATAGTGGTGATAATGGTTGTTATAGTGGTGGTAATGGCCCTTATAGAGGTGATAATGGTTGTTGTAGTGGTGATAATGGTTGTTATAGTGACGATAATGTTTGTTATAGTGAGGATAATGGTTGTTAGAGTGGTGATAATGGCTGTTATAGTGGTGATAATTGTTGTTATAGTGGTGATAATGGTCGTTATGGTGGTGGTAATCGTAGTGGTGATAATGGTCCTTATAGTGGTGATAATGGTTGTTATAGTGGTGATAATGGTTGTTATAGTGGCGATAGTGGTTGTTATGGTGGTGATAATGGTTTTTATTGTGGTGATGATGGTTGTTGTAGTGGTGATAATGGTTATTATTGTGGTGATAATGGTAGTTATAATGGTGATAATGGTTGTTATAGTGGTGATAATGGTTGTTATAGTGAGGACAATGGTTGTTATAGTGGTGATAATGGTTGTTATAGTGGCGATAATGTTTTTTATAGTGGGGATAATGGTTGTTATAGTTGTAACGTAGTCGTTTTCCGTCCAACCGCGTTGCCAGGCAACGCGGTGGAGTCGCGACTCGCGGGCCCCCTGGTGCCGGACGCTGCAGCGAGCCAGGGTTGACGCGATGGAGCCGATCGCGGTGCGGAAGGGAACTGGTCGCAAGGCAGAGAGAGAGAACGCATAGAGTAGTATGAAAAATATAAAGGATGATTTATTCTATAATAACATATATATATATAAGAAGGTATCTATCTAGGGTTGTCGCGATTTGTCCGCGGCGGTCGACGTCGACGGGGTCGCTCCGGCCGGGCCTGGTAGAGTGGTCATCTCGCTGGTTGACTTCTAGAATTTAACAAGATACGGTTATAGTTTACTCGCATAACGGCGGCGGCGCAAACTTATGTACTAGGTTCCTACCTAACGCTTACAATCTATCTTATAACCTACGCTTACCTATCGCTCGTACAGTATATCTTACAGACTATATCGCTCGCAGTTCGGACACGGGGCTCGGTCGCGGGTCAGCCGGTATTCGCAGCGGGATCGCGGAGACGCATTCGCGGGTCGGTCGGTCGGTCGGTCGGGGGAATACGCTCGCGGTTCGCGCTCGCGGATCGGACGGCTGAAACGGTTCGCGGATCTTAGAACTAGGGTTCGCGCTCAAGAGGAGGAGGAGAGAGAAGGAGAGTAATAAACCACAGGGTAAAATGGCCACTTCTGGCCTTGCGTAGCTCTTATTGTAACCAAGAACCTTCGTATATCCTACGCCGTGGCCTTGCCGACGACGTCTTGTCCGCCCTCGGTTTCGTTCCCCCGGGCCTTGCCGCAAGGAAACTATACCGGCGGACCGTTGCTGCTCTGGCGGTCAGGTGGCTTCCGCGCCGTGGCCTTGCCGACGATGCGTCGTCCACCCTCAGCTTCCCTTCCTCGGGCCTTGCCGCAAGAAAGTCCAGCTGGATGACCGTGGCTCCTGGAGGCCAGGTAGACTTGGCGCCGTGGCCTTGCCGACGACACGTTGTCCACCCTCAGCTTCCCTTCCTCGGGCCTTGCCACAAGGAAGTCCAGCTGGATGGCTAGCTCCTTCCCGGCGGTCCGGTAGACTTCGCGTCGTGGCCTTACCGACGACACGTTGTCCACCCCCTGCCTCTCTTTCCCCCGGCCTTGCCGCAAGGGAATCGAAGCCGGGTTGACCGTTGGCTCGCGTCTCCTCCTGCCGTGGAACCAGGCCTGACCGTAGTTCCTTGGCGGCGGAGTCGTCGAGGGTTGGCGCGGTCAGCTCTGGTGCGTGGCCTAACCGCACACACCATTGCCGACCTCCAGCCTTCCTAGCCCGGGCCTAACCGCAGACCAGGAAAGCCTTACTGCCGTGGAGCGGACCTCCGAGGAGGTCCTGCTCGGGGCCGAAGCCCCGAGTCAACTCGATCGATTTCGCGATCGATCGCTGCTTAAATAGTCTCGCGTCTCCCTGGGTGGTCTTGGTGGGGGATCCCCACCTCGCGGTGCGCGGCTGACGGTGCGTGATCGACGGATCGCGGTTGACGGCGCGCGGTTAACGGGGCACGGTGAAACGGTGCGTGACGTATTCGTCACACCCCCCTCCTCCTCCGGGGAGACCAAGGTAGAAGACCTTGGTCGTCCAACGACTTACAACTAAAAACCTACAATATTTCAATAACTATACCTCTCGCGCTGAGCGAATATCCTTTATCTCCCCCGTAAGGGGATCCATCAGGATTGTCCAGCGGCGGTTGCTCGAAATCTTTCGGTGCCTCCGGATGCCGAGCGGTAGATGCACGGTGTTGCCGTCCGGCAGTTTTACTGCCACCCTCCGTACTCTACCTGGGGCTTCAGGGGCCATGAGGCATGGCATTGCCTTTGGCGTTGCCGGTGGTGGTAGCGGCGGTGCGGCGTCCAGGGAAGGTAGCGTGGTGGCGGTGACGGCTGTGGCGGCGGCAACTGGAGGCGCTGAAGCTGTGGCGGCGGCGGCTAGAGGTGCCGAGGCTGTGGCGGCGGCGGCGGCTGCTGGAGGTGCCGAGGTTGTGGCGGCGGCGACTGCCGCGGACTTGCCGGCGGCTGCGGCGGTGGTGACTGCCGCGGACTTGCCGGCGGTTCCGGCGGTGGTGACTGCCGCGGACTTGCCGGCGGCTGCTGCTTTTGGTGGCCTGTCCCCCGGGGCCACTGGTGCCGGAGTCCTCTTCGCAGGGATGAACTCCCCGGCCGGCTGCTTCGCTGGAGGTGTAGGCACCTTGCGTGGTGCTGTGCGTTTCCTACGCGTTGGCTCCATCGTACGCTCCAGACTGAACTGAACCCGTCGGAGGTCCTGTCGTAGTTGACGGTATTCTTCCTCCGTCAGAGAGCGGGGGTCTTCGCGGAATTTCTCCCGCCGCTTCATCCGCGCTATGGCTGCGGAAATTTCCCGCTGTAGTTGGGAGAGGTCCCATGCCCCTTTGTTGCCGTTGTTGCTATTGCCGGCCATCCTTGTCAGGTTGATCCCCGTGTTGTCTTGTCGCTGGCTGTCGTCTTGGCTGATGTCTGGCTCTTGACTGATGCCTGCTCCCGTAGCGTCGCGGCTTATATTCCTACCCGGGCCTATGGGGTGGGGGTTCCCCACCCCTTCCACGGGCTTGAGGTCTCGAACGTGGATATGTTCCACCCTCTTCCCCCTCAGGTCTCGGAGATCGAAAATCACCGGCGATATTTTCCTGGTGACTTCGAAGGGTCCCTCGAACTTTTCGACGAGCTTCGCGTTGCGCGCCTCCGCCTTGTTGGAGAGCACGTGGGTTCGCTTCCAGACTTGTTCCCCGACTCGCGGTTGCCACCTGCGACGTCGGAGATTGTAGTACTTCTGCTGTCGCTGGAAGTCCTGCGCCAATCGAACTCTTGCAAGTTCGTAAGCGTCTTTTAATTGGGTGAGGCGTCTTTCCCATGGACCCGTGGCTGCCTGGCGGTTTTCCTGGTGGAGGGTACCCGGGGGGACGAATTCTCGCCCCGTGTTTAAGAAGGCTGGAGTGTGCCCCGTGGACTCGTGGCGGGCGGTATTGTAGGCGAAGGCGAGTTCTGGCAATCGCTGGTCCCAGTTCCGTTGTGTCCGGCCTACGAACTGACCAATCATGGTTTTTATTACACGATTGGCCCGTTCCACTGGATTACATTGCGGTGTGTACGGCGGTGTACGGCGGTGCTGGATCGCACTCTCCTTGAGTGCGCGGATAAATTCATGACTGATGAACTGGCGACCGTTGTCCGTGACGATGATCCGTGGACATCCGTGTCGCAGGATGACCAACTCATTAAGGGCCCTCACAATGGCGCTCGCAGTTGCCTTCTTCAGCGGACGGAGTTCTACCCATTTCGTGAATCGATCTTGGAAGACGAGCAGCGTGGTGTTCCCATTGGTCGATCGGGGAAGTGGTCCTACGAGATCGGCGGAGACCATTTCCCATGGTTGCTGGACGTTGGTCGGTTGCATTCCTCCTGGAAGGGTCTGCTGTTGTGTCTTGAACTTCTGGCAGCTGCGTACTTCGTGGCTTCTCGTAGCATTCCTGGCCAGTAGTAGATTCGCGCCAGCCTGGCGAGGGTTTTGGCGATCCCCAGGTGTCCTGCCGTGGGGTCGTCGTGCGCTTCCTGGAGGACACGTGCTCGATCTTCTTTTGGCACGCACAGCTTCCATTGCTCGTTGAGATCTTGCTCGTTGAAGTCGAGTGTGTGCAGGATGTGCCGGTACAGTCGTCCATCTTCGATCCTGTAGTCCGGGTACTGCTCGGGGTGCTGTGTTGTCCCCTGGAGGTGGTTGTTGTACCATGAGCACTTGAATGGTCCTCTCATTTCGCACGCAGCCTGTGGTTGGCGGGAAAGGGCGTCTGCGACGGTGTTGTCCGGTCCTTTTCGGTAGCGGATTTCGAAGTCCCATTGTCCGAGTTCCAGAGCCCATCGGGCGAGTCTGCCGGATGGATTGTCGATCTTCTCTAACCACTTCAGAGACTGGTGGTCAGTCAAGACGATGAAGTGGTTTCCCTCAAGGTAATGGCGCATCTTCCAAATGCCCCACCGGACAGCCAGACACTCCAGCTCGGTTGTCGAGTAGTTTCGCTCCGCCTGAGTGAGTGTTCGGCTGGCGTAGGCGATGACTCGTTCTCCTTCTTCGTCTTCCTGGGTGAGAACGGCTCCCAAGCCGTCCAAGCTGGCGTCGGTCTGAAGAACGAAGGTGAGATCCCAGTTTGGTACTGCTAAAACCGGCGCCTCCGTAAGTCTTCGGCGTAGCTCCTCGAAGGCTTGCTGTTGCGGTTCTTCCCACGACCACTTAACTTTCTTTTTCAGAAGCTGGGTCAGTGGGGCGGCGGTTTGGGAAATGTCCCGGAGAAAACGTCTATACCAGGATAGTAAACCAAGGAATCGGCGGAGTTCTTTTAGGTTGGTCGGTGGAGGTAATTCGGCGACTGCGGCTACTTTGTCGGGGTCGGTGCGGAGACCGCGTTGGTCGACTAAATGTCCGAGGTATTTAAGGCTGGTTCTCGCAAATTGACATTTTTCCCAGTTCGGTCGCAATTTCGCGCTTCGCAATCGGCGGAAAACATCGGTCAAGACTCGGAGGTGATCTTTGAAAGTAGAAGTAACTACTACAATATCGTCTAAGTAGGCGAAGGCGTGCGGAGCCATTTCCGGAGTTATTACTCGGTCTAATAGCCTTTGGAAGGTGGAAGGAGCGGAGTGAAGTCCGAAAGGCATTACTGTGAACTCCATGAGCCCACGGCCAGGAACGGTAAAAGCGGTCAGAGGTCGGCTTTCGGGTGTTAACGGTACTTGCCAATATCCATTTTTTAAATCAATAGTTGACAAATATTTCGCTCCGCGTAATTTATCTAGCGTCGCGTTGACTTGCGGTAACGGGTACGCATCTTTTCGCGTTACATTATTTAATCGGCGGAAATCAACGCAAAATCGGTATTCGCCGCTCTTCTTCTTCGCCATGACGATCGGTGAGCTCCAAGGGCTGCTGGACGGCTGAATGACCCCTTCGTCGAGCATCTTCTGGACTTCTGCGTCGATTAGGCGCTGCATGGTGGGATTCCGGGGCCTATAACGTTGCTTGATCGGCGTCGGGTCTTCAAGCCGGATCTCGTGTTGAATCAAAGGGGTAGGCCCTTTGACCTCCTGGAACCTCCGCTTTTCCCGGGTGATGATCTGCTCTAGCTCCTTCAGCTGCTGCGCTGAGGCCTCGATTAGCCCACTGGTCACGGCGATGGCGTGGGTTTCTTGAGCCGTGGTTGGCTCGTGCTCCTCCCTGTAGTTGGTGATGGACTGACCGCTCAACCAGACTTCAAGTTGTAGTTTGCGGAGGATGTCCATTCCCAGCACCATGCTGTAGGCCAAGTTCGGCATCTCGTAGAACAGGTGGTCCTGGCGCGTCCCTTGGATGATGACCTCCCCTTGGTAGCTGTTCTTCGTCGCTATGTATTCTCCATTGGCCAGGGCGGTCACCAGGTTGTGGCGACGTCTCTTCCATCCAGTTTCGCGGCAGATCTTCCCGGTGTGTTGGTCGACATAGGAGGAGACTGCCCCAGTGTCCAGTAATGCGGACACCGTCTTGTCTCCTATCTGGACATCCAGTATCAGCCGGTCTTTCTGGTCGGTTGTCCTCGCGGGATCTGGTCGGTCGGTTTCCTGGCTGCTGGTCGGTGTCGGCTGTCGGTCCTCGCTGGCCGGTACTGGACGGGCTTCGCCTCGGTGTTCGGTTGGCTCCGGCGTCGGTTGCTGGCCTGGTTCTGGTCGGACGGTCTTCCCCAACTTCGTCGGCTGGCCACGGTGGACAATGGAGGCCGCGTACTCCTCCTGCTGCTCCATTACTGGGGCCGGGCCTTCCCGGCCCGGTTGGCGTTTCCCGGCCTGTCACAGGGGCAATCGCGGCTCAATGTACCCTCTCTTCCGCAGCGGGCACAGAATCGGATGGGAGTGTTCCGACACTGTTGTCGGCTGTGTCCCCGTTGTCCGCAACGCCAGCAGTGGGTGTCCTGATGGTAGTCGCTGGCGATGTGTGCCCCTGACGTCTCGGGCTGCCGGCTACTCCGCGCGGCCATCCCTTCCTTCCTGGCGGCCCGGGCGTTCCTCGTAGCCAGAAGAGCGGTCACTGCATCGGCTTGGGCGATCAGGTCGTCCACGTCCTTGAGTCCGGTCCTCCGTAGATAGAGCCGCAGATCCTCCGTCAGGTTGCTGTATATGACGTCGAGCTCCTCTTCTTCGGTATACCCTCCACGCCGTCGCATCAGGGTGGTGATGGCGGTGATGTATGCCCGGACTGGCTCGTCCGGCGCCTGCCGACGGTTCGCAATCTGCAGGTCCAGGCGGGTCTTCTCGGCTGCCGGCAAGAAGAAATTCCGGAGCCGGTGGCGGAGTTCGTCCCACGAATTGATCTTGCGGGACACGTTCCGGTACCATAGCTGGGCATCCCCACGCAGAAGCTCGGGGAATCCCCTCAGCATCTGGTCGCCGGTCAGCTGGTGGGATTCTTGCAGCTCCTCCAACCGCTCCAGGAATCCTTGAGCGTCTCGTCCGTCGAACTGGCAGTTCCATCGGCGTACCATCTCCATGAACCGGATGGGGTCATGGACTACCGGCGCGGGCTGCGTCGGTACTGGTGGAGTCGCCTGACTCGTTGTTGGCCCTGGCTGTCCTGCTGGATTCTCCGGTGCTGACGGAAAGACGGTCGCCGGTCCTTCTTCTGCGTTGGTCGGGGTGGAAGTGTGGCCAACCCCGACCAGCGTGGCCTGGACGTTGCCTGGCCACATCCTGGCGATCTCGGCGTGGAACTCCTCGTAGTCGCGGGTTCGGTCTACCTCCTCCTTGTATCCCGGTTCGTCGGCCGGTCGGTCCAGGAACTCCTCCGGGTGGTTGCGCACGTAGGTGGCCAGCCGTTGCCTCAGCTGGACCCACGTGCCGTCGGTGGGGAGTTGGAGCCTCTCCAGCTCGCGGAGAACCTCTGGTTTCCGTAGCCTGTACACCCAGGCTACTCCGGGCATCTTCTTCTTCTCTGGTCCGGGATCTTCCTTGCGTTGTATTCGCCTCGGGTGCCACCGAGAAAAGACTCTCTCGGCTTGGATGGCTCCGGCTCTTATACCTATCCCGGCGGTGTCGCCAGCTGGTGTCGGTTCTGCCGACTGTTCAGGTTGGGTTGGTGGGGGCCAGGTGAATTTCCTAATTCTCTCCGGCCCTTGACTGGTGTCGTTTTCTTCAGGACGGCCTGGCTCGGTCCGGGGCGGCCACAGGAATGACCGCTGACTGCTGGAGTTCGCCTTCCCAGGTGGCGAATCGGCGGTTGAAGTCCCTCCGGGTAGCTTGATGAGCAGGTCCTGGCCTCTGGTCGTCTCCACGTTGGTGGAAAGGCAAAACCTTTCGCTGTCTTCTCGCCAGCCAAGGCGGTATCCCTGGCTGGCTGGCTGGCTGGGTCCACCACCTGGTAGACTACTGGTAGTCTGTGACGCCCCTGGGCCAAGGGGTTCTCGGGGAACCGGTGTCCCCGTTCGCCTTCCCTTGGTGCCTCGTGGGGTGTCTCGGGTCTCCTTCCTGGACTGATGTTCCATCGGCTTCGCTGTGGTCTTCTCTCTTCGGTGGTTCGGGAGCTTCTCCTCGTCCTGCGATCTCGCACGCTTACTTAAACCTAATTTCGCCGCCGTTATTCTCTCTCTTTCCCCTTCCGCCAGTCCCTGTTCGGGCGCCATGTAACGTAGTCGTTTTCCGTCCAACCGCGTTGCCAGGCAACGCGGTGGAGTCGCGACTCGCGGGCCCCCTGGTGCCGGACGCTGCAGCGAGCCAGGGTTGACGCGATGGAGCCGATCGCGGTGCGGAAGGGAACTGGTCGCAAGGCAGAGAGAGAGAACGCATAGAGTAGTATGAAAAATATAAAGGATGATTTATTCTATAATAACATATATATATATAAGAAGGTATCTATCTAGGGTTGTCGCGATTTGTCCGCGGCGGTCGACGTCGACGGGGTCGCTCCGGCCGGGCCTGGTAGAGTGGTCATCTCGCTGGTTGACTTCTAGAATTTAACAAGATACGGTTATAGTTTACTCGCATAACGGCGGCGGCGCAAACTTATGTACTAGGTTCCTACCTAACGCTTACAATCTATCTTATAACCTACGCTTACCTATCGCTCGTACAGTATATCTTACAGACTATATCGCTCGCAGTTCGGACACGGGGCTCGGTCGCGGGTCAGCCGGTATTCGCAGCGGGATCGCGGAGACGCATTCGCGGGTCGGTCGGTCGGTCGGTCGGGGGAATACGCTCGCGGTTCGCGCTCGCGGATCGGACGGCTGAAACGGTTCGCGGATCTTAGAACTAGGGTTCGCGCTCAAGAGGAGGAGGAGAGAGAAGGAGAGTAATAAACCACAGGGTAAAATGGCCACTTCTGGCCTTGCGTAGCTCTTATTGTAACCAAGAACCTTCGTATATCCTACGCCGTGGCCTTGCCGACGACGTCTTGTCCGCCCTCGGTTTCGTTCCCCCGGGCCTTGCCGCAAGGAAACTATACCGGCGGACCGTTGCTGCTCTGGCGGTCAGGTGGCTTCCGCGCCGTGGCCTTGCCGACGATGCGTCGTCCACCCTCAGCTTCCCTTCCTCGGGCCTTGCCGCAAGAAAGTCCAGCTGGATGACCGTGGCTCCTGGAGGCCAGGTAGACTTGGCGCCGTGGCCTTGCCGACGACACGTTGTCCACCCTCAGCTTCCCTTCCTCGGGCCTTGCCACAAGGAAGTCCAGCTGGATGGCTAGCTCCTTCCCGGCGGTCCGGTAGACTTCGCGTCGTGGCCTTACCGACGACACGTTGTCCACCCCCTGCCTCTCTTTCCCCCGGCCTTGCCGCAAGGGAATCGAAGCCGGGTTGACCGTTGGCTCGCGTCTCCTCCTGCCGTGGAACCAGGCCTGACCGTAGTTCCTTGGCGGCGGAGTCGTCGAGGGTTGGCGCGGTCAGCTCTGGTGCGTGGCCTAACCGCACACACCATTGCCGACCTCCAGCCTTCCTAGCCCGGGCCTAACCGCAGACCAGGAAAGCCTTACTGCCGTGGAGCGGACCTCCGAGGAGGTCCTGCTCGGGGCCGAAGCCCCGAGTCAACTCGATCGATTTCGCGATCGATCGCTGCTTAAATAGTCTCGCGTCTCCCTGGGTGGTCTTGGTGGGGGATCCCCACCTCGCGGTGCGCGGCTGACGGTGCGTGATCGACGGATCGCGGTTGACGGCGCGCGGTTAACGGGGCACGGTGAAACGGTGCGTGACGTATTCGTCACACCCCCCTCCTCCTCCGGGGAGACCAAGGTAGAAGACCTTGGTCGTCCAACGACTTACAACTAAAAACCTACAATATTTCAATAACTATACCTCTCGCGCTGAGCGAATATCCTTTATCTCCCCCGTAAGGGGATCCATCAGGATTGTCCAGCGGCGGTTGCTCGAAATCTTTCGGTGCCTCCGGATGCCGAGCGGTAGATGCACGGTGTTGCCGTCCGGCAGTTTTACTGCCACCCTCCGTACTCTACCTGGGGCTTCAGGGGCCATGAGGCATGGCATTGCCTTTGGCGTTGCCGGTGGTGGTAGCGGCGGTGCGGCGTCCAGGGAAGGTAGCGTGGTGGCGGTGACGGCTGTGGCGGCGGCAACTGGAGGCGCTGAAGCTGTGGCGGCGGCGGCTAGAGGTGCCGAGGCTGTGGCGGCGGCGGCGGCTGCTGGAGGTGCCGAGGTTGTGGCGGCGGCGACTGCCGCGGACTTGCCGGCGGCTGCGGCGGTGGTGACTGCCGCGGACTTGCCGGCGGTTCCGGCGGTGGTGACTGCCGCGGACTTGCCGGCGGCTGCTGCTTTTGGTGGCCTGTCCCCCGGGGCCACTGGTGCCGGAGTCCTCTTCGCAGGGATGAACTCCCCGGCCGGCTGCTTCGCTGGAGGTGTAGGCACCTTGCGTGGTGCTGTGCGTTTCCTACGCGTTGGCTCCATCGTACGCTCCAGACTGAACTGAACCCGTCGGAGGTCCTGTCGTAGTTGACGGTATTCTTCCTCCGTCAGAGAGCGGGGGTCTTCGCGGAATTTCTCCCGCCGCTTCATCCGCGCTATGGCTGCGGAAATTTCCCGCTGTAGTTGGGAGAGGTCCCATGCCCCTTTGTTGCCGTTGTTGCTATTGCCGGCCATCCTTGTCAGGTTGATCCCCGTGTTGTCTTGTCGCTGGCTGTCGTCTTGGCTGATGTCTGGCTCTTGACTGATGCCTGCTCCCGTAGCGTCGCGGCTTATATTCCTACCCGGGCCTATGGGGTGGGGGTTCCCCACCCCTTCCACGGGCTTGAGGTCTCGAACGTGGATATGTTCCACCCTCTTCCCCCTCAGGTCTCGGAGATCGAAAATCACCGGCGATATTTTCCTGGTGACTTCGAAGGGTCCCTCGAACTTTTCGACGAGCTTCGCGTTGCGCGCCTCCGCCTTGTTGGAGAGCACGTGGGTTCGCTTCCAGACTTGTTCCCCGACTCGCGGTTGCCACCTGCGACGTCGGAGATTGTAGTACTTCTGCTGTCGCTGGAAGTCCTGCGCCAATCGAACTCTTGCAAGTTCGTAAGCGTCTTTTAATTGGGTGAGGCGTCTTTCCCATGGACCCGTGGCTGCCTGGCGGTTTTCCTGGTGGAGGGTACCCGGGGGGACGAATTCTCGCCCCGTGTTTAAGAAGGCTGGAGTGTGCCCCGTGGACTCGTGGCGGGCGGTATTGTAGGCGAAGGCGAGTTCTGGCAATCGCTGGTCCCAGTTCCGTTGTGTCCGGCCTACGAACTGACCAATCATGGTTTTTATTACACGATTGGCCCGTTCCACTGGATTACATTGCGGTGTGTACGGCGGTGTACGGCGGTGCTGGATCGCACTCTCCTTGAGTGCGCGGATAAATTCATGACTGATGAACTGGCGACCGTTGTCCGTGACGATGATCCGTGGACATCCGTGTCGCAGGATGACCAACTCATTAAGGGCCCTCACAATGGCGCTCGCAGTTGCCTTCTTCAGCGGACGGAGTTCTACCCATTTCGTGAATCGATCTTGGAAGACGAGCAGCGTGGTGTTCCCATTGGTCGATCGGGGAAGTGGTCCTACGAGATCGGCGGAGACCATTTCCCATGGTTGCTGGACGTTGGTCGGTTGCATTCCTCCTGGAAGGGTCTGCTGTTGTGTCTTGAACTTCTGGCAGCTGCGTACTTCGTGGCTTCTCGTAGCATTCCTGGCCAGTAGTAGATTCGCGCCAGCCTGGCGAGGGTTTTGGCGATCCCCAGGTGTCCTGCCGTGGGGTCGTCGTGCGCTTCCTGGAGGACACGTGCTCGATCTTCTTTTGGCACGCACAGCTTCCATTGCTCGTTGAGATCTTGCTCGTTGAAGTCGAGTGTGTGCAGGATGTGCCGGTACAGTCGTCCATCTTCGATCCTGTAGTCCGGGTACTGCTCGGGGTGCTGTGTTGTCCCCTGGAGGTGGTTGTTGTACCATGAGCACTTGAATGGTCCTCTCATTTCGCACGCAGCCTGTGGTTGGCGGGAAAGGGCGTCTGCGACGGTGTTGTCCGGTCCTTTTCGGTAGCGGATTTCGAAGTCCCATTGTCCGAGTTCCAGAGCCCATCGGGCGAGTCTGCCGGATGGATTGTCGATCTTCTCTAACCACTTCAGAGACTGGTGGTCAGTCAAGACGATGAAGTGGTTTCCCTCAAGGTAATGGCGCATCTTCCAAATGCCCCACCGGACAGCCAGACACTCCAGCTCGGTTGTCGAGTAGTTTCGCTCCGCCTGAGTGAGTGTTCGGCTGGCGTAGGCGATGACTCGTTCTCCTTCTTCGTCTTCCTGGGTGAGAACGGCTCCCAAGCCGTCCAAGCTGGCGTCGGTCTGAAGAACGAAGGTGAGATCCCAGTTTGGTACTGCTAAAACCGGCGCCTCCGTAAGTCTTCGGCGTAGCTCCTCGAAGGCTTGCTGTTGCGGTTCTTCCCACGACCACTTAACTTTCTTTTTCAGAAGCTGGGTCAGTGGGGCGGCGGTTTGGGAAATGTCCCGGAGAAAACGTCTATACCAGGATAGTAAACCAAGGAATCGGCGGAGTTCTTTTAGGTTGGTCGGTGGAGGTAATTCGGCGACTGCGGCTACTTTGTCGGGGTCGGTGCGGAGACCGCGTTGGTCGACTAAATGTCCGAGGTATTTAAGGCTGGTTCTCGCAAATTGACATTTTTCCCAGTTCGGTCGCAATTTCGCGCTTCGCAATCGGCGGAAAACATCGGTCAAGACTCGGAGGTGATCTTTGAAAGTAGAAGTAACTACTACAATATCGTCTAAGTAGGCGAAGGCGTGCGGAGCCATTTCCGGAGTTATTACTCGGTCTAATAGCCTTTGGAAGGTGGAAGGAGCGGAGTGAAGTCCGAAAGGCATTACTGTGAACTCCATGAGCCCACGGCCAGGAACGGTAAAAGCGGTCAGAGGTCGGCTTTCGGGTGTTAACGGTACTTGCCAATATCCATTTTTTAAATCAATAGTTGACAAATATTTCGCTCCGCGTAATTTATCTAGCGTCGCGTTGACTTGCGGTAACGGGTACGCATCTTTTCGCGTTACATTATTTAATCGGCGGAAATCAACGCAAAATCGGTATTCGCCGCTCTTCTTCTTCGCCATGACGATCGGTGAGCTCCAAGGGCTGCTGGACGGCTGAATGACCCCTTCGTCGAGCATCTTCTGGACTTCTGCGTCGATTAGGCGCTGCATGGTGGGATTCCGGGGCCTATAACGTTGCTTGATCGGCGTCGGGTCTTCAAGCCGGATCTCGTGTTGAATCAAAGGGGTAGGCCCTTTGACCTCCTGGAACCTCCGCTTTTCCCGGGTGATGATCTGCTCTAGCTCCTTCAGCTGCTGCGCTGAGGCCTCGATTAGCCCACTGGTCACGGCGATGGCGTGGGTTTCTTGAGCCGTGGTTGGCTCGTGCTCCTCCCTGTAGTTGGTGATGGACTGACCGCTCAACCAGACTTCAAGTTGTAGTTTGCGGAGGATGTCCATTCCCAGCACCATGCTGTAGGCCAAGTTCGGCATCTCGTAGAACAGGTGGTCCTGGCGCGTCCCTTGGATGATGACCTCCCCTTGGTAGCTGTTCTTCGTCGCTATGTATTCTCCATTGGCCAGGGCGGTCACCAGGTTGTGGCGACGTCTCTTCCATCCAGTTTCGCGGCAGATCTTCCCGGTGTGTTGGTCGACATAGGAGGAGACTGCCCCAGTGTCCAGTAATGCGGACACCGTCTTGTCTCCTATCTGGACATCCAGTATCAGCCGGTCTTTCTGGTCGGTTGTCCTCGCGGGATCTGGTCGGTCGGTTTCCTGGCTGCTGGTCGGTGTCGGCTGTCGGTCCTCGCTGGCCGGTACTGGACGGGCTTCGCCTCGGTGTTCGGTTGGCTCCGGCGTCGGTTGCTGGCCTGGTTCTGGTCGGACGGTCTTCCCCAACTTCGTCGGCTGGCCACGGTGGACAATGGAGGCCGCGTACTCCTCCTGCTGCTCCATTACTGGGGCCGGGCCTTCCCGGCCCGGTTGGCGTTTCCCGGCCTGTCACAGGGGCAATCGCGGCTCAATGTACCCTCTCTTCCGCAGCGGGCACAGAATCGGATGGGAGTGTTCCGACACTGTTGTCGGCTGTGTCCCCGTTGTCCGCAACGCCAGCAGTGGGTGTCCTGATGGTAGTCGCTGGCGATGTGTGCCCCTGACGTCTCGGGCTGCCGGCTACTCCGCGCGGCCATCCCTTCCTTCCTGGCGGCCCGGGCGTTCCTCGTAGCCAGAAGAGCGGTCACTGCATCGGCTTGGGCGATCAGGTCGTCCACGTCCTTGAGTCCGGTCCTCCGTAGATAGAGCCGCAGATCCTCCGTCAGGTTGCTGTATATGACGTCGAGCTCCTCTTCTTCGGTATACCCTCCACGCCGTCGCATCAGGGTGGTGATGGCGGTGATGTATGCCCGGACTGGCTCGTCCGGCGCCTGCCGACGGTTCGCAATCTGCAGGTCCAGGCGGGTCTTCTCGGCTGCCGGCAAGAAGAAATTCCGGAGCCGGTGGCGGAGTTCGTCCCACGAATTGATCTTGCGGGACACGTTCCGGTACCATAGCTGGGCATCCCCACGCAGAAGCTCGGGGAATCCCCTCAGCATCTGGTCGCCGGTCAGCTGGTGGGATTCTTGCAGCTCCTCCAACCGCTCCAGGAATCCTTGAGCGTCTCGTCCGTCGAACTGGCAGTTCCATCGGCGTACCATCTCCATGAACCGGATGGGGTCATGGACTACCGGCGCGGGCTGCGTCGGTACTGGTGGAGTCGCCTGACTCGTTGTTGGCCCTGGCTGTCCTGCTGGATTCTCCGGTGCTGACGGAAAGACGGTCGCCGGTCCTTCTTCTGCGTTGGTCGGGGTGGAAGTGTGGCCAACCCCGACCAGCGTGGCCTGGACGTTGCCTGGCCACATCCTGGCGATCTCGGCGTGGAACTCCTCGTAGTCGCGGGTTCGGTCTACCTCCTCCTTGTATCCCGGTTCGTCGGCCGGTCGGTCCAGGAACTCCTCCGGGTGGTTGCGCACGTAGGTGGCCAGCCGTTGCCTCAGCTGGACCCACGTGCCGTCGGTGGGGAGTTGGAGCCTCTCCAGCTCGCGGAGAACCTCTGGTTTCCGTAGCCTGTACACCCAGGCTACTCCGGGCATCTTCTTCTTCTCTGGTCCGGGATCTTCCTTGCGTTGTATTCGCCTCGGGTGCCACCGAGAAAAGACTCTCTCGGCTTGGATGGCTCCGGCTCTTATACCTATCCCGGCGGTGTCGCCAGCTGGTGTCGGTTCTGCCGACTGTTCAGGTTGGGTTGGTGGGGGCCAGGTGAATTTCCTAATTCTCTCCGGCCCTTGACTGGTGTCGTTTTCTTCAGGACGGCCTGGCTCGGTCCGGGGCGGCCACAGGAATGACCGCTGACTGCTGGAGTTCGCCTTCCCAGGTGGCGAATCGGCGGTTGAAGTCCCTCCGGGTAGCTTGATGAGCAGGTCCTGGCCTCTGGTCGTCTCCACGTTGGTGGAAAGGCAAAACCTTTCGCTGTCTTCTCGCCAGCCAAGGCGGTATCCCTGGCTGGCTGGCTGGCTGGGTCCACCACCTGGTAGACTACTGGTAGTCTGTGACGCCCCTGGGCCAAGGGGTTCTCGGGGAACCGGTGTCCCCGTTCGCCTTCCCTTGGTGCCTCGTGGGGTGTCTCGGGTCTCCTTCCTGGACTGATGTTCCATCGGCTTCGCTGTGGTCTTCTCTCTTCGGTGGTTCGGGAGCTTCTCCTCGTCCTGCGATCTCGCACGCTTACTTAAACCTAATTTCGCCGCCGTTATTCTCTCTCTTTCCCCTTCCGCCAGTCCCTGTTCGGGCGCCATGTAACGTAGTCGTTTTCCGTCCAACCGCGTTGCCAGGCAACGCGGTGGAGTCGCGACTCGCGGGCCCCCTGGTGCCGGACGCTGCAGCGAGCCAGGGTTGACGCGAGGGAGCCGATCGCGGTGCGGAAGGGAACTGGTCGCAAGGCAGAGAGAGAGAACGCATAGAGTAGTATGAAAAATATAAAGGATGATTTATTCTATAATAACATATATATATATAAGAAGGTATCTATCTAGGGTTGTCGCGATTTGTCCGCGGCGGTCGACGTCGACGGGGTCGCTCCGGCCGGGCCTGGTAGAGTGGTCATCTCGCTGGTTGACTTCTAGAATTTAACAAGATACGGTTATAGTTTACTCGCATAACGGCGGCGGCGCAAACTTATGTACTAGGTTCCTACCTAACGCTTACAATCTATCTTATAACCTACGCTTACCTATCGCTCGTACAGTATATCTTACAGACTATATCGCTCGCAGTTCGGACACGGGGCTCGGTCGCGGGTCAGCCGGTATTCGCAGCGGGATCGCGGAGACGCATTCGCGGGTCGGTCGGTCGGTCGGTCGGGGGAATACGCTCGCGGTTCGCGCTCGCGGATCGGACGGCTGAAACGGTTCGCGGATCTTAGAACTAGGGTTCGCGCTCAAGAGGAGGAGGAGAGAGAAGGAGAGTAATAAACCACAGGGTAAAATGGCCACTTCTGGCCTTGCGTAGCTCTTATTGTAACCAAGAACCTTCGTATATCCTACGCCGTGGCCTTGCCGACGACGTCTTGTCCGCCCTCGGTTTCGTTCCCCCGGGCCTTGCCGCAAGGAAACTATACCGGCGGACCGTTGCTGCTCTGGCGGTCAGGTGGCTTCCGCGCCGTGGCCTTGCCGACGATGCGTCGTCCACCCTCAGCTTCCCTTCCTCGGGCCTTGCCGCAAGAAAGTCCAGCTGGATGACCGTGGCTCCTGGAGGCCAGGTAGACTTGGCGCCGTGGCCTTGCCGACGACACGTTGTCCACCCTCAGCTTCCCTTCCTCGGGCCTTGCCACAAGGAAGTCCAGCTGGATGGCTAGCTCCTTCCCGGCGGTCCGGTAGACTTCGCGTCGTGGCCTTACCGACGACACGTTGTCCACCCCCTGCCTCTCTTTCCTCGGGCCTTGCCGCAAGGGAATCGAAGCCGGGTTGACCGCTGGCTCGCGTCTCCTCCTGCCGTGGAACCAGGCCTGACCGTAGTTCCTTGGCGGCGGAGTCGTCGAGGGTTGGCGCGGTCAGCTCTGGTGCGTGGCCTAACCGCACACACCATTGCCGACCTCCAGCCTTCCTAGCCCGGGCCTAACCGCAGACCAGGAAAGCCTTACTGCCGTGGAGCGGACCTCCGAGGAGGTCCTGCTCGGGGCCGAAGCCCCGAGACAACTCGATCGATTTCGCGATCGATCGCTGCTTAAATAGTCTCGCGTCTCCCTGGGTGGTCTTGGTGGGGGACCCCACCTCGCGGTGCGCGGCTGACGGTGCGTGATCGACGGATCGCGGTTGACGGCGCGCGGTTAACGGGGCACGGTGAAACGGTGCGTGACGTATTCGTCACATAGTGGTGATAAGGGCTGTTATAGTGGTGATAATTGTTGTTATAGTGGTGGTAACGGTCGTTATAGTGGTGATAATGGTCCTTGTAGTGGTGATAATGGTTTTTATTGTGGTGATGATGGTTGTTGTAGTGGTGATAATGGTTGTTATAGAGGTGATAATGGTTGTTGTAGTGGTGATAATGGTTGTTATAGTGGTGGTAATGGTTGTTATAGTGGTGACAATAGTTGTTATAGTGGTGATAATGGTTGTTATAGTGGGGACAATGGTTGCTATAGTGCGGATAATGGTTGTTGTAGTGGTGATAATGGTTGTTATAGTGGCGATAATGTTTGTTATAGTGGGGATAATGGTTGTTAGAGTGGTGATAATGGCTGTTATGGTGGTGATAATTGTTGTTATAGTGGTGATAATGGTCGTTATGGTGGTGGTAATCGTAGTGGTGATAATGGTCCTTATAGTGGTGATAATGGTTGTTATAGTGGTGATAATGGTTGTTATAGTGGGGACAATGGTTGTTATAGTGGCGATAGTGGTTGTTATGGTGGCGATAGTGGTTGTTATGGTGGTGATAATGGTTTTTATTGTGGTGATGATGGTTGTTGTAGTGGTGATAATGGTTATTATTGTGGTGATAACGGCTGTTATAGTGTTGATAATGGTCACTATAGTGCGGATAATGGTGGGTATGGTGGTGATAATGGTTGTTATGGTGGTGATAATGGTTGTTACAGTGGTGATAATGGTCGTTATAGTGGTGATAACGGTTGTTATAGTCGCGATAATGTTTCTTATAGTGGTGATGATGGTTGTTCTGGTAGTGATAATGGTTGTTATAGTGGTGATAATGGTTTTTATAGTGGTGATAATGGTTGTTATAGTGATGATAATGGTTGTTATAGTGGTGATAATGGTTGTTATAGTGGTGATAATGGTTGTTATAGTGGGGATAATGGTGGTTATGGTGGTGATAATGGTTATTATAGTTGTCTTAATGGTCCTTGTAGTGGTGATAATGGTCGTTATAGTGGTGATAATGGTCCTTGTAGTGGTGATAATGGTTTTTATTGTGGTGATGATGGTTGTCGTAGTGGTGATAAAGGTTGTTATGGTGATGATAATGGTACTTGTAGTGGTGATAATGGTCATTATAGTGGTGATAATGGTTGTTATAGTGGTGATAATGGTTGCTATAGTGGTGATACTGGTTGCCATAGTGGTGATAATAGTTGCTATAGTGGTGGTAATGGCTGTTATAGTGGTGATAATTGTTGTTATAGTGGTGATAATGGTTGTTATAGTGGTGATACTGGTTGCTATAGTGGTGATAGTGGTTGCTATAGTGGTGATAATGGCTATTATAGTGGTGATCATTGTTGTTATAGTGTTGATGATGGTTGTTCTAGTCGTGATAATGGTCGTTATAGTGGTGATAACGGTTGTTATAGTCGCGATAATGTTACTTATAGTGGTGATGATGGTTGTTCTGGTAGTGATAATGGTTGTTATAGTGGTGATAATGGTTTTTATAGTGGTGATAATGGTTGTTATAGTGATGATAATGGTTGTTATAGTGGTGATAATGGTTGTTATAGTGGGGACAATGGTTATTATAGTGGTGATAATGGTTGTTATGGTGGTGATAATGTTTCTTATAGCAGTGATAATGGTTGTTATAGTGGTCATAATGGTCCTTGTAGTGGTGATAATGGTCGTTACAGTGGTGATAATAGTCCTTGTAGTGGTGATAATGGTTTTTATTGTGGTGATGATGGTTGTTGTAGTGGTGATAATGGTTGTTATAGTGGTAATAATTGTCCTTATAGAGGTGATAATGGTGCTATAGTGGTGATAATGGTTGTTATAGTGGTGGTAATGGCCCTTATAGAGGTGATAATGGTTGTTGTAGTGGTGATAATGGTTGTTATAGTGACGATAATGTTTGTTATAGTGAGGATAATGGTTGTTAGAGTGGTGATAATGGCTGTTATAGTGGCGATAATGTTTTTTATAGTGGGGATAATGGTTGTTATAGTGGTGATAATGGTTGTTATAGTGGTGATAATGGTCACTATAGTGCGGATAATGGTGGGTATGGTGGTGATAATGGTTGTTATGGTGGTGATAATGGTTGTTACAGTGGTGATAATGGTTGTTATAGAGGTGATAATGGTTGTTATAGTGGTGATAATGGTTGTTATAGTGGGGACAATGGTTGCTATAGTGGTGGTAATGGCTGTTATAGTGGTGATAATGGTTGTTATAGTGGTGGTAATGGTTGTTATAGTGGTGATAATGGTTGTTATAGTGCTGATAATGGTTGTTATAGTGGCGATAATGTTTTTTATAGTGGGGATAATGGTTGTTATAGTGGTGATAATGGTTGTTATAGTGGTGATAATTGTCCTTATAGAGGTGATAATGGTGTTATAGTGGTGATAATGGTTGTTATAGTGGTGGTAATGGCCCTTATAGAGGTGATAATGGTTGTTGTAGTGGTGATAATGGTTGTTATAGTGACGATAATGTTTGTTATAGTGAGGATAATGGTTGTTAGAGTGGTGATAATGGCTGTTATAGTGGTGATAACTGTTGTTATAGTGGTGATAATGGTCGTTATGGTGGTGGTAATCGTAGTGGTGATAATGGTCCTTATAGTGGTGATAATGGTTGTTATAGTGGTGATAATGGATGTTATAGTGGCGATAGTGGTTGTTATGGTGGTGACAATGGTTTTTATTGTGGTGATGATGGTTGTTGTAGTGGTGATAATGGTTATTATTGTGGTGATAATGGTTGTGATAGTGGTGATAATGGTTGTTATAGTGGGGACAATGGTTGCTATAGCGGTGGTAATGGCTGTTATAGTGGTGATAATGGTTGTTATAGTGGTGGTAATGGTTGTTATAGTGGTGATAATGGTTGTTATAGTGCTGATAATGGTTGTTATAGTGGCGATAATGTTTTTTATAGTGGGGATAATGGTTGTTATAGTGGTGATAATGGTTGTTATAGTGGTGATAATTGTCCTTATAGAGGTGATAATGGTGTTATAGTGGTGATAATGGTTGTTATAGTGGTGGTAATGGTCCTTATAGAGGTGATAATGGTTGTTGTAGTGGTGATAATGATTATTATTGTGGTGATAACGGTTGTTATAGTGTTGATAATGGTCACTATAGTGCGGATAATGGTGGGTATGGTGGTGATAATGGTTGTTATGGTGGTGATAATGGTTGTTACAGTGGTGATAATGGTTGTTATAGAGGTGATAATGGTTGTGATAGTGGTGATAATGGTTGTTATAGTGGGGACAATGGTTGCTATAGTGGTGGTAATGGCTGTTATAGTGGTGATAATGGTTGTTATAGTGGTGGTAATGGTTGTTATAGTGGTGATAATGATTGTTATAGTGCTGATAATGGTTGTTATAGTGGCGATAATGTTTTTTATAGTGGGGATAATGGTTGTTATAGTGGTGATAATGGTTGTTATAGTGGTGATAATTATCCTTATAGAGGTGATAATGGTGTTATAGTGGTGATAATGGTTGTTATAGTGGTGGTAATGGTCCTTATAGAGGTGATAATGGTTGTTGTAGTGGTGATAATGGTTATTATTGTGGTGATAACGGCTGTTATAGTGTTGATAATGGTCACTATAGTGCGGATAATGGTGGGTATGGTGGTGATAATGGTTGTTATGGTGGTGATAATGGTTGTTACAGTGGTGATAATGGTCGTTATAGTGGTGATAACGGTTGTTATAGTCGCGATAATGTTTCTTATAGTGGTGATGATGGTTGTTCTGGTAGTGATAATGGTTGTTATAGTGGTGATAATGGTTTTTATAGTGGTGATAATGGTTGTTATAGTGATGATAATGGTTGTTATAGTGGTGATAATGGTTGTTATAGTGGGGACAATGGTTATTATAGTGGTGATAATGGTTGTTATGGTGGTGATAATGTTTCTTATAGCAGTGATAATGGTTGTTATAGTGGTCATAATGGTCCTTGTAGTGGTGATAATGGTCGTTACAGTGGTGATAATAGTCCTTGTAGTGGTGATAATGGTTTTTATTGTGGTGATGATGGTTGTTGTAGTGGTGATAATGGTTATTATTGTGGTGATAACGGTTGTTATAGTGTTGATAATGGTCACTATAGTGCGGATAATGGTGGGTATGGTGGTGATAATGGTTGTTATGGTGGTGATAATGGTTGTTACAGTGGTGATAATGGTTGTTATAGAGGTGATAATGGTTGTTATAGTGGTGATAATGGTTGTTATAGTGGGGACAATGGTTGCTATAGTGGTGGTAATGGCTGTTATAGTGGTGATAATGGTTGTTATAGTGGTGGTAATGGTTGTTATAGTGGTGATAATGGTTGTTATAGTGCTGATAATGGTTGTTATAGTGGCGATAATGTTTTTTATAGTGGGGATAATGGTTGTTATAGTGGTGATAATGGTTGTTATAGTGGTGATAATTGTCCTTATAGAGGTGATAATGGTGTTATAGTGGTGATAATGGTTGTTATAGTGGTGGTAATGGCCCTTATAGAGGTGATAATGGTTGTTGTAGTGGTGATAATGGTTGTTATAGTGACGATAATGTTTGTTATAGTGAGGATAATGGTTGTTAGAGTGGTGATAATGGCTGTTATAGTGGTGATAATTGTTGTTATAGTGGTGATAATGGTCGTTATGGTGGTGGTAATCGTAGTGGTGATAATGGTCCTTATAGTGGTGATAATGGTTGTTATAGTGGTGATAATGGTTGTTATAGTGGCGATAGTGGTTGTTATGGTGGTGATAATGGTTTTTATTGTGGTGATGATGGTTGTTGTAGTGGTGATAATGGTTATTATTGTGGTGATAATGGTAGTTATAATGGTGATAATGGTTGTTATAGTGGTGATAATGGTTGTTATAGTGAGGACAATGGTTGTTATAGTGGTGATAATGGTTGTTATAGTGGCGATAATGTTTTTTATAGTGGGGATAATGGTTGTTATAGTGGTGATAATGGCTGTTATAGTGGTGATAATTGTTGTTATAGTGGTGGTAACGGTCGTTATAGTGGTGATAATGGTCCTTGTAGTGGTGATAATGGTTTTTATTGTGGTGATGATGGTTGTTGTAGTGGTGATAATGGTTGTTATAGAGGTGATAATGGTTGTTGTAGTGGTGATAATGGTTGTTATAGTGGTGGTAATGGTTGTTATAGTGGTGACAATAGTTGTTATAGTGGTGATAATGGTTGTTATAGTGGGGACAATGGTTGCTATAGTGCGGATAATGGTTGTTGTAGTGGTGATAATGGTTGTTATAGTGGCGATAATTTTTGTTATAGTGGGGATAATGGTTGTTAGAGTGGTGATAATGGCTGTTATGGTGGTGATAATTGTTGTTATAGTGGTGATAATGGTCGTTATGGTGGTGGTAATCGTAGTGGTGATAATGGTCCTTATAGTGGTGATAATGGTTGTTATAGTGGTGATAATGGTTGTTATAGTGGGGACAATGGTTGTTATAGTGGCGATAGTGGTGGTTATGGTGGCGATAGTGGTTGTTATGGTGGTGATAATGGTTTTTATTGTGGTGATGATGGTTGTTGTAGTGGTGATAATGGTTATTATTGTGGTGATAACGGCTGTTATAGTGTTGATAATGGTCACTATAGTGCGGATAATGGTGGGTATGGTGGTGATAATGGTTGTTATGGTGGTGATAATGGTTGTTACAGTGGTGATAATGGTCGTTATAGTGGTGATAACGGTTGTTATAGTCGCGATAATGTTTCTTATAGTGGTGATGATCGTTGTTCTGGTAGTGATAATGGTTGTTATAGTGGTGATAATGGTTTTTATAGTGGTGATAATGGTTGTTATAGTGATGATAATGGTTGTTATAGTGGTGATAATGGTTGTTATAGTGGTGATAATGGTTGTTATAGTGGGGATAATGGTGGTTATGGTGGTGATAATGGTTATTATAGTTGTCTTAATGGTCCTTGTAGTGGTGATAATGGTCGTTATAGTGGTGATAATGGTCCTTGTAGTGGTGATAATGGTTTTTATTGTGGTGATGATGGTTGTCGTAGTGGTGATAAAGGTTGTTATGGTGATGATAATGGTACTTGTAGTGGTGATAATGGTCATTATAGTGGTGATAATGGTTGTTATAGTGGTGATAATGGTTGCTATAGTGGTGATACTGGTTGCCATAGTGGTGATAATAGTTGCTATAGTGGTGGTAATGGCTGTTATAGTGGTGATAATGGTTGTTATAGTGGTGATAATGGTTGTTATAGCGGTGATACTGGTTGCTATAGTGGTGATAGTGGTTGCTATAGTGGTGATAATGGCTATTATAGTGGTGATCATTGTTGTTATAGTGTTGATGATGGTTGTTCTAGTCGTGATAATGGTCGTTATAGTGGTGATAACGGTTGTTATAGTCGCGATAATGTTTCTTATAGTGGTGATGATGGTTGTTCTGGTAGTGATAATGGTTGTTATAGTGGTGATAATGGTTTTTATAGTGGTGATAATGGTTGTTATAGTGATGATAATGGTTGTTATAGTGGTGATAATGGTTGTTATAGTGGGGACAATGGTTATTATAGTGGTGATAATGGTTGTTATGGTGGTGATAATGTTTCTTACAGCAGTGATAATGGTTGTTATAGTGGTCATAATGGTCCTTGTAGTGGTCATAATGGTCGTTACAGTGGTGATAATAGTCCTTGTAGTGGTGATAATGGTTTTTATTGTGGTGATGATGGTTGTTGTAGTGGTGATAATGGTTATTATTGTGGTGATAACGGTTGTTATAGTGTTGATAATGGTCACTATAGTGCGGATAATGGTGGGTATGGTGGTGATAATGGTTGTTATGGTGGTGATAATGGTTGTTACAGTGGTGATAATGGTTGTTATAGAGGTGATAATGGTTGTTATAGTGGTGATAATGGTTGTTATAGTGGGGACAATGGTTGCTATAGTGGTGGTAATGGCTGTTATAGTGGTGATAATGGTTGTTATAGTGGTGGTAATGGTTGTCATAGTGGTGATAATGGTTGTTATAGTGCTGATAATGGTTGTTATAGTGGCGATAATGTTTTTTATAGTGGGGATAATGGTTGTTATAGTGGTGATAATGGTTGTTATAGTGGTGATAATTGTCCTTATAGAGGTGATAATGGTGTTATAGTGGTGATAATGGTTGTTGTAGTGGTGGTAATGGCCCTTATAGAGGTGATAATGGTTGTTGTAGTGGTGATAATGGTTGTTATAGTGACGATAATGTTTGTTATAGTGAGGATAATGGTTGTTAGAGTGGTGATAATGGCTGTTATAGTGGTGATAATTGTTGTTATAGTGGTCATAATGGTCGTTATGGTGGTGGTAATCGTTGTGGTGATAATGGTCCTTATAGTGGTGATAATGGTTGTTATAGTGGTGATAATGGTTGTTATAGTGGCGACAGTGGTTGTTATGGTGGTGATAATGGTTTTTATTGTGGTGATGATGGTTGTTGTAGTGGTGATAATGGTTATTATTGTGGTGATAATGGTAGTTATAATGGTGATAATGGTTGTTATAGTGGTGATAATGGTTGTTATAGTGAGGACAATGGTTGTTATAGTGGTGATAATGGTTGTTATAGTGGCGATAATGTTTTTTATAGTGGGGATAATGGTTGTTATAGTGGTGATAATGGCTGTTATAGTGGTGATAATTGTTGTTATAGTGGTGGTAACGGTCGTTATAGTGGTGATAATGGTCCTTGTAGTGGTGATAATGGTTTTTATTGTGGTGATGATGGTTGTTGTAGTGATGATAATGGTTGTTATAGTGGTGATAATGGTTGTTATAGTGGGGACAATGGTTGTTATAGTGGTGATAATGGTTGATATTGTGGCGATAATGTTCTTTATAGTGGGGATAATGGTTGTTATAGTGGTGATAATGGTCCTTATGATGGTGATAGTGGTTGCTATAGTGGTGATAATGACTATTATAGTGGTGGTAATGTTTCTTATAATGGTGATAATGGTTGTTCTAGTCGTGATAATGGTCGTTATAGTGGTGGTAATGGTTGTTATAGTGGTGATAATGGTTGTTATAGTGGGGATAATGGTTGTTATAGTGGTGATAATGGTTGTTATAGTGGTGATAATGGTCCTTATAGAGGTGATAATGGTTGTTATAGTGGTGATAATTGTTGTTATAGTGGTGATAATGGTTGTTATTGTGGTGATAATTGTTGTTATAGTGATGATAATGGTTGTTATAGTGGTGATAATGGTTGTTATAGTGGTGATAATGGTTGTTATAGTGGGGATAATGGTGGTTATGGTGGTGATAATGGTTATTATAGTTGTCTTAATGGTCCTTGTAGTGGTGATAATGGTCGTTATAGTGGTGATAATGGTCCTTGTAGTGGTGATAATGGTTTTTATTGTGGTGATGATGGTTGTCGTAGTGGTGATAAAGGTTGTTATGGTGATGATAATGGTAGTTGTAGTGGTGATAATGGTCATTATAGTGGTGATAATGGTTGTTATAGAGGTGATAATGGTCACTATAGTGCGGATAATGGTGGGTATGGTGGTGGTAATGGCTGTTATAGTGGTGATAATGGTTGTTATAGTGGTGGTAATGGTTGTTATAGTGGTGACAATGGTTGTTATAGTGCTGATAATGGTTGTTATAGTGGCGATAATGTTTTTTATAGTGGGGATAATGGTTGTTATAGTGGTGATAATGGTTGTTATAGTGGTGATAATTGTCCTTATAGAGGTGATAATGGTGTTATAGTGGTGATAATGGTTGTTATAGTGGTGATAATGGTCCTTATAGAGGTGATAATGGTTGTTGTAGTGGTGATAATGATTATTATTGTGGTGATAACGGTTGTTATAGTGTTGATAATGGTCACTATAGTGCGGATAATGGTGGGTATGGTGGTGATAATGGTTGTTATGGTGGTGATAATGGTTGTTACAGTGTTGATAATGGTTGTTATAGAGGTGATAATGGTTGTGATAGTGGTGATAATGGTTGTTATAGTGGGGACAATGGTTGCTATAGTGGTGGTAATGGCTGTTATAGTGGTGATAATGGTTGTTATAGTGGTGGTAATGGTTGTTATAGTGGTGATAATGGTTGTTATAGTGCTGATAATGGTTGTTATAGTGGCGATAATGTTTTTTATAGTGGGGATAATGGTTGTTATAGTGGTGATAATGGTTGTTATAGTGGTGATAATTATCCTTATAGAGGTGATAATGGTGTTATAGTGGTGATAATGGTTGTTATAGTGGTGGTAATGGTCCTTATAGAGGTGATAATGGTTGTTGTAGTGGTGATAATGGTTATTATTGTGGTGATAACGGCTGTTATAGTGTTGATAATGGTCACTATAGTGCGGATAATGGTGGGTATGGTGGTGATAATGGTTGTTATGGTGGTGATAATGGTTGTTACAGTGGTGATAATGGTTGTTATAGAGGTGATAATGGTTGTGATAGTGGTGATAATGGTTGTTATAGTGGGGACAATGGTTGCTATAGTGGTGGTAATAGCTGTTATAGTGGTGATAATGGTTGTTATAGTGGTGATAATGGTTGTTATAGTGCTGATAATGGTTGTTATAGTGGCGATAATGTTTTTTATAGTGGGGATAATGGTTGTTATAGTGGTGATAATGGTTGTTATAGTGGTGATAATTATCCTTATAGAGGTGATAATGGTGTTATAGTGGTGATAATGGTTATTATTGTGGTGATAACGGCTGTTATAGTGTTGATAATGGTCACTATAGTGCGGATAATGGTGGGTATGGTGGTGATAATGGTTGTTATGGTGGTGATAATGGTTGTTACAGTGGTGATAATGGTCGTTATAGTGGTGATAACGGTTGTTATAGTCGCGATAATGTTTCTTATAGTGGTGATGATGGTTGTTCTGGTAGTGATAATGGTTGTTATAGTGGTGATAATGGTTTTTATAGTGGTGATAATGGTTGTTATAGTGATGATAATGGTTGTTATAGTGGTGATAATGGTTGTTATAGAGGTGATAATGGTCACTATAGTGCGGATAATGGTGGGTATGGTGGTGGTAATGGCTGTTATAGTGGTGATAATGGTTGTTATAGTGGTGGTAATGGTTGTTATAGTGGTGACAATGGTTGTTATAGTGCTGATAATGGTTGTTATAGTGGCGATAATGTTTTTTATAGTGGGGATAATGGTTGTTATAGTGGTGATAATGGTTGTTATAGTGGTGATAATTGTCCTTATAGAGGTGATAATGGTGTTATAGTGGTGATAATGGTTGTTATAGTGGTGATAATGGTCCTTATAGAGGTGATAATGGTTGTTGTAGTGGTGATAATGATTATTATTCTGGTGATAACGGTTGTTATAGTGTTGATAATGGTCACTATAGTGCGGATAATGGTGGGTATGGTGGTGATAATGGTTGTTATGGTGGTGATAATGGTTGTTACAGTGTTGATAATGGTTGTTATAGAGGTGATAATGGTTGTGATAGTGGTGATAATGGTTGTTATAGTGGGGACAATGGTTGCTATAGTGGTGGTAATGGCTGTTATAGTGGTGATAATGGTTGTTATAGTGGTGGTAATGGTTGTTATAGTGGTGATAATGGTTGTTATAGTGCTGATAATGGTTGTTATAGTGGCGATAATGTTTTTTATAGTGGGGATAATGGTTGTTATAGTGGTGATAATGGTTGTTATAGTGGTGATAATTATCCTTATAGAGGTGATAATGGTGTTATAGTGGTGATAATGGTTGTTATAGTGGTGGTAATGGTCCTTATAGAGGTGATAATGGTTGTTGTAGTGGTGATAATGGTTATTATTGTGGTGATAACGGCTGTTATAGTGTTGATAATGGTCACTATAGTGCGGATAATGGTGGGTATGGTGGTGATAATGGTTGTTATGGTGGTGATAATGGTTGTTACAGTGGTGATAATGGTTGTTATAGAGGTGATAATGGTTGTGATAGTGGTGATAATGGTTGTTATAGTGGGGACAATGGTTGCTATAGTGGTGGTAATAGCTGTTATAGTGGTGATAATGGTTGTTATAGTGGTGATAATGGTTGTTATAGTGCTGATAATGGTTGTTATAGTGGCGATAATGTTTTTTATAGTGGGGATAATGGTTGTTATAGTGGTGATAATGGTTGTTATAGTGGTGATAATTATCCTTATAGAGGTGATAATGGTGTTATAGTGGTGATAATGGTTATTATTGTGGTGATAACGGCTGTTATAGTGTTGATAATGGTCACTATAGTGCGGATAATGGTGGGTATGGTGGTGATAATGGTTGTTATGGTGGTGATAATGGTTGTTACAGTGGTGATAATGGTCGTTATAGTGGTGATAACGGTTGTTATAGTCGCGATAATGTTTCTTATAGTGGTGATGATGGTTGTTCTGGTAGTGATAATGGTTGTTATAGTGGTGATAATGGTTTTTATAGTGGTGATAATGGTTGTTATAGTGATGATAATGGTTGTTATAGTGGTGATAATGGTTGTTATAGTGGTGATAATGGTTGTAATAGTGGGGATAATGGTGGTTATGGTGGTGATAATGGTTATTATAGTTGTCTTAATGGTCCTTGTAGTGGTGATAATGGTCGTTATAGTGGTGATAATGGTCGTTGTAGTGGTGATAATGGTTTTTATTGTGGTGATGATGGTTGTCGTAGTGGTGATAAAGGTTGTTATGGTGATGATAATGGTAGTTGTAGTGGTGATAATGGTCATTATAGTGGTGATAATGGTTGTTATAGTGGTGATAATGGTTGCTATAGTGGTGATACTGGTTGCTATAGTGGTGATAATAGTTGCTATAGTGGTGGTAATGGCTGTTATAGTGGTGATCATTGTTGTTATAGTGTTGATGATGGTTGTTATAGTCGCGATAATGTTTCTTATAGTGGTGATGATGGTTGTTCTGGTAGTGATAATGGTTGTTATAGTGGTGATAATGGTTTTTATAGTGGTGATAATGGTTGTTATAGTGGTGATAATGGTTGTTATAGTGGGGACAATGGTTATTATAGTGGTGATAATGGTTGTTATGGTGGTGATAATGTTTCTTATAGCAGTGATAATGGTTGTTATAGTGGTCATAATGGTCCTTGTAGTGGTGATAATGGTCGTTACAGTGGTGATAATGGTCCTTGTAGTGGTGATAATGGTCTTTATTGTGGTGATGATGGTTGTTGTAGTGGTGATAATGGTTATTATTGTGGTGATAAAGGTTGTTATAGTGTTGATAATGGTCACTATAGTGCGGATAATGGTGGGTATGGTGGTGATAATGGTTGTTATGGTGGTGATAATGGTTGTTACAGTGGTGATAATGGTTGTTATAGAGGTGATAATGGTTGTTATAGTGGTGATAATGGTTGTTATAGTGGGGACAATGGTTGCTATAGTGGTGGTAATGGCTGTTATAGTGGTGATAATGGTTGTTATAGTGGTGGTAATGGTTGTTATAGTGGTGATAATGGTTGTTATAGTGCTGATAATGGTTGTTATAGTGGCGATAATGTTTTTTATAGTGGGGATAATGGTTGTTATAGTGGTGATAATGGTTGTTATAGTGGTGATAATTGTCCTTATAGAGGTGATAATGGTTGTTATAGTGGGGACAATGGTTGTTATAGTGGCGATAGTGGTTGTTATGGTGGCGATAGTGGTTGTTATGGTGGTGATAATGGTTTTTATTGTGGTGATGATGGTTGTTGTAGTGGTGATAATGGTTATTATTGTGGTGATAACGGCTGTTATAGTGTTGATAATGGTCACTATAGTGCGGATAATGGTGGGTATGGTGGTGATAATGGTTGTTATGGTGGTGATAATGGTTGTTACAGTGGTGATAATGGTTGTTATAGAGGTGATAATGGTTGTTGTAGTGGTGATAATGGTTGTTATAGTGAGGACAATGGTTGTTATAGTGGTGATAATGGTTGTTATAGTGGGGACAATGGTTGCTATAGTGGTGATAATGGTTGTTATAGTGGCGATAGTGGTTGTTAGAGTGGTGATAATGGCTCTTATAGTGGTGATAATGGTTGTTATAGTGGTGATAATGGTCGTTATAGTGGTGGTAATCGTCGTTATATTGGTGATAATGGTTGTTATTGTGGTGATAATGGTTGTTATAGTGGTGATAATGGTCCTTATAATGGTGATAATGGTTGTTATAGTGGTGATAATGGTTGTTATAGTGAGGACAATGGTTGTTATAGTGGTGATAATGGTTGTTATAGTGGCGATAATGTTTTTTATAGTGGGGATAATGGTTGTTATAGTGGAGATAATGGCTGTTATAGTGGTGATAATGGTTGTTATAGTGGTGGTAACGGTCGTTATAGTGGTGATAATGGTCGTTGTAGTGGTGATAATGGTTTTTATTGTGGTGATGATGGTTGTTGTAGTGATGATAATGGTTGTTATAGTGGTGATAATGGTTTTTATAGTGGTGATAATGGTTGTTATAGTGATGATAATGGTTGTTATAATGGCGATAATGTTTTTTATAGTGGGGATAATGGTTGTTATAGTGGAGATAATGGCTGTTATAGTGGGGATAATGGTTGTTATAGTGGTGGTAACGGTCGTTATAGTGGTGATAATGGTCGTTGTAGTGGTGATAATGGTTTTTATTGTGGTGATGATGGTTGTTGTAGTGATGATAATGGTTGTTATAGTGGTGATAATGGTTTTTATAGTGGTGATAATGGTTGTTATAGTGGTGATAATGGTCGTTATAGTGGTGGTAATCGTCGTTATATTGGTGATAATGGTTGTTATTGTGGTGATAATGGTTGTTATAGTGGCGATAATGTTTTTTATAGTGGGGATAATGGTTGTTATAGTGGAGATAATGGCTGTTATAGTGGGGATAATGGTTGTTATAGTGGAGATAATGGCTGTTATAGTGGTGATAATGGTTGTTATAGTGGTGGTAACGGTCGTTATAGTGGTGATAATGGTCGTTGTAGTGGTGATAATGGTTTTTATTGTGGTGATGATGGTTGTTGTAGTGATGATAATGGTTGTTATAGTGGTGATAATGGTTTTTATAGTGGTGATAATGGTTGTGATAGTGGTGATAATGGTTGTTATAGTGGGGACAATGGTTGCTATAGTGGTGGTAATGGCTGTTATATTGGTGATAATGGTTGTTATAGTGGTGGTAATGGTTGTTATAGTGGTGATAATGGTTGTTATAGTGCTGATAATGGTTGTTATAATGGCGATAATGTTTTTTATAGTGGGGATAATGGTTGTTATAGTGGTGATAATGGTTGTTATAGTGGTGATAATTGTCCTTATAGAGGTGATAATGGTGTTATAGTGGTGATAATGGTTGTTATAGTGGTGGTAATGGTCCTTATAGAGGTGATAATGGTTGTTGTAGTGGTGATAATGGTTATTATTGTGGTGATAACGGCTGTTATAGTGTTGATAATAGTCACTATAGTGCGGATAATGGTGGGTATGGTGGTGATAATGGTTGTTATGGTGGTGATAATGGTTGTTACAGTGGTGATAATGGTCGTTATAGTGGTGATAACGGTTGTTATAGTCGCGATAATGTTTCTTATAGTGGTGATGATGGTTGTTCTGGTAGTGATAATGGTTGTTATAGTGGTGATAATGGTTTTTATAGTGGTGATAATGGTTGTTATAGTGATGATAATGGTTGTTGTAGTGGTGATAATGGTTGTTATAGTGGTGATAATGGTTGTTATAGTGGGGATAATGGTGGTTATGGTGGTGATAATGGTTATTATAGTTGTCTTAATGGTCCTTGTAGTGGTGATAATGGTCGTTATAGTGGTGATAATGGTCGTTGTAGTGGTGATAATGGTTTTTATTGTGGTGATGATGGTTGTCGTAGTGGTGATAAAGGTTGTTATGGTGATGATAATGGTAGTTGTAGTGGTGATAATGGTCATTATAGTGGTGATAGTGGTTGTTATAGTGGTGATAATGGTTGCTATAGTGGTGATACTGGTTGCTATAGTGGTGATAGTGGTTGCTATAGTGGTGATACTGGTTGCTATAGTGGTGATAATAGTTGCTATAGTGGTGGTAATGGCTGTTATAGTGGTGATCATTGTTGTTATAGTGTTGATGATGGTTGTTCTAGTCGTGATAATGGTCGTTATAGTGGTGATAACGGTTGTTATAGTCGCGATAATGTTTCTTATAGTGGTGATGATGGTTGTTCTGGTAGTGATAATGGTTGTTATAGTGGTGATAATGGTTTTTATAGTGGTGATAATGGTTGTTATAGTGATGATAATGGTTGTTATAGTGGTGATAATGGTTGTTATAGTGGGGACAATGGTTATTATAGTGGTGATAATGGTTGTTATGGTGGTGATAATGTTTCTTATAGCAGTGATAATGGTTGTTATAGTGGTCATAATGGTCCTTGTAGTGGTGATAATGGTCGTTACAGTGGTGATAATGGTCCTTGTAGTGGTGATAATGGTCTTTATTGTGGTGATGATGGTTGTTGTAGTGGTGATAATGGTTATTATTGTGGTGATAACGGTTGTTATAGTGTTGATAATGGTCACTATAGTGCGGATAATGGTGGGTATGGTGGTGATAATGGTTGTTATGGTGGTGATAATGGTTGTTACAGTGGTGATAATGGTTGTTATAGAGGTGATAATGGTTGTTATAGTGGTGATAATGGTTGTTATAGAGGTGATAATGGTTGTGATAGTGGTGATAATGGTTGTTATAGTGGGGACAATGGTTGCTATAGTGGTGGTAATGGCTGTTATAGTGGTGATAATGGTTGTTATAGTGGTGGTAATGGTTGTTATAGTGGTGATAATGGTTGTAATAGTGCTGATAATGGTTGTTATAGTGGCGATAATGTTTTTTATAGTGGGGATAATGGTTGTTATAGTGGTGATAATGGTTGTTATAGTGGTGATAATTGTCCTTATAGAGGTGATAATGGTGTTATAGTGGTGATAATGGTTGTTATAGTGGTGGTAATGGTCCTTATAGAGGTGATAATGGTTGTTGTAGTGGTGATAATGATTATTATTGTGGTGATAACGGCTGTTATAGTGTTGATAATGGTCACTATAGTGCGGATAATGGTGGGTATGGTGGTGATAATGGTTGTTATGGTGGTGATAATGGTTGTTACAGTGGTGATAATGGTTGTTATAGAGGTGATAATGGTTGTTGTAGTGGTGATAATGGTTGTTATAGTGAGGACAATGGTTGTTATAGTGGTGATAATGGTTGTTATAGTGGGGACAATGGTTGCTATAGTGGTGATAATGGTTGTTATAGTGGCGATAGTGGTTGTTAGAGTGGTGATAATGGCTCTTATTATGGTGATAATGGTTGTTATAGTGGTGATAATGGTCGTTATAGTGGTGGTAATCGTCGTTATATTGGTGATAATGGTTGTTATTGTGGTGATAATGGTTGTTATAGTGGTGATAATGGTCCTTATAATGGTGATAATGGTTGTTATAGTGGCGATAATGTTTTTTATAGTGGGGATAATGGTTGTTATAGTGGTGATAATGGCTGTTATAGTGGTGATAATGGTTGTTATAGTGGTGGTAACGGTCGTTATAGTGGTGATAATGGTCGTTGTAGTGGTGATAATGGTTTTTATTGTGGTGATGATGGTTGTTGTAGTGATGATAATGGTTGTTATAGTGGTGATAATGGTTGTTATAGTGGGGACAATGGTTGTTATAGTGGTGATAATGGTTGTTATTGTGGAGATAATGTTTTTTATAGTGGGGATAATGCTTGTTATAGTGGTGATAATGGTCCTTATGATGGTGATAGTGGTTGTTATAGTGGTGATAATGGCTATTATAGTGGTGGTAATGTTTCTTATAATGGTGATAATGGTTGTTCTAGTCGTGATAATGGTCGTTATAGTGGTGATAATGGTTGTTATAGTGGTGATAATGGTTGTTATAGTGGGGATAATGGTTGTTATAGTGGTGATAATGGTTGTTATAGTGGTGATAATGGTCCATATAGAGGTGATAATGGTTGTTATAGTGGTGATAATTGTTGTTATAGTGGTGAATAATGGTTGTTATTGTGGTGATAATTGTTGTTATAGTGATGATAATGGTTGTTATAGTGGTGATAATGGTTGTTATAGTGGTGATAATGGTTGTTATAGTGGGGATAATGGTGGTTATGGTGGTGATAATGGTTATTATAGTTGTCTTAATGGTCCTTGTAGTGGTGATAATGGTCGTTGTAGTGGTGATAATGGTCCTTGTAGTGGTGATAATGGTTTTTATTGTGGTGATGATGGTTGTCGTAGTGGTGATAAAGGTTGTTATGGTGATGATAATGGTAGTTGTAGTGGTGATAATGGTCATTATAGTGGTGATAATGGTTGTTATAGTGGTGATAATGGTTGCTATAGTGGTGATACTGGTTGCTATAGTGGTGATAGTGGTTGCTATAGTGGTGATACTGGTTGCTATGGTGGTGATAATAGTTGCTATAGTGGTGGTAATGGCTGTTATAGTGGTGATAATGGTTGTTATAGTGGTGATACTGGTTGCTATAGTGGTGATAGTGGTTGCTATAGTTCGTGATAATGGCTATTATAGTGGTGATAATTGTTGTTATAGTGTTGATGATGGTTGTTCTAGTCGTGATAATGGTCGTTATAGTGGTGATAACGGTTGTTATAGTCGCGATAATGTTTCTTATAGTGGTGATGATGGTTGTTCTGGTAGTGATAATGGTTGTTATAGTGGTGATAATGGTTTTTATAGTGTTGATAATGGTTGTTATAGTGATGATAATGGTTGTTGTAGTGGTGATAATGGTTGTTATAGTGGTGATAATGTTTGTTATAGTGGGGATAATGGTTGTTAGAGTGGTGATAATTGTTGTTATAGTGGTGATAATGGTCCTTGTAGTGGTGATAATGGTTTTTATTGTGGTGATGATGGTTGTTGTAGTGGTGATAATGGTCATTATTGTGGTGATAACGGTTGTTATAGTGTCGATAATGGTCACTATAGTGCGGATAATGGTGGGTATGGTGGTGATAATGGTTGTTATGGTGGTGATAATGGTTGTTACAGTGGTGATAATGGTTGTTATAGAGGTGATAATGGTTGTTATAGTGGTGATAATGTTTTTTATAGTGGGGATAATGGTTGTTATAGTGGTGATAATGGTTGTTATAGTGGTGATAATTGTCCTTATAGAGGTGATAATGGTTGTTATAGTGGCGATAATGGTTGTTACAGTGGTGATAATTGTCCTTATAGAGGTGATAATGGTGTTATAGTGGTGATAATGGTTGTTATAGTGGTGGTAATGGTCCTTATAGATGTGATAATGGTTGTTGTAGTGGTGATAATGGTTGTTATAGTGGCGATAATGTTTGTTATAGTGAGGATAATGGTTGTTAGAGTGGTGATAATGGCTGTTATAGTGGTGATAATTGTTGTTATAGTGGTGATATTGGTCGTTATGGTGGTGGTAATCGTAGTGGTGATAATGGTCCTTATAGTGGTGATAATGGTTGTTATAGTGGTGATAATGGTTGTTATAGTGGGGACAATGGTTGTTCTAGTGGCGATAGTGGTTGTTATGGTGGCGATAGTGGTTGTTATGGTGGTGATAATGGTTTTTATTGTGGTGATGATGGTTGGTGTAGTGGTGATAATGGTTATTATTGTGGTGATAGCGGCTGTTATAGTGTTGATAATGGTCACTATAGTGCGGATAATGGTGGGTATGGTGGTGATAATGGTTGTTATGGTGGTGATAATGGTTGTTACAGTGGTGATAATGGTTGTTATAGAGGTGATAATGGTTGTTATAGTGGTGATAATGGTTGTTATAGAGGTGATAATGGTTGTGATAGTGGTGATAATGGTTGTTATAGTGGGGACAATGGTTGCTATAGTGGTGGTAATGGCTGTTATAGTGGTGATAATGGTTGTTATAGTGGTGGTAATGGTTGTTATAGTGGTGATAATGGTTGTAATAGTGCTGATAATGGTTGTTATAGTGGCGATAATGTTTTTTATAGTGGGGATAATGGTTGTTATAGTGGTGATAATGGTTGTTATAGTGGTGATAATTGTCCTTATAGAGGTGATAATGGTGTTATAGTGGTGATAATGGTTGTTATAGTGGTGGTAATGGTCCTTATAGAGGTGATAATGGTTGTTGTAGTGGTGATAATGATTATTATTCTGGTGATAACGGCTGTTATAGTGTTGATAATGGTCACTATAGTGCGGATAATGGTGGGTATGGTGGTGATAATGGTTGTTATGGTGGTGATAATGGTTGTTACAGTGGTGATAATGGTTGTTATAGAGGTGATAATGGTTGTTGTAGTGGTGATAATGGTTGTTATAGTGAGGACAATGGTTGTTATAGTGGTGATAATGGTTGTTATAGTGGGGACAATGGTTGCTATAGTGGTGATAATGGTTGTTATAGTGGCGATAGTGGTTGTTAGAGTGGTGATAATGGCTCTTATTATGGTGATAATGGTTGTTATAGTGGTGATAATGGTCGTTATAGTGGTGGTAATCGTCGTTATATTGGTGATAATGGTTGTTATTGTGGTGATAATGGTTGTTATAGTGGTGATAATGGTCCTTATAATGGTGATAATGGTTGTTATAGTGGCGATAATGTTTTTTATAGTGGGGATAATGGTTGTTATAGTGGTGATAATGGCTGTTATAGTGGTGATAATGGTTGTTATAGTGGTGGTAACGGTCGTTATAGTGGTGATAATGGTCGTTGTAGTGGTGATAATGGTTTTTATTGTGGTGATGATGGTTGTTGTAGTGATGATAATGGTTGTTATAGTGGTGATAATGGTTGTTATAGTGGGGACAATGGTTGTTATAGTGGTGATAATGGTTGTTATTGTGGAGATAATGTTTTTTATAGTGGGGATAATGCTTGTTATAGTGGTGATAATGGTCCTTATGATGGTGATAGTGGTTGTTATAGTGGTGATAATGGCTATTATAGTGGTGGTAATGTTTCTTATAATGGTGATAATGGTTGTTCTAGTCGTGATAATGGTCGTTATAGTGGTGATAATGGTTGTTATAGTGGTGATAATGGTTGTTATAGTGGGGATAATGGTTGTTATAGTGGTGATAATGGTTGTTATAGTGGTGATAATGGTCCTTATAGAGGTGATAATGGTTGTTATGGTGGTGATAATTGTTGTTATAGTGGTGATAATGGTTGTTATTGTGGTGATAATTGTTGTTATAGTGATGATAATGGTTGTTATAGTGGTGATAATGGTTGTTATAGTGGTGATAATGGTTGTTATAGTGGGGATAATGGTGGTTATGGTGGTGATAATGGTTATTATAGTTGTCTTAATGGTCCTTGTAGTGGTGATAATGGTCGTTGTAGTGGTGATAATGGTCCTTGTAGTGGTGATAATGGTTTTTATTGTGGTGATGATGGTTGTCGTAGTGGTGATAAAGGTTGTTATGGTGATGATAATGGTCCTTGTAGTGGTGATAATGGTCGTTGTAGTGGTGATAATGGTCCTTGTAGTGGTGATAATGGTTTTTATTGTGGTGATGATGGTTGTCGTAGTGGTGATAAAGGTTGTTATGGTGATGATAATGGTAGTTGTAGTGGTGATAATGGTCATTATAGTGGTGATAATGGTTGTTATAGTGGTGATAATGGTTGCTATAGTGGTGATACTGGTTGCTATAGTGGTGATAGTGGTTGCTATAGTGGTGATACTGGTTGCTATGGTGGTGATAATAGTTGCTATAGTGGTGGTAATGGCTGTTATAGTGGTGATAATGGTTGTTATAGTGGTGATACTGGTTGCTATAGTGGTGATAGTGGTTGCTATAGTTCGTGATAATGGCTATTATAGTGGTGATAATTGTTGTTATAGTGTTGATGATGGTTGTTCTAGTCGTGATAATGGTCGTTATAGTGGTGATAACGGTTGTTATAGTCGCGATAATGTTTCTTATAGTGGTGATGATGGTTGTTCTGGTAGTGATAATGGTTGTTATAGTGGTGATAATGGTTTTTATAGTGTTGATAATGGTTGTTATAGTGATGATAATGGTTGTTGTAGTGGTGATAATGGTTGTTATAGTGGTGATAATGTTTGTTATAGTGGGGATAATGGTTGTTAGAGTGGTGATAATTGTTGTTATAGTGGTGATAATGGTCCTTGTAGTGGTGATAATGGTTTTTATTGTGGTGATGATGGTTGTTGTAGTGGTGATAATGGTCATTATTGTGGTGATAACGGTTGTTATAGTGTTGATAATGGTCACTATAGTGCGGATAATGGTGGGTATGGTGGTGATAATGGTTGTTATGGTGGTGATAATGGTTGTTACAGTGGTGATAATGGTTGTTATAGAGGTGATAATGGTTGTGATAGTGGTGATAATGGTTGTTATAGTGGGGACAATGGTTGCTATAGTGGTGGTAATAGCTGTTATAGTGGTGATAATGGTTGTTATAGTGGTGATAATGGTTGTTATAGTGCTGATAATGGTTGTTATAGTGGCGATAATGTTTTTTATAGTGGGGATAATGGTTGTTATAGTGGTGATAATGGTTGTTATAGTGGTGATAATTATCCTTATAGAGGTGATAATGGTGTTATAGTGGTGATAATGGTTATTATTGTGGTGATAACGGCTGTTATAGTGTTGATAATGGTCACTATAGTGCGGATAATGGTGGGTATGGTGGTGATAATGGTTGTTATGGTGGTGATAATGGTTGTTACAGTGGTGATAATGGTCGTTATAGTGGTGATAACGGTTGTTATAGTCGCGATAATGTTTCTTATAGTGGTGATGATGGTTGTTCTGGTAGTGATAATGGTTGTTATAGTGGTGATAATGGTTTTTATAGTGGTGATAATGGTTGTTATAGTGATGATAATGGTTGTTATAGTGGTGATAATGGTTGTTATAGAGGTGATAATGGTCACTATAGTGCGGATAATGGTGGGTATGGTGGTGGTAATGGCTGTTATAGTGGTGATAATGGTTGTTATAGTGGTGGTAATGGTTGTTATAGTGGTGACAATGGTTGTTATAGTGCTGATAATGGTTGTTATAGTGGCGATAATGTTTTTTATAGTGGGGATAATGGTTGTTATAGTGGTGATAATGGTTGTTATAGTGGTGATAATTGTCCTTATAGAGGTGATAATGGTGTTATAGTGGTGATAATGGTTGTTATAGTGGTGATAATGGTCCTTATAGAGGTGATAATGGTTGTTGTAGTGGTGATAATGATTATTATTCTGGTGATAACGGTTGTTATAGTGTTGATAATGGTCACTATAGTGCGGATAATGGTGGGTATGGTGGTGATAATGGTTGTTATGGTGGTGATAATGGTTGTTACAGTGTTGATAATGGTTGTTATAGAGGTGATAATGGTTGTGATAGTGGTGATAATGGTTGTTATAGTGGGGACAATGGTTGCTATAGTGGTGGTAATGGCTGTTATAGTGGTGATAATGGTTGTTATAGTGGTGGTAATGGTTGTTATAGTGGTGATAATGGTTGTTATAGTGCTGATAATGGTTGTTATAGTGGCGATAATGTTTTTTATAGTGGGGATAATGGTTGTTATAGTGGTGATAATGGTTGTTATAGTGGTGATAATTATCCTTATAGAGGTGATAATGGTGTTATAGTGGTGATAATGGTTGTTATAGTGGTGGTAATGGTCCTTATAGAGGTGATAATGGTTGTTGTAGTGGTGATAATGGTTATTATTGTGGTGATAACGGCTGTTATAGTGTTGATAATGGTCACTATAGTGCGGATAATGGTGGGTATGGTGGTGATAATGGTTGTTATGGTGGTGATAATGGTTGTTACAGTGGTGATAATGGTTGTTATAGAGGTGATAATGGTTGTGATAGTGGTGATAATGGTTGTTATAGTGGGGACAATGGTTGCTATAGTGGTGGTAATAGCTGTTATAGTGGTGATAATGGTTGTTATAGTGGTGATAATGGTTGTTATAGTGCTGATAATGGTTGTTATAGTGGCGATAATGTTTTTTATAGTGGGGATAATGGTTGTTATAGTGGTGATAATGGTTGTTATAGTGGTGATAATTATCCTTATAGAGGTGATAATGGTGTTATAGTGGTGATAATGGTTATTATTGTGGTGATAACGGCTGTTATAGTGTTGATAATGGTCACTATAGTGCGGATAATGGTGGGTATGGTGGTGATAATGGTTGTTATGGTGGTGATAATGGTTGTTACAGTGGTGATAATGGTCGTTATAGTGGTGATAACGGTTGTTATAGTCGCGATAATGTTTCTTATAGTGGTGATGATGGTTGTTCTGGTAGTGATAATGGTTGTTATAGTGGTGATAATGGTTTTTATAGTGGTGATAATGGTTGTTATAGTGATGATAATGGTTGTTATAGTGGTGATAATGGTTGTTATAGTGGTGATAATGGTTGTAATAGTGGGGATAATGGTGGTTATGGTGGTGATAATGGTTATTATAGTTGTCTTAATGGTCCTTGTAGTGGTGATAATGGTCGTTATAGTGGTGATAATGGTCGTTGTAGTGGTGATAATGGTTTTTATTGTGGTGATGATGGTTGTCGTAGTGGTGATAAAGGTTGTTATGGTGATGATAATGGTAGTTGTAGTGGTGATAATGGTCATTATAGTGGTGATAATGGTTGTTATAGTGGTGATAATGGTTGCTATAGTGGTGATACTGGTTGCTATAGTGGTGATAATAGTTGCTATAGTGGTGGTAATGGCTGTTATAGTGGTGATCATTGTTGTTATAGTGTTGATGATGGTTGTTATAGTCGCGATAATGTTTCTTATAGTGGTGATGATGGTTGTTCTGGTAGTGATAATGGTTGTTATAGTGGTGATAATGGTTTTTATAGTGGTGATAATGGTTGTTATAGTGGTGATAATGGTTGTTATAGTGGGGACAATGGTTATTATAGTGGTGATAATGGTTGTTATGGTGGTGATAATGTTTCTTATAGCAGTGATAATGGTTGTTATAGTGGTCATAATGGTCCTTGTAGTGGTGATAATGGTCGTTACAGTGGTGATAATGGTCCTTGTAGTGGTGATAATGGTCTTTATTGTGGTGATGATGGTTGTTGTAGTGGTGATAATGGTTATTATTGTGGTGATAAAGGTTGTTATAGTGTTGATAATGGTCACTATAGTGCGGATAATGGTGGGTATGGTGGTGATAATGGTTGTTATGGTGGTGATAATGGTTGTTACAGTGGTGATAATGGTTGTTATAGAGGTGATAATGGTTGTTATAGTGGTGATAATGGTTGTTATAGTGGGGACAATGGTTGCTATAGTGGTGGTAATGGCTGTTATAGTGGTGATAATGGTTGTTATAGTGGTGGTAATGGTTGTTATAGTGGTGATAATGGTTGTTATAGTGCTGATAATGGTTGTTATAGTGGCGATAATGTTTTTTATAGTGGGGATAATGGTTGTTATAGTGGTGATAATGGTTGTTATAGTGGTGATAATTGTCCTTATAGAGGTGATAATGGTTGTTATAGTGGGGACAATGGTTGTTATAGTGGCGATAGTGGTTGTTATGGTGGCGATAGTGGTTGTTATGGTGGTGATAATGGTTTTTATTGTGGTGATGATGGTTGTTGTAGTGGTGATAATGGTTATTATTGTGGTGATAACGGCTGTTATAGTGTTGATAATGGTCACTATAGTGCGGATAATGGTGGGTATGGTGGTGATAATGGTTGTTATGGTGGTGATAATGGTTGTTACAGTGGTGATAATGGTTGTTATAGAGGTGATAATGGTTGTTGTAGTGGTGATAATGGTTGTTATAGTGAGGACAATGGTTGTTATAGTGGTGATAATGGTTGTTATAGTGGGGACAATGGTTGCTATAGTGGTGATAATGGTTGTTATAGTGGCGATAGTGGTTGTTAGAGTGGTGATAATGGCTCTTATAGTGGTGATAATGGTTGTTATAGTGGTGATAATGGTCGTTATAGTGGTGGTAATCGTCGTTATATTGGTGATAATGGTTGTTATTGTGGTGATAATGGTTGTTATAGTGGTGATAATGGTCCTTATAATGGTGATAATGGTTGTTATAGTGGTGATAATGGTTGTTATAGTGAGGACAATGGTTGTTATAGTGGTGATAATGGTTGTTATAGTGGCGATAATGTTTTTTATAGTGGGGATAATGGTTGTTATAGTGGAGATAATGGCTGTTATAGTGGTGATAATGGTTGTTATAGTGGTGGTAACGGTCGTTATAGTGGTGATAATGGTCGTTGTAGTGGTGATAATGGTTTTTATTGTGGTGATGATGGTTGTTGTAGTGATGATAATGGTTGTTATAGTGGTGATAATGGTTTTTATAGTGGTGATAATGGTTGTTATAGTGATGATAATGGTTGTTATAATGGCGATAATGTTTTTTATAGTGGGGATAATGGTTGTTATAGTGGAGATAATGGCTGTTATAGTGGGGATAATGGTTGTTATAGTGGTGGTAACGGTCGTTATAGTGGTGATAATGGTCGTTGTAGTGGTGATAATGGTTTTTATTGTGGTGATGATGGTTGTTGTAGTGATGATAATGGTTGTTATAGTGGTGATAATGGTTTTTATAGTGGTGATAATGGTTGTTATAGTGGTGATAATGGTCGTTATAGTGGTGGTAATCGTCGTTATATTGGTGATAATGGTTGTTATTGTGGTGATAATGGTTGTTATAGTGGCGATAATGTTTTTTATAGTGGGGATAATGGTTGTTATAGTGGAGATAATGGCTGTTATAGTGGGGATAATGGTTGTTATAGTGGAGATAATGGCTGTTATAGTGGTGATAATGGTTGTTATAGTGGTGGTAACGGTCGTTATAGTGGTGATAATGGTCGTTGTAGTGGTGATAATGGTTTTTATTGTGGTGATGATGGTTGTTGTAGTGATGATAATGGTTGTTATAGTGGTGATAATGGTTTTTATAGTGGTGATAATGGTTGTGATAGTGGTGATAATGGTTGTTATAGTGGGGACAATGGTTGCTATAGTGGTGGTAATGGCTGTTATATTGGTGATAATGGTTGTTATAGTGGTGGTAATGGTTGTTATAGTGGTGATAATGGTTGTTATAGTGCTGATAATGGTTGTTATAATGGCGATAATGTTTTTTATAGTGGGGATAATGGTTGTTATAGTGGTGATAATGGTTGTTATAGTGGTGATAATTGTCCTTATAGAGGTGATAATGGTGTTATAGTGGTGATAATGGTTGTTATAGTGGTGGTAATGGTCCTTATAGAGGTGATAATGGTTGTTGTAGTGGTGATAATGGTTATTATTGTGGTGATAACGGCTGTTATAGTGTTGATAATAGTCACTATAGTGCGGATAATGGTGGGTATGGTGGTGATAATGGTTGTTATGGTGGTGATAATGGTTGTTACAGTGGTGATAATGGTCGTTATAGTGGTGATAACGGTTGTTATAGTCGCGATAATGTTTCTTATAGTGGTGATGATGGTTGTTCTGGTAGTGATAATGGTTGTTATAGTGGTGATAATGGTTTTTATAGTGGTGATAATGGTTGTTATAGTGATGATAATGGTTGTTGTAGTGGTGATAATGGTTGTTATAGTGGTGATAATGGTTGTTATAGTGGGGATAATGGTGGTTATGGTGGTGATAATGGTTATTATAGTTGTCTTAATGGTCCTTGTAGTGGTGATAATGGTCGTTATAGTGGTGATAATGGTCGTTGTAGTGGTGATAATGGTTTTTATTGTGGTGATGATGGTTGTCGTAGTGGTGATAAAGGTTGTTATGGTGATGATAATGGTAGTTGTAGTGGTGATAATGGTCATTATAGTGGTGATAGTGGTTGTTATAGTGGTGATAATGGTTGCTATAGTGGTGATACTGGTTGCTATAGTGGTGATAGTGGTTGCTATAGTGGTGATACTGGTTGCTATAGTGGTGATAATAGTTGCTATAGTGGTGGTAATGGCTGTTATAGTGGTGATCATTGTTGTTATAGTGTTGATGATGGTTGTTCTAGTCGTGATAATGGTCGTTATAGTGGTGATAACGGTTGTTATAGTCGCGATAATGTTTCTTATAGTGGTGATGATGGTTGTTCTGGTAGTGATAATGGTTGTTATAGTGGTGATAATGGTTTTTATAGTGGTGATAATGGTTGTTATAGTGATGATAATGGTTGTTATAGTGGTGATAATGGTTGTTATAGTGGGGACAATGGTTATTATAGTGGTGATAATGGTTGTTATGGTGGTGATAATGTTTCTTATAGCAGTGATAATGGTTGTTATAGTGGTCATAATGGTCCTTGTAGTGGTGATAATGGTCGTTACAGTGGTGATAATGGTCCTTGTAGTGGTGATAATGGTCTTTATTGTGGTGATGATGGTTGTTGTAGTGGTGATAATGGTTATTATTGTGGTGATAACGGTTGTTATAGTGTTGATAATGGTCACTATAGTGCGGATAATGGTGGGTATGGTGGTGATAATGGTTGTTATGGTGGTGATAATGGTTGTTACAGTGGTGATAATGGTTGTTATAGAGGTGATAATGGTTGTTATAGTGGTGATAATGGTTGTTATAGAGGTGATAATGGTTGTGATAGTGGTGATAATGGTTGTTATAGTGGGGACAATGGTTGCTATAGTGGTGGTAATGGCTGTTATAGTGGTGATAATGGTTGTTATAGTGGTGGTAATGGTTGTTATAGTGGTGATAATGGTTGTAATAGTGCTGATAATGGTTGTTATAGTGGCGATAATGTTTTTTATAGTGGGGATAATGGTTGTTATAGTGGTGATAATGGTTGTTATAGTGGTGATAATTGTCCTTATAGAGGTGATAATGGTGTTATAGTGGTGATAATGGTTGTTATAGTGGTGGTAATGGTCCTTATAGAGGTGATAATGGTTGTTGTAGTGGTGATAATGATTATTATTGTGGTGATAACGGCTGTTATAGTGTTGATAATGGTCACTATAGTGCGGATAATGGTGGGTATGGTGGTGATAATGGTTGTTATGGTGGTGATAATGGTTGTTACAGTGGTGATAATGGTTGTTATAGAGGTGATAATGGTTGTTGTAGTGGTGATAATGGTTGTTATAGTGAGGACAATGGTTGTTATAGTGGTGATAATGGTTGTTATAGTGGGGACAATGGTTGCTATAGTGGTGATAATGGTTGTTATAGTGGCGATAGTGGTTGTTAGAGTGGTGATAATGGCTCTTATTATGGTGATAATGGTTGTTATAGTGGTGATAATGGTCGTTATAGTGGTGGTAATCGTCGTTATATTGGTGATAATGGTTGTTATTGTGGTGATAATGGTTGTTATAGTGGTGATAATGGTCCTTATAATGGTGATAATGGTTGTTATAGTGGCGATAATGTTTTTTATAGTGGGGATAATGGTTGTTATAGTGGTGATAATGGCTGTTATAGTGGTGATAATGGTTGTTATAGTGGTGGTAACGGTCGTTATAGTGGTGATAATGGTCGTTGTAGTGGTGATAATGGTTTTTATTGTGGTGATGATGGTTGTTGTAGTGATGATAATGGTTGTTATAGTGGTGATAATGGTTGTTATAGTGGGGACAATGGTTGTTATAGTGGTGATAATGGTTGTTATTGTGGAGATAATGTTTTTTATAGTGGGGATAATGCTTGTTATAGTGGTGATAATGGTCCTTATGATGGTGATAGTGGTTGTTATAGTGGTGATAATGGCTATTATAGTGGTGGTAATGTTTCTTATAATGGTGATAATGGTTGTTCTAGTCGTGATAATGGTCGTTATAGTGGTGATAATGGTTGTTATAGTGGTGATAATGGTTGTTATAGTGGGGATAATGGTTGTTATAGTGGTGATAATGGTTGTTATAGTGGTGATAATGGTCCATATAGAGGTGATAATGGTTGTTATAGTGGTGATAATTGTTGTTATAGTGGTGAATAATGGTTGTTATTGTGGTGATAATTGTTGTTATAGTGATGATAATGGTTGTTATAGTGGTGATAATGGTTGTTATAGTGGTGATAATGGTTGTTATAGTGGGGATAATGGTGGTTATGGTGGTGATAATGGTTATTATAGTTGTCTTAATGGTCCTTGTAGTGGTGATAATGGTCCTTGTAGTGGTGATAATGGTCCTTGTAGTGGTGATAATGGTTTTTATTGTGGTGATGATGGTTGTCGTAGTGGTGATAAAGGTTGTTATGGTGATGATAATGGTAGTTGTAGTGGTGATAATGGTCATTATAGTGGTGATAATGGTTGTTATAGTGGTGATAATGGTTGCTATAGTGGTGATACTGGTTGCTATAGTGGTGATAGTGGTTGCTATAGTGGTGATACTGGTTGCTATGGTGGTGATAATAGTTGCTATAGTGGTGGTAATGGCTGTTATAGTGGTGATAATGGTTGTTATAGTGGTGATACTGGTTGCTATAGTGGTGATAGTGGTTGCTATAGTTCGTGATAATGGCTATTATAGTGGTGATAATTGTTGTTATAGTGTTGATGATGGTTGTTCTAGTCGTGATAATGGTCGTTATAGTGGTGATAACGGTTGTTATAGTCGCGATAATGTTTCTTATAGTGGTGATGATGGTTGTTCTGGTAGTGATAATGGTTGTTATAGTGGTGATAATGGTTTTTATAGTGTTGATAATGGTTGTTATAGTGATGATAATGGTTGTTGTAGTGGTGATAATGGTTGTTATAGTGGTGATAATGTTTGTTATAGTGGGGATAATGGTTGTTAGAGTGGTGATAATTGTTGTTATAGTGGTGATAATGGTCCTTGTAGTGGTGATAATGGTTTTTATTGTGGTGATGATGGTTGTTGTAGTGGTGATAATGGTCATTATTGTGGTGATAACGGTTGTTATAGTGTCGATAATGGTCACTATAGTGCGGATAATGGTGGGTATGGTGGTGATAATGGTTGTTATGGTGGTGATAATGGTTGTTACAGTGGTGATAATGGTTGTTATAGAGGTGATAATGGTTGTTATAGTGGTGATAATGTTTTTTATAGTGGGGATAATGGTTGTTATAGTGGTGATAATGGTTGTTATAGTGGTGATAATTGTCCTTATAGAGGTGATAATTGTTGTTACAGTGGCGATAATGGTTGTTACAGTGGTGATAATTGTCCTTATAGAGGTGATAATGGTGTTATAGTGGTGATAATGGTTGTTATAGTGGTGGTAATGGTCCTTATAGATGTGATAATGGTTGTTGTAGTGGTGATAATGGTTGTTATAGTGGCGATAATGTTTGTTATAGTGAGGATAATGGTTGTTAGAGTGGTGATAATGGCTGTTATAGTGGTGATAATTGTTGTTATAGTGGTGATATTGGTCGTTATGGTGGTGGTAATCGTAGTGGTGATAATGGTCCTTATAGTGGTGATAATGGTTGTTATAGTGGTGATAATGGTTGTTATAGTGGGGACAATGGTTGTTCTAGTGGCGATAGTGGTTGTTATGGTGGCGATAGTGGTTGTTATGGTGGTGATAATGGTTTTTATTGTGGTGATGATGGTTGGTGTAGTGGTGATAATGGTTATTATTGTGGTGATAGCGGCTGTTATAGTGTTGATAATGGTCACTATAGTGCGGATAATGGTGGGTATGGTGGTGATAATGGTTGTTATGGTGGTGATAATGGTTGTTACAGTGGTGATAATGGTTGTTATAGAGGTGATAATGGTTGTTATAGTGGTGATAATGGTTGTTATAGAGGTGATAATGGTTGTGATAGTGGTGATAATGGTTGTTATAGTGGGGACAATGGTTGCTATAGTGGTGGTAATGGCTGTTATAGTGGTGATAATGGTTGTTATAGTGGTGGTAATGGTTGTTATAGTGGTGATAATGGTTGTAATAGTGCTGATAATGGTTGTTATAGTGGCGATAATGTTTTTTATAGTGGGGATAATGGTTGTTATAGTGGTGATAATGGTTGTTATAGTGGTGATAATTGTCCTTATAGAGGTGATAATGGTGTTATAGTGGTGATAATGGTTGTTATAGTGGTGGTAATGGTCCTTATAGAGGTGATAATGGTTGTTGTAGTGGTGATAATGATTATTATTCTGGTGATAACGGCTGTTATAGTGTTGATAATGGTCACTATAGTGCGGATAATGGTGGGTATGGTGGTGATAATGGTTGTTATGGTGGTGATAATGGTTGTTACAGTGGTGATAATGGTTGTTATAGAGGTGATAATGGTTGTTGTAGTGGTGATAATGGTTGTTATAGTGAGGACAATGGTTGTTATAGTGGTGATAATGGTTGTTATAGTGGGGACAATGGTTGCTATAGTGGTGATAATGGTTGTTATAGTGGCGATAGTGGTTGTTAGAGTGGTGATAATGGCTCTTATTATGGTGATAATGGTTGTTATAGTGGTGATAATGGTCGTTATAGTGGTGGTAATCGTCGTTATATTGGTGATAATGGTTGTTATTGTGGTGATAATGGTTGTTATAGTGGTGATAATGGTCCTTATAATGGTGATAATGGTTGTTATAGTGGCGATAATGTTTTTTATAGTGGGGATAATGGTTGTTATAGTGGTGATAATGGCTGTTATAGTGGTGATAATGGTTGTTATAGTGGTGGTAACGGTCGTTATAGTGGTGATAATGGTCGTTGTAGTGGTGATAATGGTTTTTATTGTGGTGATGATGGTTGTTGTAGTGATGATAATGGTTGTTATAGTGGTGATAATGGTTGTTATAGTGGGGACAATGGTTGTTATAGTGGTGATAATGGTTGTTATTGTGGAGATAATGTTTTTTATAGTGGGGATAATGCTTGTTATAGTGGTGATAATGGTCCTTATGATGGTGATAGTGGTTGTTATAGTGGTGATAATGGCTATTATAGTGGTGGTAATGTTTCTTATAATGGTGATAATGGTTGTTCTAGTCGTGATAATGGTCGTTATAGTGGTGATAATGGTTGTTATAGTGGTGATAATGGTTGTTATAGTGGGGATAATGGTTGTTATAGTGGTGATAATGGTTGTTATAGTGGTGATAATGGTCCTTATAGAGGTGATAATGGTTGTTATGGTGGTGATAATTGTTGTTATAGTGGTGATAATGGTTGTTATTGTGGTGATAATTGTTGTTATAGTGATGATAATGGTTGTTATAGTGGTGATAATGGTTGTTATAGTGGTGATAATGGTTGTTATAGTGGGGATAATGGTGGTTATGGTGGTGATAATGGTTATTATAGTTGTCTTAATGGTCCTTGTAGTGGTGATAATGGTCGTTGTAGTGGTGATAATGGTCCTTGTAGTGGTGATAATGGTTTTTATTGTGGTGATGATGGTTGTCGTAGTGGTGATAAAGGTTGTTATGGTGATGATAATGGTCCTTGTAGTGGTGATAATGGTCGTTGTAGTGGTGATAATGGTCCTTGTAGTGGTGATAATGGTTTTTATTGTGGTGATGATGGTTGTCGTAGTGGTGATAAAGGTTGTTATGGTGATGATAATGGTAGTTGTAGTGGTGATAATGGTCATTATAGTGGTGATAATGGTTGTTATAGTGGTGATAATGGTTGCTATAGTGGTGATACTGGTTGCTATAGTGGTGATAGTGGTTGCTATAGTGGTGATACTGGTTGCTATGGTGGTGATAATAGTTGCTATAGTGGTGGTAATGGCTGTTATAGTGGTGATAATGGTTGTTATAGTGGTGATACTGGTTGCTATAGTGGTGATAGTGGTTGCTATAGTTCGTGATAATGGCTATTATAGTGGTGATAATTGTTGTTATAGTGTTGATGATGGTTGTTCTAGTCGTGATAATGGTCGTTATAGTGGTGATAACGGTTGTTATAGTCGCGATAATGTTTCTTATAGTGGTGATGATGGTTGTTCTGGTAGTGATAATGGTTGTTATAGTGGTGATAATGGTTTTTATAGTGTTGATAATGGTTGTTATAGTGATGATAATGGTTGTTGTAGTGGTGATAATGGTTGTTATAGTGGTGATAATGTTTGTTATAGTGGGGATAATGGTTGTTAGAGTGGTGATAATTGTTGTTATAGTCGTGATAATGGTCCTTGTAGTGGTGATAATGGTTTTTATTGTGGTGATGATGGTTGTTGTAGTGGTGATAATGGTCATTATTGTGGTGATAACGGTTGTTATAGTGTCGATAATGGTCACTATAGTGCGGATAATGGTGGGTATGGTGGTGATAATGGTTGTTATGGTGGTGATAATGGTTGTTACAGTGGTGATAATGGTTGTTATAGAGGTGATAATGGTTGTTATAGTGGTGATAATGTTTTTTATAGTGGGGATAATGGTTGTTATAGTGGTGATAATGGTTGTTATAGTGGTGATAATTGTCCTTATAGAGGTGATAATGGTTGTTATAGTGGCGATAATGGTTGTTACAGTGGTGATAATTGTCCTTATAGAGGTGATAATGGTGTTATAGTGGTGATAATGGTTGTTATAGTGGTGGTAATGGTCCTTATAGAGGTGATAATGGTTGTTGTAGTGGTGATAATGGTTGTTATAGTGGCGATAATGTTTGTTATAGTGAGGATAATGGTTGTTAGAGTGGTGATAATGGCTGTTATAGTGGTGATAATTGTTGTTATAGTGGTGATATTGGTCGTTATGGTGGTGGTAATCGTAGTGGTGATAATGGTCCTTATAGTGGTGATAATGGTTGTTATAGTGGTGATAATGGTTGTTATAGTGGGGACAATGGTTGTTATAGTGGCGATAGTGGTTGTTATGGTGGCGATAGTGGTTGTTATGGTGGTGATAATGGTTTTTATTGTGGTGATGATGGTTGGTGTAGTGGTGATAATGGTTATTATTGTGGTGATAGCGGCTGTTATAGTGTTGATAATGGTCACTATAGTGCGGATAATGGTGGGTATGGTGGTGATAATGGTTGTTATGGTGGTGATAATGGTTGTTACAGTGGTGATAATGGTTGTTATAGAGGTGATAATGGTTGTTGTAGTGGTGATAATGGTTGTTATAGTGGTGGTAATGGTTGTTATAGTGGTGACAATAGTTGTTATAGTGGTGATAATGGTTGTTATAGTGGGGACAATTGTTGCTATAGTGGTGATAATGGTTGTTATAGTGGCGATAGTGGTTGTTAGAGTGGTGATAATGGCTCTTATAGTGGTGATAATGGTTGTTATAGTGGTGATAATGGTCGTTATAGTGGTGGTAATCGTCGTTATATTGGTGATAATGGTTGTTATTTTGGTGATAATGGTCCTTATAATGGCGATAATGGTTGTTATAGTGGTGATAATGGTTGTTATAGTGAGGACAATGGTTGTTATAGTGGTGATAATGGTTGTTATAGTGGCGATAATGTTTTTTATAGTGGGGATAATGGTTGTTATAGTGGTGATAATGGCTGTTATAGTGGTGATAATGGTTGTTATAGTGGTGGTAACGGTCGTTATAGTGGTGATAATGGTCCTTGTAGTGGTGATAATGGTTTTTATTGTGGTGATGATGGTTGTTGTAGTGATGATAATGGTTGTTATAGTGGTGATAATGGTTGTTATAGTGGGGACAGTGGTTGTTATAGTGGTGATAATGGTTGTTATTGTGGCGATAATGTTTTTTATAGTGGGGATAATGGTTGTTATAGTGGTGATAATGGTCCTTATGATGGTGATAGTGGTTGCTATAGTGGTGATAATGGCTATTATAGTGGTGGTAATGTTTCTTATAATGGTGATAATGGTTGTTCTAGTCGTGATAATGGTCGTTATAGTGGTGATAATGGTTGTTATAGTGGTGATAATGGTCCTTATGATGGTGATAGTGGTTGCTATAGTGGTGATAATGGCTATTATAGTGGTGGTAATGTTTCTTATAATGGTGATAATGGTTGTTCTAGTCGTGATAATGGTCGTTATAGTGGTGATAATGGTTGTTATAGTGGTGATAATGGTTGTTATAGTGGGGATAATGGTTGTTATAGTGGTGATAATGGTTGTTATAGTGGTGATAATGGTCCTTATAGAGGTGATAATGGTTGTTATAGTGGTGATAATTGTTGTTATAGTGGTGATAATGGTTGTTATTGTGGTGATAATTGTTGTTATAGTGATGATAATGGTTGTTCTAGTGGTGATAATGGTTGTTATAGTGGTGATAATGGTTGTTATAGTGGGGATAATGGTGGTTATGGTGGTGATAATGGTTATTATAGTTGTCTTAATCGTCCTTGTAGTGGTGATAATGGTCGTTATAGTGGTGATAATGGTCCTTGTAGTGGTGATAATGGTTTTTATTGTGGTGATGATGGTTGTCGTAGTGGTGATAAAGGTTGTTATGGTGATGATAATGGTAGTTGTAGTGGTGATAATGGTCATTATAGTGGTGATAATGGTTGTTATAGTGGTGATAATGGTTGCTATAGTGGTGATACTGGTTGCTATAGTGGTGATAGTGGTTGCTATAGTGGTGATACTGGTTGCTATGGTGGTGATAATAGTTGCTATAGTGGTGGTAATGGCTGTTATAGTGGTGATAATGGTTGTTATAGTGGTGATAATGGTTGTTATAGTGGTGATACTGGTTGCTATAGTGGTGATAATGGCTATTATAGTGGTGATAATTGTTGTTATAGTGTTGATGATGGTTGTTCTAGTCGTGATAATGGTCGTTATAGTGGTGATAACGGTTGTTATAGTCGCGATAATGTTTCTTATAGTGGTGATGATGGTTGTTCTGGTAGTGATAATGGTTGTTATAGTGGTGATAATGGTTGTTATAGTGGGGACAGTGGTTGTTATAGTGGTGATAATGGTTGTTATTGTGGCGATAATGTTTTTTATAGTGGGGATAATGGTTGTTATAGTGGTGATAATGGTCCTTATGATGGTGATAGTGGTTGCTATAGTGGTGATAATGGCTATTATAATGGTGGTAATGTTTCTTATAATGGTGATAATGGTTGTTCTAGTCGTTATAATGGTCGTTATAGTGGTGATAATGGTTGTTATAGTGGTGATAATGGTCCTTATGATGGTGATAGTGGTTGCTATAGTGGTGATAATGGCTATTATAGTGGTGGTAATGTTTCTTATAATGGTGATAATGGTTGTTCTAGTCGTGATAATGGTCGTTATAGTGGTGATAATGGTTGTTATAGTGGTGATAATGGTTGTTATAGTGGGGATAATGGTTGTTATAGTGGTGATAATGGTTGTTATAGTGGTGATAATGGTCCTTATAGAGGTGATAATGGTTGTTATAGTGGTGATAATTGTTGTTATAGTGGTGATAATGGTTGTTATTGTGGTGATAATTGTTGTTATAGTGATGATAATGGTTGTTCTAGTGGTGATAATGGTTGTTATAGTGGTGATAATGGTTGTTATAGTGGGGATAATGGTGGTTATGGTGGTGATAATGGTTATTATAGTTGTCTTAATCGTCCTTGTAGTGGTGATAATGGTCGTTATAGTGGTGATAATGGTCCTTGTAGTGGTGATAATGGTTTTTATTGTGGTGATGATGGTTGTCGTAGTGGTGATAAAGGTTGTTATGGTGATGATAATGGTAGTTGTAGTGGTGATAATGGTCATTATAGTGGTGATAATGGTTGTTATAGTGGTGATAATGGTTGCTATAGTGGTGATACTGGTTGCTATAGTGGTGATAGTGGTTGCTATAGTGGTGATACTGGTTGCTATGGTGGTGATAATAGTTGCTATAGTGGTGGTAATGGCTGTTATAGTGGTGATAATGGTTGTTATAGTGGTGATAATGGTTGTTATAGTGGTGATACTGGTTGCTATAGTGGTGATAATGGCTATTATAGTGGTGATAATTGTTGTTATAGTGTTGATGATGGTTGTTCTAGTCGTGATAATGGTCGTTATAGTGGTGATAACGGTTGTTATAGTCGCGATAATGTTTCTTATAGTGGTGATGATGGTTGTTCTGGTAGTGATAATGGTTGTTATAGTGGTGATAATGGTTTTTATAGTGTTGATAATGGTTGTTATAGTGATGATAATGGTTGTTGTAGTGGTGATAATGGTTGTTATAGTGGTGATAATGTTTGTTATAGTGGGGATAATGGTTGTTAGAGTGGTGATAATTGTTGTTATAGTGGTGATAATGGTCCTTGTAGTGGTGATAATGGTTTTTATTGTGGTGATGATGGCTGTTGTAGTGGTGATAATGGTCATTATTGTGGTGATAACGGTTGTTATATTGTCGATAATGGTCACTATAGTGCGGATAATGGTGGGTATGGTGGTGATAATGGTTGTTATGGTGGTGATAATGGTTGTTACAGTGGTGATAATGGTTGTTATAGAGGTGATAATGGTTGTTATAGTGGTGATAATGTTTTTTATAGTGGGGATAATGGTTGTTATAGTGGTGATAATGGTTGTTATAGTGGTGATAATTGTCCTTATAGAGGTGATAATGGTTGTTATAGTGGCGATAATGGTTGTTACAGTGGTGATAATTGTCCTTATAGAGGTGATAATGGTGTTATAGTGGTGATAATGGTTGTTATAGTGGTGGTAATGGTCCTTATAGAGGTGATAATGGTTGTTGTAGTGGTGATAATGGTTGTTATAGTGGCGATAATGTTTGTTATAGTGAGGATAATGGTTGTTAGAGTGGTGATAATGGCTGTTATAGTGGTGATAATTGTTGTTATAGTGGTGATATTGGTCGTTATGGTGGTGGTAATCGTAGTGGTGATAATGGTCCTTATAGTGGTGATAATGGTTGTTATAGTGGTGATAATGGTTGTTATAGTGGGGACAATGGTTGTTATAGTGGCGATAGTGGTTGTTATGGTGGCGATAGTGGTTGTTATGGTGGTGATAATGGTTTTTATTGTGGTGATGATGGTTGTTGTAGTGGTGATAATGGTTATTATTGTGGTGATAGCGGCTGTTATAGTGTTGATAATGGTCACTATAGTGCGGATAATGGTGGGTATGGTGGTGATAATGGTTGTTATAGTGGCGATAGTGGTTGTTAGAGTGGTGATAATGGCTCTTATAGTGGTGATAATGGTTGTTATAGTGGTGATAATGGTCGTTATAGTGGTGGTAATCGTCGTTATATTGGTGATAATGGTTGTTATTGTGGTGATAATGGTTGTTATAGTGGTGATAATGGTCCTTATAATGGTGATAATGGTTGTTATAGTGGTGATAATGGTTGTTATAGTGAGGACAATGGTTGTTATAGTGGTGATAATGGTTGTTATAGTGGCGATAATGTTTTTTATAGTGGGGATAATGGTTGTTATAGTGGTGATAATGGCTGTTATAGTGGTGATAATGGTTGTTATAGTGGTGGTAACGGTCGTTATAGTGGTGATAATGGTCCTTGTAGTGGTGATAATGGTTTTTATTGTGGTGATGATGGTTGTTGTAGTGATGATAATGGTTGTTATAGTGGTGATAATGGTTGTTATAGTGGGGACAGTGGTTGTTATAGTGGTGATAATGGTTGTTATTGTGGCGATAATGTTTTTTATAGTGGGGATAATGGTTGTTATAGTGGTGATAATTGTCCTTATGATGGTGATAGTGGTTGCTATAGTGGTGATAATGGCTATTATAGTGGTGGTAATGTTTCTTATAATGGTGATAATGGTTGTTCTAGTCGTGATGATGGTCGTTATAGTGGTGATAATGGTTGTTATAGTGGTGATAATGGTCCTTATGATGGTGATAGTGGTTGCTATAGTGGTGATAATGGCTATTATAGTGGTGGTAATGTTTCTTATAATGGTGATAATGGTTGTTCTAGTCGTGATAATGGTCGTTATAGTGGTGATAACGGTTGTTATAGTCGCGATAATGTTTCTTATAGTGGTGATGATGGTTGTTCTGGTAGTGATAATGGTTGTTATAGTGGTGATAATGGTTTTTATAGTGTTGATAATGGTTGTTATAGTGATGATAATGGTTGTTGTAGTGGTGATAATGGTTGTTATAGTGGTGATAATTGTTGTTATAGTGGTGATAATGGTTGTTATTGTGGTGATAATTGTTGTTATAGTGATGATAATGGTTGTTATAGTGGTGATAATGGTTGTTATAGTGGTGATAATGGTTGTTATAGTGGGGATAATGGTGGTTATGGTGGTGATAATGGTTATTATAGTTGTCTTAATGGTCCTTGTAGTGGTGATAATGGTCGTTGTAGTGGTGATAATGGTCCTTGTAGTGGTGATAATGGTTTTTATTGTGGTGATGATGGTTGTCGTAGTGGTGATAAAGGTTGTTATGGTGATGATAATGGTAGTTGTAGTGGTGATAATGGTCATTATAGTGGTGATAATGGTTGTTATAGTGGTGATAATGGTTGCTATAGTGGTGATACTGGTTGCTATAGTGGTGATAGTGGTTGCTATAGTGGTGATACTGGTTGCTATGGTGGTGATAATAGTTGCTATAGTGGTGGTAATGGCTGTTATAGTGGTGATAATGGTTGTTATAGTGGTGATACTGGTTGCTATAGTGGTGATAGTGGTTGCTATAGTTCGTGATAATGGCTATTATAGTGGTGATAATTGTTGTTATAGTGTTGATGATGGTTGTTCTAGTCGTGATAATGGTCGTTATAGTGGTGATAACGGTTGTTATAGTCGCGATAATGTTTCTTATAGTGGTGATGATGGTTGTTCTGGTAGTGATAATGGTTGTTATAGTGGTGATAATGGTTTTTATAGTGTTGATAATGGTTGTTATAGTGATGATAATGGTTGTTGTAGTGGTGATAATGGTTGTTATAGTGGTGATAATGTTTGTTATAGTGGGGATAATGGTTGTTAGAGTGGTGATAATTGTTGTTATAGTGGTGATAATGGTCCTTGTAGTGGTGATAATGGTTTTTATTGTGGTGATGATGGTTGTTGTAGTGGTGATAATGGTCATTATTGTGGTGATAACGGTTGTTATAGTGTCGATAATGGTCACTATAGTGCGGATAATGGTGGGTATGGTGGTGATAATGGTTGTTATGGTGGTGATAATGGTTGTTACAGTGGTGATAATGGTTGTTATAGAGGTGATAATGGTTGTTATAGTGGTGATAATGTTTTTTATAGTGGGGATAATGGTTGTTATAGTGGTGATAATGGTTGTTATAGTGGTGATAATTGTCCTTATAGAGGTGATAATGGTTGTTATAGTGGCGATAATGGTTGTTACAGTGGTGATAATTGTCCTTATAGAGGTGATAATGGTGTTATAGTGGTGATAATGGTTGTTATAGTGGTGGTAATGGTCCTTATAGAGGTGATAATGGTTGTTGTAGTGGTGATAATGGTTGTTATAGTGGCGATAATGTTTGTTATAGTGAGGATAATGGTTGTTAGAGTGGTGATAATGGCTGTTATAGTGGTGATAATTGTTGTTATAGTGGTGATATTGGTCGTTATGGTGGTGGTAATCGTAGTGGTGATAATGGTCCTTATAGTGGTGATAATGGTTGTTATAGTGGTGATAATGGTTGTTATAGTGGGGACAATGGTTGTTATAGTGGCGATAGTGGTTGTTATGGTGGCGATAGTGGTTGTTATGGTGGTGATAATGGTTTTTATTGTGGTGATGATGGTTGTTGTAGTGGTGATAATGGTTATTATTGTGGTGATAGCGGCTGTTATAGTGTTGATAATGGTCACTATAGTGCGGATAATGGTGGGTATGGTGGTGATAATGGTTGTTATAGTGGCGATAGTGGTTGTTAGAGTGGTGATAATGGCTCTTATAGTGGTGATAATGGTTGTTATAGTGGTGATAATGGTCGTTATAGTGGTGGTAATCGTCGTTATATTGGTGATAATGGTTGTTATTGTGGTGATAATGGTTGTTATAGTGGTGATAATGGTCCTTATAATGGTGATAATGGTTGTTATAGTGGTGATAATGGTTGTTATAGTGAGGACAATGGTTGTTATAGTGGTGATAATGGTTGTTATAGTGGCGATAATGTTTTTTATAGTGGGGATAATGGTTGTTATAGTGGTGATAATGGCTGTTATAGTGGTGATAATGGTTGTTATAGTGGTGGTAACGGTCGTTATAGTGGTGATAATGGTCCTTGTAGTGGTGATAATGGTTTTTATTGTGGTGATGATGGTTGTTGTAGTGATGATAATGGTTGTTATAGTGGTGATAATGGTTGTTATAGTGGGGACAGTGGTTGTTATAGTGGTGATAATGGTTGTTATTGTGGCGATAATGTTTTTTATAGTGGGGATAATGGTTGTTATAGTGGTGATAATGGTCCTTATGATGGTGATAGTGGTTGCTATAGTGGTGATAATGGCTATTATAGTGGTGGTAATGTTTCTTATAATGGTGATAATGGTTGTTCTAGTCGTGATAATGGTCGTTATAGTGGTGATAATGGTTGTTATAGTGGTGATAATGGTCCTTATGATGGTGATAGTGGTTGCTATAGTGGTGATAATGGCTATTATAGTGGTGGTAATGTTTCTTATAATGGTGATAATGGTTGTTCTAGTCGTGATAATGGTCGTTATAGTGGTGATAATGGTTGTTATAGTGGTGATAATGGTTGTTATAGTGGGGATAATGGTTGTTATAGTGGTGATAATGGTTGTTATAGTGGTGATAATGGTCCTTATAGAGGTGATAATGGTTGTTATAGTGGTGATAATTGTTGTTATAGTGGTGATAATGGTTGTTATTGTGGTGATAATTGTTGTTATAGTGATGATAATGGTTGTTCTAGTGGTGATAATGGTTGTTATAGTGGTGATAATGGTTGTTATAGTGGGGATAATGGTGGTTATGGTGGTGATAATGGTTATTATAGTTGTCTTAATCGTCCTTGTAGTGGTGATAATGTTCGTTATAGTGGTGATAATGGTCCTTGTAGTGGTGATAATGGTTTTTATTGTGGTGATGATGGTTGTCGTAGTGGTGATAAAGGTTGTTATGGTGATGATAATGGTAGTTGTAGTGGTGATAATGGTCATTATAGTGGTGATAATGGTTGTTATAGTGGTGATAATGGTTGCTATAGTGGTGATACTGGTTGCTATAGTGGTGATAGTGGTTGCTATAGTGGTGATACTGGTTGCTATGGTGGTGATAATAGTTGCTATAGTGGTGGTAATGGCTGTTATAGTGGTGATAATGGTTGTTATAGTGGTGATAATGGTTGTTATAGTGGTGATACTGGTTGCTATAGTGGTGATAATGGCTATTATAGTGGTGATAATTGTTGTTATAGTGTTGATGATGGTTGTTCTAGTCGTGATAATGGTCGTTATAGTGGTGATAACGGTTGTTATAGTCGCGATAATGTTTCTTATAGTGGTGATGATGGTTGTTCTGGTAGTGATAATGGTTGTTATAGTGGTGATAATGGTTTTTATAGTGTTGATAATGGTTGTTATAGTGATGATAATGGTTGTTGTAGTGGTGATAATGGTTGTTATAGTGGTGATAATGTTTGTTATAGTGGGGATAATGGTTGTTAGAGTGGTGATAATTGTTGTTATAGTGGCGATAATGGTCCTTGTAGTGGTGATAATGGTTTTTATTGTGGTGATGATGGTTGTTGTAGTGGTGATGATGGTTGTTGTAGTGGTGATAATGGTCATTATTGTGGTGATAACGGTTGTTATAGTGTCGATAATGGTCACTATAGTGCGGATAATGGTGGGTATGGTGATGATAATGGTTGTTATGGTGGTGATAATGGTTGTTACAGTGGTGATAATGGTTGTTATAGAGGTGATAATGGTTGTTATAGTGGTGATAATGTTTTTTATAGTGGGGATAATGGTTGTTATAGTGGTGATAATGGTTGTTATAGTGGTGATAATTGTCCTTATAGAGGTGATAATGGTTGTTATAGTGGCGATAATGGTTGTTACAGTGGTGATAATTGTCCTTATAGAGGTGATAATGGTGTTATAGTGGTGATAATGGTTGTTATAGTGGTGGTAATGGTCCTTATAGAGGTGATAATGGTTGTTGTAGTGGTGATAATGGTTGTTATAGTGGCGATAATGTTTGTTATAGTGAGGATAATGGTTGTTAGAGTGGTGATAATGGCTGTTATAGTGGTGATAATTGTTGTTATAGTGGTGATATTGGTCGTTATGGTGGTGGTAATCGTAGTGGTGATAATGGTCCTTATAGTGGTGATAATGGTTGTTATAGTGGTGATAATGGTTGTTATAGTGGGGACAATGGTTGTTATAGTGGCGACAGTGGTTGTTATGGTGGCGATAGTGGTTGTTATGGTGGTGATAATGGTTTTTATTGTGGTGATGATGGTTGTTGTAGTGGTGATAATGGTTATTATTGTGGTGATAGCGGCTGTTATAGTGTTGATAATGGTCACTATAGTGCGGATAATGGTGGGTATGGTGGTGATAATGGTTGTTATAGTGGCGATAGTGGTTGTTAGAGTGGTGATAATGGCTCTTATAGTGGTGATAATGGTTGTTATAGTGGTGATAATGGTCGTTATAGTGGTGGTAATCGTCGTTATATTGGTGATAATGGTTGTTATTGTGGTGATAATGGTTGTTATAGTGGTGATAATGGTCCTTATAATGGTGATAATGGTTGTTATAGTGGTGATAATGGTTGTTATAGTGAGGACAATGGTTGTTATAGTGGTGATAATGGTTGTTATAGTGGCGATAATGTTTTTTATAGTGGGGATAATGGTTGTTATAGTGGTGATAATGGCTGTTATAGTGGTGATAATGGTTGTTATAGTGGTGGTAACGGTCGTTATAGTGGTGATAATGGTCCTTGTAGTGGTGATAATGGTTTTTATTGTGGTGATGATGGTTGTTGTAGTGATGATAATGGTTGTTATAGTGGTGATAATGGTTGTTATAGTGGGGACAGTGGTTGTTATAGTGGTGATAATGGTTGTTATTGTGGCGATAATGTTTTTTATAGTGGGGATAATGGTTGTTATAGTGGTGATAATTGTCCTTATGATGGTGATAGTGGTTGCTATAGTGGTGATAATGGCTATTATAGTGGTGGTAATGTTTCTTATAATGGTGATAATGGTTGTTCTAGTCGTGATGATGGTCGTTATAGTGGTGATAATGGTTGTTATAGTGGTGATAATGGTCCTTATGATGGTGATAGTGGTTGCTATAGTGGTGATAATGGCTATTATAGTGGTGGTAATGTTTCTTATAATGGTGATAATGGTTGTTCTAGTCGTGATAATGGTCGTTATAGTGGTGATAACGGTTGTTATAGTCGCGATAATGTTTCTTATAGTGGTGATGATGGTTGTTCTGGTAGTGATAATGGTTGTTATAGTGGTGATAATGGTTTTTATAGTGTTGATAATGGTTGTTATAGTGATGATAATGGTTGTTGTAGTGGTGATAATGGTTGTTATAGTGGTGATAATTGTTGTTATAGTGGTGATAATGGTTGTTATTGTGGTGATAATTGTTGTTATAGTGATGATAATGGTTGTTATAGTGGTGATAATGGTTGTTATAGTGGTGATAATGGTTGTTATAGTGGGGATAATGGTGGTTATGGTGGTGATAATGGTTATTATAGTTGTCTTAATGGTCCTTGTAGTGGTGATAATGGTCGTTATAGTGGTGATAATGGTCCTTGGAGTGGTGATAATGGTTTTTATTGTGGTGATGATGGTTGTCGTAGTGGTGATAAAGGTTGTCATGGTGATGATAATGGTAGTTGTAGTGGTGATAATGGTCATTATAGTGGTGATAATGGTTGTTATAGTGGTGATAATGGTTGCTATAGTGGTGATACTGGTTGCTATAGTGGTGATAGTGGTTGCTATAGTGGTGATACTGGTTGCTATGGTGGTGATAATAGTTGCTATAGTGGTGGTAATGGCTGTTATAGTGGTGATAATGGTTGTTATAGTGGTGATAATGGTTGTTATAGTGGTGATACTGGTTGCTACAGTGGTGATAGTGGTTGCTATAGTGGTGATAATGGCTATTATAGTGGTGATAATTGTTGTTATAGTGTTGATGATGGTTGTTCTAGTCGTGATAACGGTCGTTATAGTGGTGATAACGGTTGTTATAGTCGCGATAATGTTTCTTACAGTGGTGATGATGGTTGTTCTGGTAGTGATAATGGTTGACATAGTGGTGATAATGGTTTTTATAGTGTTGATAATGGTTGTTATAGTGATGATAATGGTTGTTGTAGTGGTGATAATGGTTGTTATAGTGGTGATAATGTTTGTTATAGTGGGGATAATGGTTGTTAGAGTGGTGATAATGGCTGTTATGGTGGTGATAATTGTTGTTATAGTGGTGATAATGGTCGTTATGGTGGTGGTAATGGTTGTTATAGTGGGGACAATGGTTGTTATAGTGGCGATAGTGGTTGTTATGGTGGTGATAATGTTTCTTATAGCAGTGATAATGGTTGTTATAGTGGTCATAATGGTCCTTGTAGTGGTGATAATGGTCGTTATAGTGGTGATAATGGTCCTTGTAGTGGTGAAAATGGTTTTTATTGTGGTGATGATGGTTGTTGTAGTGGTGATAATGGTTGTTATAGAGGTGATAATGGTTGTTGTAGTGGTGATAATGGTTGTTATAGTGGTGGTAATGGTTGTTATAGTGGTGACAATAGTTGTTATAGTGGTGATAATGGTTGTTATAGTGGGGACAATGGTTGCTATAGTGCGGATAATGGTTGTTGTAGTGGTGATAATGGTTGTTATAGTGGCGATAATGTTTGTTATAGTGGGGATAATGGTTGTTAGAGTGGTGATAATGGCTGTTATGGTGGTGATAATTGTTGTTATAGTGGTGATAATGGTCGTTATGGTGGTGGTAATCGTAGTGGTGATAATGGTCCTTATAGTGGTGATAATGGTTGTTACAGTGGTGATAATGGTTGTTATAGTGGGGACAATGGTTGTTATAGTGGCGATAGTGGTTGTTATGGTGGCGATAGTGGTTGTTATGGTGGTGATAATGGTTTTTATTGTGGTGATGATGGTTGTTGTAGTGGTGATAATGGTTATTATTGTGGTGATAACGGCTGTTATAGTGTTGATAATGGTCACTATAGTGCGGATAATGGTGGGTATGGTGGTGATAATGGTTGTTATGGTGGTGATAATGGTTGTTACAGTGGTGATAATGGTCGTTATAGTGGTGATCACGGTTGTTATAGTCGCGATAATGTTTCTTATAGTGGTGATGATGGTTGTTCTGGTAGTGATAATGGTTGTTATAGTGGTGATAATGGTTTTTATAGTGGTGATAATGGTTGTTATAGTGATGATAATGGTTGTTATAGTGGTGATAATGGTTGTTATAGTGGTGATAATGGTTGTTATAGTGGGGATAATGGTGGTTATGGTGGTGATAATGGTTATTATAGTTGTCTTAATGGTCCTTGTAGTGGTGATAATGGTCGTTATAGTGGTGATAATGGTCCTTGTAGTGGTGATTATGGTTTTTATTGTGGTGATGATGGTTGTCGTAGTGGTGATAAAGGTTGTTATGGTGATGATAATGGTACTTGTAGTGGTGATAATGGTCATTATAGTGGTGATAATGGTTGTTATAGTGGTGATAATGGTTGCTATAGTGGTGATACTGGTTGCTATAGTGGTGATAATAGTTGCTATAGTGGTGGTAATGGCAGTTATAGTGGTGATAATGGTTGTTATAGTGGTGATAATGGTTGTTATAGTGGTGATACTGGTTGCTATAGTGGTGATAGTGGTTGCTATAGTGGTGATAATGGCTATTATAGTGGTGATCATTGTTGTTATAGTGTTGATGATGGTTGTTCTAGTCGTGATAATGGTCGTTATAGTGGTGATAACGGTTGTTATAGTCGCGATAATGTTTCTTATAGTGGTGATGATGGTTGTTCTGGTAGTGATAATGGTTGTTATAGTGGTGATAATGGTTTTTATAGTGGTGATAATGGTTGTTATAGTGATGATAATGGTTGTTATAGTGGTGATAATGGTTGTTATAGTGGGGACAATGGTTATTATAGTGGTGATAATGGTTGTTATGGTGGTGATAATGTTTCTTATAGCAGTGATAATGGTTGTTATAGTGCTGATAATGGTTGTTATAGTGGCGATAATGGTTGTTATAGTGGCGATAATGTTTTTTATAGTGGGGATAATGGTTGTTATAGTGGTGATAATGGCTGTTATAGTGGTGATAATTGTTGTTATAGTGGTGGTAACGGTCGTTATAGTGGTGATAATGGTCCTTGTAGTGGTGATAATGGTTTTTATTGTGGTGATGATGGTTGTTGTAGTGATGATAATGGTTGTTATAGTGGTGATAATGGTTGTTATAGTGGGGACAATGGTTGTTATAGTGGTGATAATGGTTGTTATTGTGGCGATAATGTTTTTTATAGTGGGGATAATGGTTGTTATAGTGGTGATAATGGTCCTTATGATGGTGATAGTGGTTGCTATAGTGGTGATAATGGCTATTATAGTGGTGGTAATGTTTCTTATAATGGTGATAATGGTTGTTCTAGTCGTGATAATGGTCGTTATAGTGGTGATAATGGTTGTTATAGTGGTGATAATGGTTGTTATAGTGGGGATAATGGTTGTTATAGTGGTGATAATGGTTGTTATAGTGGTGATAATGGTCCTTATAGAGGTGATAATGGTTGTTATAGTGGTGATAATTGTTGTTATAGTGGTGATAATGGTTGTTATTGTGGTGATAATTGTTGTTATAGTGATGATAATGGTTGTTATAGTGGTGATAATGGTTGTTATAGTGGAGATAATGGTTGTTATAGTGGGGATAATGGTGGTTATGGTGGTGATAATGGTTATTATAGTTGTCTTAATGGTCCTTGTAGTGGTGATAATGGTCGTTATAATGGTGATAATGGTCCTTGTAGTGGTGATAATGGTTTTTATTGTGGTGATGATGGGTGTCGTAGTGGTGATAAAGGTTGTTATGGTGATGATAATGGTAGTTGTAGTGGTGATAATGGTCATTATAGTGGTGATAATGGTTGTTATAGTGGTGATAATGGTTGCTATAGTGGTGATACTGGTTGCTATAGTGGTGATAGTGGTTGCTATAGTGGTGATACTGGTTGCTATAGTGGTGATAATAGTTGCTATAGTGGTGGTAATGGCTGTTATATTGGTGATAATGGTTGTTATAGTGGTGATAATGGTTGTTATAGTGGTGATACTGGTTGCTATAGTGGTGATAGTGGTTGCTATAGTGGTGATAATGGCTATTATAGTGGTGATAATTGTTGTTATAGTGTTGATGATGGTTGTTCTAGTCGTGATAACGGTCGTTATAGTGGTGATAACGGTTGTTATAGTCGCGATTATGTTTCTTACAGTGGTGATGATGGTTGTTCTGGTAGTGATAATGGTTGTTATAGTGGTGATAATGGTTTTTATAGTGTTGATAATGGTTGTTATAGTGATGATAATGGTTGTTGTAGTGGTGATAATGGTTGTTATAGTGGTGATAATGTTTGTTATAGTGGGGATAATGGTGGTTAGAGTGGTGATAATGGCTGTTATGGTGGTGATAATTGTTGTTATAGTGGTGATAATGGTCGTTATGGTGGTGGTAATCGTAGTGGTGATAATGGTCCTTATAGTGGTGATAATGGTTGTTATAGTGGTGATAATGGTTGTTATAGTGGGGACAATGGTTGTTATAGTGGCGATAGTGGTTGTTATGGTGGTGATAATGTTTCTTATAGCAGTGATAATGGTTGTTATAGTGGTCATAATGGTCCTTGTAGTGGTGATAATGGTCGTTATAGTGGTGATAATGGTCCTTGTAGTGGTGATAATGGTTTTTATTGTGGTGATGATGGTTGTTGTAGTGGTGATAATGGTTGTTATAGAGGTGATAATGGTTGTTGTAGTGGTGATAATGGTTGTTATAGTGGTGGTAATGGTTGTTATAGTGGTGACAATAGTTGTTATAGTGGTGATAATGGTTGTTATAGTGGGGACAATGGTTGCTATAGTGCGGATAATGGTTGTTGTAGTGGTGATAATGGTTGTTATAGTGGCGATAATGTTTGTTATAGTGGGGATAATGGTTGTTAGAGTGGTGATAATGGCTGTTATGGTGGTGATAATTGTTGTTATAGTGGTGATAATGGTCGTTATGGTGGTGGTAATCGTAGTGGTGATAATGGTCCTTATAGTGGTGATAATGGTTGTTATAGTGGTGATAATGGTTGTTATAGTGGGGACAATGGTTGTTATAGTGGCGATAGTGGTTGTTATGGTGGCGATAGTGGTTGTTATGGTGGTGATAATGGTTTTTATTGTGGTGATGATGGTTGTTGTAGTGGTGATAATGGTTATTCTTGTGGTGATAACGGCTGTTATAGTGTTGATAATGGTCACTATAGTGCGGATAATGGTGGGTATGGTGGTGATAATGGTTGTTATGGTGGTGATAATGGTTGTTACAGTGGTGATAATGGTCGTTATGGTGGTGATCACGGTTGTTATAGTCGCGATAATGTTTCTTATAGTGGTGATGATGGTTGTTCTGGTTGTGATAATGGTTGTTATAGTGGTGATAATGGTTTTTATAGTGGTGATAATGGTTGTTATAGTGATGATAATGGTTGTTATAGTGGTGATAATGGTTGTTATAGTGGTGATAATGGTTGTTATAGTGGGGATAATGGTGGTTATGGTGGTGATAATGGTTATTATAGTTGTCTTAATGGTCCTTGTAGTGGTGATAATGGTCGTTATAGTGGTGATAATGGTCCTTGTAGTGGTGATTATGGTTTTTATTGTGGTGATGATGGTTGTCGTAGTGGTGATAAAGGTTGTTATGGTGATGATAATGGTACTTGTAGTGGTGATAATGGTCATTATAGTGGTGATAATGGTTGTTATAGTGGTGATAATGGTTGCTATAGTGGTGATACTGGTTGCTATAGTGGTGATAATAGTTGCTATAGTGGTGGTAATGGCTGTTATAGTGGTGATAATGGTTGTTATAGTGGTGATAATGGTTGTTATAGTGGTGATACTGGTTGCTATAGTGGTGATAGTGGTTGCTATAGTGGTGATAATGGCTATTATAGTGGTGATCATTGTTGTTATAGTGTTGATGATGGTTGATCTAGTCGTGATAATGGTCGTTATAGTGGTGATAACGGTTGTTATAGTCGCGATAATGTTTCTTATAGTGGTGATGATGGTTGTTCTGGTAGTGATAATGGTTGTTATAGTGGTGATAATGGTTTTTATAGTGGTGATAATGGTTGTTATAGTGATGATAATGGTTGTTATAGTGGTGATAATGGTTGTTATAGTGGGGACAATAGTTATTATAGTGGTGATAATGGTTGTTATGGTGGTGATAATGTTTCTTATAGCAGTGATAATGGTTGTTATAGTGGTCATAATGGTCCTTGTAGTGGTGATAATGGTCGTTACAGTGGTGATAATGGTCCTTGTAGTGGTGATAATGGTTTTTATTGTGGTGATGATGGTTGTTGTAGTGGTGATAATGATTATTATTGTGGTGATAACGGTTGTTATAGTGTTGATAATGGTCACTATAGTGCGGATAATGGTGGGTATGGTGGTGATAATGGTTGTTATGGTGGTGATAATGGTTGTTACAGTGGTGATAATGGTTGTTATAGAGGTGATAATGGTTGTGATAGTGGTGATAATGGTTGTTATAGTGGGGACAATGGTTGCTATAGTGGTGGTAATGGCTGTTATAGTGGTGATAATGGTTGTTATAGTGGCGATAATGTTTTTTATAGTGGGGATAATGGTTGTTATAGTGGTGATAATGGTTGTTATAGTGGTGATAATTGTCCTTATAGAGGTGATAATGGTGTTATAGTGGTGATAATGGTTGTTATAGTGGTGGTAATGGTCCTTATAGAGGTGATAATCGTTGTTGTAGTGGTGATAATGGTTATTATTGTGGTGATAACGGCTGTTATAGTGTTGATAATGGTCACTATAGTGCGGATAATGGTGGGTATGGTGGTGATAATGGTTGTTATGGTGGTGATAATGGTTGTTACAGTGGTGATAATGGTCGTTATAGTGGTGATAACGGTTGTTATAGTCGCGATAATGTTTCTTATAGTGGTGATGATGGTTGTTCTGGTAGTGATAATGGTTGTTATAGTGGTGATAATGGTTTTTATAGTGGTGATAATGGTTGTTATAGTGATGATAATGGTTGTTATAGTGGGGATAATGGTGGTTATGGTGGTGATAATGGTTATTATAGTTGTCTTAATGGTCCTTGTAGTGGTGATAATGGTCGTTATAGTGGTGATAATGGTCGTTGTAGTGGTGATAATGGTTTTTATTGTGGTGATGATGGTTGTCGTAGTGGTGATAAAGGTTGTTATGGTGATGATAATGGTAGTTGTAGTGGTGGTAATGGTCATTATAGTGGTGATAATGGTTGTTATAGTGGTGATAATGGTTGCTATAGTGGTGATACTGGTTGCTATAGTGGTGATAGTGGTTGCTATAGTGGTGATACTGGTTGCTATAGTGGTGATAATAGTTGCTATAGTGGTGGTAATGGCTGTTATAGTGGTGATCATTGTTGTTATAGTGTTGATGATGGTTGTTCTAGTCGTGATAATGGTCGTTATAGTGGTGATAACGGTTGTTATAGTCGCGATAATGTTTCTTATAGTGGTGATGATGGTTGTTCTGGTAGTGATAATGGTTGTTATAGTGGTGATAATGGTTTTTATAGTGGTGATAATGGTTGTTATAGTGATGATAATGGTTGTTATAGTGGTGATAATGGTTGTTATAGTGGTGATAATGGTCCTTATGATGGTGATAGTGGTTGCTATAGTGGTGATAATGGCTATTATAGTGGTGGTAATGTTTCTTATAATGGTGATAATGGTTGTTCTAGTCGTGATAATGGTCGTTATAGTGGTGATAATGGTTGTTATAGTGGTGATAATGGTCCTTATGATGGTGATAGTGGTTGCTATAGTGGTGATAATGGCTATTATAGTGGTGGTAATGTTTCTTATAATGGTGATAATGGTTGTTCTAGTCGTGATAATGGTCGTTATAGTGGTGATAATGGTTGTTATAGTGGTGATAATGGTTGTTATAGTGGGGATAATGGTTGTTATAGTGGTGATAATGGTTGTTATAGTGGTGATAATGGTCCATATAGAGGTGATAATGGTTGTTATAGTGGTGATAATTGTTGTTATAGTGGTGATAATGGTTGTTATTGTGGTGATAATTGTTGTTATAGTGATGATAATGGTTGTTATAGTGGTGATAATGGTTGTTATAGTGGTGATAATGGTTGTTATAGTGGGGATAATGGTGGTTATGGTGGTGATAATGGTTATTATAGTTGTCTTAATCGTCCTTGTAGTGGTGATAATGGTTTTTATTGTGGTGATGATGGTTGTCGTAGTGGTGATAAAGGTTGTTATGGCGATGATAATGGTAGTTGTAGTGGTGATAATGGTCATTATAGTGCTGATAATGGTTGTTATAGTGGTGATAATGGTTGCTATAGTGGTGATACTGGTTGCTATAGTGGTGATAGTGGTTGCTATAGTGGTGATACTGGTTGCTATGGTGGTGATAATAGTTGCTATAGTGGTGGTAATGGCTGTTATAGTGGTGATAATGGTTGTTATAGTGGTGATAATGGTTGTTATAGTGGTGATACTGGTTGCTATAGTGGTGATAATGGCTATTATAGTGGTGATAATTGTTGTTATAGTGTTGATGATGGTTGTTCTAGTCGTGATAATGGTCGTTATAGTGGTGATAACGGTTGTTATAGTCGCGATAATGTTTCTTATAGTGGTGATGATGGTTGTTCTGGTAGTGATAATGGTTGTTATAGTGGTGATAATGGTTTTTATAGTGTTGATAATGGTTGTTATAGTGATGATAATGGTTGTTGTAGTGGTGATAATGGTTGTTATAGTGGTGATAATGTTTGTTATAGTGGGGATAATGGTTGTTAGAGTGGTGATAATTGTTGTTATAGTGGTGATAATGGTCCTTGTAGTGGTGATAATGGTTTTTATTGTGGTGATGATGGTTGTTGTAGTGGTGATAATGGTCATTATTGTGGTGATAACGGTTGTTATAGTGTCGATAATGGTCACTATAGTGCGGATAATGGTGGGTATGGTGGTGATAATGGTTGTTATGGTGGTGATAATGGTTGTTACAGTGGTGATAATGGTTGTTATAGAGGTGATAATGGTTGTTATAGTGGTGATAATGTTTTTTATAGTGGGGATAATGGTTGTTATAGTGGTGATAATGGTTGTTATAGTGGTGATAATTGTCCTTATAGAGGTGATAATGGTTGTTATAGTGGCGATAATGGTTGTTACAGTGGTGATAATTGTCCTTATAGAGGTGATAATGGTGTTATAGTGGTGATAATGGTTGTTATAGTGGTGGTAATGGTCCTTATAGAGGTGATAATGGTTGTTGTAGTGGTGATAATGGTTGTTATAGTGGCGATAATGTTTGTTATAGTGAGGATAATGGTTGTTAGAGTGGTGATAATGGCTGTTATAGTGGTGATAATTGTTGTTATAGTGGTGATATTGGTCGTTATGGTGGTGGTAATCGTAGTGGTGATAATGGTCCTTATAGTGGTGATAATGGTTGTTATAGTGGTGATAATGGTTGTTATAGTGGGGACAATGGTTGTTATAGTGGCGATAGTGGTTGTTATGGTGGCGATAGTGGTTGTTAGAGTGGTGATAATGGCTCTTATAGTGGTGATAATGGTTGTTATAGTGGTGATAATGGTCGTTATAGTGGTGATAATGGTCCTTATAATGGTGATAATGGTTGTTATAGTGGTGATAATGGTTGTTATAGTGAGGACAATGGTTGTTATAGTGGTGATAATGGTTGTTATAGTGGCGATAATGTTTTTTATAGTGGGGATAATGGTTGTTATAGTGGTGATAATGGCTGTTATAGTGGTGATAATGGTTGTTATAGTGGTGGTAACGGTCGTTATAGTGGTGATAATGGTCCTTGTAGTGGTGATAATGGATTTTATTGTGGTGATGATGGTTGTTGTAGTGATGATAATGGTTGTTATAGTGGTGATAATGGTTGTTATAGTGGGGACAGTGGTTGTTGTAGTGGTGATAATGGTTGTTATTGTGGCGATAATGTTTTTTATAGTGGGGATAATGGTTGTTATAGTGGTGATAATTGTCCTTATGATGGTGATAGTGGTTGCTATAGTGGTGATAATGGCTATTATAGTGGTGGTAATGTTTCTTATAATGGTGATAATGGTTGTTCTAGTCGTGATAATGGTCGTTATAGTGGTGATAATGGTTGTTATAGTGGTGATAATGGTCCTTATGATGGTGATAGTGGTTGCTATAGTGGTGATAATGGCTATTATAGTGGTGGTAATGTTTCTTATAATGGTGATAATGGTTGTTCTAGTCGTGATAATGGTCGTTATAGTGGTGATAATGGTTGTTATAGTGGTGATAATGGTTGTTATAGTGGGGATAATGGTTGTTATAGTGGTGATAATGGTTGTTATAGTGGTGATAATGGTCCTTATAGAGGTGATAATGGTTGTTATAGTGGTGATAATTGTTGTTATAGTGGTGATAATGGTTGTTATTGTGGTGATAATTGTTGTTATAGTGATGATAATGGTTGTTATAGTGGTGATAATGGTTGTTATAGTGGTGATAATGGTTGTTATAGTGGGGATAATGGTGGTTATGGTGGTGATAATGGTTATTATAGTTGTCTTAATGGTCCTTGTAGTGGTGATAATGGTCGTTATAGTGGTGATAATGGTCCTTGTAGTGGTGATAATGGTTTTTATTGTGGTGATGATGGTTGTCGTAGTGGTGATAAAGGTTGTTATGGTGATGATAATGGTAGTTGTAGTGGTGATAATGGTCATTATAGTGGTGATAATGGTTGTTATAGTGGTGATAATGGTTGCTATAGTGGTGATACTGGTTGCTATAGTGGTGATAGTGGTTGCTATAGTGGTGATACTGGTTGCTATGGTGGTGATAATAGTTGCTATAGTGGTGATAATTGTTGTTATAGTGTTGATGATGGTTGTTCTAGTCGTGATAACGGTCGTTATAGTGGTGATAACGGTTGTTATAGTCGCGATAATGTTTCTTACAGTGGTGATGATGGTTGTTCTGGTAGTGAGAATGGTTGTTATAGTGGTGATAATGGTTTTTATAGTGTTGATAATGGTTGTTATAGTGATGATAATGGTTGTTGTAGTGGTGATAATGGTTGTTATAGTGGTGATAATGTTTGTTATAGTGGGGATAATGGTTGTTAGAGTGGTGATAATGGCTGTCATGGTGGTGATAATTGTTGTTATAGTGGTGATAATGGTCGTTATGGTGGTGGTAATCGTAGTGGTGATAATGGTCCTTATAGTGGTGATAATGGTTGTTATAGTGGTGATAATGGTTGTTATAGTGGGGACAATGGTTGTTATAGTGGCGATAGTGGTTGTTATGGTGGTGATAATGTTTCTTATAGCAGTGATAATGGTTGTTATAGTGGTCATAATGGTCCTTGTAGTGGTGATAATGGTCGTTATAGTGGTGATAATGGTCCTTGTAGTGGTGATAATGGTTTTTATTGTGGTGATGATGGTTGTTGTAGTGGTGATAATGGTTGTTATAGAGGTGATAATGGTTGTTGTAGTGGTGATAATGGTTGTTATAGTGGTGGTAATGGTTGTTATAGTGGTGACAATAGTTGTTATAGTGGTGATAATGGTTGTTATAGTGGTGACAATGGTTGCTATAGTGCGGATAATGGTTGTTGTAGTGGTGATAATGGTTGTTATAGTGGCGATAATGTTTGTTATAGTGGGGATAATGGTTGTTAGAGTGGTGATAATGGCTGTTATGGTGGTGATAATTGTTGTTATAGTGGTGATAATGGTCGTTATGGTGGTGGTAATCGTAGTGGTGATAATGGTCCTTATAGTGGTGATAATGGTTGTTATAGTGGTGATAATGGTTGTTATAGTGGGGACAATGGTTGTTATAGTGGCGATAGTGGTTGTTATGGTGGCGATAGTGGTTGTTATGGTGGTGATAATGGTTTTTATTTTGGTGATGATGGTTGTTGTAGTGGTGATAATGGTTATTATTGTGGTGATAACGGCTGTTATAGTGTTGATAATGGTCACTATAGTGCGGATAATGGTGGGTATGGTGGTGATAATGGTTGTTATGGTGGTGATAATGGTTGTTACAGTGGTGATAATGGTCGTTATAGTGGTGATCACGGTTGTTATAGTCGCGATAATGTTTCTTATAGTGGTGATGATGGTTGTTCTGGTAGTGATAATGGTTGTTATAGTGGTGATAATGGTTTTTATAGTGGTGATAATGGTTGTTATAGTGATGATAATGGTTGTTATAGTGGTGATAATGGTTGTTATAGTGGTGATAATGGTTGTTATAGTGGGGATAATGGTGGTTATGGTGGTGATAATGGTTATTATAGTTGTCTTAATGGTCCTTGTAGTGGTGATAATGGTCGTTATAGTGGTGATAATGGTCCTTGTAGTGGTGATTATGGTTTTTATTGTGGTGATGATGGTTGTCGTTGTGGTGATAAAGGTTGTTATGGTGATGATAATGGTACTTGTAGTGGTGATAATGGTCATTATAGTGGTGATAATGGTTGTTATAGTGGTGATAATGGTTGCTATAGTGGTGATACTGGTTGCTATAGTGGTGATAATAGTTGCTATAGTGGTGGTAATGGCTGTTATAGTGGTGATAATGGTTGTTATAGTGGTGATAATGGTTGTTATAGTGGTGATACTGGTTGCTATAGTGGTGATAGTGGTTGCTATAGTGGTGATAATGGCTATTATAGTGGTGATCATTGTTGTTATAGTGTTGATGATGGTTGTTCTAGTCGTGATAATGGTCGTTATAGTGGTGATAACGGTTGTTATAGTCGCGATAATGTTTCTTATAGTGGTGATGATGGTTGTTCTGGTAGTGATAATGGTTGTTATAGTGGTGATAATGGTTTTTATAGTGGTGATAATGGTTGTTATAGTGATGATAATGGTTGTTATAGAGGTGATAATGGTTGTTATAGTGGGGACAATGGTTATTATAGTGGTGATAATGGTTGTTATGGTGGTGATAATGTTTCTTATAGCAGTGATAATGGTTGTTATAGTGCTGATAATGGTTGTTATAGTGGCGATAATGGTTGTTATAGTGGCGATAATGTTTTTTATAGTGGGGATGATGATTGTTATAGTGGTGATAATGGCTGTTATAGTGGTGATTATTGTTGTTATAGTGGTGGTAACGGTCGTTATAGTGGTGATAATGGTCCTTGTAGTGGTGATAATGGTTTTTATTGTGGTGATGATGGTTGTTGTAGTGATGATAATGGTTGTTATAGTGGTGATAATGGTTGTTATAGTGGGGACAATGGTTGTTATAGTGGTGATAATGGTTGTTATTGTGGCGATAATGTTTTTTATAGTGGGGATAATGGTTGTTATAGTGGTGATAATGGTTGTTATTGTGGTGATAATTGTTGTTATAGTGATGATAATGGTTGTTATAGTGGTGATAATGGTTGTTATAGTGGAGATAATGGTTGTTATAGTGGGGATAATGGTGGTTATGGTGGTGATAATGGTTATTATAGTTGTCTTAATGGTCCTTGTAGTGGTGATAATGGTCGTTATAGTGGTGATAATGGTCCTTGTAGTGGTGATAATGGTTTTTATTGTGGTGATGATGGTTGTCGTAGTGGTGATAAAGGTTGTTATGGTGATGATAATGGTAGTTGTAGTGGTGATAATGGTCATTATAGTGGTGATAATGGTTGTTATAGTGGTGATAATGGTTGCTATAGTGGTGATACTGGTTGCTATAGTGGTGATAGTGGTTGCTATAGTGGTGATACTGGTTGCTATAGTGGTGATAATAGTTGCTATAGTGGTGGTAATGGCTGTTATATTGGTGATAATGGTTGTTATAGTGGTGATAATGGTTGTTATAGTGGTGATACTGGTTGCTATAGTGGTGATAGTGGTTGCTATAGTGGTGATAATGGCTATTATAGTGGTGATAATTGTTGTTATAGTGTTGATGATGGTTGTTCTAGTCGTGATAACGGTCGTTATAGTGGTGATAACGGTTGTTATAGTCGCGATAATGTTTCTTACAGTGGTGATGATGGTTGTTCTGGTAGTGATAATGGTTGTTATAGTGGTGATAATGGTTTTTATAGTGTTGATAATGGTTGTTATAGTGATGATAATGGTTGTTGTAGTGGTGATAATGGTTGGTATAGTGGTGATAATGTTTGTTATAGTGGGGATAATGGTTGTTAGAGTGGTGATAATGGCTGTTATGGTGGTGATAATTGTTGTTATAGTGGTGATAATGGTCGTTATGGTGGTGGTAATCGTAGTGGTGATAATGGTCCTTATAGTGGTGATAATGGTTGTTATAGTGATGATAATGGTTGTTATAGTGGTGATAATGGTTGTTATAGTGGTGATAATGGTTGTTATAGTGGGGATAATGGTGGTTATGGTGGTGATAATGGTTATTATAGTTGTCTTAATGGTCCTTGTAGTGGTGATAATGGTCGTTATAGTGGTGATAATGGTCCTTGTAGTGGTGATTATGGTTTTTATTGTGGTGATGATGGTTGTCGTTGTGGTGATAAAGGTTGTTATGGTGATGATAATGGTACTTGTAGTGGTGATAATGGTCATTATAGTGGTGATAATGGTTGTTATAGTGGTGATAATGGTTGCTATAGTGGTGATACTGGTTGCTATAGTGGTGATAATAGTTGCTATAGTGGTGGTAATGGCTGTTATAGTGGTGATAATGGTTGTTATAGTGGTGATAATGGTTGTTATAGTGGTGATACTGGTTGCTATAGTGGTGATAGTGGTTGCTATAGTGGTGATAATGGCTATTATAGTGGTGATCATTGTTGTTATAGTGTTGATGATGGTTGTTCTAGTCGTGATAATGGTCGTTATAGTGGTGATAACGGTTGTTATAGTCGCGATAATGTTTCTTATAGTGGTGATGATGGTTGTTCTGGTAGTGATAATGGTTGTTATAGTGGTGATAATGGTTTTTATAGTGGTGATAATGGTTGTTATAGTGATGATAATGGTTGTTATAGAGGTGATAATGGTTGTTATAGTGGGGACAATGGTTATTATAGTGGTGATAATGGTTGTTATGGTGGTGATAATGTTTCTTATAGCAGTGATAATGGTTGTTATAGTGCTGATAATGGTTGTTATAGTGGCGATAATGGTTGTTATAGTGGCGATAATGTTTTTTATAGTGGGGATGATGATTGTTATAGTGGTGATAATGGCTGTTATAGTGGTGATTATTGTTGTTATAGTGGTGGTAACGGTCGTTATAGTGGTGATAATGGTCCTTGTAGTGGTGATAATGGTTTTTATTGTGGTGATGATGGTTGTTGTAGTGATGATAATGGTTGTTATAGTGGTGATAATGGTTGTTATAGTGGGGACAATGGTTGTTATAGTGGTGATAATGGTTGTTATTGTGGCGATAATGTTTTTTATAGTGGGGATAATGGTTGTTATAGTGGTGATAATGGTTGTTATTGTGGTGATAATTGTTGTTATAGTGATGATAATGGTTGTTATAGTGGTGATAATGGTTGTTATAGTGGAGATAATGGTTGTTATAGTGGGGATAATGGTGGTTATGGTGGTGATAATGGTTATTATAGTTGTCTTAATGGTCCTTGTAGTGGTGATAATGGTCGTTATAGTGGTGATAATGGTCCTTGTAGTGGTGATAATGGTTTTTATTGTGGTGATGATGGTTGTCGTAGTGGTGATAAAGGTTGTTATGGTGATGATAATGGTAGTTGTAGTGGTGATAATGGTCATTATAGTGGTGATAATGGTTGTTATAGTGGTGATAATGGTTGCTATAGTGGTGATACTGGTTGCTATAGTGGTGATAGTGGTTGCTATAGTGGTGATACTGGTTGCTATAGTGGTGATAATAGTTGCTATAGTGGTGGTAATGGCTGTTATATTGGTGATAATGGTTGTTATAGTGGTGATAATGGTTGTTATAGTGGTGATACTGGTTGCTATAGTGGTGATAGTGGTTGCTATAGTGGTGATAATGGCTATTATAGTGGTGATAATTGTTGTTATAGTGTTGATGATGGTTGTTCTAGTCGTGATAACGGTCGTTATAGTGGTGATAACGGTTGTTATAGTCGCGATAATGTTTCTTACAGTGGTGATGATGGTTGTTCTGGTAGTGATAATGGTTGTTATAGTGGTGATAATGGTTTTTATAGTGTTGATAATGGTTGTTATAGTGATGATAATGGTTGTTGTAGTGGTGATAATGGTTGGTATAGTGGTGATAATGTTTGTTATAGTGGGGATAATGGTTGTTAGAGTGGTGATAATGGCTGTTATGGTGGTGATAATTGTTGTTATAGTGGTGATAATGGTCGTTATGGTGGTGGTAATCGTAGTGGTGATAATGGTCCTTATAGTGGTGATAATGGTTGTTATAGTGATGATAATGGTTGTTATAGTGGTGATAATGGTTGTTATAGTGGTGATAATGGTTGTTATAGTGGGGATAATGGTGGTTATGGTGGTGATAATGGTTATTATAGTTGTCTTAATGGTCCTTGTAGTGGTGATAATGGTCGTTATAGTGGTGATAATGGTCCTTGTAGTGGTGATTATGGTTTTTATTGTGGTGATGATGGTTGTCGTTGTGGTGATAAAGGTTGTTATGGTGATGATAATGGTACTTGTAGTGGTGATAATGGTCATTATAGTGGTGATAATGGTTGTTATAGTGGTGATAATGGTTGCTATAGTGGTGATACTGGTTGCTATAGTGGTGATAATAGTTGCTATAGTGGTGGTAATGGCTGTTATAGTGGTGATAATGGTTGTTATAGTGGTGATAATGGTTGTTATAGTGCTGATACTGGTTGCTATAGTGGTGATAGTGGTTGCTATAGTGGTGATAATGGCTATTATAGTGGTGATCATTGTTGTTATAGTGTTGATGATGGTTGTTCTAGTCGTGATAATGGTCGTTATAGTGGTGATAACGGTTGTTATAGTCGCGATAATGTTTCTTATAGTGGTGATGATGGTTGTTCTGGTAGTGATAATGGTTGTTATAGTGGTGATAATGGTTTTTATAGTGGTGATAATGGTTGTTATAGTGATGATAATGGTTGTTATAGAGGTGATAATGGTTGTTATAGTGGGGACAATGGTTATTATAGTGGTGATAATGGTTGTTATGGTGGTGATAATGTTTCTTATAGCAGTGATAATGGTTGTTATAGTGCTGATAATGGTTGTTATAGTGGCGATAATGGTTGTTATAGTGGCGATAATGTTTTTTATAGTGGGGATGATGATTGTTATAGTGGTGATAATGGCTGTTATAGTGGTGATTATTGTTGTTATAGTGGTGGTAACGGTCGTTATAGTGGTGATAATGGTCCTTGTAGTGGTGATAATGGTTTTTATTGTGGTGATGATGGTTGTTGTAGTGATGATAATGGTTGTTATAGTGGTGATAATGGTTGTTATAGTGGGGACAATGGTTGTTATAGTGGTGATAATGGTTGTTATTGTGGCGATAATGTTTTTTATAGTGGGGATAATGGTTGTTATAGTGGTGATAATGGTTGTTATTGTGGTGATAATTGTTGTTATAGTGATGATAATGGTTGTTATAGTGGTGATAATGGTTGTTATAGTGGAGATAATGGTTGTTATAGTGGGGATAATGGTGGTTATGGTGGTGATAATGGTTATTATAGTTGTCTTAATGGTCCTTGTAGTGGTGATAATGGTCGTTATAGTGGTGATAATGGTCCTTGTAGTGGTGATAATGGTTTTTATTGTGGTGATGATGGTTGTCGTAGTGGTGATAAAGGTTGTTATGGTGATGATAATGGTAGTTGTAGTGGTGATAATGGTCATTATAGTGGTGATAATGGTTGTTATAGTGGTGATAATGGTTGCTATAGTGGTGATACTGGTTGCTATAGTGGTGATAGTGGTTGCTATAGTGGTGATACTGGTTGCTATAGTGGTGATAATAGTTGCTATAGTGGTGGTAATGGCTGTTATATTGGTGATAATGGTTGTTATAGTGGTGATAATGGTTGTTATAGTGGTGATACTGGTTGCTATAGTGGTGATAATGGTTGTTATAGTGGTCATAATGGTCCTTGTAGTGGTGATAATGGTCGTTACAGTGGTGATAATGGTCCTTGTAGTGGTGATAATGGTTTTTATTGTGGTGATGATGGTTGTTGTAGTGGTGATAATGATTATTATTGTGGTGATAACGGTTGTTATAGTGTTGATAATGGTCACTATAGTGCGGATAATGGTGGGTATGGTGGTGATAATGGTTGTTATGGTGGTGATAATGGTTGTTACAGTGGTGATAATGGTTGTTATAGAGGTGATAATGGTTGTGATAGTGGTGATAATGGTTGTTATAGTGGGGGCAATGGTTGCTATAGTGGTGGTAATGGCTGTTATAGTGGTGATAATGGTTGTTATAGTGGTGGTAATGGTTGTTATAGTGGTGATAATGGTTGTTATAGTGCTGATAATGGTTGTTATAGTGGCGATAATGTTTTTTATAGTGGGGATAATGGTTGTTATAGTGGTGATAATGGTTGTTATAGTGGTGATAATTGTCCTTATAGAGGTGATAATGGTGTTATAGTGGTGATAATGGTTGTTATAGTGGTGGTAATGGTCCTTATAGAGGTGATAATGGTTGTTGTAGTGGTGATAATGATTATTATTGTGGTGATAACGGTTGTTATAGTGTTGATAATGGTCACTATAGTGCGGATAATGGTGGGTATGGTGGTGATAATGGTTGTTATGGTGGTGATAATGGTTGTTACAGTGGTGATAATGGTTGTTATAGAGGTGATAATGGTTGTGATAGTGGTGATAATGGTTGTTATAGTGGGGACAATGGTTGCTATAGTGGTGGTAATGGCTGTTATAGTGGTGATAATGGTTGTTATAGTGGTGGTAGTGGTTGTTATAGTGGTGATAATGGTTGTTATAGTGCTGATAATGGTTGTTATAGTGGCGATAATGTTTTTTATAGTGGGGATAATGGTTGTTATAGTGGTGATAATGGTTGTTATAGTGGTGATAATTATCCTTATAGAGGTGATAATGGTGTTATAGTGGTGATAATGGTTGTTATAGTGGTGGTAATGGTCCTTATAGAGGTGATAATGGTTGTTGTAGTGGTGATAATGGTTATTATTGGGTTATAACGGCTGTTATAGTGTTGATAATGGTCACTATAGTGCGGATAATGGTGGGTATGGTGGTGATAATGGTTGTTATGGTGGTGATAATGGTTGTTACAGTGGTGATAATGGTCGTTATAGTGGTGATAACGGTTGTTATAGTCGCGATAATGTTTCTTATAGTGGTGATGATGGTTGTTCTGGTAGTGGTAATGGTTGTTATAGTGGTGATAATGGTTTTTATAGTGGTGATAATGGTTGTTATAGTGATGATAATGGTTGTTATAGTGGTGATAATGGTTGTTATAGTGGTGATAATGGTTGTAATAGTGGGGAGAATGGTGGTTATGGTGGTGATAATGGTTATTATAGTTGTCTTAATGGTCCTTGTAGTGGTGATAATGGTCGTTATAGTGGTGATAATGGTCGTTGTAGTGGTGATAATGGTTTTTATTGTGGTGATGATGGTTGTCGTAGTGGTGATAAAGGTTGTTATGGTGATGATAATGGTAGTTGTAGTGGTGATAATGGTCATTATAGTGGTGATAATGGTTGTTATAGTGGTGATAATGGTTGCTATAGTGGTGATACTGGTTGCTATAGTGGTGATAGTGGTTGCTATAGTGGTGATACTGGTTGCTATAGTGGTGATAATAGTTGCTATAGTGGTGGTAATGGCTGTTATAGTGGTGATCATTGTTGTTATAGTGTTGATGATGGTTGTTCTAGTCGTGATAATGGTCGTTATAGTGGTGATAACGGTTGTTATAGTCGCGATAATGTTTCTTATAGTGGTGATGATGGTTGTTCTGGTAGTGATAATGGTTGTTATAGTGGTGATAATGGTTTTTATAGTGGTGATAATGGTTGTTATAGTGATGATAATGGTTGTTATAGTGGTGATAATGGTTGTTATAGTGGGGACAATGGTTATTATAGTGGTGATAATGGTTGTTATGGTGGTGATAATGTTTCTTATAGCAGTGATAATGGTTGTTATAGTGGTCATAATGGTCCTTGTAGTGGTGATAATGGTCGTTACAGTGGTGATAATGGTCCTTGTAGTGGTGATAATGGTCTTTATTGTGGTGATGATGGTTGTTGTAGTGGTGATAATGGTTATTATTGTGGTGATAACGGTTGTTATAGTGTTGATAATGGTCACTATAGTGCGGATAATGGTGGGTATGGTGGTGATAATGGTTGTTATGGTGGTGATAATGGTTGTTACAGTGGTGATAATGGTTGTTATAGAGGTGATAATGGTTGTTGTAGTGGTGATAATGGTTGTTATAGTGAGGACAATGGTTGTTATAGTGGTGATAATGGTTGTTATAGTGGGGACAATGGTTGCTATAGTGGTGATAATGGTTGTTATAGTGGCGATAGTGGTTGTTATAGTGGTGATAATGGTCCTTATAATGGTGATAATGGTTGTTATAGTGGTGATAATGGTTGTTATAGTGAGGACAATGGTTGTTATAGTGGTGATAATGGTTGTTATAGTGGGGACAATGGTTGCTATAGTGGTGATAATGTTTCTTATAGCAGTGATAATGGTTGTTATAGTGCTGATAATGGTTGTTATAGTGGCGATAATGGTTGTTATAGTGGCGATAATGTTTTTTATAGTGGGGATAATGGTTGTTATAGTGGTGATAATGGTCCTTATGATGGTGATAGTGGTTGCTATAGTGGTGATAATGGCTATTATAGTGGTGGTAATGTTTCTTATAATGGTGATAATGGTTGTTCTAGTCGTGATAATGGTCGTTATAGTGGTGATAATGGTTGTTATAGTGGTGATAATGGTTGTTATAGTGGGGATAATGGTTGTTATAGTGGTGATAATGGTTGTTATAGTGGTGATAATGGTCCTTATAGAGGTGATAATGGTTGTTATAGTGGTGATAATGGTTGTTATAGTGGTGATAATGGTTGTTATAGTGGGGATAATGGTGGTTATGGTGGTGATAATGGTTATTATAGTTGTCTTAATGGTCCTTGTAGTGGTGATAATGGTCGTTATAGTGGTGATAATGGTCCTTGTAGTGGTGATTATGGTTTTTATTGTGGTGATGATGGTTGTCGTTGTGGTGATAAAGGTTGTTATGGTGATGATAATGGTACTTGTAGTGGTGATAATGGTCATTATAGTGGTGATAATGGTTGTTATAGTGGTGATAATGGTTGCTATAGTGGTGATACTGGTTGCTATAGTGGTGATAATAGTTGCTATAGTGGTGGTAATGGCTGTTATAGTGGTGATAATGGTTGTTATAGTGGTGATAATGGTTGTTATAGTGCTGATACTGGTTGCTATAGTGGTGATAGTGGTTGCTATAGTGGTGATAATGGCTATTATAGTGGTGATCATTGTTGTTATAGTGTTGATGATGGTTGTTCTAGTCGTGATAATGGTCGTTATAGTGGTGATAACGGTTGTTATAGTCGCGATAATGTTTCTTATAGTGGTGATGATGGTTGTTCTGGTAGTGATAATGGTTGTTATAGTGGTGATAATGGTTTTTATAGTGGTGATAATGGTTGTTATAGTGATGATAATGGTTGTTATAGAGGTGATAATGGTTGTTATAGTGGGGACAATGGTTATTATAGTGGTGATAATGGTTGTTATGGTGGTGATAATGTTTCTTATAGCAGTGATAATGGTTGTTATAGTGCTGATAATGGTTGTTATAGTGGCGATAATGGTTGTTATAGTGGCGATAATGTTTTTTATAGTGGGGATGATGATTGTTATAGTGGTGATAATGGCTGTTATAGTGGTGATTATTGTTGTTATAGTGGTGGTAACGGTCGTTATAGTGGTGATAATGGTCCTTGTAGTGGTGATAATGGTTTTTATTGTGGTGATGATGGTTGTTGTAGTGATGATAATGGTTGTTATAGTGGTGATAATGGTTGTTATAGTGGGGACAATGGTTGTTATAGTGGTGATAATGGTTGTTATTGTGGCGATAATGTTTTTTATAGTGGGGATAATGGTTGTTATAGTGGTGATAATGGTTGTTATTGTGGTGATAATTGTTGTTATAGTGATGATAATGGTTGTTATAGTGGTGATAATGGTTGTTATAGTGGAGATAATGGTTGTTATAGTGGGGATAATGGTGGTTATGGTGGTGATAATGGTTATTATAGTTGTCTTAATGGTCCTTGTAGTGGTGATAATGGTCGTTATAGTGGTGATAATGGTCCTTGTAGTGGTGATAATGGTTTTTATTGTGGTGATGATGGTTGTCGTAGTGGTGATAAAGGTTGTTATGGTGATGATAATGGTAGTTGTAGTGGTGATAATGGTCATTATAGTGGTGATAATGGTTGTTATAGTGGTGATAATGGTTGCTATAGTGGTGATACTGGTTGCTATAGTGGTGATAGTGGTTGCTATAGTGGTGATACTGGTTGCTATAGTGGTGATAATAGTTGCTATAGTGGTGGTAATGGCTGTTATAATGGTGATAATGGTTGTTATAGTGGTGATAATGGTTGTTATAGTGGTGATACTGGTTGCTATAGTGGTGATAATGGTTGTTATAGTGGTCATAATGGTCCTTGTAGTGGTGATAATGGTCGTTACAGTGGTGATAATGGTCCTTGTAGTGGTGATAATGGTTTTTATTGTGGTGATGATGGTTGTTGTAGTGGTGATAATGATTATTATTGTGGTGATAACGGTTGTTATAGTGTTGATAATGGTCACTATAGTGCGGATAATGGTGGGTATGGTGGTGATAATGGTTGTTATGGTGGTGATAATGGTTGTTACAGTGGTGATAATGGTTGTTATAGAGGTGATAATGGTTGTGATAGTGGTGATAATGGTTGTTATAGTGGGGGCAATGGTTGCTATAGTGGTGGTAATGGCTGTTATAGTGGTGATAATGGTTGTTATAGTGGTGGTAATGGTTGTTATAGTGGTGATAATGGTTGTTATAGTGCTGATAATGGTTGTTATAGTGGCGATAATGTTTTTTATAGTGGGGATAATGGTTGTTATAGTGGTGATAATGGTTGTTATAGTGGTGATAATTGTCCTTATAGAGGTGATAATGGTGTTATAGTGGTGATAATGGTTGTTATAGTGGTGGTAATGGTCCTTATAGAGGTGATAATGGTTGTTGTAGTGGTGATAATGATTATTATTGTGGTGATAACGGTTGTTATAGTGTTGATAATGGTCACTATAGTGCGGATAATGGTGGGTATGGTGGTGATAATGGTTGTTATGGTGGTGATAATGGTTGTTACAGTGGTGATAATGGTTGTTATAGAGGTGATAATGGTTGTGATAGTGGTGATAATGGTTGTTATAGTGGGGACAATGGTTGCTATAGTGGTGGTAATGGCTGTTATAGTGGTGATAATGGTTGTTATAGTGGTGGTAGTGGTTGTTATAGTGGTGATAATGGTTGTTATAGTGCTGATAATGGTTGTTATAGTGGCGATAATGTTTTTTATAGTGGGGATAATGGTTGTTATAGTGGTGATAATGGTTGTTATAGTGGTGATAATTATCCTTATAGAGGTGATAATGGTGTTATAGTGGTGATAATGGTTGTTATAGTGGTGGTAATGGTCCTTATAGAGGTGATAATGGTTGTTGTAGTGGTGATAATGGTTATTATTGGGTTATAACGGCTGTTATAGTGTTGATAATGGTCACTATAGTGCGGATAATGGTGGGTATGGTGGTGATAATGGTTGTTATGGTGGTGATAATGGTTGTTACAGTGGTGATAATGGTCGTTATAGTGGTGATAACGGTTGTTATAGTCGCGATAATGTTTCTTATAGTGGTGATGATGGTTGTTCTGGTAGTGGTAATGGTTGTTATAGTGGTGATAATGGTTTTTATAGTGGTGATAATGGTTGTTATAGTGATGATAATGGTTGTTATAGTGGTGATAATGGTTGTTATAGTGGTGATAATGGTTGTAATAGTGGGGATAATGGTGGTTATGGTGGTGATAATGGTTATTATAGTTGTCTTAATGGTCCTTGTAGTGGTGATAATGGTCGTTATAGTGGTGATAATGGTCGTTGTAGTGGTGATAATGGTTTTTATTGTGGTGATGATGGTTGTCGTAGTGGTGATAAAGGTTGTTATGGTGATGATAATGGTAGTTGTAGTGGTGATAATGGTCATTATAGTGGTGATAATGGTTGTTATAGTGGTGATAATGGTTGCTATAGTGGTGATACTGGTTGCTATAGTGGTGATAGTGGTTGCTATAGTGGTGATACTGGTTGCTATAGTGGTGATAATAGTTGCTATAGTGGTGGTAATGGCTGTTATAGTGGTGATCATTGTTGTTATAGTGTTGATGATGGTTGTTCTAGTCGTGATAATGGTCGTTATAGTGGTGATAACGGTTGTTATAGTCGCGATAATGTTTCTTATAGTGGTGATGATGGTTGTTCTGGTAGTGATAATGGTTGTTATAGTGGTGATAATGGTTTTTATAGTGGTGATAATGGTTGTTATAGTGATGATAATGGTTGTTATAGTGGTGATAATGGTTGTTATAGTGGGGACAATGGTTATTATAGTGGTGATAATGGTTGTTATGGTGGTGATAATGTTTCTTATAGCAGTGATAATGGTTGTTATAGTGGTCATAATGGTCCTTGTAGTGGTGATAATGGTCGTTACAGTGGTGATAATGGTCCTTGTAGTGGTGATAATGGTCTTTATTGTGGTGATGATGGTTGTTGTAGTGGTGATAATGGTTATTATTGTGGTGATAACGGTTGTTATAGTGTTGATAATGGTCACTATAGTGCGGATAATGGTGGGTATGGTGGTGATAATGGTTGTTATGGTGGTGATAATGGTTGTTACAGTGGTGATAATGGTTGTTATAGAGGTGATAATGGTTGTTGTAGTGGTGATAATGGTTGTTATAGTGAGGACAATGGTTGTTATAGTGGTGATAATGGTTGTTATAGTGGGGACAATGGTTGCTATAGTGGTGATAATGGTTGTTATAGTGGCGATAGTGGTTGTTATAGTGGTGATAATGGTCCTTATAATGGTGATAATGGTTGTTATAGTGGTGATAATGGTTGTTATAGTGAGGACAATGGTTGTTATAGTGGTGATAATGGTTGTTATAGTGGGGACAATGGTTGCTATAGTGGTGATAATGTTTCTTATAGCAGTGATAATGGTTGTTATAGTGCTGATAATGGTTGTTATAGTGGCGATAATGGTTGTTATAGTGGCGATAATGTTTTTTATAGTGGGGATAATGGTTGTTATAGTGGTGATAATGGTCCTTATGATGGTGATAGTGGTTGCTATAGTGGTGATAATGGCTATTATAGTGGTGGTAATGTTTCTTATAATGGTGATAATGGTTGTTCTAGTCGTGATAATGGTCGTTATAGTGGTGATAATGGTTGTTATAGTGGTGATAATGGTTGTTATAGTGGGGATAATGGTTGTTATAGTGGTGATAATGGTTGTTATAGTGGTGATAATGGTCCTTATAGAGGTGATAATGGTTGTTATAGTGGTGATAATTGTTGTTATAGTGGTGATAATGGTTGTTATTGTGGTGATAATTGTTGTTATAGTGATGATAATGGTTGTTATAGTGGTGATAATGGTTGTTATAGTGGAGATAATGGTCGTTATAGTGGTGATAATGGTCCTTGTAGTGGTGATAATGGTTTTTATTGTGGTGATGATGGTTGTCGTAGTGGTGATAAAGGTTGTTATGGTGATGATAATGGTAGTTGCAGTGGTGATAATGGTCATTATAGTGGTGATAATGGTTGTTATAGTGGTGATAATGGTTGCTATAGTGGTGATACTGGTTGCTATAGTGGTGATAGTGGTTGCTATAGTGGTGATACTGGTTGCTATAGTGGTGATAATAGTTGCTATAGTGGTGGTAATGGCTGTTATATTGGTGATAATGGTTGTTATAGTGGTGATAATGGTTGTTATAGTGGTGATACTGGTTGCTATAGTGGTGATAGTGGTTGCTATAGTGGTGATAATGGCTATTATAGTGGTGATAATTGTTGTTATAGTGTTGATGATGGTTGTTCTAGTCGTGATAACGGTCGTTATAGTGGTGATAACGGTTGTTATAGTCGCGATAATGTTTCTTACAGTGGTGATGATGGTTGTTCTGGTAGTGATAATGGTTGTTATAGTGGTGATAATGGTTTTTATAGTGTTGATAATGGTTGTTATAGTGATGATAATGGTTGTTGTAGTGGTGATAATGGTTGTTATAGTGGTGATAATGTTTGTTATAGTGGGGATAATGGTTGTTAGAGTGGTGATAATGGCTGTTATGGTGGTGATAATTGTTGTTATAGTGGTGATAATGGTCGTTATGGTGGTGGTAATCGTAGTGGTGATAATGGTCCTTATAGTGGTGATAATGGTTGTTATAGTGGTGATAATGGTTGTTATAGTGGGGACAATGGTTGTTATAGTGGCGATAGTGGTTGTTATGGTGGTGATAATGTTTCTTATAGCAGTGATAATGGTTGTTGTAGTGGTCATAATGGTCCTTGTAGTGGTGATAATGGTCGTTATAGTGGTGATAATGGTCCTTGTAGTGGTGATAATGGTTTTTATTGTGGTGATGATGGTTGTTGTAGTGGTGATAATGGTTGTTATAGAGGTGATAATGGTTGTTGTAGTGGTGATAATGGTTGTTATAGTGGTGGTAATGGTTGTTATAGTGGTGACAATAGTTGTTATAGTGGTGATAATGGTTGTTATAGTGGGGACAATGGTTGCTATAGTGCGGATAATGGTTGTTGTAGTGGTGATAATGGTTGTTATAGTGGCGATAATGTTTGTTATAGTGGGGATAATGGTTGTTAGAGTGGTGATAATGGCTGTTATGGCGGTGATAATTGTTGTTATAGTGGTGATAATGGTCGTTATGGTGGTGGTAATCGTAGTGGTGACAATGGTCCTTATAGTGGTGATAATGGTTGTTATAGTGGTGATAATGGTTGTTATAGTGGGGACAATGGTTGTTATAGTGGCGATAGTGGTTGTTATGGTGGCGATAGTGGTTGTTATGGTGGTGATAATGGTTTTTATTGTGGTGATGATGGTTGTTGTAGTGGTGATAATGGTTATTATTGTGGTGATAACGGCTGTTATAGTGTTGATAACGGTCACTATAGTGCGGATAATGGTGGGTATGGTGGTGATAATGGTTGTTATGGTGGTGATAATGGTTGTTACAGTGGTGATAATGGTCGTTATAGTGGTGATCACGGTTGTTATAGTCGCGATAATGTTTCTTATAGTGGTGACGATGGTTGTTCTGGTTGTGATAATGGTTGTTATAGTGGTGATAATGGTTTTTATAGTGGTGATAATGGTTGTTATAGTGATGATAATGGTTGTTATAGTGGTGATAATGGTTGTTATAGTGGTGATAATGGTTGTTATAGTGGGGATAATGGTGGTTATGGTGGTGATAATGGTTATTATAGTTGTCTTAATGGTCCTTGTAGTGGTGATAATGGTCGTTATAGTGGTGATAATGGTCCTTGTAGTGGTGATTATGGTTTTTATTGTGGTGATGATGGTTGTCGTAGTGGTGATAAAGGTTGTTATGGTGATGATAATGGTACTTGTAGTGGTGATAATGGTCATTATAGTGGTGATAATGGTTGTTATAGTGGTGATAATGGTTGCTATAGTGGTGATACTGGTTGCTATAGTGGTGGTAATAGTTGCTATAGTGGTGGTAATGGCTGTTATAGTGGTGATAATGGTTGTTATAGTGGTGATAATGGTTGTTATAGTGGTGATACTGGTTGCTATAGTGGTGATAGTGGTTGCTATAGTGGTGATAATGGCTATTATAGTGGTGATCATTGTTGTTATAGTGTTGATGATGGTTGTTCTAGTCGTGATAATGGTCGTTATAGTGGTGATAACGGTTGTTATAGTCGCGATAATGTTTCTTATAGTGGTGATGTTGGTTGTTCTGGTAGTGATAATGGTTGTTATAGTGGTGATAATGGTTTTTATAGTGGTGATAATGGTTGTTATAGTGGGGACAATGGTTATTATAGTGGTGATAATGGTTGTTATGGTGGTGATAATGTTTCTTATAGCAGTGATAATGGTTGTTATAGTGGTCATAATGGTCCTTGTAGTGGTGATAATGGTCGTTACAGTGGTGATAATGGTCCTTGTAGTGGTGATAATGGTTTTTATTGTGGTGATGATGGTTGTTGTAGTGGTGATAATGATTATTATTGTGGTGATAACGGTTGTTATAGTGTTGATAATGGTCACTATAGTGCGGATAATGGTGGGTATGGTGGTGAAAATGGTTGTTATGGTGGTGATAATGGTTGTTACAGTGGTGATAATGGTTGTTATAGAGGTGATAATGGTTGTGATAGTGGTGATAATGGTTGTTATAGTGGGGGCAATGGTTGCTATAGTGGTGGTAACGGCTGTTATAGTGGTGATAATGGTTGTTATAGTGGTGGTAATGGTTGTTATAGTGGTGATAATGGTTGTTATAGTGCTGATAATGGTTGTTATAGTGGCGATAATGTTTTTTATAGTGGGGATAATGGTTGTTATAGTGGTGATAATGGTTGTTATAGTGGTGATAATTGTCCTTATAGAGGTGATAATGGTGTTATAGTGGTGATAATGGTTGTTATAGTGGTGGTAATGGTCCTTATAGAGGTGATAATGGTTGTTGTAGTGGTGATAATGATTATTATTGTGGTGATAACGGTTGTTATAGTGTTGATAATGGTCACTATAGTGCGGATAATGGTGGGTATGGTGGTGATAATGGTTGTTATGGTGGTGATAATGGTTGTTACAGTGGTGATAATGGTTGTTATAGAGGTGATAATGGTTGTTATAGTGGTGATAATGGTTGTTATAGTGGTCATAATGGTCCTTGTAGTGGTGATAATGGTCGTTACAGTGGTGATAATGGTCCTTGTAGTGGTGATAATGGTCTTTATTGTGGTGATGATGGTTGTTGTAGTGGTGATAATGGTTATTATTGTGGTGATAACGGTTGTTATAGTGTTGATAATGGTCACTATAGTGCGGATAATGGTGGGTATGGTGGTGATAATGGTTGTTATGGTGGTGATAATGGTTGTTACAGTGGTGATAATGGTTGTTATAGAGGTGATAATGGTTGTTGTAGTGGTGATAATGGTTGTTATAGTGAGGACAATGGTTGTTATAGTGGTGATAATGGTTGTTATAGTGGGGACAATGGTTGCTATAGTGGTGATAATGGTTGTTATAGTGGCGATAGTGGTTGTTATAGTGGTGATAATGGTCCTTATAATGGTGATAATGGTTGTTATAGTGGTGATAATGGTTGTTATAGTGAGGACAATGGTTGTTATAGTGGTGATAATGGTTGTTATAGTGGGGACAATGGTTGCTATAGTGGTGATAATGTTTCTTATAGCAGTGATAATGGTTGTTATAGTGCTGATAATGGTTGTTATAGTGGCGATAATGGTTGTTATAGTGGCGATAATGTTTTTTATAGTGGGGATAATGGTTGTTATAGTGGTGATAATGGTCCTTATGATGGTGATAGTGGTTGCTATAGTGGTGATAATGGCTATTATAGTGGTGGCAATGTTTCTTATAATGGTGATAATGGTTGTTCTAGTCGTGATAATGGTCGTTATAGTGGTGATAATGGTTGTTATAGTGGTGATAATGGTTGTTATTGTGGGGATAATGGTTGTTATAGTGGTGATAATGGTTGTTATAGTGGTGATAATGGTCCTTATAGAGGTGATAATGGTTGTTATAGTGGTGATAATTGTTGTTATAGTGGTGATAATGGTTGTTATTGTGGTGATAATTGTTGTTATAGTGATGATAATGGTTGTTATAGTGGTGATAATGGTTGTTATAGTGGAGATAATGGTCGTTATAGTGGTGATAATGGTCCTTGTAGTGGTGATAATGGTTTTTATTGTGGTGATGATGGTTGTCGTAGTGGTGATAAAGGTTGTTATGGTGATGATAATGGTAGTTGCAGTGGTGATAATGGTCATTATAGTGGTGATAATGGTTGTTATAGTGGTGATAATGGTTGCTATAGTGGTGATACTGGTTGCTATAGTGGTGATAGTGGTTGCTATAGTGGTGATACTGGTTGCTATAGTGGTGATAATAGTTGCTATAGTGGTGGTAATGGCTGTTATATTGGTGATAATGGTTGTTATAGTGGTGATAATGGTTGTTATAGTGGTGATACTGGTTGCTATAGTGGTGATAGTGGTTGCTATAGTGGTGATAATGGCTATTATAGTGGTGATAATTGTTGTTATAGTGTTGATGATGGTTGTTCTAGTCGTGATAACGGTCGTTATAGTGGTGATAACGGTTGTTATAGTCGCGATAATGTTTCTTACAGTGGTGATGATGGTTGTTCTGGTAGTGATAATGGTTGTTATAGTGGTGATAATGGTTTTTATAGTGTTGATAATGGTTGTTATAGTGATGATAATGGTTGTTGTAGTGGTGATAATGGTTGTTATAGTGGTGATAATGTTTGTTATAGTGGGGATAATGGTTGTTAGAGTGGTGATAATGGCTGTTATGGTGGTGATAATTGTTGTTATAGTGGTGATAATGGTCGTTATGGTGGTGGTAATCGTAGTGGTGATAATGGTCCTTATAGTGGTGATAATGGTTGTTATAGTGGTGATAATGGTTGTTATAGTGGGGACAATGGTTGTTATAGTGGCGATAGTGGTTGTTATGGTGGTGATAATGTTTCTTATAGCAGTGATAATGGTTGTTGTAGTGGTCATAATGGTCCTTGTAGTGGTGATAATGGTTGTTATAGAGGTGATAATGGTTGTTGTAGTGGTGATAATGGTTGTTATAGTGGTGGTAATGGTTGTTATAGTGGTGACAATAGTTGTTATAGTGGTGATAATGGTTGTTATAGTGGGGACAATGGTTGCTATAGTGCGGATAATGGTTGTTGTAGTGGTGATAATGGTTGTTATAGTGGCGATAATGTTTGTTATAGTGGGGATAATGGTTGTTAGAGTGGTGATAATGGCTGTTATGGCGGTGATAATTGTTGTTATAGTGGTGATAATGGTCGTTATGGTGGTGGTAATCGTAGTGGTGATAATGGTCCTTATAGTGGTGATAATGGTTGTTATAGTGGTGATAATGGTTGTTATAGTGGGGACAATGGTTGTTATAGTGGCGATAGTGGTTGTTATGGTGGCGATAGTGGTTGTTATGGTGGTGATAATGGTTTTTATTGTGGTGATGATGGTTGTTGTAGTGGTGATAATGGTTATTATTGTGGTGATAACGGCTGTTATAGTGTTGATAATGGTCACTATAGTGCGGATAATGGTGGGTATGGTGGTGATAATGGTTGTTATGGTGGTGATAATGGTTGTTACAGTGGTGATAATGGTCGTTATAGTGGTGATCACGGTTGTTATAGTCGCGATAATGTTTCTTATAGTGGTGATGATGGTTGTTCTGGTTGTGATAATGGTTGTTATAGTGGTGATAATGGTTTTTATAGTGGTGATAATGGTTGTTATAGTGATGATAATGGTTGTTATAGTGGTGATAATGGTTGTTATAGTGGTGATAATGGTTGTTATAGTGGGGATAATGGTGGTTATGGTGGTGATAATGGTTATTATAGTTGTCTTAATGGTCCTTGTAGTGGTGATAATGGTCGTTATAGTGGTGATAATGGTCCTTGTAGTGGTGATTATGGTTTTTATTGTGGTGATGATGGTTGTCGTAGTGGTGATAAAGGTTGTTATGGTGATGATAATGGTACTTGTAGTGGTGATAATGGTCATTATAGTGGTGATAATGGCTGTTATAGTGGTGATAATGGTTGTTATAGTGGTGATAATGGTTGTTATAGTGGTGATACTGGTTGCTATAGTGGTGATAGTGGTTGCTATAGTGGTGATAATGGCTATTATAGTGGTGATCGTTGTTGTTATAGTGTTGATGATGGTTGTTCTAGTCGTGATAATGGTTGTTATAGTGGTCATAATGGTCCTTGTAGTGGTGATAATGGTCGCTACAGTGGTGATAATGGTCCTTGTAGTGGTGATAATGGTTTTTATTGTGGTGATGATGGTTGTTGTAGTGGTGATAATGATTATTATTGTGGTGATAACGGTTGTTATAGTGTTGATAATGGTCACTATAGTGCGGATAATGGTGGGTATGGTGGTGATAATGGTTGTTATGGTGGTGATAATGGTTGTTACAGTGGTGATAATGGTTGTTATAGAGGTGATAATGGTTGTGATAGTGGTGATAATGGTTGTTATAGTGGGGACAATGGTTGCTATAGTGGTGGTAATGGCTGTTATAGTGGTGATAATGGTTGTTATAGTGGTGGTAATGGTTGTTATAGTGGTGATAATGGTTGTTATAGTGCTGATAATGGTTGTTATAGTGGCGATAATGTTTTTTATAGTAGGGATAATGGTTGTTATAGTGGTGATAATGGTTGTTATAGTGGTGATAATTGTCCTTATAGAGGTGATAATGGTGTTATAGTGGTGATAATGGTTGTTATAGTGGTGGTAATGGTCCTTATAGAGGTGATAATGGTTGTTGTAGTGGTGATAATGGTTATTATTGTGGTGATAACGGCTGTTATAGTGTTGATAATGGTCACTATAGTGCGGGTAATGGTGGGTATGGTGGTGATAATGGTTGTTATGGTGGTGATAATGGTTGTTACAGTGGTGATAATGGTCGTTATAGTGGTGATAACGGTTGTTATAGTCGCGATAATGTTTCTTATAGTGGTGATGATGGTTGTTCTGGTAGTGATAATGGTTGTTATAGTGGTGATAATGGTTTTTATAGTGGTGATAATGGTTGTTATAGTGATGATAATGGTTGTTATAGTGGTGATAATGGTCACTATAGTGCGGATAATGGTGGGTATGGTGGTGATAATGGTTGTTATGGTGGTGATAATGGTTGTTACAGTGGTGATAATGGTTGTTATAGAGGTGATAATGGTTGTGATAGTGGTGATAATGGTTGTTATAGTGGGGACAATGGTTGCTATAGTGGTGGTAATGGCTGTTATAGTGGTGATAATGGTTGTTATAGTGGTGGTAATGGTTGTTATAGTGGTGATAATGGTTGTTATAGTGCTGATAATGGTTGTTATAGTGGCGATAATGTTTTTTATAGTAGGGATAATGGTTGTTATAGTGGTGATAATGGTTGTTATAGTGGTGATAATTGTCCTTATAGAGGTGATAATGGTGTTATAGTGGTGATAATGGTTGTTATAGTGGTGGTAATGGTCCTTATAGAGGTGATAATGGTTGTTGTAGTGGTGATAATGGTTATTATTGTGGTGATAACGGCTGTTATAGTGTTGATAATGGTCACTATAGTGCGGATAATGGTGGGTATGGTGGTGATAATGGTTGTTATGGTGGTGATAATGGTTGTTACAGTGGTGATAATGGTCGTTATAGTGGTGATAACGGTTGTTATAGTCGCGATAATGTTTCTTATAGTGGTGATGATGGTTGTTCTGGTAGTGATAATGGTTGTTATAGTGGTGATAATGGTTTTTATAGTGGTGATAATGGTTGTTATAGTGATGATAATGGTTGTTATAGTGGTGATAATGGTTGTTATAGTGGTGATAATGGTTGTTATAGTGGGGATAATGGTGGTTATGGTGGTGATAATGGTTATTATAGTTGTCTTAATGGTCCTTGTAGTGGTGATAATGGTCGTTATAGTGGTGATAGTGGTCGTTGTAGTCGTGATAATGGTTTTTATTGTGGTGATGATGGTTGTCGTAGTGGTGATAAAGGTTGTTATGGTGATGATAATGGTAGTTGTAGTGGTGGTAATGGTCATTATAGTGGTGATAATGGTTGTTATAGTGGTGATAATGGTTGCTATAGTGGTGATACTGGTTGCTATAGTGGTGATAGTGGTTGCTATAGTGGTGATACTGGTTGCTATAGTGGTGATAATAGTTGCTATAGTGGTGGTAATGGCTGTTATAGTGGTGATCATTGTTGTTATAGTGTTGATGATGGTTGTTCTAGTCGTGATAATGGTCGTTATAGTGGTGATAACGGTTGTTATAGTCGCGATAATGTTTCTTATAGTGGTGATGATGGTTGTTCTGGTAGTGATAATGGTTGTTATAGTGGTGATAATGGTTTTTATAGTGTTGATAATGGTTGTTATAGTGATGATAATGGTTGTTATAGTGGTGATAATGGTTGTTATAGTGGTGATAATGTTTGTTATAGTGGGGATAATGGTTGTTAGAGTGGTGATAATTGTTGTTATAGTGGTGATAATGGTCCTTGTAGTGGTGATAATGGTTTTTATTGTGGTGATGATGGTTGTTGTAGTGGTGATAATGGTCATTATTGTGGTGATAACGGTTGTTATAGTGTCGATAATGGTCACTATAGTGCGGATAATGGTGGGTATGGTGGTGATAATGGTTGTTATGGTGGTGATAATGGTTGTTACAGTGGTGATAATGGTTGTTATAGAGGTGATAATGGTTGTTATAGTGGTGATAATGTTTTTTATAGTGGGGATAATGGTTGTTATAGTGGTGATAATGGTTGTTATAGTGGTGATAATTGTCCTTATAGAGGTGATAATGGTTGTTATAGTGGCGATAATGGTTGTTACAGTGGTGATAATTGTCCTTATAGAGGTGATAATGGTGTTATAGTGGTGATAATGGTTGTTATAGTGGTGGTAATGGTCCTTATAGAGGTGATAATGGTTGTTGTAGTGGTGATAATGGTTGTTATAGTGGCGATAATGTTTGTTATAGTGAGGATAATGGTTGTTAGAGTGGTGATAATGGCTGTTATAGTGGTGATAATTGTTGTTATAGTGGTGATATTGGTCGTTATGGTGGTGGTAATCGTAGTGGTGATAATGGTCCTTATAGTGGTGATAATGGTTGTTATAGTGGTGATAATGGTTGTTATAGTGGGGACAATGGTTGTTATAGTGGCGATAGTGGTTGTTATGGTGGCGATAGTGGTTGTTATGGTGGTGATAATGGTTTTTATTGTGGTGATGATGGTTGTTGTAGTGGTGATAATGGTTATTATTGTGGTGATAGCGGCTGTTATAGTGTTGATAATGGTCACTATAGTGCGGATAATGGTGGGTATGGTGGTGATAATGGTTGTTATAGTGGCGATAGTGGTTGTTAGAGTGGTGATAATGGCTCTTATAGTGGTGATAATGGTTGTTATAGTGGTGATAATGGTCGTTATAGTGGTGGTAATCGTCGTTATATTGGTGATAATGGTTGTTATTGTGGTGATAATGGTTGTTATAGTGGTGATAATGGTCCTTATAATGGTGATAATGGTTGTTATAGTGGTGATAATGGTTGTTATAGTGAGGACGATGGTTGTTATAGTGGTGATAATGGTTGTTATAGTGGCGATAATGGTTGTTATAGTGGTGGTAATGGTTGTTATAGTGGTGATAATGGTTGTTATAGTGCTGATAATGGTTGTTATAGTGGCGATAATGTTTTTTATAGTGGGGATAATGGTTGTTATAGTGGTGATAATGGTTGTTATAGTGGTGATAATTGTCCTTATAGAGGTGATAATGGTGTTATAGTGGTGATAATGGTTGTTATAGTGGTGGTAATGGTCCTTATAGAGGTGATAATGGTTGTTGTAGTGGTGATAATGGTTATTATTGTGGTGATAACGGCTGTTATAGTGTTGATAATGGTCACTATAGTGCGGATAATGGTGGGTATGGTGGTGATAATGGTTGTTATGGTGGTGATAATGGTTGTTGCAGTGGTGATAATGGTCGTTATAGTGGTGATAACGGTTGTTATAGTCGCGATAATGTTTCTTATAGTGGTGATGATGGTTGTTCTGGTAGTGATAATGGTTGTTATAGTGGTGATAATGGTTTTTATAGTGGTGATAATGGTTGTTATAGTGATGATAATGGTTGTTATAGTGGTGATAATGGTTGTTATAGTGGTGATAATGGTTGTTATAGTGGGGATAATGGTGGTTATGGTGGTGATAATGGTTATTATAGTTGTCTTAATGGTCCTTGTAGTGGTGATAATGGTCGTTATAGTGGTGATAGTGGTCGTTGTAGTCGTGATAATGGTTTTTATTGTGGTGATGATGGTTGTCGTAGTGGTGATAAAGGTTGTTATGGTGATGATAATGGTAGTTGTAGTGGTGGTAATGGTCATTATAGTGGTGATAATGGTTGTTATAGTGGTGATAATGGTTGCTATAGTGGTGATACTGGTTGCTATAGTGGTGATAGTGGTTGCTATAGTGGTGATACTGGTTGCTATAGTGGTGATAATAGTTGCTATAGTGGTGGTAATGGCTGTTATAGTGGTGATCATTGTTGTTATAGTGTTGATGATGGTTGTTCTAGTCGTGATAATGGTCGTTATAGTGGTGATAACGGTTGTTATAGTCGCGATAATGTTTCTTATAGTGGTGATGATGGTTGTTCTGGTAGTGATAATGGTTGTTATAGTGGTGATAATGGTTTTTATAGTGGTGATAATGGTTGTTATAGTGATGATAATGGTTGTTATAGTGGTGATAATGGTTGTTATAGTGGTCATAATGGTCCTTATGATGGTGATAGTGGTTGTTATAGTGGTGATAATGGCTATTATAGTGGTGATAATTGTTGTTATAGTGTTGATGATGGTTGTTCTAGTCGTGATAATGGTCGTTATAGTGGTGATAACGGTTGTTATAGTCGCGATAATGTTTCTTATAGTGGTGATGATGGTTGTTCTGGTAGTGATAATGGTTGTTATAGTGGTGATAATGGTTTTTATAGTGTTGATAATGGTTGTTATAGTGATGATAATGGTTGTTGTAGTGGTGATAATGGTTGTTATAGTGGTGATAATGTTTGTTATAGTGGGGATAATGGTTGTTAGAGTGGTGATAATTGTTGTTATAGTGGTGATAATGGTCCTTGTAGTGGTGATAATGGTTTTTATTGTGGTGATGATGGTTGTTGTAGTGGTGATAATGGTCATTATTGTGGTGATAACGGTTGTTATAGTGTCGATAATGGTCACTATAGTGCGGATAATGGTGGGTATGGTGGTGATAATGGTTGTTATGGTGGTGATAATGGTTGTTACAGTGGTGATAATGGTTGTTATAGAGGTGACAATGGTTGTTATAGTGGTGATAATGTTTTTTATAGTGGGGATAATGGTTGTTATAGTGGTGATAATGGTCCTTGTAGTGGTGATAATGGTTTTTATTGTGGTGATGATGGTTGTTGTAGTGGTGATAATGGTCATTATTGTGGTGATAACGGTTGTTATAGTGTCGATAATGGTCACTATAGTGCGGATAATGGTGGGTATGGTGGTGATAATGGTTGTTATGGTGGTGATAATGGTTGTTACAGTGGTGATAATGGTTGTTATAGAGGTGATAATGGTTGTTATAGTGGTGATAATGTTTTTTATAGTGGGGATAATGGTTGTTATAGTGATGATAATGGTTGTTATAGTGGTGATAATGGTTGTTATAGTGCTGATAATGGTTGTTATAGTGGCGATAATGTTTTTTATAGTGGGGATAATGGTTGTTATAGTGGTGATAATGGTTGTTACAGTGGTGATAATTGTCCTTATAGAGGTGATAATGGTGTTATAGTGGTGATAATGGTTGTTATAGTGGTGGTAATGGTCCTTATAGAGGTGATAATGGTTGTTGTAGTGGTGATAATGGTTGTTATAGTGGCGATAATGTTTGTTATAGTCAGGATAATGGTTGTTAGAGTGGTGATAATGGCTGTTATAGTGGTGATAATTGTTGTTATAGTGGTGATATTGGTCGTTATGGTGGTGGTAATCGTAGTGGTGATAATGGTTGTTATAGTGGTGATAATGGTTGTTATACTGGGGACAATGGTTATTATAGTGGTGATAATGGTTGTTATGGTGGTGATAATGTTTCTTATAGCAGTGATAATGGTTGTTATAGTGGTCATAATGGTCCTTGTAGTGGTGATAATGGTCGTTATAGTGGTGATAATGGTCCTTGTAGTGGTGATAATGGTTTTTATTGTGGTGATGATGGTTGTTGTAGTGGTGATAATGGTCATTATTGTGGTGATAACGGTTGTTATAGTGTCGATAATGGTCACTATAGTGCGGATAATGGTGGGTATGGTGGTGATAATGGTTGTTATGGTGGTGATAATGGTTGTTACAGTGGTGATAATGGTTGTTATAGAGGTGATAATGGTTGTTATAGTGGTGATAATGTTTTTTATAGTGGGGATAATGGTTGTTATAGTGGTGATAATGGTTGTTATAGTGGTGATAATTGTCCTTATAGAGGTGATAATGGTTGTTATAGTGGCGATAATGGTTGTTACAGTGGTGATAATTGTCCTTATAGAGGTGATAATGGTGTTATAGTGGTGATAATGGTTGTTATAGTGGTGGTAATGGTCCTTATAGAGGTGATAATGGTTGTTGTAGTGGTGATAATGGTTGTTATAGTGGCGATAATGTTTGTTATAGTGAGGATAATGGTTGTTAGAGTGGTGATAATGGCTGTTATAGTGGTGATAATTGTTGTTATAGTGGTGATATTGGTCGTTATGGTGGTGGTAATCGTAGTGGTGATAATGGTCCTTATAGTGGTGATAATGGTTGTTATAGTGGTGATAATGGTTGTTATAGTGGGGACAATGGTTGTTATAGTGGCGATAGTGGTTGTTATGGTGGCGATAGTGGTTGTTATGGTGGTGATAATGGTTTTTATTGTGGTGATGATGGTTGTTGTAGTGGTGATAATGGTTATTATTGTGGTGATAGCGGCTGTTATAGTGTTGATAATGGTCACTATAGTGCGGATAATGGTGGGTATGGTGGTGATAATGGTTGTTATAGTGGCGATAGTGGTTGTTAGAGTGGTGATAATGGCTCTTATAGTGGTGATAATGGTTGTTATAGTGGTGATAATGGTCGTTATAGTGGTGGTAATCGTCGTTATATTGGTGATAATGGTTGTTATTGTGGTGATAATGGTTGTTATAGTGGTGATAATGGTCCTTATAATGGTGATAATGGTTGTTATAGTGGTGATAATGGTTGTTATAGTGAGGACAATGGTTGTTATAGTGGTGATAATGGTTGTTATAGTGGCGATAGTGTTTTTTATAGTGGGGATAATGGTTGTTATAGTGGTGATAATGGCTGTTATAGTGGTGATAATGGTTGTTATAGTGGTGGTAACGGTCGTTATAGTGGTGATAATGGTCTTTGTAGTGGTGATAATGGATTTTATTGTGGTGATGATGGTTGTTGTAGTGATGATAATGGTTGTTATAGTGGTGATAATGGTTGTTATAGTGGGGACAGTGGTTGTTGTAGTGGTGATAATGGTTGTTATTGTGGCGATAATGTTTTTTATAGTGGGGATAATGGTTGTTATAGTGGTGATAATGGTCCTTATGATGGTGATAGTGATTGCTATAGTGGTGATCATGGCTATTATAGTGGTGGTAATGTTTCTTATAATGGTGATAATGGTTGTTCTAGTCGTGATAATGGTCGTTATAGTGGTGATAATGGTTGTTATAGTGGTGATAATGGTCCTTATGATGGTGATAGTGGTTGCTATAGTGGTGATAATGGCTATTATAGTGGTGGTAATGTTTCTTATAATGGTGATAATGGTTGTTCTAGTCGTGATAATGGTCGTTATAGTGGTGATAATGGTTGTTATAGTGGTGATAATGGTTGTTATAGTGGGGATAATGGTTGTTATAGTGTTGATAATGGTTGTTATAGTGGTGATAATGGTCCTTATAGAGGTGATAATGGTTGTTATAGTGGTGATAATTGTTGTTATAGTGGTGATAATGGTTGTTATTGTGGTGATAATTGTTGTTATAGTGATGATAATGGTTGTTATAGTGGTGATAATGGTTGTTATAGTGGTGATAATGGTTGTTATAGTGGGGATAATGGTGGTTATGGTGGTGATAATGGTTATTATAGTTGTCTTAATGGTCCTTGTAGTGGCGATAATGGTCGTTATAGTGGTGATAATGGTCCTTGTAGTGGTGATAATGGTTTTTATTGTGGTGATGATGGTTGTCGTAGTGGTGATAAAGGTTGTTATGGTGATGATAATGGTAGTTGTAGTGGTGATAATGGTCATTATAGTGGTGATAATGGTTGTTATAGTGGTGATAATGGTTGCTATAGTGGTGATACTGGTTGCTATAGTGGTGATAGTGGTTGCTATAGTGGTGATACTGGTTGCTATGGTGGTGATAGTGGTTGCTATAGTGGTGATACTGGTTGCTATGGTGGTGATAATAGTTGCTATAGTGGTGGTAATGGCTGTTATAGTGGTGATAATGGTTGTTATAGTGGTGATAATGGTTGTTATAGTGGTGATACTGGTTGCTATAGTGGTGATAGTGGTTGCTATAGTGGTGATAATGGCTATTATAGTGGTGATAATTGTTGTTATAGTGTTGATGATGGTTGTTCTAGTCGTGATAACGGTCGTTATAGTGGTGATAACGGTTGTTATAGTCGCGATAATGTTTCTTACAGTGGTGATGATGGTTGTTCTGGTAGTGATAATGGTTGTTATAGTGGTGATAATGGTTTTTATAGTGTTGATAATGGTTGTTATAGTGATGATAATGGTTGTTGTAGTGGTGATAATGGTTGTTATAGTGGTGATAATGTTTGTTATAGTGGGGATAATGGTTGTTAGAGTGGTGATAATGGCTGTTATGGTGGTGATAATTGTTGTTGTAGTGGTGATAATGGTCGTTATGGTGGTGGTAATCGTAGTGGTGATAATGGTCCTTATAGTGGTGATAATGGTTGTTATAGTGGGGACAATGGTTGTTATAGTGGCGATAGTGGTTGTTATGGTGGTGATAATGTTTCTTATAGCAGTGATAATGGTTGTTATAGTGGTCATAATGGTCCTTGTAGTGGTGATAATGTTCGTTATAGTGGTGATAATGGTCCTTGTAGTGGTGATAATGGTTTTTATTGTGGTGATGATGGTTGTTGTAGTGGTGATAATGGTTGTTATAGAGGTGATAATGGTTGTTGTAGTGGTGATAATGGTTGTTATAGTGGTGGTAATGGTTGTTATAGTGGTGACAATAGTTGTTATAGTGGTGATAATGGTTGTTATAGTGGGGACAATGGTTGCTATAGTGCGGATAATGGTTGTTGTAGTGGTGATAATGGTTGTTATAGTGGCGATAATGTTTGTTATAGTGGGGATAATGGTTGTTAGAGTGGTGATAATGGCTGTTATGGTGGTGATAATTGTTGTTATAGTGGTGATAATGGTCGTTATGGTGGTGGTAATCGTAGTGGTGATAATGGTCCTTATAGTGGTGATAATGGTTGTTATAGTGGTGATAATGGTTGTTATAGTGGGGACAATGGTTGTTATAGTGGCGATAGTGGTTGTTATGGTGGCGATAGTGGTGGTTATGGTGGTGATAATGGTTTTTATTGTGGTGATGATGGTTGTGGTAGTGGTGATAATGGTTATTATTGTGGTGATAACGGCTGTTATAGTGTTGATAATGGTCACTATAGTGCGGATAATGGTGGGTATGGTGGTGATAATGGTTGTTATGGTGGTGATAATGGTCGTTATAGTGGTGATCACGGTTGTTATAGTCGCGATAATGTTTCTTATAGTGGTGATGATGGTTGTTCTGGTAGTGATAATGGTTGTTATAGTGGTGATAATGGTTTTTATAGTGGTGATAATGGTTGTTATAGTGATGATAATGGTTGTTATAGTGGTGATAATGGTTGTTATAGTGGTGATAATGGTTGTTATAGTGGGGATAATGGTGGTTATGGTGGTGATAATGGTTATTATAGTTGTCTTAATGGTCCTTGTAGTGGTGATAATGGTCGTTATAGTGGTGATAATGGTCCTTGTAGTGGTGATTATGGTTTTTATTGTGGTGATGATGGTTGTCGTAGTGGTGATAAAGGTTGTTATGGTGATGATAATGGTACTTGTAGTGGTGATAATGGTCATTATAGTGGTGATAATGGTTGTTATAGTGGTGATAATGGTTGCTATAGTGGTGATACTGGTTGCTATAGTGGTGATAATAGTTGCTATAGTGGTGGTAATGGCTGTTATAGTGGTGATAATGGTTGTTATAGTGGTGATAGTGGTTGTTATAGTGGTGATACTGGTTGCTATAGTGGTGATAGTGGTTGCTATAGTGGTGATAATGGCTATTATAGTGGTGATCATTGTTGTTATAGTGTTGATGATGGTTGTTCTAGTCGTGATAATGGTCGTTATAGTGGTGATAACGGTTGTTATAGTCGCGATAATGTTTCTTATAGTGGTGATGATGGTTGTTCTGGTAGTGATAATGGTTGTTATAGTGGTGATAATGGTTTTTATAGTGGTGATAATGGTTGTTATAGTGATGATAATGGTTGTTATAGTGGTGATAATGGTTGTTATAGTGGGGACAATGGTTATTATAGTGGTGATAATGGTTGTTATGGTGGTGATAATGTTTCTTATAGCAGTGATAATGGTTGTTATAGTGCTGATAATGGTTGTTATAGTGGCGATAATGGTTGTTATAGTGGCGATAATGTTTTTTATAGTGGGGATAATGGTTGTTATAGTGGTGATAATGGCTGTTATAGTGGTGATAATTGTTGTTATAGTGGTGGTAACGGTCGTTATAGTGGTGATAATGGTCCTTGTAGTGGTGATAATGGTTTTTATTGTGGTGATGATGGTTGTTGTAGTGATGATAATGGTTGTTATAGTGGTGATAACGGTTGTTATAGTCGCGATAATGTTTCTTACAGTGGTGATGATGGTTGTTCTGGTAGTGATAATTGTTGTTATAGTGGTGATAATGGTTTTTATAGTGTTGATAATGGTTGTTATAGTGATGATAATGGTTGTTGTAGTGGTGATAATGGTTGTTATAGTGGTGATAATGTTTGTTATAGTGGGGATAATGGTTGTTAGAGTGGTGATAATGGCTGTTATGGTGGTGATAATTGTTGTTATAGTGGTGATAATGGTCGTTATGGTGGTGGTAATCGTAGTGGTGATAATGGTCCTTATAGTGGTGATAATGGTTGTTATAGTGGTGATAATGGTTGTTATAGTGGGGACAATGGTTGTTATAGTGGCGATAGTGGTTGTTATGGTGGTGATAATGTTTCTTATAGCAGTGATAATGGTTGTTATAGTGGTCATAATGGTCCTTGTAGTGGTGATAATGGTCGTTATAGTGGTGATAATGGTCCTTGTAGTGGTGATAATGGTTTTTATTGTGGTGATGATGGTTGTTGTAGTGGTGATAATGGTTGTTATAGAGGTGATAATGGTTGTTGTAGTGGTGATAATGGTTGTTATAGTGGTGGTAATGGTTGTTATAGTGGTGACAATAGTTGTTATAGTGGTGATAATGGTTGTTATAGTGGGGACAATGGTTGCTATAGTGCGGATAATGGTTGTTGTAGTGGTGATAATGGTTGTTATAGTGGCGATAATGTTTGTTATAGTGGGGATAATGGTTGTTAGAGTGGTGATAATGGCTGTTATGGTGGTGATAATTGTTGTTATAGTGGTGATAATGGTCGTTATGGTGGTGGTAATCGTAGTGGTGATAATGGTCCTTATAGTGGTGATAATGGTTGTTATAGTGGTGATAATGGTTGTTAAAGTGGGGACAATGGTTGTTATAGTGGCGATAGTGGTTGTTATGGTGGCGATAGTGGTTGTTATGGTGGTGATAATGGTTTTTATTGTGGTGATGATGGTTGTTGTAGTGGTGATAATGGTTATTATTGTGGTGATAACGGCTGTTATAGTGTTGATAATGGTCACTATAGTGCGGATAATGGTGGGTATGGTGGTGATAATGGTTGTTATGGTGGTGATAATGGTTGTTATAGTGGTGATAATGGTTGTTATAGTGGGGATAATGGTGGTTATGGTGGTGATAATGGTTATTATAGTTGTCTTAATGGTCCTTGTAGTGGCGATAATGGTCGTTATAGTGGTGATAATGGTCCTTGTAGTGGTGATAATGGTTTTTATTGTGGTGATGATGGTTGTTATAGTGGTGATAATGGTTGTTATAGTGGGGACAATGGTTGTTATAGTGGCGATAGTGGTTGTTATGGTGGCGATAGTGGTTGTTATGGTGGTGATAATGGTTTTTATTGTGGTGATGATGGTTGTTGTAGTGGTGATAATGGTTATTATTGTGGTGATAGCGGCTGTTATAGTGTTGATAATGGTCACTATAGTGCGGATAATGGTGGGTATGGTGGTGATAATGGTTGTTATAGTGGCGATAGTGGTTGTTAGAGTGGTGATAATGGCTCTTATAGTGGTGATAATGGTTGTTATAGTGGTGATAATGGTCGTTATAGTGGTGGTAATCGTCGTTATATTGGTGATAATGGTTGTTATTGTGGTGATAATGGTTGTTATAGTGGTGATAATGGTCCTTATAATGGTGATAATGGTTGTTATAGTGGTGATAATGGTTGTTATAGTGAGGACAATGGTTGTTATAGTGGTGATAATGGTTGTTATAGTGGCGATAGTGTTTTTTATAGTGGGGATAATGGTTGTTATAGTGGTGATAATGGCTGTTATAGTGGTGATAATGGTTGTTATAGTGGTGGTAACGGTCGTTATAGTGGTGATAATGGTCTTTGTAGTGGTGATAATGGATTTTATTGTGGTGATGGTGGTTGTTGTAGTGATGATAATGGTTGTTATAGTGGTGATAATGGTTGTTATAGTGGGGACAGTGGTTGTTGTAGTGGTGATAATGGTTGTTATTGTGGCGATAATGTTTTTTATAGTGGGGATAATGGTTGTTATAGTGGTGATAATGGTCCTTATGATGGTGATAGTGATTGCTATAGTGGTGATCATGGCTATTATAGTGGTGGTAATGTTTCTTATAATGGTGATAATGGTTGTTCTAGTCGTGATAATGGTCGTTACAGTGGTGATAATGGTTGTTATAGTGGTGATAATGGTCCTTATGATGGTGATAGTGGTTGCTATAGTGGTGATAATGGCTATTATAGTGGTGGTAATGTTTCTTATAATGGTGATAATGGTTGTTCTAGTCGTGATAATGGTCGTTATAGTGTTGATAATGGTTGTTATAGTGATGATAATGGTTGTTGTAGTGGTGATAATGGTTGTTATAGTGGTGATAATGTTTGTTATAGTGGGGATAATGGTTGTTAGAGTGGTGATAATGGTCGTTATGGTGGTGGTAATCGTAGTGGTGATAATGGTCCTTATAGTGGTGATAATGGTTGTTATAGTGGTGATAATGGTTGTTATAGTGGGGACAATGGTTGTTATAGTGGCGATAGTGGTTGTTATGGTGGTGATAATGTTTCTTATAGCAGTGATAATGGTTGTTATAGTGGTCATAATGGTCCTTGTAGTGGTGATAATGTTCGTTATAGTGGTGATAATGGTCCTTGTAGTGGTGATAATGGTTTTTATTGTGGTGATGATGGTTGTTGTAGTGGTGATAATGGTTGTTATAGAGGTGATAATGGTTGTTGTAGTGGTGATAATGGTTGTTATAGTGGTGGTAATGGTTGTTATAGTGGTGACAATAGTTGTTATAGTGGTGATAATGGTTGTTATAGTGGGGACAATGGTTGCTATAGTGCGGATAATGGTTGTTGTAGTGGTGATAATGGTTGTTATAGTGGCGATAATGTTTGTTATAGTGGGGATAATGGTTGTTAGAGTGGTGATAATGGCTGTTATGGTGGTGATAATTGTTGTTATAGTGGTGATAATGGTCGTTATGGTGGTGGTAATCGTAGTGGTGATAATGGTCCTTATAGTGGTGATAATGGTTGTTATAGTGGTGATAATGGTTGTTATAGTGGGGACAATGGTTGTTATAGTGGCGATAGTGGTTGTTATGGTGGCGATAGTGGTTGTTATGGTGGTGATAATGGTTTTTATTGTGGTGATGATGGTTGTTGTAGTGGTGATAATGGTTATTATTGTGGTGATAACGGCTGTTATAGTGTTGATAATGGTCACTATAGTGCGGATAATGGTGGGTATGGTGGTGATAATGGTTGTTATGGTGGTGATAATGGTCGTTATAGTGGTGATCACGGTTGTTATAGTCGCGATAATGTTTCTTATAGTGGTGATGATGGTTGTTCTGGTAGTGATAATGGTTGTTATAGTGGTGATAATGGTTTTTATAGTGGTGATAATGGTTGTTATAGTGATGATAATGGTTGTTATAGTGGTGATAATGGTTGTTATAGTGGTGATAATGGTTGTTATAGTGGGGATAATGGTGGTTATGGTGGTGATAATGGTTATTATAGTTGTCTTAATGGTCCTTGTAGTGGTGATAATGGTCGTTATAGTGGTGATAATGGTCCTTGTAGTGGTGATTATGGTTTTTATTGTGGTGATGATGGTTGTCGTAGTGGTGATAAAGGTTGTTATGGTGATGATAATGGTACTTGTAGTGGTGATAATGGTCATTATAGTGGTGATAATGGTTGTTATAGTGGTGATAATGGTTGCTATAGTGGTGATACTGGTTGCTGTAGTGGTGATAATAGTTGCTATAGTGGTGGTAATGGCTGTTATAGTGGTGATAATGGTTGTTATAGTGGTGATAGTGGTTGTTATAGTGGTGATACTGGTTGCTATAGTGGTGATAGTGGTTGCTATAGTGGTGATAATGGCTATTATAGTGGTGATCATTGTTGTTATAGTGTTGATGATGGTTGTTCTAGTCGTGATAATGGTCGTTATAGTGGTGATAACGGTTGTTATAGTCGCGATAATGTTTCTTATAGTGGTGATGATGGTTGTTCTGGTAGTGATAATGGTTGTTATAGTGGTGATAATGGTTTTTATAGTGGTGATAATGGTTGTTATAGTGATGATAATGGTTGTTATAGTGGTGATAATGGTTGTTATAGTGGGGACAATGGTTATTATAGTGGTGATAATGGCTGTTATAGTGGTGATAATTGTTGTTATAGTGGTGGTAACGGTCGTTATAGTGGTGATAATGGTCCTTGTAGTGGTGATAATGGTTTTTATTGTGGTGATGATGGTTGTTGTAGTGATGATAATGGTTGTTATAGTGGTGATAACGGTTGTTATAGTCGCGATAATGTTTCTTACAGTGGTGATGATGGTTGTTCTGGTAGTGATAATTGTTGTTATAGTGGTGATAATGGTTTTTATAGTGTTGATAATGGTTGTTATAGTGATGATAATGGTTGTTGTAGTGGTGATAATGGTTGTTATAGTGGTGATAATGTTTGTTATAGTGGGGATAATGGTTGTTAGAGTGGTGATAATGGCTGTTATGGTGGTGATAATTGTTGTTATAGTGGTGATAATGGTCGTTATGGTGGTGGTAATCGTAGTGGTGATAATGGTCCTTATAGTGGTGATAATGGTTGTTATAGTGGTGATAATGGTTGTTATAGTGGGGACAATGGTTGTTATAGTGGCGATAGTGGTTGTTATGGTGGTGATAATGTTTCTTATAGCAGTGATAATGGTTGTTATAGTGGTCATAATGGTCCTTGTAGTGGTGATAATGGTCGTTATAGTGGTGATAATGGTCCTTGTAGTGGTGATAATGGTTTTTATTGTGGTGATGATGGTTGTTGTAGTGGTGATAATGGTTGTTATAGAGGTGATAATGGTTGTTGTAGTGGTGATAATGGTTGTTATAGTGGTGGTAATGGTTGTTATAGTGGTGACAATAGTTGTTATAGTGGTGATAATGGTTGTTATAGTGGGGACAATGGTTGCTATAGTGCGGATAATGGTTGTTGTAGTGGTGATAATGGTTGTTATAGTGGCGATAATGTTTGTTATAGTGGGGATAATGGTTGTTAGAGTGGTGATAATGGCTGTTATGGTGGTGATAATTGTTGTTATAGTGGTGATAATGGTCGTTATGGTGGTGGTAATCGTAGTGGTGATAATGGTCCTTATAGTGGTGATAATGGTTGTTATAGTGGTGATAATGGTTGTTAAAGTGGGGACAATGGTTGTTATAGTGGCGATAGTGGTTGTTATGGTGGCGATAGTGGTTGTTATGGTGGTGATAATGGTTTTTATTGTGGTGATGATGGTTGTTGTAGTGGTGATAATGGTTATTATTGTGGTGATAACGGCTGTTATAGTGTTGATAATGGTCACTATAGTGCGGATAATGGTGGGTATGGTGGTGATAATGGTTGTTATGGTGGTGATAATGGTTGTTATAGTGGTGATAATGGTTGTTATAGTGGGGATAATGGTGGTTATGGTGGTGATAATGGTTATTATAGTTGTCTTAATGGTCCTTGTAGTGGTGATAATGGTCGTTATAGTGGTGATAATGGTCCTTGTAGTGGTGATAATGGTTTTTATTGTGGTGATGATGGTTGTTGTAGTGATGATAATGGTTGTTATAGTGGTGATAACGGTTGTTATAGTCGCGATAATGTTTCTTACAGTGGTGATGATGGTTGTTCTGGTAGTGATAATGGTTGTTATAGTGGTGATAATGGTTTTTATAGTGTTGATAATGGTTGTTATAGTGATGATAATGGTTGTTGTAGTGGTGATAATGGTTGTTATAGTGGTGATAATGGTTGTTATAGTGGGGATAATGGTGGTTATGGTGGTGATAATGGTTATTATAGTTGTCTTAATGGTCCTTGTAGTGGTGATAATGGTCGTTATAGTGGTGATAATGGTCCTTGTAGTGGTGATTATGGTTTTTATTGTGGTGATGATGGTTGTCGTAGTGGTGATAAAGGTTGTTATGATGATGATAATGGTACTCGTAGTGGTGATAATGGTCATTATAGTGGTGATAATGGTTGTTATAGTGGTGATAATGGTTGCTATAGTGGTGATACTGGTTGCTATAGTGGTGATAATAGTTGCTATAGTGGTGGTAATGGCTGTTATAGTGGTGATAATGGTTGTTATAGTGGTGATAATGGTTGTTATAGTGGTGATACTGGTTGCTATAGTGGTGATAGTGGTTGCTATAGTGGTGATAATGGCTATTATAGTGGTGATCATTGTTGTTATAGTGTTGATGATGGTTGTTCTAGTCGTGATAATGGTCGTTATAGTGGTGATAACGGTTGTTATAGTCGCGATAATGTTTCTTATAGTGGTGATGTTGGTTGTTCTGGTAGTGATAATGGTTGTTATAGTGGTGATAATGGTTTTTATAGTGGTGATAATGGTTGTTATAGTGGGGACAATGGTTATTATAGTGGTGATAATGGTTGTTATGGTGGTGATAATGTTTCTTATAGCAGTGATAATGGTTGTTATAGTGGTCATAATGGTCCTTGTAGTGGTGATAATGGTCGTTACAGTGGTGATAATGGTCCTTGTAGTGGTGATAATGGTTTTTATTGTGGTGATGATGGTTGTTGTAGTGGTGATAATGATTATTATTGTGGTGATAACGGTTGTTATAGTGTTGATAATGGTCACTATAGTGCGGATAATGGTGGGTATGGTGGTGATAATGGTTGTTATGGTGGTGATAATGGTTGTTACAGTGGTGATAATGGTTGTTATAGAGGTGATAATGGTTGTGATAGTGGTGATAATGGTTGTTATAGTGGGGGCAATGGTTGCTATAGTGGTGGTAATGGCTGTTATAGTGGTGGTAATGGTTGTTATAGTGGTGGTAATGGTTGTTATAGTGGTGATAATGGTTGTTATAGTGCTGATAATGGTTGTTATAGTGGCGATAATGTTTTTTATAGTGGGGATAATGGTTGTTATAGTGGTGATAATGGTTGTTATAGTGGTGATAATTGTCCTTATAGAGGTGATAATGGTGTTATAGTGGTGATAATGGTTGTTATAGTGGTGGTAATGGTCCTTATAGAGGTGATAATGGTTGTTGTAGTGGTGATAATGATTATTATTGTGGTGATAACGGTTGTTATAGTGTTGATAATGGTCACTATAGTGCGGTTAATGGTGGGTATGGTGGTGATAATGGTTGTTATGGTGGTGATAATGGTTGTTACAGTGGTGATAATGGTTGTTATAGAGGTGATAATGGTTGTGATAGTGGTGATAATGGTTGTTATAGTGGGGACAATGGTTGCTATAGTGGTGGTAATGGCTGTTATAGTGGTGATAATGGTTGTTATAGTGGTGGTAATGGTTGTTATAGTGGTGATAATGGTTGTTATAGTGCTGATAATGGTTGTTATAGTGGCGATAATGTTTTTTATAGTGGGGATAATGGTTGTTATAGTGGTGATAATGGTTGTTATAGTGGTGATAATTGTCCTTATAGAGGTGATAATGGTGTTATAGTGGTGATAATGGTTGTTATAGTGGTGGTAATGGTCCTTATAGAGGTGATAATGGTTGTTGTAGTGGTGATAATGATTATTATTGTGGTGATAACGGTTGTTATAGTGTTGATAATGGTCACTATAGTGCGGTTAATGGTGGGTATGGTGGTGATAATGGTTGTTATGGTGGTGATAATGGTTGTTACAGTGGTGATAATGGTTGTTATAGAGGTGATAATGGTTGTGATAGTGGTGATAATGGTTGTTATAGTGGGGACAATGGTTGCTATAGTGGTGGTAATGGCTGTTATAGTGGTGATAATGGTTGTTATAGTGGTGGTAGTGGTTGTTATAGTGGTGATAATGGTTGTTATAGTGCTGATAATGGTTGTTATAGTGGCGATAATGTTTTTTATAGTGGGGATAATGGTTGTTATAGTGGTGATAATGGTTGTTATAGTGGTGATAATTATCCTTATAGAGGTGATAATGGTGTTATAGTGGTGATAATGGTTGTTATAGTGGTGGTAATGGTCCTTATAGAGGTGATAATGGTTGTTGTAGTGGTGATAATGGTTATTATTGTGGTGATAACGGCTGTTATAGTGTTGATAATGGTCACTATAGTGCGGATAATGGTGGGTATGGTGGTGATAATGGTTGTTATGGTGGTGATAATGGTTGTTACAGTGGTGATAATGGTCGTTATAGTGGTGATAACGGTTGTTATAGTCGCGATAATGTTTCTTATAGTGGTGATGATGGTTGTTCTGGTAGTGATAATGGTTGTTATAGTGGTGATAATGGTTTTTATAGTGGTGATAATGGTTGTTATAGTGATGATAATGGTTGTTATAGTGGTGATAATGGTTGTTATAGTGGGGACAATGGTTATTATAGTGGTGATAATGGTTGTTATGGTGGTGATAATGTTTCTTATAGCAGTGATAATGGTTGTTATAGTGGTCATAATGGTCCTTGTAGTGGTGATAATGGTCGTTACAGTGGTGATAATGGTCCTTGTAGTGGTGGTAATGGTCTTTATTGTGGTGATGATGGTTGTTGTAGTGGTGATAATGGTTATTATTGTGGTGATAACGGTTGTTATAGTGTTGATAATGGTCACTATAGTGCGGATAATGGTGGGTATGGTGGTGATAATGGTTGTTATGGTGGTGATAATGGTTGTTACAGTGGTGATAATGGTTGTTATAGAGGTGATAATGGTTGTTGTAGTGGTGATAATGGTTGTTATAGTGAGGACAATGGTTGTTATAGTGGTGATAATGGTTGTTATAGTGGGGACAATGGTTGCTATAGTGGTGATAATGGTTGTTATAGTGGCGATAGTGGTTGTTATAGTGGTGATAATGGTCCTTATAATGGTGATAATGGTTGTTATAGTGGTGATAATGGTTGTTATAGTGAGGACAATGGTTGTTATAGTGGTGATAATGGTTGTTATAGTGGGGACAATGGTTGCTATAGTGGTGATAATGGTTGTTATAGTGGCGATAGTGGTTGTTAGAGTGGTGATAATGGCTCTTATAGTGGTGATAATGGTTGTTATAGTGATGATAATGGTTGTTATAGTGGTGATAATGGTTGTTATAGTGGGGACAATGGTTATTATAGTGGTGATAATGGTTGTTATGGTGGTGATAATGTTTCTTATAGCAGTGATAATGGTTGTTATAGTGCTGATAATGGTTGTTATAGTGGCGATAATGGTTGTTATAGTGGCGATAATGTTTTTTATAGTGGGGATAATGGTTGTTATAGTGGTGATAATGGTCCTTATGATGGTGATAGTGGTTGCTAGAGTGGTGATAATGGCTATTATAGTGGTGGTAATGTTTCTTATAATGGTGATAATGGTTGTTCTAGTCGTGATAATGGTCGTTATAGTGGTGATAATGGTTGTTATAGTGGTGATAATGGTTGTTATAGTGGGGATAATGGTTGTTATAGTGGTGATAATGGTTGTTATAGTGGTGATAATGGTCCTTATAGAGGTGATAATGGTTGTTATAGTGGTGATAATTGTTGTTATAGTGGTGATAATGGTTGTTATTGTGGTGATAATTGTTGTTATAGTGATGATAATGGTTGTTATAGTGGTGATAATGGTTGTTATAGTGGAGATAATGGTTGTTATAGTGGGGATAATGGTGGTTATGGTGGTGATAATGGTTATTATAGTTGTCTTAATGGTCCTTGTAGTGGTGATAATGGTCGTTATAGTGGTGATAATGGTCCTTGTAGTGGTGATAATGGTTTTTATTGTGGTGATGATGGTTGTCGTAGTGGTGATAAAGGTTGTTATGGTGATGATAATGGTAGTTGTAGTGGTGATAATGGTCATTATAGTGGTGATAATGGTTGTTATAGTGGTGATAATGGTTGCTATAGTGGTGATACTGGTTGCTATAGTGGTGATAGTGGTTGCTATAGTGGTGATACTGGTTGCTATAGTGGTGATAATAGTTGCTATAGTGGTGGTAATGGCTGTTATATTGGTGATAATGGTTGTTATAGTGGTGATAATGGTTGTTATAGTGGTGATACTGGTTGCTATAGTGGTGATAGTGGTTGCTATAGTGGTGATAATGGCTATTATAGTGGTGATAATTGTTGTTATAGTGTTGATGATGGTTGTTCTAGTCGTGATAACGGTCGTTATAGTGGTGATAACGGTTGTTATAGTCGCGATAATGTTTCTTACAGTGGTGATGATGGTTGTTCTGGTAGTGATAATGGTTGTTATAGTGGTGATAATGGTTTTTATAGTGTTGATAATGGTTGTTATAGTGATGATAATGGTTGTTGTAGTGGTGATAATGGTTGCTATAGTGGTGGTAATGGCTGTTATAGTGGTGATAATGGTTGTTATAGTGGTGGTAATGGTTGTTATAGTGGTGATAATGGTTGTTATAGTGCTGATAATGGTTGTTATAGTGGCGATAATGTTTTTTATAGAGGGGATAATGGTTGTTATAGTGGTGATAATGGTTGTTATAGTGGTGATAATTGTCCTTATAGAGGTGATAATGGTGTTATAGTGGTGATAATGGTTGTTATAGTGGTGGTAATGGTCCTTATAGAGGTGATAATGGTTGTTGTAGTGGTGATAATGGTTATTATTGTGGTGATAACGGCTGTTATAGTGTTGATAATGGTCACTATAGTGCGGATAATGGTGGGCATGGTGGTGATAATGGTTGTTATGGTGGTGATAATGGTTGTTACAGTGGTGATAATGGTCGTTATAGTGGTGATAACGGTTGTTATAGTCGCGATAATGTTTCTTATAGTGGTGATGATGGTTGTTCTGGTAGTGATAATGGTTGTTATAGTGGTGATAATGGTTTTTATAGTGGTGATAATGGTTGTTATAGTGATGATAATGGTTGTTATAGTGGTGATAATGGTTGTTATAGTGGTGATAATGGTTGTTATAGTGGGGATAATGGTGGTTATGGTGGTGATAATGGTTATTATAGTTGTCTTAATGGTCCTTGTAGTGGTGATAATGGTCGTTATAGTGGTGATAGTGGTCGTTGTAGTCGTGATAATGGTTTTTATTGTGGTGATGATGGTTGTCGTAGTGGTGATAAAGGTTGTTATGGTGATGATAATGGTAGTTGTAGTGGTGGTAATGGTCATTATAGTGGTGATAATGGTTGTTATAGTGGTGATAATGGTTGCTATAGTGGTGATACTGGTTGCTATAGTGGTGATAGTGGTTGCTATAGTGGTGATACTGGTTGCTATAGTGGTGATAATAGTTGCTATAGTGGTGGTAATGGCTGTTATAGTGGTGATCATTGTTGTTATAGTGTTGATGATGGTTGTTCTAGTCGTGATAATGGTCGTTATAGTGGTGATAACGGTTGTTATAGTCGCGATAATGTTTCTTATAGTGGTGATGATGGTTGTTCTGGTAGTGATAATGGTTGTTATAGTGGTGATAATGGTTTTTATAGTGGTGATAATGGTTGTTATAGTGATGATAATGGTTGTTATAGTGGTGATAATGGTTGTTATAGTGGTGATAATGGTCCTTATGATGGTGATAGTGGTTGCTATAGTGGTGATAATGGCTATTATAGTGGTGGTAATGTTTCCTATAATGGTGATAATGGTTGTTCTAGTCGTGATAATGGTCGTTATAGTGGTGATAATGGTTGTTATAGTGGTGATAATGGTCCTTATGATGGTGATAGTGGTTGCTATAGTGGTGATAATGGCTATTATAGTGGTGGTAATGTTTCTTATAATGGTGATAATGGTTGTTCTAGTCGTGATAATGGTCGTTATAGTGGTGATAATGGTTGTTATAGTGGTGATAATGGTTGTTATAGTGGGGATAATGGTTGTTATAGTGGTGATAATGGTTGTTATAGTGGTGATAATGGTCCATATAGAGGTGATAATGGTTGTTATAGTGGTGATAATTGTTGTTATAGTGGTGATAATGGTTGTTATTGTGGTGATAATTGTTGTTATAGTGATGATAATGGTTGTTATAGTGGTGATAATGGTTGTTATAGTGGTGATAATGGTTTTTATTGTGGTGATGATGGTTGTCGTAGTGGTGATAATGGTTGTTATGGCGATGATAATGGTAGTTGTAGTGGTGATAATGGTCATTATAGTGCTGATAATGGTTGTTATAGTGGTGATAATGGTTGCTATAGTGGTGATACTGGTTGCTATAGTGGTGATAGTGGTTGCTATAGTGGTGATACTGGTTGCTATGGTGGTGATAATAGTTGCTATAGTGGTGGTAATGGCTGTTATAGTGGTGATAATGGTTGTTATAGTGGTGATAATGGTTGTTATAGTGGTGATACTGGTTGCTATAGTGGTGATAATGGCTATTATAGTGGTGATAATTGTTGTTATAGTGTTGATGATGGTTGTTCTAGTCGTGATAATGGTCGTTATAGTGGTGATAACGGTTGTTATAGTCGCGATAATGTTTCTTATAGTGGTGATGATGGTTGTTCTGGTAGTGATAATGGTTGTTATAGTGGTGATAATGGTTTTTATAGTGTTGATAATGGTTGTTATAGTGATGATAATGGTTGTTGTAGTGGTGATAATGGTTGTTATAGTGGTGATAATGTTTGTTATAGTGGGGATAATGGTTGTTAGAGTGGTGATAATTGTTGTTATAGTGGTGATAATGGTCCTTGTAGTGGTGATAATGGTTTTTATTGTGGTGATGATGGTTGTTGTAGTGGTGATAATGGTCATTATTGTGGTGATAACGGTTGTTATAGTGTCGATAATGGTCACTATAGTGCGGATAATGGTGGGTATGGTGGTGATAATGGTTGTTATGGTGGTGATAATGGTTGTTACAGTGGTGATAATTGTCCTTATAGAGGTGATAATGGTGTTATAGTGGTGATAATGGTTGTTATAGTGGTGGTAATGGTCCTTATAGAGGTGATAATGGTTGTTGTAGTGGTGATAATGGTTGTTATAGTGGCGATAATGTTTGTTATAGTCAGGATAATGGTTGTTAGAGTGGTGATAATGGCTGTTATAGTGGTGATAATTGTTGTTATAGTGGTGATATTGGTCGTTATGGTGGTGGTAATCGTAGTGGTGATAATGGTTGTTATAGTGGTGATAATGGTTGTTATACTGGGGACAATGGTTATTATAGTGGTGATAATGGTTGTTATGGTGGTGATAATGTTTCTTATAGCAGTGATAATGGTTGTTATAGTGGTCATAATGGTCCTTGTAGTGGTGATAATGGTCGTTATAGTGGTGATAATGGTCCTTGTAGTGGTGATAATGGTTTTTATTGTGGTGATGATGGTTGTTGTAGTGGTGATAATGGTCATTATTGTGGTGATAACGGTTGTTATAGTGTCGATAATGGTCACTATAGTGCGGATAATGGTGGGTATGGTGGTGATAATGGTTGTTATGGTGGTGATAATGGTTGTTACAGTGGTGATAATGGTTGTTATAGAGGTGATAATGGTTGTTATAGTGGTGATAATGTTTTTTATAGTGGGGATAATGGTTGTTATAGTGGTGATAATGGTTGTTATAGTGGTGATAATTGTCCTTATAGAGGTGATAATGGTTGTTATAGTGGCGATAATGGTTGTTACAGTGGTGATAATTGTCCTTATAGAGGTGATAATGGTGTTATAGTGGTGATAATGGTTGTTATAGTGGTGGTAATGGTCCTTATAGAGGTGATAATGGTTGTTGTAGTGGTGATAATGGTTGTTATAGTGGCGATAATGTTTGTTATAGTGAGGATAATGGTTGTTAGAGTGGTGATAATGGCTGTTATAGTGGTGATAATTGTTGTTATAGTGGTGATATTGGTCGTTATGGTGGTGGTAATCGTAGTGGTGATAATGGTCCTTATAGTGGTGATAATGGTTGTTATAGTGGTGATAATGGTTGTTATAGTGGGGACAATGGTTGTTATAGTGGCGATAGTGGTTGTTATGGTGGCGATAGTGGTTGTTATGGTGGTGATAATGGTTTTTATTGTGGTGATGATGGTTGTTGTAGTGATGATAATGGTTGTTATAGTGGTGATAATGGTTGTTATAGTGGGGACAGTGGTTGTTGTAGTGGTGATAATGGTTGTTATTGTGGCGATAATGTTTTTTATAGTGGGGATAATGGTTGTTATAGTGGTGATAATGGTCCTTATGATGGTGATAGTGATTGCTATAGTGGTGATCATGGCTATTATAGTGGTGGTAATGTTTCTTATAATGGTGATAATGGTTGTTCTAGTCGTGATAATGGTCGTTATAGTGGTGATAATGGTTGTTATAGTGGTGATAATGGTCCTTATGATGGTGATAGTGGTTGCTATAGTGGTGATAATGGCTATTATAGTGGTGGTAATGTTTCTTATAATGGTGATAATGGTTGTTCTAGTCGTGATAATGGTCGTTATAGTGGTGATAATGGTTGTTATAGTGGTGATAATGGTTGTTATAGTGGGGATAATGGTTGTTATAGTGGTGATAATGGTTGTTATAGTGGTGATAATGGTCCTTATAGAGGTGATAATGGTTGTTATAGTGGTGATAATTGTTGTTATAGTGGTGATAATGGTTGTTATTGTGGTGATAATTGTTGTTATAGTGATGATAATGGTTGTTATAGTGGTGATAATGGTTGTTATAGTGGTGATAATGGTTGTTATAGTGGGGATAATGGTGGTTATGGTGGTGATAATGGTTATTATAGTTGTCTTAATGGTCCTTGTAGTGGCGATAATGGTCGTTATAGTGGTGATAATGGTCCTTGTAGTGGTGATAATGGTTTTTATTGTGGTGATGATGGTTGTCGTAGTGGTGATAAAGGTTGTTATGGTGATGATAATGGTAGTTGTAGTGGTGATAATGGTCATTATAGTGGTGATAATGGTTGTTATAGTGGTGATAATGGTTGCTATAGTGGTGATACTGGTTGCTATAGTGGTGATAGTGGTTGCTATAGTGGTGATACTGGTTGCTATGGTGGTGATAGTGGTTGCTATAGTGGTGATACTGGTTGCTATGGTGGTGATAATAGTTGCTATAGTGGTGATAATGGTTGTTATAGTGGTGATAATGGTTGTTATAGTGGTGATACTGGTTGCTATAGTGGTGATAGTGGTTGCTATAGTGGTGATAATGGCTATTATAGTGGTGATAATTGTTGTTATAGTGTTGATGATGGTTGTTCTAGTCGTGATAACGGTCGTTATAGTGGTGATAACGGTTGTTATAGTCGCGATAATGTTTCTTACAGTGGTGATGATGGTTGTTCTGGTAGTGATAATGGTTGTTATAGTGGTGATAATGGTTTTTATAGTGGTGATAATGGTTGTTATAGTGATGATAATGGTTGTTATAGTGGTGATAATGGTTGTTATAGTGGTGATAATGGTTGTTATAGTGGGGATAATGGTGGTTATGGTGGTGATAATGGTTATTATAGTTGTCTTAATGGTCCTTGTAGTGGTGATAATGGTCGTTATAGTGGTGATAATGGTCCTTGTAGTGGTGATTATGGTTTTTATTGTGGTGATGATGGTTGTCGTAGTGGTGATAAAGGTTGTTATGGTGATGATAATGGTACTTGTAGTGGTGATAATGGTCATTATAGTGGTGATAATGGTTGTTATAGTGGTGATAATGGTTGCTATAGTGGTGATACTGGTTGCTATAGTGGTGATAATAGTTGCTATAGTGGTGGTAATGGCTGTTATAGTGGTGATAATGGTTGTTATAGTGGTGATAGTGGTTGTTATAGTGGTGATACTGGTTGCTATAGTGGTGATAGTGGTTGCTATAGTGGTGATAATGGCTATTATAGTGGTGATCATTGTTGTTATAGTGTTGATGATGGTTGTTCTAGTCGTGATAATGGTCGTTATAGTGGTGATAACGGTTGTTATAGTCGCGATAATGTTTCTTATAGTGGTGATGATGGTTGTTCTGGTAGTGATAATGGTTGTTATAGTGGTGATAATGGTTTTTATAGTGGTGATAATGGTTGTTATAGTGATGATAATGGCTGTTATAGTGGTGATAATGGTTGTTATAGTGGGGACAATGGTTATTATAGTGGTGATAATGGTTGTTATGGTGGTGATAATGTTTCTTATAGCAGTGATAATGGTTGTTATAGTGCTGATAATGGTTGTTATAGTGGCGATAATGGTTGTTATAGTGGCGATAATGTTTTTTATAGTGGGGATAATGGTTGTTATAGTGGTGATAATGGCTGTTATAGTGGTGATAATTGTTGTTATAGTGGTTGTAACGGTCGTTATAGTGGTGATAATGGTCCTTGTAGTGGTGATAATGGTTTTTATTGTGGTGATGATGGTTGTTGTAGTGATGATAATGGTTGTTATAGTGGTGATAACGGTTGTTATAGTCGCGATAATGTTTCTTACAGTGGTGATGATGGTTGTTCTGGTAGTGATAATTGTTGTTATAGTGGTGATAATGGTTTTTATAGTGTTGATAATGGTTGTTATAGTGATGATAATGGTTGTTGTAGTGGTGATAATGGTTGTTATAGTGGTGATAATGTTTGTTATAGTGGGGATAATGGTTGTTAGAGTGGTGATAATGGCTGTTATGGTGGTGATAATTGTTGTTATAGTGGTGATAATGGTCGTTATGGTGGTGGTAATCGTAGTGGTGATAATGGTCCTTATAGTGGTGATAATGGTTGTTATAGTGGTGATAATGGTTGTTATAGTGGGGACAATGGTTGTTATAGTGGCGATAGTGGTTGTTATGGTGGTGATAATGTTTCTTATAGCAGTGATAATGGTTGTTATAGTGGTCATAATGGTCCTTGTAGTGGTGATAATGGTCGTTATAGTGGTGATAATGGTCCTTGTAGTGGTGATAATGGTTTTTATTGTGGTGATGATGGTTGTTGTAGTGGTGATAATGGTTGTTATAGAGGTGATAATGGTTGTTGTAGTGGTGATAATGGTTGTTATAGTGGTGGTAATGGTTGTTATAGTGGTGACAATAGTTGTTATAGTGGTGATAATGGTTGTTATAGTGGGGACAATGGTTGCTATAGTGCGGATAATGGTTGTTGTAGTGGTGATAATGGTTGTTATAGTGGCGATAATGTTTGTTATAGTGGGGATAATGGTTGTTAGAGTGGTGATAATGGCTGTTATGGTGGTGATAATTGTTGTTATAGTGGTGATAATGGTCGTTATGGTGGTGGTAATCGTAGTGGTGATAATGGTCCTTATAGTGGTGATAATGGTTGTTATAGTGGTGATAATGGTTGTTAAAGTGGGGACAATGGTTGTTATAGTGGCGATAGTGGTTGTTATGGTGGCGATAGTGGTTGTTATGGTGGTGATAATGGTTTTTATTGTAGTGATGATGGTTGTTGTAGTGGTGATAATGGTTATTATTGTGGTGATAACGGCTGTTATAGTGTTGATAATGGTCACTATAGTGCGGATAATGGTGGGTATGGTGGTGATAATGGTTGTTATGGTGGTGATAATGGTTGTTATAGTGGTGATAATGGTTGTTATAGTGGGGATAATGGTGGTTATGGTGGTGATAATGGTTATTATAGTTGTCTTAATGGTCCTTGTAGTGGTGATAATGGTCGTTATAGTGGTGATAATGGTCCTTGTAGTGGTGATAATGGTTTTTATTGTGGTGATGATGGTTGTTGTAGTGATGATAATGGTTGTTATAGTGGTGATAACGGTTGTTATAGTCGCGATAATGTTTCTTACAGTGGTGATGATGGTTGTTCTGGTAGTGATAATGGTTGTTATAGTGGTGATAATGGTTTTTATAGTGTTGATAATGGTTGTTATAGTGATGATAATGGTTGTTGTAGTGGTGATAATGGTTGTTATAGTGGTGATAATGTTTGTTATAGTGGGGATAATGGTTGTTAGAGTGGTGATAATGGCTGTTATGGTGGTGATAATTGTTGTTATAGTGGTGATAATGGTCGTTATGGTGGTGGTAATCGTAGTGGTGATAATGGTCCTTATAGTGGTGATAATGGTTGTTATAGTGGTGATAATGGTTGTTATAGTGGGGACAATGGTTGTTATAGTGGCGATAGTGGTTGTTATGGTGGTGATAATGTTTCTTATAGCAGTGATAATGGTTGTTATAGTGGTCATAATGGTCCTTGTAGTGGTGATAATGGTCCTTGTAGTGGTGATAATGGTTTTTATTGTGGTGATGATGGTTGTTGTAGTGATGATAATGGTTGTTATAGTGGTGATAATGGTTGTTATAGTGGGGACAGTGGTTGTTGTAGTGGTGATAATGGTTGTTATTGTGGCGATAATGTTTTTTATAGTGGGGATAATGGTTGTTATAGTGGTGATAATGGTCCTTATGATGGTGATAGTGATTGCTATAGTGGTGATCATGGCTATTATAGTGGTGGTAATGTTTCTTATAATGGTGATAATGGTTGTTCTAGTCGTGATAATGGTCGTTATAGTGGTGATAATGGTTGTTATAGTGGTGATAATGGTCCTTATGATGGTGATAGTGGTTGCTATAGTGGTGATAATGGCTATTATAGTGGTGGTAATGTTTCTTATAATGGTGATAATGGTTGTTCTAGTCGTGATAATGGTCGTTATAGTGGTGATAATGGTTGTTATAGTGGTGATAATGGTTGTTATAGTGGGGATAATGGTTGTTATAGTGGTGATAATGGTTGTTATAGTGGTGATAATGGTCCTTATAGAGGTGATAATGGTTGTTATAGTGGTGATAATTGTTGTTATAGTGGTGATAATGGTTGTTATTGTGGTGATAATTGTTGTTATAGTGATGATAATGGTTGTTATAGTGGTGATAATGGTTGTTATAGTGGTGATAATGGTTGTTATAGTGGGGATAATGGTGGTTATGGTGGTGATAATGGTTATTATAGTTGTCTTAATGGTCCTTGTAGTGGCGATAATGGTCGTTATAGTGGTGATAATGGTCCTTGTAGTGGTGATAATGGTTTTTATTGTGGTGATGATGGTTGTCGTAGTGGTGATAAAGGTTGTTATGGTGATGATAATGGTAGTTGTAGTGGTGATAATGGTCATTATAGTGGTGATAATGGTTGTTATAGTGGTGATAATGGTTGCTATAGTGGTGATACTGGTTGCTATAGTGGTGATAGTGGTTGCTATAGTGGTGATACTGGTTGCTATGGTGGTGATAGTGGTTGCTATAGTGGTGATACTGGTTGCTATGGTGGTGATAATAGTTGCTATAGTGGTGATAATGGTTGTTATAGTGGTGATAATGGTTGTTATAGTGGTGATACTGGTTGCTATAGTGGTGATAGTGGTTGCTATAGTGGTGATAATGGCTATTATAGTGGTGATAATTGTTGTTATAGTGTTGATGATGGTTGTTCTAGTCGTGATAACGGTCGTTATAGTGGTGATAACGGTTGTTATAGTCGCGATAATGTTTCTTACAGTGGTGATGATGGTTGTTCTGGTAGTGATAATGGTTGTTATAGTGGTGATAATGGTTTTTATAGTGGTGATAATGGTTGTTATAGTGATGATAATGGTTGTTATAGTGGTGATAATGGTTGTTATAGTGGTGATAATGGTTGTTATAGTGGGGATAATGGTGGTTATGGTGGTGATAATGGTTATTATAGTTGTCTTAATGGTCCTTGTAGTGGTGATAATGGTCGTTATAGTGGTGATAATGGTCCTTGTAGTGGTGATTATGGTTTTTATTGTGGTGATGATGGTTGTCGTAGTGGTGATAAAGGTTGTTATGGTGATGATAATGGTACTTGTAGTGGTGATAATGGTCATTATAGTGGTGATAATGGTTGTTATAGTGGTGATAATGGTTGCTATAGTGGTGATACTGGTTGCTATAGTGGTGATAATAGTTGCTATAGTGGTGGTAATGGCTGTTATAGTGGTGATAATGGTTGTTATAGTGGTGATAGTGGTTGTTATAGTGGTGATACTGGTTGCTATAGTGGTGATAGTGGTTGCTATAGTGGTGATAATGGCTATTATAGTGGTGATCATTGTTGTTATAGTGTTGATGATGGTTGTTCTAGTCGTGATAATGGTCGTTATAGTGGTGATAACGGTTGTTATAGTCGCGATAATGTTTCTTATAGTGGTGATGATGGTTGTTCTGGTAGTGATAATGGTTGTTATAGTGGTGATAATGGTTTTTATAGTGGTGATAATGGTTGTTATAGTGATGATAATGGCTGTTATAGTGGTGATAATGGTTGTTATAGTGGGGACAATGGTTATTATAGTGGTGATAATGGTTGTTATGGTGGTGATAATGTTTCTTATAGCAGTGATAATGGTTGTTATAGTGCTGATAATGGTTGTTATAGTGGCGATAATGGTTGTTATAGTGGCGATAATGTTTTTTATAGTGGGGATAATGGTTGTTATAGTGGTGATAATGGCTGTTATAGTGGTGATAATTGTTGTTATAGTGGTTGTAACGGTCGTTATAGTGGTGATAATGGTCCTTGTAGTGGTGATAATGGTTTTTATTGTGGTGATGATGGTTGTTGTAGTGATGATAATGGTTGTTATAGTGGTGATAACGGTTGTTATAGTCGCGATAATGTTTCTTACAGTGGTGATGATGGTTGTTCTGGTAGTGATAATTGTTGTTATAGTGGTGATAATGGTTTTTATAGTGTTGATAATGGTTGTTATAGTGATGATAATGGTTGTTGTAGTGGTGATAATGGTTGTTATAGTGGTGATAATGTTTGTTATAGTGGGGATAATGGTTGTTAGAGTGGTGATAATGGCTGTTATGGTGGTGATAATTGTTGTTATAGTGGTGATAATGGTCGTTATGGTGGTGGTAATCGTAGTGGTGATAATGGTCCTTATAGTGGTGATAATGGTTGTTATAGTGGTGATAATGGTTGTTATAGTGGGGACAATGGTTGTTATAGTGGCGATAGTGGTTGTTATGGTGGTGATAATGTTTCTTATAGCAGTGATAATGGTTGTTATAGTGGTCATAATGGTCCTTGTAGTGGTGATAATGGTCGTTATAGTGGTGATAATGGTCCTTGTAGTGGTGATAATGGTTTTTATTGTGGTGATGATGGTTGTTGTAGTGGTGATAATGGTTGTTATAGAGGTGATAATGGTTGTTGTAGTGGTGATAATGGTTGTTATAGTGGTGGTAATGGTTGTTATAGTGGTGACAATAGTTGTTATAGTGGTGATAATGGTTGTTATAGTGGGGACAATGGTTGCTATAGTGCGGATAATGGTTGTTGTAGTGGTGATAATGGTTGTTATAGTGGCGATAATGTTTGTTATAGTGGGGATAATGGTTGTTAGAGTGGTGATAATGGCTGTTATGGTGGTGATAATTGTTGTTATAGTGGTGATAATGGTCGTTATGGTGGTGGTAATCGTAGTGGTGATAATGGTCCTTATAGTGGTGATAATGGTTGTTATAGTGGTGATAATGGTTGTTAAAGTGGGGACAATGGTTGTTATAGTGGCGATAGTGGTTGTTATGGTGGCGATAGTGGTTGTTATGGTGGTGATAATGGTTTTTATTGTAGTGATGATGGTTGTTGTAGTGGTGATAATGGTTATTATTGTGGTGATAACGGCTGTTATAGTGTTGATAATGGTCACTATAGTGCGGATAATGGTGGGTATGGTGGTGATAATGGTTGTTATGGTGGTGATAATGGTTGTTATAGTGGTGATAATGGTTGTTATAGTGGGGATAATGGTGGTTATGGTGGTGATAATGGTTATTATAGTTGTCTTAATGGTCCTTGTAGTGGTGATAATGGTCGTTATAGTGGTGATAATGGTCCTTGTAGTGGTGATAATGGTTTTTATTGTGGTGATGATGGTTGTTGTAGTGATGATAATGGTTGTTATAGTGGTGATAACGGTTGTTATAGTCGCGATAATGTTTCTTACAGTGGTGATGATGGTTGTTCTGGTAGTGATAATGGTTGTTATAGTGGTGATAATGGTTTTTATAGTGTTGATAATGGTTGTTATAGTGATGATAATGGTTGTTGTAGTGGTGATAATGGTTGTTATAGTGGTGATAATGTTTGTTATAGTGGGGATAATGGTTGTTAGAGTGGTGATAATGGCTGTTATGGTGGTGATAATTGTTGTTATAGTGGTGATAATGGTCGTTATGGTGGTGGTAATCGTAGTGGTGATAATGGTCCTTATAGTGGTGATAATGGTTGTTATAGTGGTGATAATGGTTGTTATAGTGGGGACAATGGTTGTTATAGTGGCGATAGTGGTTGTTATGGTGGTGATAATGTTTCTTATAGCAGTGATAATGGTTGTTATAGTGGTCATAATGGTCCTTGTAGTGGTGATAATGGTCCTTGTAGTGGTGATAATGGTTTTTATTGTGGTGATGATGGTTGTTGTAGTGGTGATAATGGTTGTTATAGAGGTGATAATGGTTGTTGTAGTGGTGATAATGGTTGTTATAGTGGTGGTAATGGTTGTTATAGTGGTGACAATAGTTGTTATAGTGGTGATAATGGTTGTTATAGTGGGGACAATGGTTGCTATAGTGCGGATAATGGTTGTTGTAGTGGTGATAATGGTTGTTATAGTGGCGATAATGTTTGTTATAGTGGGGATAATGGTTGTTAGAGTGGTGATAATGGCTGTTATGGTGGTGATAATTGTTGTTATAGTGGTGATAATGGTCGTTATGGTGGTGGTAATCGTAGTGGTGATAATGGTCCTTATAGTGGTGATAATGGTTGTTATAGTGGTGATAATGGTTGTTAAAGTGGGGACAATGGTTGTTATAGTGGCGATAGTGGTTGTTATGGTGGCGATAGTGGTTGTTATGGTGGTGATAATGGTTTTTATTGTGGTGATGATGGTTGTTGTAGTGGTGATAATGGTTATTATTGTGGTGATAACGGCTGTTATAGTGTTGATAATGGTCACTATAGTGCGGATAATGGTGGGTATGGTGGTGATAATGGTTGTTATGGTGGTGATAATGGTTGTTACAGTGGTGATAATGGTCGTTATAGTGGTGATCACGGTTGTTATAGTCGCGATAATGTTTCTTATAGTGGTGATGATGGTTGTTCTGGTTGTGATAATGGTTGTTATAGTGGTGATAATGGTTTTTATAGTGGTGATAATGGTTGTTATAGTGATGATAATGGTTGTTATAGTGGTGATAATGGTTGTTATAGTGGTGATAATGGTTGTTATAGTGGGGATAATGGTGGTTATGGTGGTGATAATGTTTCTTATAGCAGTGATAATGGTTGTTATAGTGGTCATAATGGTCCTTGTAGTGGTGATAATGGTCGTTACAGTGGTGATAATGGTCCTTGTAGTGGTGATAATGGTTTTTATTGTGGTGATGATGGTTGTTGTAGTGGTGATAATGATTATTATTGTGGTGATAACGGTTGTTATAGTGTTGATAATGGTCACTATAGTGCGGATAATGGTGGGTATGGTGGTGATAATGGTTGTTATGGTGGTGATAATGGTTGTTACAGTGGTGATAATGGTTGTTATAGAGGTGATAATGGTTGTGATAGTGGTGATAATGGTTGTTATAGTGGGGGCAATGGTTGCTATAGTGGTGGTAATGGCTGTTATAGTGGTGATAATGGTTGTTATAGTGGTGGTAATGGTTGTTATAGTGGTGATAATGGTTGTTATAGTGCTGATAATGGTTGTTATAGTGGCGATAATGTTTTTTATAGTGGGGATAATGGTTGTTATAGTGGTGATAATGGTTGTTATAGTGGTGATAATTGTCCTTATAGAGGTGATAATGGTGTTATAGTGGTGATAATGGTTGTTATAGTGGTGGTAATGGTCCTTATAGAGGTGATAATGGTTGTTGTAGTGGTGATAATGATTATTATTGTGGTGATAACGGTTGTTATAGTGTTGATAATGGTCACTATAGTGCGGATAATGGTGGGTATGGTGGTGATAATGGTTGTTATGGTGGTGATAATGGTTGTTACAGTGGTGATAATGGTTGTTATAGAGGTGATAATGGTTGTGATAGTGGTGATAATGGTTGTTATAGTGGGGACAATGGTTGCTATAGTGGTGGTAATGGCTGTTATAGTGGTGATAATGGTTGTTATAGTGGTGGTAGTGGTTGTTATAGTGGTGATAATGGTTGTTATAGTGCTGATAATGGTTGTTATAGTGGCGATAATGTTTTTTATAGTGGGGATAATGGTTGTTATAGTGGTGATAATGGTTGTTATAGTGGTGATAATTATCCTTATAGAGGTGATAATGGTGTTATAGTGGTGATAATGGTTGTTATAGTGGTGGTAATGGTCCTTATAGAGGTGATAATGGTTGTTGTAGTGGTGATAATGGTTATTATTGTGGTGATAACGGCTGTTATAGTGTTGATAATGGTCACTATAGTGCGGATAATGGTGGGTATGGTGGTGATAATGGTTGTTATGGTGGTGATAATGGTTGTTACAGTGGTGATAATGGTCGTTATAGTGGTGATAACGGTTGTTATAGTCGCGATAATGTTTCTTATAGTGGTGATGATGGTTGTTCTGGTAGTGGTAATGGTTGTTATAGTGGTGATAATGGTTTTTATAGTGGTGATAATGGTTGTTATAGTGATGATAATGGTTGTTATAGTGGTGATAATGGTTGTTATAGTGGTGATAATGGTTGTAATAGTGGGGATAATGGTGGTTATGGTGGTGATAATGGTTATTATAGTTGTCTTAATGGTCCTTGTAGTGGTGATAATGGTCGTTATAGTGGTGATAATGGTCGTTGTAGTGGTGATAATGGTTTTTATTGTGGTGATGATGGTTGTCGTAGTGGTGATAAAGGTTGTTATGGTGATGATAATGGTAGTTGTAGTGGTGATAATGGTCATTATAGTGGTGATAATGGTTGTTATAGTGGTGATAATGGTTGCTATAGTGGTGATACTGGTTGCTATAGTGGTGATAGTGGTTGCTATAGTGGTGATACTGGTTGCTATAGTGGTGATAATAGTTGCTATAGTGGTGGTAATGGCTGTTATAGTGGTGATCATTGTTGTTATAGTGTTGATGATGGTTGTTCTAGTCGTGATAATGGTCGTTATAGTGGTGATAACGGTTGTTATAGTCGCGATAATGTTTCTTATAGTGGTGATGATGGTTGTTCTGGTAGTGATAATGGCTGTTATAGTGGTGATAATGGTTTTTATAGTGGTGATAATGGTTGTTATAGTGATGATAATGGTTGTTATAGTGGTGATAATGGTTGTTATAGTGGGGACAATGGTTATTATAGTGGTGATAATGGTTGTTATGGTGGTGATAATGTTTCTTATAGCAGTGATAATGGTTGTTATAGTGGTCATAATGGTCCTTGTAGTGGTGATAATGGTCGTTACAGTGGTGATAATGGTCCTTGTAGTGGTGATAATGGTCTTTATTGTGGTGATGATGGTTGTTGTAGTGGTGATAATGGTTATTATTGTGGTGATAACGGTTGTTATAGTGTTGATAATGGTCACTATAGTGCGGATAATGGTGGGTATGGTGGTGATAATGGTTGTTATGGTGGTGATAATGGTTGTTACAGTGGTGATAATGGTTGTTATAGAGGTGATAATGGTTGTTGTAGTGGTGATAATGGTTGTTATAGTGAGGACAATGGTTGTTATAGTGGTGATAATGGTTGTTATAGTGGGGACAATGGTTGCTATAGTGGTGATAATGGTTGTTATAGTGGTGATACTGGTTGCTATAGTGGTGATAGTGGTTGCTATAGTGGTGATAATGGCTATTATAGTGGTGATCATTGTTGTTATAGTGTTGATGATGGTTGTTCTAGTCGTGATAATGGTCGTTATAGTGGTGATAACGGTTGTTATAGTCGCGATAATGTTTCTTATAGTGGTGATGATGGTTGTTCTGGTAGTGATAATGGTTGTTATAGTGGTGATAATGGTTTTTATAGTGGTGATAATGGTTGTTATAGTGATGATAATGGCTGTTATAGTGGTGATAATGGTTGTTATAGTGGGGACAATGGTTATTATAGTGGTGATAATGGTTGTTATGGTGGTGATAATGTTTCTTATAGCAGTGATAATGGTTGTTATAGTGCTGATAATGGTTGTTATAGTGGCGATAATGGTTGTTATAGTGGCGATAATGTTTTTTATAGTGGGGATAATGGTTGTTATAGTGGTGATAATGGCTGTTATAGTGGTGATAATTGTTGTTATAGTGGTTGTAACGGTCGTTATAGTGGTGATAATGGTCCTTGTAGTGGTGATAATGGTTTTTATTGTGGTGATGATGGTTGTTGTAGTGATGATAATGGTTGTTATAGTGGTGATAACGGTTGTTATAGTCGCGATAATGTTTCTTACAGTGGTGATGATGGTTGTTCTGGTAGTGATAATTGTTGTTATAGTGGTGATAATGGTTTTTATAGTGTTGATAATGGTTGTTATAGTGATGATAATGGTTGTTGTAGTGGTGATAATGGTTGTTATAGTGGTGATAATGTTTGTTATAGTGGGGATAATGGTTGTTAGAGTGGTGATAATGGCTGTTATGGTGGTGATAATTGTTGTTATAGTGGTGATAATGGTCGTTATGGTGGTGGTAATCGTAGTGGTGATAATGGTCCTTATAGTGGTGATAATGGTTGTTATAGTGGTGATAATGGTTGTTATAGTGGGGACAATGGTTGTTATAGTGGCGATAGTGGTTGTTATGGTGGTGATAATGTTTCTTATAGCAGTGATAATGGTTGTTATAGTGGTCATAATGGTCCTTGTAGTGGTGATAATGGTCGTTATAGTGGTGATAATGGTCCTTGTAGTGGTGATAATGGTTTTTATTGTGGTGATGATGGTTGTTGTAGTGGTGATAATGGTTGTTATAGAGGTGATAATGGTTGTTGTAGTGGTGATAATGGTTGTTATAGTGGTGGTAATGGTTGTTATAGTGGTGACAATAGTTGTTATAGTGGTGATAATGGTTGTTATAGTGGGGACAATGGTTGCTATAGTGCGGATAATGGTTGTTGTAGTGGTGATAATGGTTGTTATAGTGGCGATAATGTTTGTTATAGTGGGGATAATGGTTGTTAGAGTGGTGATAATGGCTGTTATGGTGGTGATAATTGTTGTTATAGTGGTGATAATGGTCGTTATGGTGGTGGTAATCGTAGTGGTGATAATGGTCCTTATAGTGGTGATAATGGTTGTTATAGTGGTGATAATGGTTGTTAAAGTGGGGACAATGGTTGTTATAGTGGCGATAGTGGTTGTTATGGTGGCGATAGTGGTTGTTATGGTGGTGATAATGGTTTTTATTGTAGTGATGATGGTTGTTGTAGTGGTGATAATGGTTATTATTGTGGTGATAACGGCTGTTATAGTGTTGATAATGGTCACTATAGTGCGGATAATGGTGGGTATGGTGGTGATAATGGTTGTTATGGTGGTGATAATGGTTGTTATAGTGGTGATAATGGTTGTTATAGTGGGGATAATGGTGGTTATGGTGGTGATAATGGTTATTATAGTTGTCTTAATGGTCCTTGTAGTGGTGATAATGGTCGTTATAGTGGTGATAATGGTCCTTGTAGTGGTGATAATGGTTTTTATTGTGGTGATGATGGTTGTTGTAGTGATGATAATGGTTGTTATAGTGGTGATAACGGTTGTTATAGTCGCGATAATGTTTCTTACAGTGGTGATGATGGTTGTTCTGGTAGTGATAATGGTTGTTATAGTGGTGATAATGGTTTTTATAGTGTTGATAATGGTTGTTATAGTGATGATAATGGTTGTTGTAGTGGTGATAATGGTTGTTATAGTGGTGATAATGTTTGTTATAGTGGGGATAATGGTTGTTAGAGTGGTGATAATGGCTGTTATGGTGGTGATAATTGTTGTTATAGTGGTGATAATGGTCGTTATGGTGGTGGTAATCGTAGTGGTGATAATGGTCCTTATAGTGGTGATAATGGTTGTTATAGTGGTGATAATGGTTGTTATAGTGGGGACAATGGTTGTTATAGTGGCGATAGTGGTTGTTATGGTGGTGATAATGTTTCTTATAGCAGTGATAATGGTTGTTATAGTGGTCATAATGGTCCTTGTAGTGGTGATAATGGTCCTTGTAGTGGTGATAATGGTTTTTATTGTGGTGATGATGGTTGTTGTAGTGGTGATAATGGTTGTTATAGAGGTGATAATGGTTGTTGTAGTGGTGATAATGGTTGTTATAGTGGTGGTAATGGTTGTTATAGTGGTGACAATAGTTGTTATAGTGGTGATAATGGTTGTTATAGTGGGGACAATGGTTGCTATAGTGCGGATAATGGTTGTTGTAGTGGTGATAATGGTTGTTATAGTGGCGATAATGTTTGTTATAGTGGGGATAATGGTTGTTAGAGTGGTGATAATGGCTGTTATGGTGGTGATAATTGTTGTTATAGTGGTGATAATGGTCGTTATGGTGGTGGTAATCGTAGTGGTGATAATGGTCCTTATAGTGGTGATAATGGTTGTTATAGTGGTGATAATGGTTGTTAAAGTGGGGACAATGGTTGTTATAGTGGCGATAGTGGTTGTTATGGTGGCGATAGTGGTTGTTATGGTGGTGATAATGGTTTTTATTGTGGTGATGATGGTTGTTGTAGTGGTGATAATGGTTATTATTGTGGTGATAACGGCTGTTATAGTGTTGATAATGGTCACTATAGTGCGGATAATGGTGGGTATGGTGGTGATAATGGTTGTTATGGTGGTGATAATGGTTGTTACAGTGGTGATAATGGTCGTTATAGTGGTGATCACGGTTGTTATAGTCGCGATAATGTTTCTTATAGTGGTGATGATGGTTGTTCTGGTTGTGATAATGGTTGTTATAGTGGTGATAATGGTTTTTATAGTGGTGATAATGGTTGTTATAGTGATGATAATGGTTGTTATAGTGGTGATAATGGTTGTTATAGTGGTGATAATGGTTGTTATAGTGGGGATAATGGTGGTTATGGTGGTGATAATGTTTCTTATAGCAGTGATAATGGTTGTTATAGTGGTCATAATGGTCCTTGTAGTGGTGATAATGGTCGTTACAGTGGTGATAATGGTCCTTGTAGTGGTGATAATGGTTTTTATTGTGGTGATGATGGTTGTTGTAGTGGTGATAATGATTATTATTGTGGTGATAACGGTTGTTATAGTGTTGATAATGGTCACTATAGTGCGGATAATGGTGGGTATGGTGGTGATAATGGTTGTTATGGTGGTGATAATGGTTGTTACAGTGGTGATAATGGTTGTTATAGAGGTGATAATGGTTGTGATAGTGGTGATAATGGTTGTTATAGTGGGGGCAATGGTTGCTATAGTGGTGGTAATGGCTGTTATAGTGGTGATAATGGTTGTTATAGTGGTGGTAATGGTTGTTATAGTGGTGATAATGGTTGTTATAGTGCTGATAATGGTTGTTATAGTGGCGATAATGTTTTTTATAGTGGGGATAATGGTTGTTATAGTGGTGATAATGGTTGTTATAGTGGTGATAATTGTCCTTATAGAGGTGATAATGGTGTTATAGTGGTGATAATGGTTGTTATAGTGGTGGTAATGGTCCTTATAGAGGTGATAATGGTTGTTGTAGTGGTGATAATGATTATTATTGTGGTGATAACGGTTGTTATAGTGTTGATAATGGTCACTATAGTGCGGATAATGGTGGGTATGGTGGTGATAATGGTTGTTATGGTGGTGATAATGGTTGTTACAGTGGTGATAATGGTTGTTATAGAGGTGATAATGGTTGTGATAGTGGTGATAATGGTTGTTATAGTGGGGACAATGGTTGCTATAGTGGTGGTAATGGCTGTTATAGTGGTGATAATGGTTGTTATAGTGGTGGTAGTGGTTGTTATAGTGGTGATAATGGTTGTTATAGTGCTGATAATGGTTGTTATAGTGGCGATAATGTTTTTTATAGTGGGGATAATGGTTGTTATAGTGGTGATAATGGTTGTTATAGTGGTGATAATTATCCTTATAGAGGTGATAATGGTGTTATAGTGGTGATAATGGTTGTTATAGTGGTGGTAATGGTCCTTATAGAGGTGATAATGGTTGTTGTAGTGGTGATAATGGTTATTATTGTGGTGATAACGGCTGTTATAGTGTTGATAATGGTCACTATAGTGCGGATAATGGTGGGTATGGTGGTGATAATGGTTGTTATGGTGGTGATAATGGTTGTTACAGTGGTGATAATGGTCGTTATAGTGGTGATAACGGTTGTTATAGTCGCGATAATGTTTCTTATAGTGGTGATGATGGTTGTTCTGGTAGTGGTAATGGTTGTTATAGTGGTGATAATGGTTTTTATAGTGGTGATAATGGTTGTTATAGTGATGATAATGGTTGTTATAGTGGTGATAATGGTTGTTATAGTGGTGATAATGGTTGTAATAGTGGGGATAATGGTGGTTATGGTGGTGATAATGGTTATTATAGTTGTCTTAATGGTCCTTGTAGTGGTGATAATGGTCGTTATAGTGGTGATAATGGTCGTTGTAGTGGTGATAATGGTTTTTATTGTGGTGATGATGGTTGTCGTAGTGGTGATAAAGGTTGTTATGGTGATGATAATGGTAGTTGTAGTGGTGATAATGGTCATTATAGTGGTGATAATGGTTGTTATAGTGGTGATAATGGTTGCTATAGTGGTGATACTGGTTGCTATAGTGGTGATAGTGGTTGCTATAGTGGTGATACTGGTTGCTATAGTGGTGATAATAGTTGCTATAGTGGTGGTAATGGCTGTTATAGTGGTGATCATTGTTGTTATAGTGTTGATGATGGTTGTTCTAGTCGTGATAATGGTCGTTATAGTGGTGATAACGGTTGTTATAGTCGCGATAATGTTTCTTATAGTGGTGATGATGGTTGTTCTGGTAGTGATAATGGCTGTTATAGTGGTGATAATGGTTTTTATAGTGGTGATAATGGTTGTTATAGTGATGATAATGGTTGTTATAGTGGTGATAATGGTTGTTATAGTGGGGACAATGGTTATTATAGTGGTGATAATGGTTGTTATGGTGGTGATAATGTTTCTTATAGCAGTGATAATGGTTGTTATAGTGGTCATAATGGTCCTTGTAGTGGTGATAATGGTCGTTACAGTGGTGATAATGGTCCTTGTAGTGGTGATAATGGTCTTTATTGTGGTGATGATGGTTGTTGTAGTGGTGATAATGGTTATTATTGTGGTGATAACGGTTGTTATAGTGTTGATAATGGTCACTATAGTGCGGATAATGGTGGGTATGGTGGTGATAATGGTTGTTATGGTGGTGATAATGGTTGTTACAGTGGTGATAATGGTTGTTATAGAGGTGATAATGGTTGTTGTAGTGGTGATAATGGTTGTTATAGTGAGGACAATGGTTGTTATAGTGGTGATAATGGTTGTTATAGTGGGGACAATGGTTGCTATAGTGGTGATAATGGTTGTTATAGTGGCGATAGTGGTTGTTATAGTGGTGATAATGGTCCTTATAATGGTGATAATGGTTGTTATAGTGGTGATAATGGTTGTTATAGTGAGGACAATGGTTGTTATAGTGGTGATAATGGTTGTTATAGTGGGGACAATGGTTGCTATAGTGGTAATAATGTTTCTTATAGCAGTGATAATGGTTGTTATAGTGCTGATAATGGTTGTTATAGTGGCGATAATGGTTGTTATAGTGGCGATAATGTTTTTTATAGTGGGGATAATGGTTGTTATAGTGGTGATAATGGTCCTTATGATGGTGATAGTGGTTGCTATAGTGGTGATAATGGCTATTATAGTGGTGGTAATGTTTCTTATAATGGTGATAATGGTTGTTCTAGTCGTGATAATGGTCGTTATAGTGGTGATAATGGTTGTTATAGTGGTGATAATGGTTGTTATAGTGGGGATAATGGTTGTTATAGTGGTGATAATGGTTGTTATAGTGGTGATAATGGTCCTTATAGAGGTGATAATGGTTGTTATAGTGGTGATAATTGTTGTTATAGTGGTGATAATGGTTGTTATTGTGGCGATAATTGTTGTTATAGTGATGATAATGGTTGTTATAGTGGTGATAATGGTTGTTATAGTGGAGATAATGGTCGTTATAGTGGTGATAATGGTCCTTGTAGTGGTGATAATGGTTTTTATTGTGGTGATGATGGTTGTCGTAGTGGTGATAAAGGTTGTTATGGTGATGATAATGGTAGTTGCAGTGGTGATAATGGTCATTATAGTGGTGATAATGGTTGTTATAGTGGTGATAATGGTTGCTATAGTGGTGATACTGGTTGCTATAGTGGTGATAGTGGTTGCTATAGTGGTGATACTGGTTGCTATAGTGGTGATAATAGTTGCTATAGTGGTGGTAATGGCTGTTATATTGGTGATAATGGTTGTTATAGTGGTGATAATGGTTGTTATAGTGGTGATACTGGTTGCTATAGTGGTGATAGTGGTTGCTATAGTGGTGATAATGGCTATTATAGTGGTGATAATTGTTGTTATAGTGTTGATGATGGTTGTTCTAGTCGTGATAACGGTCGTTATAGTGGTGATAACGGTTGTTATAGTCGCGATAATGTTTCTTACAGTGGTGATGATGGTTGTTCTGGTAGTGATAATGGTTGTTATAGTGGTGATAATGGTTTTTATAGTGTTGATAATGGTTGTTATAGTGATGATAATGGTTGTTGTAGTGGTGATAATGGTTGTTATAGTGGTGATAATGTTTGTTATAGTGGGGATAATGGTTGTTAGAGTGGTGATAATGGCTGTTATGGTGGTGATAATTGTTGTTATAGTGGTGATAATGGTCGTTATGGTGGTGGTAATCGTAGTGGTGATAATGGTCCTTATAGTGGTGATAATGGTTGTTATAGTGGTGATAATGGTTGTTATAGTGGGGACAATGGTTGTTATAGTGGCGATAGTGGTTGTTATGGTGGTGATAATGTTTCTTATAGCAGTGATAATGGTTGTTGTAGTGGTCATAATGGTCCTTGTAGTGGTGATAATGGTCGTTATAGTGGTGATAATGGTCCTTGTGGTGGTGATAATGGTTTTTATTGTGGTGATGATGGTTGTTGTAGTGGTGATAATGGTTGTTATAGAGGTGATAATGGTTGTTGTAGTGGTGATAATGGTTGTTATAGTGGTGGTAATGGTTGTTATAGTGGTGACAATAGTTGTTATAGTGGTGATAATGGTTGGTATAGTGGGGACAATGGTTGCTATAGTGCGGATAATGGTTGTTGTAGTGGTGATAATGGTTGTTATAGTGGCGACAATGTTTGTTATAGTGGGGATAATGGTTGTTAGAGTGGTGATAATGGCTGTTATGGTGGTCATAATTGTTGTTATAGTGGTGATAATGGTCGTTATGGTGGTGGTAATCGTAGTGGTGATAATGGTCCTTATAGTGGTGATAATGGTTGTTATAGTGGTGATAATGGTTGTTATAGTGGGGACAATGGTTGTTATAGTGGCGATAGTGGTTGTTATGGTGGCGATAGTGGTTGTTATGGTGGTGATAATGGTTTTTATTGTGGTGATGATGGTTGTTGTAGTGGTGATAATGGTTATTATTGTGGTGATAACGGCTGTTATAGTGTTGATAATGGTCACTATAGTGCGGATAATGGTGGGTATGGTGGTGATAATGGTTGTTATGGTGGTGATAATGGTTGTTACAGTGGTGATAATGGTCGTTATAGTGGTGATCACGGTTGTTATAGTCGCGATAATGTTTCTTATAGTGGTGAGGATGGTTGTTCTGGTTGTGATAATGGTTGTTATAGTGGTGATAATGGTTTTTATAGTGGTGATAATGGTTGTTATAGTGATGATAATGGTTGTTATAGTGGTGATAATGGTTGTTATAGTGGTGATAATGGTTGTTATAGTGGGGATAATGGTGGTTATGGTGGTGATAATGGTTATTATAGTTGTCTTAATGGTCCTTGTAGTGGTGATAATGGTCGTTATAGTGGTGATAATGGTCCTTGTAGTGGTGATTATGGTTTTTATTGTGGTGATGATGGTTGTCGTAGTGGTGATAAAGGTTGTTATGGTGATGATAATGGTACTTGTAGTGGTGATAATGGTCATTATAGTGGTGATAATGGTTGTTATAGTGGTGATAATGGTTGCTATAGTGGTGATACTGGTTGCTATAGTGGTGGTAATAGTTGCTATAGTGGTGGTAATGGCTGTTATAGTGGTGATAATGGTCACTATAGTGCGGATAATGGTGGGTATGGTGGTGATAATGGTTGTTATGGTGGTGATAATGGTTGTTACAGTGGTGATAATGGTCGTTATAGTGGTGATCACGGTTGTTATAGTCGCGATAATGTTTCTTATAGTGGTGAGGATGGTTGTTCTGGTTGTGATAATGGTTGTTATAGTGGTGATAATGGTTTTTATAGTGGTGATAATGGTTGTTATAGTGATGATAATGGTTGTTATAGTGGTGATAATGGTTGTTATAGTGGTGATAATGGTTGTTATAGTGGGGATAATGGTGGTTATGGTGGTGATAATGGTTATTATAGTTGTCTTAATGGTCCTTGTAGTGGTGATAATGGTCGTTATAGTGGTGATAATGGTCCTTGTAGTGGTGATTATGGTTTTTATTGTGGTGATGATGGTTGTCGTAGTGGTGATAAAGGTTGTTATGGTGATGATAATGGTACTTGTAGTGGTGATAATGGTCATTATAGTGGTGATAATGGTTGTTATAGTGGTGATAATGGTTGCTATAGTGGTGATACTGGTTGCTATAGTGGTGGTAATAGTTGCTATAGTGGTGGTAATGGCTGTTATAGTGGTGATAATGGTTGTTATAGTGGTGATAATGGTTGTTATAGTGGTGATACTGGTTGCTATAGTGGTGATAGTGGTTGCTATAGTGGTGATAATGGCTATTATAGTGGTGATCATTGTTGTTATAGTGTTGATGATGGTTGTTCTAGTCGTGATAATGGTCGTTATAGTGGTGATAACGGTTGTTATAGTCGCGATAATGTTTCTTATAGTGGTGATGTTGGTTGTTCTGGTAGTGATAATGGTTGTTATAGTGGTGATAATGGTTTTTATAGTGGTGATAATGGTTGTTATAGTGGGGACAATGGTTATTATAGTGGTGATAATGGTTGTTATGGTGGTGATAATGTTTCTTATAGCAGTGATAATGGTTGTTATAGTGGTCATAATGGTCCTTGTAGTGGTGATAATGGTCGTTACAGTGGTGATAATGGTCCTTGTAGTCGTGATAATGGTTTTTATTGTGGTGATGATGGTTGTTGTAGTGGTGATAATGATTATTATTGTGGTGATAACGGTTGTTATAGTGTTGATAATGGTCACTATAGTGCGGATAATGGTGGGTATGGTGGTGATAATGGTTGTTATGGTGGTGATAATGGTTGTTACAGTGGTGATAATGGTTGTTATAGAGGTGATAATGGTTGTGATAGTGGTGATAATGGTTGTTATAGTGGGGGCAATGGTTGCTATAGTGGTGGTAATGGCTGTTATAGTGGTGATAATGGTTGTTATAGTGGTGGTAATGGTTGTTATAGTGGTGATAATGGTTGTTATAGTGCTGATAATGGTTGTTATAGTGGCGATAATGTTTTTTATAGTGGGGATAATGGTTGTTATAGTGGTGATAATGGTTGTTATAGTGGTGATAATTGTCCTTATAGAGGTGATAATGGTGTTATAGTGGTGATAATGGTTGTTATAGTGGTGGTAATGGTCCTTATAGAGGTGATAATGGTTGTTGTAGTGGTGATAATGATTATTATTGTGGTGATAACGGTTGTTATAGTGTTGATAATGGTCACTATAGTGCGGATAATGGTGGGTATGGTGGTGATAATGGTTGTTATGGTGGTGATAATGGTTGTTACAGTGGTGATAATGGTTGTTATAGAGGTGATAATGGTTGTGATAGTGGTGATAATGGTTGTTATAGTGGGGACAATGGTTGCTATAGTGGTGGTAATGGCTGTTATAGTGGTGATAATGGTTGTTATAGTGGTGGTAGTGGTTGTTATAGTGGTGATAATGGTTGTTATAGTGCTGATAATGGTTGTTATAGTGGCGATAATGTTTTTTATAGTGGGGATAATGGTTGTTATAGTGGTGATAATGGTTGTTATAGTGGTGATAATTATCCTTATAGAGGTGATAATGGTGTTATAGTGGTGATAATGGTTGTTATAGTGGTGGTAATGGTTGTTATAGTGGTGATAATGGTTGTTGTAGTGGTGATAATGGTTATTATTGTGGTGATAACGGCTGTTATAGTGTTGATAATGGTCACTATAGTGCGGATAATGGTGGGTATGGTGGTGATAATGGTTGTTATGGTGGTGATAATGGTTGTTACAGTGGTGATAATGGTCGTTATAGTGGTGATAACGGTTGTTATAGTCGCGATAATGTTTCTTATAGTGGTGATGATGGTTGTTCTGGTAGTGATAATGGTTGTTATAGTGGTGATAATGGTTTTTATAGTGGTGATAATGGTTGTTATAGTGATGATAATGGTTGTTATAGTGGTGATAATGGTTGTTATGGTGGTGATAATGGTTGTTACAGTGGTGATAATGGTTGTTATAGAGGTGATAATGGTTGTTGTAGTGGTGATAATGGTTGTTATAGTGAGGACAATGGTTGTTATAGTGGTGATAATGGTTGTTATAGTGGGGACAATGGTTGCTATAGTGGTGATAATGGTTGTTATAGTGGCGATAGTGGTTGTTATAGTGGTGATAATGGTCCTTATAATGGTGATAATGGTTGTTATAGTGGTGATAATGGTTGTTATAGTGAGGACAATGGTTGGTATAGTGGTGATAATGGTTGTTATAGTGGGGACAATGGTTGCTATAGTGGTGATAATGGTTGTTATAGTGGCGATAGTGGTTGTTAGAGTGGTGATAATGGCTCTTATAGTGGTGGTAATGTTTCTTATAATGGTGATAATGGTTGTTCTAGTCGTGATAATGGTCGTTATAGTGGTGATAATGGTTGTTATAGTGGTGATAATGGTTGTTATAGTGGGGATAATGGTTGTTATAGTGGTGATAATGGTTGTTATAGTGGTGATAATGGTCCTTATAGAGGTGATAATGGTTGTTATAGTGGTGATAATTGTTGTTATAGTGGTGATAATGGTTGTTATTGTGGCGATAATTGTTGTTATAGTGATGATAATGGTTGTTATAGTGGTGATAATGGTTGTTATAGTGGAGATAATGGTTGTTATAGTGGGGATAATGGTGGTTATGGTGGTGATAATGGTTATTATAGTTGTCTTAATGGTCCTTGTAGTGGTGATAATGGTCGTTATAGTGGTGATAATGGTCCTTGTAGTGGTGATAATGGTTTTTATTGTGGTGATGATGGTTGTCGTAGTGGTGATAAAGGTTGTTATGGTGATGATAATGGTAGTTGTAGTGGTGATAATGGTCATTATAGTGGTGATAATGGTTGTTATAGTGGTGATAATGGTTGCTATAGTGGTGATACTGGTTGCTATAGTGGTGATAGTGGTTGCTATAGTGGTGATACTGGTTGCTATAGTGGTGATAATAGTTGCTATAGTGGTGGTAATGGCTGTTATATTGGTGATAATGGTTGTTATAGTGGTGATAATGGTTGTTATAGTGGTGATACTGGTTGCTATAGTGGTGATAGTGGTTGCTATAGTGGTGATAATGGCTATTATAGTGGTGATAATTGTTGTTATAGTGTTGATGATGTTTGTTCTAGTCGTGATAACGGTCGTTATAGTGGTGATAACGGTTGTTATAGTCGCGATAATGTTTCTTACAGTGGTGATGATGGTTGTTCTGGTAGTGATAATGGTTGTTATAGTGGTGATAATGGTTTTTATAGTGTTGATAATGGTTGTTATAGTGATGATAATGGTTGTTGTAGTGGTGATAATGGTTGTTATAGTGGTGATAATGTTTGTTATAGTGGGGATAATGGTTGTTAGAGTGGTGATAATGGCTGTTATGGTGGTGATAATTGTTGTTATAGTGGTGATAATGGTCGTTATGGTGGTGGTAATCGTAGTGGTGATAATGGTCCTTATAGTGGTGATAATGGTTGTTATAGTGGTGATAATGGTTGTTATAGTGGGGACAATGGTTGTTATAGTGGCGATAGTGGTTGTTATGGTGGTGATAATGTTTCTTATAGCAGTGATAATGGTTGTTATAGTGGTCATAATGGTCCTTGTAGTGGTGATAATGGTCGTTATAGTGGTGATAATGGTCCTTGTAGTGGTGATAATGGTTTTTATTGTGGTGATGATGGTTGTTGTAGTGGTGATAATGGTTGTTATAGAGGTGATAATGGTTGTTGTAGTGGTGATAATGGTTGTTATAGTGGTGGTAATGGTTGTTATAGTGGTGACAATAGTTGTTATAGTGGTGATAATGGTTGTTATAGTGGGGACAATGGTTGCTATAGTGCGGATAATTATTGTTGTAGTGGTGATAATGGTTGTTATAGTGGCGATAATGTTTGTTATAGTGGGGATAATGGTTGTTAGAGTGGTGATAATGGCTGTTATGGTGGTGATAATTGTTGTTATAGTGGTGATAATGGTCGTTATGGTGGTGGTAATCGTAGTGGTGATAATGGTCCTTATAGTGGTGATAATGGTTGATATAGTGGTGATAATGGTTGTTATAGTGGGGACAATGGTTGTTATAGTGGCGATAGTGGTTGTTATGGTGGCGATAGTGGTTGTTATGGTGGTGATAATGGTTTTTATTGTGGTGATGATGGTTGTTGTAGTGGTGATAATGGTTATTATTGTGGTGATAACGGCTGTTATAGTGTTGATAATGGTCACTATAGTGCGGATAATGGTGGGTATGGTGGTGATAATGGTTGTTATGGTGGTGATAATGGTTGTTACAGTGGTGATAATGGTCGTTATAGTGGTGATCACGGTTGTTATAGTCGCGATAATGTTTCTTATAGTGGTGATGATGGTTGTTCTGGTTGTGATAATGGTTGTTATAGTGGTGATAATGGTTTTTATAGTGGTGATAATGGTTGTTATAGTGATGATAATGGTTGTTATAGTGGTGATAATGGTTGTTATAGTGGTGATAATGGTTGTTATAGTGGGGATAATGGTGGTTATGGTGGTGATAATGGTTATTATAGTTGTCTTAATGGTCCTTGTAGTGGTGATAATGGTCGTTATAGTGGTGATAATGGTCCTTGTAGTGGTGATTATGGTTTTTATTGTGGTGATGATGGTTGTCGTAGTGGTGATAAAGGTTGTTATGGTGATGATAATGGTACTTGTAGTGGTGATAATGGTCATTATAGTGGTGATAATGGTTGTTATAGTGGTGATAATGGTTGCTATAGTGGTGATACTGGTTGCTATAGTGGTGATAATAGTTGCTATAGTGGTGGTAATGGCTGTTATAGTGGTGATAATGGTTGTTATAGTGGTGATAATGGTTGTTATAGTGGTGATACTGGTTGCTATAGTGGTGATAGTGGTTGCTATAGTGGTGATAATGGCTATTATAGTGGTGATCGTTGTTGTTATAGTGTTGATGATGGTTGTTCTAGTCGTGATAATGGTCGTTATAGTGGTGATAACGGTTGTTATAGTCGCGATAATGTTTCTTATAGTGGTGATGATGGTTGTTCTGGTAGTGATAATGGTTGTTATAGTGGTGATAATGGTTTTTATAGTGGTGATAATGGTTGTTATAGTGGTGATAATGGTTTTTATAGTGGTGATAATGGTTGTTATAGTGGGGACAATGGTTATTATAGTGGTGATAATGGTTGTTATGGTGGTGATAATGTTTCTTATAGCAGTGATAATGGTTGTTATAGTGGTCATAATGGTCCTTGTAGTGGTGATAATGGTCGCTACAGTGGTGATAATGGTCCTTGTAGTGGTGATAATGGTTTTTATTGTGGTGATGATGGTTGTTGTAGTGGTGATAATGATTATTATTGTGGTGATAACGGTTGTTATAGTGTTGATAATGGTCACTATAGTGCGGATAATGGTGGGTATGGTGGTGATAATGGTTGTTATGGTGGTGATAATGGTTGTTACAGTGGTGATAATGGTTGTTATAGAGGTGATAATGGTTGTGATAGTGGTGATAATGGTTGTTATAGTGGGGACAATGGTTGCTATAGTGGTGGTAATGGCTGTTATAGTGGTGATAATGGTTGTTATAGTGGTGGTAATGGTTGTTATAGTGGTGATAATGGTTGTTATAGTGCTGATAATGGTTGTTATAGTGGCGATAATGTTTTTTATAGTGGGGATAATGGTTGTTATAGTGGTGATAATGGTTGTTATAGTGGTGATAATTGTCCTTATAGAGGTGATAATGGTGTTATAGTGGTGATAATGGTTGTTATAGTGGTGGTAATGGTCCTTATAGAGGTGATAATGGTTGTTGTAGTGGTGATAATGGTTATTATTGTGGTGATAACGGCTGTTATAGTGTTGATAATGGTCACTATAGTGCGGATAATGGTGGGTATGGTGGTGCTAATGGTTGTTATGGTGGTGATAATGGTTGTTACAGTGGTGATAATGGTCGTTATAGTGGTGATAACGGTTGTTATAGTCGCGATAATGTTTCTTATAGTGGTGATGATGGTTGTTCTGGTAGTGATAATGGTTGTTATAGTGGTGATAATGGTTTTTATAGTGGTGATAATGGTTGTTATAGTGATGATAATGGTTGTTATAGTGGTGATAATGGTTGTTATAGTGGTGATAATGGTTGTTATAGTGGGGATAATGGTGGTTATGGTGGTGATAATGGTTATTATAGTTGTCTTAATGGTCCTTGTAGTGGTGATAATGGTCGTTATAGTGGTGATAGTGGTCGTTGTAGTCGTGATAATGGTTTTTATTGTGGTGATGATGGTTGTCGTAGTGGTGATAAAGGTTGTTATGGTGATGATAATGGTAGTTGTAGTGGTGGTAATGGTCATTATAGTGGTGATAATGGTTGTTATAGTGGTGATAATGGTTGCTATAGTGGTGATACTGGTTGCTATAGTGGTGATAGTGGTTGCTATAGTGGTGATACTGGTTGCTATAGTGGTGATAATAGTTGCTATAGTGGTGGTAATGGCTGTTATAGTGGTGATCATTGTTGTTATAGTGTTGATGATGGTTGTTCTAGTCGTGATAATGGTCGTTATAGTGGTGATAACGGTTGTTATAGTCGCGATAATGTTTCTTATAGTGGTGATGATGGTTGTTCTGGTAGTGATAATGGTTGTTATAGTGGTGATAATGGTTGTTATAGTGGTGATAATGGTTGTTATAGTGATGATAATGGTTGTTATAGTGGTGATAATGGTTGTTATAGTGGTGATAATGGTCCTTATGATGGTGATAGTGGTTGCTATAGTGGTGATAATGGCTATTATAGTGGTGGTAATGTTTCTTATAATGGTGATAATGGTTGTTCTAGTCGTGATAATGGTCGTTATAGTGGTGATAATGGTTGTTATAGTGGTGATAATGGTCCTTATGATGGTGATAGTGGTTGCTATAGTGGTGATAATGGCTATTATAGTGGTGGTAATGTTTCTTATAATGGTGATAATGGTTGTTCTAGTCGTGATAATGGTCGTTATAGTGGTGATAATGGTTGTTATAGTGGTGATAATGGTTGTTATAGTGGGGATAATGGTTGTTATAGTGGTGATAATGGTTGTTATAGTGGTGATAATGGTCCATATAGAGGTGATAATGGTTGTTATAGTGGTGATAATTGTTGTTATAGTGGTGATAATGGTTGTTATTGTGGTGATAATTGTTGTTATAGTGATGATAATGGTTGTTATAGTGGTGATAATGGTTGTTATAGTGGTGATAATGGTTGTTATAGTGGGGATAATGGTGGTTATGGTGGTGATAATGGTTATTATAGTTGTCTTAATCGTCCTTGTAGTGGTGATAATGGTCGTTATAGTGGTGATAATGGTCCTTGTAGTGGTGATAATGGTTTTTATTGTGGTGATGATGGTTGTCGTAGTGGTGATAATGGTTGTTATGGCGATGATAATGGTAGTTGTAGTGGTGATAATGGTCATTATAGTGCTGATAATGGTTGTTATAGTGGTGATAATGGTTGCTATAGTGGTGATACTGGTTGCTATAGTGGTGATAGTGGTTGCTATAGTGGTGATACTGGTTGCTATGGTGGTGATAATAGTTGCTATAGTGGTGGTAATGGCTGTTATAGTGGTGATAATGGTTGTTATATTGGTGATAATGGTTGTTATAGTGGTGATACTGGTTGCTATAGTGGTGATAATGGCTATTATAGTGGTGATAATTGTTGTTATAGTGTTGATGATGGTTGTTCTAGTCGTGATAATGGTCGTTATAGTGGTGATAACGGTTGTTATAGTCGCGATAATGTTTCTTATAGTGGTGATGATGGTTGTTCTGGTAGTGATAATGGTTGTTATAGTGGTGATAATGGTTTTTATAGTGTTGATAATGGTTGTTATAGTGATGATAATGGTTGTTGTAGTGGTGATAATGGTTGTTATAGTGGTGATAATGTTTGTTATAGTGGGGATAATGGTTGTTAGAGTGGTGATAATTGTTGTTATAGTGGTGATAATGGTCCTTGTAGTGGTGATAATGGTTTTTATTGTGGTGATGATGGTTGTTGTAGTGGTGATAATGGTCATTATTGTGGTGATAACGGTTGTTATAGTGTCGATAATGGTCACTATAGTGCGGATAATGGTGGGTATGGTGGTGATAATGGTTGTTATGGTGGTGATAATGGTTGTTACAGTGGTGATAATTGTCCTTATAGAGGTGATAATGGTGTTATAGTGGTGATAATGGTTGTTATAGTGGTGGTAATGGTCCTTATAGAGGTGATAATGGTTGTTGTAGTGGTGATAATGGTTGTTATAGTGGCGATAATGTTTGTTATAGTCAGGATAATGGTTGTTAGAGTGGTGATAATGGCTGTTATAGTGGTGATAATTGTTGTTATAGTGGTGATATTGGTCGTTATGGTGGTGGTAATCGTAGTGGTGATAATGGTTGTTATAGTGGTGATAATGGTTGTTATACTGGGGACAATGGTTATTATAGTGGTGATAATGGTTGTTATGGTGGTGATAATGTTTCTTATAGCAGTGATAATGGTTGTTATAGTGGTCATAATGGTCCTTGTAGTGGTGATAATGGTCGTTATAGTGGTGATAATGGTCCTTGTAGTGGTGATAGTGGTTTTTATTGTGGTGATGATGGTTGTTGTAGTGGTGATAATGGTCATTATTGTGGTGATAACGGTTGTTATAGTGTCGATAATGGTCACTATAGTGCGGATAATGGTGGGTATGGTGGTGATAATGGTTGTTATGGTGGTGATAATGGTTGTTACAGTGGTGATAATGGTTGTTATAGAGGTGATAATGGTTGTTATAGTGGTGATAATGTTTTTTATAGTGGGGATAATGGTTGTTATAGTGGTGATAATGGTTGTTATAGTGGTGATAATTGTCCTTATAGAGGTGATAATGGTTGTTATAGTGGCGATAATGGTTGTTACAGTGGTGATAATTGTCCTTATAGAGGTGATAATGGTGTTATAGTGGTGATAATGGTTGTTATAGTGGTGGTAATGGTCCTTATAGAGGTGATAATGGTTGTTGTAGTGGTGATAATGGTTGTTATAGTGGCGATAATGTTTGTTATAGTGAGGATAATGGTTGTTAGAGTGGTGATAATGGCTGTTATAGTGGTGATAATTGTTGTTATAGTGGTGATATTGGTCGTTATGGTGGTGGTAATCGTAGTGGTGATAATGGTCCTTATAGTGGTGATAATGGTTGTTATAGTGGTGATAATGGTTGTTATAGTGGGGACAATGGTTGTTATAGTGGCGATAGTGGTTGTTATGGTGGCGATAGTGGTTGTTATGGTGGTGATAATGGTTTTTATTGTGGTGATGATGGTTGTTGTAGTGGTGATAATGGTTATTATTGTGGTGATAGCGGCTGTTATAGTGTTGATAATGGTCACTATAGTGCGGATAATGGTGGGTATGGTGGTGATAATGGTTGTTATAGTGGCGATAGTGGTTGTTAGAGTGGTGATAATGGCTCTTATAGTGGTGATAATGGTTGTTATAGTGGTGATAATGGTCGTTATAGTGGTGGTAATCGTCGTTATATTGGTGATAATGGTTGTTATTGTGGTGATAATGGTTGTTATAGTGGTGATAATGGTCCTTATAATGGTGATAATGGTTGTTATAGTGGTGATAATGGTTGTTATAGTGAGGACAATGGTTGTTATAGTGGTGATAATGGTTGTTATAGTGGCGATAATGGTTGTTATAGTGGTGGTAATGGTTGTTATAGTGGTGATAATGGTTGTTATAGTGCTGATAATGGTTGTTATAGTGGCGATAATGTTTTTTATAGTGGGGATAATGGTTGTTATAGTGGTGATAATGGTTGTTATAGTGGTGATAATTGTCCTTATAGAGGTGATAATGGTGTTATAGTGGTGATAATGGTTGTTATAGTGGTGGTAATGGTCCTTATAGAGGTGATAATGGTTGTTGTAGTGGTGATAATGGTTATTATTGTGGTGATAACGGCTGTTATAGTGTTGATAATGGTCACTATAGTGCGGATAATGGTGGGTATGGTGGTGATAATGGTTGTTATGGTGGTGATAATGGTTGTTGCAGTGGTGATAATGGTCGTTATAGTGGTGATAACGGTTGTTATAGTCGCGATAATGTTTCTTATAGTGGTGATGATGGTTGTTCTGGTAGTGATAATGGTTGTTATAGTGGTGATAATGGTTTTTATAGTGGTGATAATGGTTGTTATAGTGATGATAATGGTTGTTATAGTGGTGATAATGGTTGTTATAGTGGTGATAATGGTTGTTATAGTGGGGATAATGGTGGTTATGGTGGTGATAATGGTTATTATAGTTGTCTTAATGGTCCTTGTAGTCGTGATAATGGTCGTTATAGTGGTGATAGTGGTCGTTGTAGTCGTGATAATGGTTTTTATTGTGGTGATGATGGTTGTCGTAGTGGTGATAAAGGTTGTTATGGTGATGATAATGGTAGTTGTAGTGGTGGTAATGGTCATTATAGTGGTGATAATGGTTGTTATAGTGGTGATAATGGTTGCTATAGTGGTGATACTGGTTGCTATAGTGGTGATAGTGGTTGCTATAGTGGTGATACTGGTTGCTATAGTGGTGATAATAGTTGCTATAGTGGTGGTAATGGCTGTTATAGTGGTGATCATTGTTGTTATAGTGTTGATGATGGTTGTTCTAGTCGTGATAATGGTCGTTATAGTGGTGATAACGGTTGTTATAGTCGCGATAATGTTTCTTATAGTGGTGATGATGGTTGTTCTGGTAGTGATAATGGTTGTTATAGTGGTGATAATGGTTTTTATAGAGTTGATAATGGTTGTTATAGTGATGGTAATGGTTGTTGTAGTGGTGATAATGGTTGTTATAGTGGTGATAATGTTTGTTATAGTGGGGATAATGGTTGTTAGAGTGGTGATAATTGTTGTTATAGTGGTGATAATGGTCCTTGTAGTGGTGATAATGGTTTTTATTGTGGTGATGATGGTTGTTGTAGTGGTGATAATGGTCATTATTGTGGTGATAACGGTTGTTATAGTGTCGATAATGGTCACTATAGTGCGGATAATGGTGGGTATGGTGGTGATAATGGTTGTTATGGTGGTGATAATGGTTGTTACAGTGGTGATAATGGTTGTTATAGAGGTGACAATGGTTGTTATAGTGGTGATAATGTTTTTTATAGTGGGGATAATGGTTGTTATAGTGGTGATAATGGTCCTTGTAGTGGTGATAATGGTTTTTATTGTGGTGATGATGGTTGTTGTAGTGGTGATAATGGTCATTATTGTGGTGATAACGGTTGTTATAGTGTCGATAATGGTCACTATAGTGCGGATAATGGTGGGTATGGTGGTGATAATGGTTGTTATGGTGGTGATAATGGTTGTTACAGTGGTGATAATGGTTGTTATAGAGGTGATAATGGTTGTTATAGTGGTGATAATGTTTTTTATAGTGGGGATAATGGTTGTTATAGTGGTGATAATGGTTGTTATAGTGGTGATAATGGTTGTTATAGTGCTGATAATGGTTGTTATAGTGGCGATAATGTTTTTTATAGTGGGGATAATGGTTGTTATAGTGGTGATAATGGTTGTTACAGTGGTGATAATTGTCCTTATAGAGGTGATAATGGTGTTATAGTGGTGATAATGGTTGTTATAGTGGTGGTAATGGTCCTTATAGAGGTGATAATGGTTGTTGTAGTGGTGATAATGGTTGTTATAGTGGCGATAATGTTTGTTATAGTCAGGATAATGGTTGTTAGAGTGGTGATAATGGCTGTTATAGTGGTGATAATTGTTGTTATAGTGGTGATATTGGTCGTTATGGTGGTGGTAATCGTAGTGGTGATAATGGTTGTTATAGTGGTGATAATGGTTGTTATACTGGGGACAATGGTTATTATAGTGGTGATAATGGTTGTTATGGTGGTGATAATGTTTCTTATAGCAGTGATAATGGTTGTTATAGTGGTCATAATGGTCCTTGTAGTGGTGATAATGGTCGTTATAGTGGTGATAATGGTCCTTGTAGTGGTGATAATGGTTTTTATTGTGGTGATGATGGTTGTTGTAGTGGTGATAATGGTCATTATTGTGGTGATAACGGTTGTTATAGTGTCGATAATGGTCACTATAGTGCGGATAATGGTGGGTATGGTGGTGATAATGGTTGTTATGGTGGTGATAATGGTTGTTACAGTGGTGATAATGGTTGTTATAGAGGTGATAATGGTTGTTATAGTGGTGATAATGTTTTTTATAGTGGGGATAATGGTTGTTATAGTGGTGATAATGGTTGTTATAGTGGTGATAATTGTCCTTATAGAGGTGATAATGGTTGTTATAGTGGCGATAATGGTTGTTACAGTGGTGATAATTGTCCTTATAGAGGTGATAATGGTGTTATAGTGGTGATAATGGTTGTTATAGTGGTGGTAATGGTCCTTATAGAGGTGATAATGGTTGTTGTAGTGGTGATAATGGTTGTTATAGTGGCGATAATGTTTGTTATAGTGAGGATAATGGTTGTTAGAGTGGTGATAATGGCTGTTATAGTGGTGATAATTGTTGTTATAGTGGTGATATTGGTCGTTATGGTGGTGGTAATCGTAGTGGTGATAATGGTCCTTATAGTGGTGATAATGGTTGTTATAGTGGTGATAATGGTTGTTATAGTGGGGACAATGGTTGTTATAGTGGCGATAGTGGTTGTTATGGTGGCGATAGTGGTTGTTATGGTGGTGATAATGGTTTTTATTGTGGTGATGATGGTTGTTGTAGTGGTGATAATGGTTATTATTGTGGTGATAGCGGCTGTTATAGTGTTGATAATGGTCACTATAGTGCGGATAATGGTGGGTATGGTGGTGATAATGGTTGTTATAGTGGCGATAGTGGTTGTTAGAGTGGTGATAATGGCTCTTATAGTGGTGATAATGGTTGTTATAGTGGTGATAATGGTCGTTATAGTGGTGGTAATCGTCGTTATATTGGTGATAATGGTTGTTATTGTGGTGATAATGGTTGTTATAGTGGTGATAATGGTCCTTATAATGGTGATAATGGTTGTTATAGTGGTGATAATGGTTGTTATAGTGAGGACAATGGTTGTTATAGTGGTGATAATGGTTGTTATAGTGGCGATAGTGTTTTTTATAGTGGGGATAATGGTTGTTATAGTGGTGATAATGGCTGTTATAGTGGTGATAATTGTTGTTATAGTGGTGGTAACGGTCGTTATAGTGGTGATAATGGTCCTTGTAGTGGTGATAATGGTTTTTATTGTGGTGATGATGGTTGTTGTAGTGATGATAATGGTTGTTATAGTGGTGATAACGGTTGTTATAGTCGCGATAATGTTTCTTACAGTGGTGATGATGGTTGTTCTGGTAGTGATAATGGTTGTTATAGTGGTGATAATGGTTTTTATAGTGTTGATAATGGTTGTTATAGTGATGATAATGGTTGTTGTAGTGGTGATAATGGTTGTTATAGTGGTGATAATGTTTGTTATAGTGGGGATAATGGTTGTTAGAGTGGTGATAATGGCTGTTATGGTGGTGATAATTGTTGTTATAGTGGTGATAATGGTCGTTATGGTGGTGGTAATCGTAGTGGTGATAATGGTCCTTATAGTGGTGATAATGGTTGTTATAGTGGTGATAATGGTTGTTATAGTGGGGACAATGGTTGTTATAGTGGCGATAGTGGTTGTTATGGTGGTGATAATGTTTCTTATAGCAGTGATAATGGTTGTTATAGTGGTCATAATGGTCCTTGTAGTGGTGATAATGGTCGTTATAGTGGTGATAATGGTCCTTGTAGTGGTGATAATGGTTTTTATTGTGGTGATGATGGTTGTTGTAGTGGTGATAATGGTTGTTATAGAGGTGATAATGGTTGTTGTAGTGGTGATAATGGTTGTTATAGTGGTGGTAATGGTTGTTATAGTGGTGACAATAGTTGTTATAGTGGTGATAATGGTTGTTATAGTGTGGACAATGGTTGCTATAGTGCGGATAATGGTTGTTGTAGTGGTGATAATGGTTGTTATAGTGGCGATAATGTTTGTTATAGTGGGGATAATGGTTGTTAGAGTGGTGATAATGGCTGTTATGGTGGTGATAATTGTTGTTATAATGGTGATAATGGTCGTTATGGTGGTGGTAATCGTAGTGGTGATAATGGTCCTTATAGTGGTGATAATGGTTGTTATAGTGGTGATAATGGTTGTTAAAGTGGGGACAATGGTTGTTATAGTGGCGATAGTGGTTGTTATGGTGGCGATAGTGGTTGTTATGGTGGTGATAATGGTTTTTATTGTGGTGATGATGGTTGTTGTAGTGGTGATAATGGTTATTATTGTGGTGATAACGGCTGTTATAGTGTTGATAATGGTCACTATAGTGCGGATAATGGTGGGTATGGTGGTGATAATGGTTGTTATGGTGGTGATAATGGTTGTTATAGTGGTGATAATGGTTGTTATAGTGGGGATAATGGTGGTTATGGTGGTGATAATGGTTATTATAGTTGTCTTAATGGTCCTTGTAGTGGTGATAATGGTCGTTATAGTGGTGATAATGGTCCTTGTAGTGGTGATAATGGTTTTTATTGTGGTGATGATGGTTGTTGTAGTGATGATAATGGTTGTTATAGTGGTGATAACGGTTGTTATAGTCGCGATAATGTTTCTTACAGTGGTGATGATGGTTGTTCTGGTAGTGATAATGGTTGTTATAGTGGTGATAATGGTTTTTATAGTGTTGATAATGGTTGTTATAGTGATGATAATGGTTGTTGTAGTGGTGATAATGGTTGTTATAGTGGTGATAATGTTTGTTATAGTGGGGATAATGGTTGTTAGAGTGGTGATAATGGCTGTTATGGTGGTGATAATTGTTGTTATAGTGGTGATAATGGTCGTTATGGTGGTGGTAATCGTAGTGGTGATAATGGTCCTTATAGTGGTGATAATGGTTGTTATAGTGGTGATAATGGTTGTTATAGTGGGGACAATGGTTGTTATAGTGGCGATAGTGGTTGTTATGGTGGTGATAATGTTTCTTATAGCAGTGATAATGGTTGTTATAGTGGTCATAATGGTCCTTGTAGTGGTGATAATGGTCGTTATAGTGGTGATAATGGTCCTTGTAGTGGTGATAATGGTTTTTATTGTGGTGATGATGGTTGTTGTAGTGGTGATAATGGTTGTTATAGAGGTGATAATGGTTGTTGTAGTGGTGATAATGGTTGTTATAGTGGTGGTAATGGTTGTTATAGTGGTGACAATAGTTGTTATAGTGGTGATAATGGTTGTTATAGTGGGGACAATGGTTGCTATAGTGCGGATAATGGTTGTTGTAGTGGTGATAATGGTTGTTATAGTGGTGATAATTGTTGTTATAGTGGTGGTAACGGTCGTTATAGTGGTGATAATGGTCCTTGTAGTGGTGATAATGGTTTTTATTGTGGTGATGATGGTTGTTGTAGTGATGATAATGGTTGTTATAGTGGTGATAATGGTTGTTATAGTGGGGACAATGGTTGTTATAGTGGTGATAATGGTTGTTATTGTGGCGATAATGTTTTTTATAGTGGGGATAATGGTTGTTATAGTGGTGATAATGGTCCTTATGATGGTGATAGTGGTTGCTATAGTGGTGATAATGGCTATTATAGTGGTGGTAATGTTTCTTATAATGGTGATAATGGTTGTTCTAGTCGTGATAATGGTCGTTATAGTGGTGATAATGGTTGTTATAGTGGTGATAATGGTTGTTATAGTGGGGATAATGGTTGTTATAGTGGTGATAATGGTTGTTATAGTGGTGATAATGGTCCTTATAGAGGTGATAATGGTTGTTATAGTGGAGATAATTGTTGTTATAGTGGTGATAATGGTTGTTATTGTGGTGATAATTGTTGTTACAGTGATGATAATGGTTGTTATAGTGGTGATAATGGTTGTTATAGTGGAGATAATGGTTGTTATAGTGGGGATAATGGTGGTTATGGTGGTGATAATGGTTATTATAGTTGTCTTAATGGTACTTGTAGTGGTGATAATGGTCGTTATAGTGGTGATAATGGTCCTTGTAGTGGTGATAATGGTTTTTATTGTGGTGATGATGGTTGTCGTAGTGGTGATAAAGGTTGTTATGGTGATGATAATGGTAGTTGTAGTGGTGATAATGGTCATTATAGTGGTGATAATGGTTGTTATAGTGGTGATAATGGTTGCTATAGTGGTGATACTGGTTGCTATAGTGGTGATAGTGGTTGCTATAGTGGTGATGCTGGTTGCTATAGTGGTGATAATAGTTGCTATAGTGGTGGTAATGGCTGTTATATTGGTGATAATGGTTGTTATAGTGGTGATAATGGTTGTTATAGTGGTGATACTGGTTGCTATAGTGGTGATAGTGGTTGCTATAGTGGTGATAATGGCTATTATAGTGGTGATAATTGTTGTTATAGTGTTGATGATGGTTGTTCTAGTCGTGATAACGGTCGTTATAGTGGTGATAACGGTTGTTATAGTCGCGATAATGTTTCTTACAGTGGTGATGATGGTTGTTCTGGTAGTGATAATGGTTGTTATAGTGGTGACAATGGTTTTTATAGTGTTGATAATGGTTGTTATAGTGATGATAATGGTTGTTGTAGTGGTGATAATGGTTGTTATAGTGGTGATAATGTTTGTTATAGTGGGGATAATGGTTGTTAGAGTGGTGATAATGGCTGTTATGGTGGTGATAATTGTTGTTATAGTGGTGATAATGGTCGTTATGGTGGTGGTAATCGTAGTGGTGATAATGGTCCTTATAGTGGTGATAATGGTTGTTATAGTGGTGATAATGGTTGTTATAGTGGGGACAATGGTTGTTATAGTGGCGATAGTGGTTGTTATGGTGGTGATAATGTTTCTTATAGCAGTGATAATGGTTGTTATAGTGGTCATAATGGTCCTTGTAGTGGTGATAATGGTCGTTATAGTGGTGATAATGGTCCTTGTAGTGGTGATAATGGTTTTTATTGTGGTGATGATGGTTGTTGTAGTGGTGATAATGGTTGTTATAGAGGTGATAATGGTTGTTGTAGTGGTGATAATGGTTGTTATAGTGGTGGTAATGGTTGTTATAGTGGTGACAATAGTTGTTATAGTGGTGATAATGGTTGTTATAGTGGGGGCAATGGTTTCTATAGTGCGGATAATGGTTGTTGTAGTGGTGATAATGGTTGTTATAGTGGCGATAATGTTTGTTATAGTGGGGTTAATGGTTGTTAGAGTGGTGATAATGGCTGTTATGGTGGTGATAATTGTTGTTATAGTGGTGATAATGGTCGTTATGGTGGTGGTAATCGTAGTGGTGATAATGGTCCTTATAGTGGTGATAATGGTTGTTATAGTGGTGATAATGGTTGTTAAAGTGGGGACAATGGTTGTTATAGTGGCGATAGTGTTTGTTATGGTGGCGATAGTGGTTGTTATGGTGGTGATAATGGTTTTTATTGTGGTGATGATGGTTGTTGTAGTGGTGATAATGGTTATTATTGTGGTGATAACGGCTGTTATAGTGTTGATAATGGTCACTATAGTGCGGATAATGGTGGGTATGGTGGTGATAATGGTTGTTATGGTGGTGATAATGGTTGTTACAGTGGTGATAATGGTCGTTATAGTGGTGATCACGGTTGTTATAGTCGCGATAATGTTTCTTATAGTGGTGATGATGGTTGTTCTGGTAGTGATAATGGTTGTTATAGTGGTGATAATGGTTTTTATAGTGGTGATAATGGTTGTTATAGTGATGATAATGGTTGTTATAGTGGTGATAATGGTTGTTATAGTGGGGACAATGGTTATTATAGTGGTGATAATGGTTGTTATGGTGGTGATAATGTTTCTTATAGCAGTGATAATGGTTGTTATAGTGGTCATAATGGTCCTTGTAGTGGTGATAATGGTCGTTACAGTGGTGATAATGGTCCTTGTAGTGGTGATAATGGTCTTTATTGTGGTGATGATGGTTGTTGTAGTGGTGATAATGGTTATTATTGTGGTGATAACGGTTGTTATAGTGTTGATAATGGTCACTATAGTGCGGATAATGGTGGGTATGGTGGTGATAATGGTTGTTATGGTGGTGATAATGGTTGTTACAGTGGTGATAATGGTTGTTATAGAGGTGATAATGGTTGTTATAGTGGTGATAATGGTTGTTATAGAGGTGATAATGGTTGTGATAGTGGTGATAATGGTTGTTATAGTGGGGACAATGGTTGCTATAGTGGTGGTAATGGCTGTTATAGTGGTGATAATGGTTGTTATAGTGGTGGTAATGGTTGTTATAGTGGTGATAATGGTTGTTATAGTGCTGATAATGGTTGTGATAGTGGCGATAATGTTTTTTATAGTGGGGATAATGGTTGTTATAGTGGTGATAATGGTTGTTATAGTGGTGATAATTATCCTTATAGAGGTGATAATGGTGTTATAGTGGTGATAATGGTTGTTACAGTGGTGGTAATGGTCCTTATAGAGGTGATAATGGTTGTTGTAGTGGTGATAATGGTTATTATTGTGGTGATAACGGCTGTTATAGTGTTGATAATGGTCACTATAGTGCGGATAATGGTGGGTATGGTGGTGATAATGGTTGTTATGGTGGTGATAATGGTTGTTACAGTGGTGATAATGGTCGTTATAGTGGTGATAACGGTTGTTATAGTCGCGATAATGTTTCTTATAGTGGTGATGATGGTTGTTCTGGTAGTGATAATGGTTGTTATAGTGGTGATAATGGTTTTTATAGTGGTGATAATGGTTGTTATAGTGATGATAATGGTTGTTATAGTGGTGATAATGGTTGTTATAGTGGTGATAATGGTTGTAATAGTGGGGATAATGGTGGTTATGGTGGTGATAATGGTTATTATAGTTGTCTTAATGGTCCTTGTAGTGGTGATAATGGTCGTTATAGTGGTGATAATGGTCGTTGTAGTGGTGATAATGGTTTTTATTGTGGTGATGATGGTTGTCGTAGTGGTGATAAAGGTTGTTATGGTGATGATAATGGTAGTTGTAGTGGTGATAATGGTCATTATAGTGGTGATAATGGTTGTGATAGTGGTGATAATGGTTGCTATAGTGGTGATACTGGTTGCTATAGTGGTGATAGTGGTTGCTATAGTGGTGATACTGGTTGCTATAGTGGCGATAATAGTTGCTATAGTGGTGGTAATGGCTGTTATAGTGGTGATCATTGTTGTTATAGTGTTGATGATGGTTGTTCTAGTCGTGATAATGGTCGTTATAGTGGTGATAACGGTTGTTATAGTCGCGATAATGTTTCTTATAGTGGTGATGATGGTTGTTCTGGTAGTGATAATGGTTGTTATAGTGGTGATAATGGTTTTTATAGTGGTGATAATGGTTGTTATAGTGATGATAATGGTTGTTATAGTGGTGATAATGGTTGTTATAGTGGGGACAATGGTTATTATAGTGGTGATAATGGTTGTTATGGTGGTGATAATGTTTCTTATAGCAGTGATAATGGTTGTTATAGTGGTCATAATGGTCCTTGTAGTGGTGATAATGGTCGTTACAGTGGTGATAATGGTCCTTGTAGTGGTGATAATGGTCTTTATTGTGGTGATGATGGTTGTTGTAGTGGTGATAATGGTTATTATTGTGGTGATAACGGTTGTTATAGTGTTGATAATGGTCACTATAGTGTGGATAATGGTGGGTATGGTGGTGATAATGGTTGTTATGGTGGTGACAATGGTTGTTACAGTGGTGATAATGGTTGTTATAGAGGTGATAATGGTTGTTATAGTGGTGATAATGGTTGTTATAGTGGGGACAATGGTTGCTATAGTGGTGGTAATGGCTGTTATAGTGGTGATAATGGTTGTTATAGTGGTGGTAATGGTTGTTATAGTGGTGATAATGGTTGTTATAGTGCTGATAATGGTTGTTATAGTGGCGATAATGTTTTTTATAGTGGGGATAATGGTTGTTATAGTGGTGATAATGGTTGTTATAGTGGTGATAATTGTCCTTATAGAGGTGATAATGGTTGTTATAGTGGGGACAATGGTTGTTATAGTGGCGATAGTGGTTGTTATGGTGGCGATAGTGGTTGCTATGGTGGTGATAATGGTTTTTATTGTGGTGATGATGGTTGTTGTAGTGGTGATAATGGTTATTATTGTGGTGATAACGTCTGTTATAGTGTTGATAATGGTCACTATAGTGCGGATAATGGTGGGTATGGTGGTGATAATGGTTGTTATGGTGGTGATAATGGTTGTTACAGTGGTGATAATGGTTGTTATAGAGGTGATAGTGGTTGTTGTAGTGGTGATAATGGTTGTTATAGTGAGGACAATGGTTGTTATAGTGGTGATAATGGTTGTTATAGTGGGGACAATGGTTGCTATAGTGGTGATAATGGTTGTTATAGTGGCGATAGTGGTTGTTAGAGTGGTGATAATGGCTCTTATAGTGGTGATAATGGTTGTTATAGTGGTGATAATGGTCGTTATAGTGGTGGTAATCGTCGTTATATTGGTGATAATGGTTGTTATTGTGGTGATAATGGTTGTTATAGTGGTGATAATGGTCCTTATAATGGTGATAATGGTTGTTATAGTGGTGATAATGGTTGTTATAGTGAGGACAATGGTTGTTATAGTGGTGATAATGGTTGTTATAGTGGCGATAATGTTTTTTATAGTGGGGATAATGGTTGTTATAGTGGTGATAATGGCTGTTATAGTGGTGATAATGGTTGTTATAGTGGTGGTAACGGTCGTTATAGTGGTGATAATGGTCGTTATAGTGGTGATAATGGTTTTTATTGTGGTGATGATGGTTGTTGTAGTGATGATAATGGTTGTTATAGTGGTGATAATGGTTGTTATAGTGGGGACAATGGTTGTTATAGTGGTGATAATGGTTTTTATAGTGTTGATAATGGTTGTTATAGTGATGATAATGGTTGTTGTAGTGGTGATAATGGTTGTTATAGTGGTGATAATGTTTGTTATAGTGGGGATAATGGTTGTTAGAGTGGTGATAATTGTTGTTATAGTGGTGATAATGGTCCTTGTAGTGGTGATAATGGTTTTTATTGTGGTGATGATGGTTGTTGTAGTGGTGATAATGGTCATTATTGTGGTGATAACGGTTGTTATGGTGTCGATAATGGTCACTATAGTGCGGATAATGGTGGGTATGGTGGTGATAATGGTTGTTATGGTGGTGATAATGGTTGTTACAGTGGTGATAATGGTTGTTATAGAGGTGATAATGGTTGTTATAGTGGTGATAATGTTTTTTATAGTGGGGATAATGGTTGTTATAGTGGTGATAATGGTTGTTATAGTGGTGATAATTGTCCTTATAGAGGTGATAATGGTTGTTATAGTGGCGATAATGGTTGTTATAGTGGGGACAATGGTTGCTATAGTGGTGGTAATGGCTGTTATAGTGGTGATAATGGTTGTTATAGTGGTGGTAATGGTCCTTATAGAGGTGATAATGGTTGTTGTAGTGGTGATAATGGTCGTTATAGTGGTGATAATGGTCCTTGTAGTGGTGATAATGGTTTTTATTGTGGTGATGATGGTTGTTGTAGTGGTGATAATGGTCATTATTGTGGTGATAACGGTTGTTATAGTGGGGACAATGGTTGTTATAGTGGTGATAATGGTTGTTATTCTGGAGATAATGTTTTTTATAGTGGGGATAATGCTTGTTATAGTGGTGATAATGGTCCTTATGATGGTGATAGTGGTTGTTATAGTGGTGATAATGGCTATTATAGTGGTGGTAATGTTTCTTATAATGGTGATAATGGTTGTTCTAGTCGTGATAATGGTCGTTATAGTGGTGATAATGGTTGTTATAGTGGTGATAATGGTTGTTATAGTGGGGATAATGGTTGTTATAGTGGTGATAATGGTTGTTATATTGGTGATAATGGTCCTTATAGAGGTGATAATGTTTGTTATAGTGGTGATAATTGTTGTTATAGTGGTGATAATGGTTGTTATTGTGGTCATAATTGTTGTTATAGTGATGATAATGGTTGTTATAGTGGTGATAATGGTTGTTATAGTGGTGATAATGGTTGTTATAGTGGGGATAATGGTGGTTATGGTGGTGATAATGGTTATTATAGTTGTCTTAATGGTCCTTGTAGTGGTGATAATGGTCGTTATAGTGGTGATAATGGTCCTTGTAGTGGTGATAATGGTTTTTATTGTGGTGATGATGGTTGTCGTAGTGGTGATAAAGGTTGTTATGGTGATGATAATGGTAGTTGTAGTGGTGATAATGGTCATTATAGTGGTGATAATGGTTGTTATAGTGGTGATAATGGTTGCTATAGTGGTGATACTGGTTGCTATAGTGGTGATAGTGGTTGCTATAGTGGTGATACTGGTTGCTATGGTGGTGATAATAGTTGCTATAGTGGTGGTAATGGCTGTTATAGTGGTGATAATGGTTGTTATAGTGGTGATACTGGTTGCTATAGTGGTGATAGTGGTTGCTATAGTTCGTGATAATGGCTATTATAGTGGTGATAATTGTTGTTATAGTGTTGATGATGGTTGTTCTAGTCGTGATAATGGTCGGTATAGTGGTGATAACGGTTGTTATAGTCGCGATATTGTTTCTTATAGTGGTGATGATGGTTGTTCTGGTAGTGATAATGGTTGTTATAGTGGTGATAATGGTTTTTATAGTGGTGATAATGGTTGTTATAGTGATGATAATGGTTGTTATAGTGGTGATAATGGTTGTTATAGTGGGGACAATGGTTATTATAGTGGTGATAATGGTTGTTATGGTGGTGATAATGTTTCTTATAGCAGTGATAATGGTTGTTATAGTGGTCATAATGGTCCTTGTAGTGGTGATAATGGTTTTTATTGTGGTGATGATGGTTGTCGTAGTGGTGATAAAGGTTGTTATGGTGATGATAATGGTAGTTGTAGTGGTGATAATGGTCATTATAGTGGTGATAATGGTTGTTATAGTGGTGATAATGGTTGCTATAGTGGTGATACTGGTTGCTATAGTGGTGATAGTGGTTGTTATAGTGGTGATACTGGTTGCTATGGTGGTGATAATAGTTGCTATAGTGGTGGTAATGGCTGTTATAGTGGTGATAATGGTTGTTATAGTGGTGATAATGGTTGTTATAGTGGTGATACTGGTTGCTATAGTGGTGATAATTGTTGTTATAGTGTTGATGATGGTTGTTCTAGTCGTGATAATGGTCGTTATAGTGGTGATAACGGTTGTTATAGTCGCGATAATGTTTCTTATAGTGGTGATGATGGTTGTTCTGGTAGTGATAATGGTTGTTATAGTGGTGATAATGGTTTTTATAGTGTTGATAATGGTTGTTATAGTGATGATAATGGTTGTTGTAGTGGTGATAATGGTTGTTATAGTGGTGATAATGTTTGTTATAGTGGGGATAATGCTTGTTAGAGTGGTGATAATTGTTGTTATAGTGGTGATAATGGTCCTTGTAGTGGTGATAATGGTTTTTATTGTGGTGATGATGGTTGTTGTAGTGGTGATAATGGTCATTATTGTGGTGATAACGGTTGTTATAGTGTCGATAATGGTCACTATAGTGCGGATAATGGTGGGTATGGTGGTGATAATGGTTGTTATGGTGGTGATAATGGTTGTTACAGTGGTGATAATGGTTGTTATAGAGGTGATAATGGTTGTTATAGTGGTGGTAATGGTTGTTATAGTGGTGATAATGGTTGTTATAGTGCTGATAATGGTTGTTATAGTGGCGATAATGTTTTTTATAGTGGGGATAATGGTTGTTATAGTGGTGATAATGGTTGTTACAGTGGTGATAATTGTCCTTATAGAGGTGATAATGGTGTTATAGTGGTGATATTGGTCGTTATGGTGGTGGTAATCGTAGTGGTGATAATGGTTGTTATAGTGGTGATAATGGTTGTTATACTGGGGACAATGGTTATTATAGTGGTGATAATGGTTGTTATGGTGGTGATAATGTTTCTTATAGCAGTGATAATGGTTGTTATAGTGGTCATAATGGTCCTTGTAGTGGTGATAATGGTCGTTATAGTGGTGATAATGGTCCTTGTAGTGGTGATAATGGTTTTTATTGTGGTGATGATGGTTGTTGTAGTGGTGATAATGGTCATTATTGTGGTGATAACGGTTGTTATAGTGTCGATAATGGTCACTATAGTGCGGATAATGGTGGGTATGGTGGTGATAATGGCTGTTATGGTGGTGATAATGGTTGTTACAGTGGTGATAATGGTTGTTATAGAGGTGATAATGGTTGTTATAGTGGTGATAATGTTTTTTATAGTGGGGATAATGGTTGTTATAGTGGTGATAATGGTTGTTATAGTGGTGATAATTGTCCTTATAGAGGTGATAATGGTTGTTATAGTGGCGATAATGGTTGTTACAGTGGTGATAATTGTCCTTATAGAGGTGATAATGGTGTTATAGTGGTGATAATGGTTGTTATAGTGGTGGTAATGGTCCTTATAGAGGTGATAATGGTTGTTGTAGTGGTGATAATGGTTGTTATAGTGGCGATAATGTTTGTTATAGTGAGGATAATGGTTGTTAGAGTGGTGATAATGGCTGTTATAGTGGTGATAATTGTTGTTATAGTGGTGATATTGGTCGTTATGGTGGTGGTAATCGTAGTGGTGATAATGGTCCTTATAGTGGTGATAATGGTTGTTATAGTGGTGATAATGGTTGTTATAGTGGGGACAATGGTTGTTATAGTGGCGATAGTGGTTGTTATGGTGGCGATAGTGGTTGTTATGGTGGTGATAATGGTTTTTATTGTGGTGATGATGGTTGTTGTAGTGGTGATAATGGTTATTATTGTGGTGATAGCGGCTGTTATAGTGTCGATAATGGTCACTATAGTGCGGATAATGGTGGGTATGGTGGTGATAATGGTTGTTATAGTGGCGATAGTGGTTGTTAGAGTGGTGATAATGGCTCTTATAGTGGTGATAATGGTTGTTATAGTGGTGATAATGGTCGTTATAGTGGTGGTAATCGTCGTTATATTGGTGATAATGGTTGTTATTGTGGTGATAATGGTTGTTATAGTGGTGATAATGGTCCTTATAATGGTGATAATGGTTGTTATAGTGGTAATAATGGTTGTTATAGTGAGGACAATGGTTGTTATAGTGGTGATAATGGTTGTTATAGTGGCGATAATGTTTTTTATAGTGGGGATAATGGTTGTTATAGTGGTGATAATGGCTGTTATAGTGGTGATAATGGTTGTTATAGTGGTGGTAACGGTCGTTATAGTGGTGATAATGGTCCTTGTAGTGGTGATAATGGTTTTTATTGTGGTGATGATGGTTGTTGTAGTGATGATAATGGTTGTTATAGTGGTGATAATGTTTGTTATAGTGGGGACAGTGGTTGTTATAGTGGTGATAATGGTTGTTATTGTGGCGATAACGTTTTTTATAGTGGGGATAATGGTTGTTATAGTGGTGATAATGGTCCTTATGATGGTGATAGTGGTTGCTATAGTGGTGATAATGGCTATTATAGTTGTGGTAATGTTTCTTATAATGGTGATAATGGTTGTTCTAGTCGTGATAATGGTCGTTATAGTGGTGATAATGGTTGTTATAGTGGTGATAATGGTTGTTATAGTGGGGATAATGGTTGTTATAGTGGTGATAATGGTTGTTATAGTGGTGATAATGGTCCTTATAGAGGTGATAATGGTTGTTATAGTGGTGATAATTGTTGTTATAGTGGTGATAATGGTTGTTATTGTGGTGATAATTGTTGTTATAGTGATGATAATGGTTGTTATAGTGGTGATAATGGTTGTTATAGTGGTGATAATGGTTGTTATAGTGGGGATAATGGTGGTTATGGTGGTGATAATGGTTATTATAGTAGTCTTAATGGTCCTTGTAGTGGTGATAATGGTCGTTATAGTGGTGATAATGGTCCTTGTAGTGGTGATAATGGTTTTTATTGTGGTGATGATGGTTGTCGTAGTGGTGATAAAGGTTGTTATGGTGATGATAATGGTAGTTGTAGTGGTGATAATGGTCATTATAGTGGTGATAATGGTTGTTATAGTGGTGATAATGGTTGCTATAGTGGTGATACTGGATGCTATAGTGGTGATAGTGGTTGCTATAGTGGTGATACTGGTTGCTATGGTGGTGATAATAGTTGCTATAGTGGTGGTAATGGCTGTTATAGTGGTGATAATGGTTGTTATAGTGGTGATAATGGTTGTTATAGTGGTGATACTGGTTGCTATAGTGGTGATAGTGGTTGCTATAGTGGTGATAATGGCTATTATAGTGGTGATAATTGTTGTTATAGTGTTGATGATGGTTGTTCTAGTCGTGATAACGGTCGTTATAGTGGTGATAACGGTTGTTATAGTCGCGATAATGTTTCTTACAGTGGTGATGATGGTTGTTCTGGTAGTGATAATGGTTGTTATAGTGGTGATAATGGTTTTTATAGTGTTGATAATGGTTGTTATAGTGATGATAATGGTTGTTGTAGTGGTGATAATGGTTGTTATAGTGGTGATAATGTTTGTTATAGTGGGGATAATGGTTGTTAGAGTGGTGATAATGGCTGTTATGGTGGTGATAATTGTTGTTATAGTGGTGATAATGGTCGTTATGGTGGTGGTAATCGTAGTGGTGATAATGGTCCTTATAGTGGTGATAATGGTTGTTATAGTGGTGATAATGGTTGTTATAGTGGGGACAATGGTTGTTATAGTGGCGATAGTGGTTGTTATGGTGGTGATAATGTTTCTTATAGCAGTGATAATGGTTGTTATAGTGGTCATAATGGTCCTTGTAGTGGTGATAATGGTCGTTATAGTGGTGATAATGATCCTTGTAGTGGTGATAATGGTTTTTATTGTGGTGATGATGGTTGTTGTAGTGGTGATAATGGTTGTTATAGAGGTGATAATGGTTGTTGTAGTGGTGATAATGGTTGTTATAGTGGTGGTAATGGTTGTTATAGTGGTGACAATAGTTGTTATAGTGGTGATAATGGTTGTTATAGTGGGGACAATGGTTGCTATAGTGCGGATAATGGTTGTTGTAGTGGTGATAATGGTTGTTATAGTGGCGATAATGTTTGTTATAGTGGGGATAATGGTTGTTAGAGTGGTGATAATGGCTGTTATGGTGGTGATAATTGTTGTTATAGTGGTGATAATGGTCGTTATGGTGGTGGTAATCGTAGTGGTGATAATGGTCCTTATAGTGGTGATAATGGTTGTTATAGTGGTGATAATGGTTGTTATAGTGGTGATAATGGTTTTTATAGTGGTGATAATGGTTGTTATAGTGATGATTATGGTTGTTATAGTGGTGATAATGGTTGTTATAGTGGTGATAATGGTTGTTATAGTGGGGATAATGGTGGTTATGGTGGTGATAATGGTTATTATAGTTGTCTTAATGGTCCTTGTAGTGGTGATAATGGTCGTTATAGTGGTGATAATGGTCCTTGTAGTGGTGATTATGGTTTTTATTGTGGTGATGATGGTTGTCGTAGTGGTGATAAAGGTTGTTATGGTGATGATAATGGTACTTGTAGTGGTGATAATGGTCATTATAGTGGTGATAATGGTTGTTATAGTGGTGATAATGGTTGCTATAGTGGTGATACTGGTTGCTATAGTGGTGATAATAGTTGCTATAGTGGTGGTAATGGCTGTTATAGTGGTGATACTGGTTGCTATAGTGGTGATAGTGGTTGCTATAGTGGTGATAGTGGTTGCTATAGTGGTGATAATGGCTATTATAGTGGTGATCATTGTTGTTATAGTGTTGATGATGGTTGTTCTAGTCGTGATAATGGTCGTTATAGTGGTGATAACGGTTGTTATAGTCGCGATAATGTTTCTTATAGTGGTGATGATGGTTGTTCTGGTAGTGATAATGGTTGTTATAGTGGTGATAATGGTTTTTATAGTGGTGATAATGGTTGTTATAGTGATGATAATGGTTGTTATAGTGGTGATAATGGTTGTTATAGTGGTGATAATGGTTGTTATAGTGGTGATACTGGTTGCTATAGTGGTGATAATGGCTGTTATAGTGGTGATAATGGTTGTTATAGTGGTGATAATGGTTGTTATAGTGGTGATACTGGTTGCTATAGTGGTGATAATTGTTGTTATAGTGTTGATGATGGTTGTTCTAGTCGTGATAATGGTCGTTATAGTGGTGATAACGGTTGTTATAGTCGCGATAATGTTTCTTATAGTGGTGATGATGGTTGTTCTGGTAGTGATAATGGTTGTTATAGTGGTGATAATGGTTTTTATAGTGTTGATAATGGTTGTTATAGTGATGATAATGGTTGTTGTAGTGGTGATAATGGTTGTTATAGTGGTGATAATGTTTGTTATAGTGGGGATAATGGTTGTTAGAGTGGTGATAATTGTTGTTATAGTGGTGATAATGGTCCTTGTAGTGGTGATAATGGTTTTTATTGTGGTGATGATGGTTGTTGTAGTGGTGATAATGGTCATTATTGTGGTGATAACGGTTGTTATAGTGTCGATAATGGTCACTATAGTGCGGATAATGGTGGGTATGGTGGTGATAATGGTTGTTATGGTGGTGATAATGGTTGTTACAGTGGTGATAATGGTTGTTATAGAGGTGATAATGGTTGTTATAGTGGTGGTAATGGTTGTTATAGTGGTGATAATGGTTGTTATAGTGCTGATAATGGTTGTTATAGTGGCGATAATGTTTTTTATAGTGGGGATAATGGTTGTTATAGTGGTGATAATGGTTGTTACAGTGGTGATAATTGTCCTTATAGAGGTGATAATGGTGTTATAGTGGTGATATTCGTCGTTATGGTGGTGGTAATCGTAGTGGTGATAATGGTTGTTATAGTGGTGATAATGGTTGTTATACTGGGGACAATGGTTATTATAGTGGTGATAATGGTTGTTATGGTGGTGATAATGTTTCTTATAGCAGTGATAATGGTTGTTATAGTGGTCATAATGGTCCTTGTAGTGGTGATAATGGTCGTTATAGTGGTGATAATGGTCCTTGTAGTGGTGATAATGGTTTTTATTGTGGTGATGATGGTTGTTGTAGTGGTGATAATGGTCATTATTGTGGTGATAACGGTTGTTATAGTGTCGATAATGGTCACTATAGTGCGGATAATGGTGGGTATGGTGGTGATAATGGCTGTTATGGTGGTGATAATGGTTGTTACAGTGGTGATAATGGTTGTTATAGAGGTGATAATGGTTGTTATAGTGGTGATAATGTTTTTTATAGTGGGGATAATGGTTGTTATAGTGGTGATAATGGTTGTTATAGTGGTGATAATTGTCCTTATAGAGGTGATAATGGTTGTTATAGTGGCGATAATGGTTGTTACAGTGGTGATAATTGTCCTTATAGAGGTGATAATGGTGTTATAGTGGTGATAATGGTTGTTATAGTGGTGGTAATGGTCCTTATAGAGGTGATAATGGTTGTTGTAGTGGTGATAATGGTTGTTATAGTGGCGATAATGTTTGTTATAGTGAGGATAATGGTTGTTAGAGTGGTGATAATGGCTGTTATAGTGGTGATAATTGTTGTTATAGTGGTGATATTGGTCGTTATGGTGGTGGTAATCGTAGTGGTGATAATGGTCCTTATAGTGGTGATAATGGTTGTTATAGTGGTGATAATGGTTGTTATAGTGGGGACAATGGTTGTTATAGTGGCGATAGTGGTTGTTATGGTGGCGATAGTGGTTGTTATGGTGGTGATAATGGTTTTTATTGTGGTGATGATGGTTGTTGTAGTGGTGATAATGGTTATTATTGTGGTGATAGCGGCTGTTATAGTGTCGATAATGGTCACTATAGTGCGGATAATGGTGGGTATGGTGGTGATAATGGTTGTTATAGTGGCGATAGTGGTTGTTAGAGTGGTGATAATGGCTCTTATAGTGGTGATAATGGTTGTTATAGTGGTGATAATGGTCGTTATAGTGGTGGTAATCGTCGTTATATTGGTGATAATGGTTGTTATTGTGGTGATAATGGTTGTTATAGTGGTGATAATGGTCCTTATAATGGTGATAATGGTTGTTATAGTGGTAATAATGGTTGTTATAGTGAGGACAATGGTTGTTATAGTGGTGATAATGGTTGTTATAGTGGCGATAATGTTTTTTATAGTGGGGATAATGGTTGTTATAGTGGTGATAATGGCTGTTATAGTGGTGATAATGGTTGTTATAGTGGTGGTAACGGTCGTTATAGTGGTGATAATGGTCCTTGTAGTGGTGATAATGGTTTTTATTGTGGTGATGATGGTTGTTGTAGTGATGATAATGGTTGTTATAGTGGTGATAATGTTTGTTATAGTGGGGACAGTGGTTGTTATAGTGGTGATAATGGTTGTTATTGTGGCGATAACGTTTTTTATAGTGGGGATAATGGTTGTTATAGTGGTGATAATGGTCCTTATGATGGTGATAGTGGTTGCTATAGTGGTGATAATGGCTATTATAGTTGTGGTAATGTTTCTTATAATGGTGATAATGGTTGTTCTAGTCGTGATAATGGTCGTTATAGTGGTGATAATGGTTGTTATAGTGGTGATAATGGTCCTTATAGAGGTGATAATGGTTGTTATAGTGGTGATAATTGTTGTTATAGTGGTGATAATGGTTGTTATTGTGGTGATAATTGTTGTTATAGTGATGATAATGGTTGTTATAGTGGTGATAATGGTTGTTATAGTGGTGATAATGGTTGTTATAGTGGGGATAATGGTGGTTATGGTGGTGATAATGGTTATTATAGTAGTCTTAATGGTCCTTGTAGTGGTGATAATGGTCGTTATAGTGGTGATAATGGTCCTTGTAGTGGTGATAATGGTTTTTATTGTGGTGATGATGGTTGTCGTAGTGGTGATAAAGGTTGTTATGGTGATGATAATGGTAGTTGTAGTGGTGATAATGGTCATTATAGTGGTGATAATGGTTGTTATAGTGGTGATAATGGTTGCTATAGTGGTGATACTGGATGCTATAGTGGTGATAGTGGTTGCTATAGTGGTGATACTGGTTGCTATGGTGGTGATAATAGTTGCTATAGTGGTGGTAATGGCTGTTATAGTGGTGATAATGGTTGTTATAGTGGTGATAATGGTTGTTATAGTGGTGATACTGGTTGCTATAGTGGTGATAGTGGTTGCTATAGTGGTGATAATGGCTATTATAGTGGTGATAATTGTTGTTATAGTGTTGATGATGGTTGTTCTAGTCGTGATAACGGTCGTTATAGTGGTGATAACGGTTGTTATAGTCGCGATAATGTTTCTTACAGTGGTGATGATGGTTGTTCTGGTAGTGATAATGGTTGTTATAGTGGTGATAATGGTTTTTATAGTGTTGATAATGGTTGTTATAGTGATGATAATGGTTGTTGTAGTGGTGATAATGGTTGTTATAGTGGTGATAATGTTTGTTATAGTGGGGATAATGGTTGTTAGAGTGGTGATAATGGCTGTTATGGTGGTGATAATTGTTGTTATAGTGGTGATAATGGTCGTTATGGTGGTGGTAATCGTAGTGGTGATAATGGTCCTTATAGTGGTGATAATGGTTGTTATAGTGGTGATAATGGTTGTTATAGTGGGGACAATGGTTGTTATAGTGGCGATAGTGGTTGTTATGGTGGTGATAATGTTTCTTATAGCAGTGATAATGGTTGTTATAGTGGTCATAATGGTCCTTGTAGTGGTGATAATGGTCGTTATAGTGGTGATAATGATCCTTGTAGTGGTGATAATGGTTTTTATTGTGGTGATGATGGTTGTTGTAGTGGTGATAATGGTTGTTATAGAGGTGATAATGGTTGTTGTAGTGGTGATAATGGTTGTTATAGTGGTGGTAATGGTTGTTATAGTGGTGACAATAGTTGTTATAGTGGTGATAATGGTTGTTATAGTGGGGACAATGGTTGCTATAGTGCGGATAATGGTTGTTGTAGTGGTGATAATGGTTGTTATAGTGGCGATAATGTTTGTTATAGTGGGGATAATGGTTGTTAGAGTGGTGATAATGGCTGTTATGGTGGTGATAATTGTTGTTATAGTGGTGATAATGGTCGTTATGGTGGTGGTAATCGTAGTGGTGATAATGGTCCTTATAGTGGTGATAATGGTTGTTATAGTGGTGATAATGGTTGTTATAGTGGGGACAATGGTTGTTATAGTGGCGATAGTGGTTGTTATGGTGGCGATAGTGGTTGTTATGGTGGTGATAATGGTTTTTATTGTGGTGATGATGGTTGTTGTAGTGGTGATAATGGTTATTATTGTGGTCATAACGGCTGTTATAGTGTTGATAATGGTCACTATAGTGCGGATAATGGTGGGTATGGTGGTGATAATGGTTGTTATGGTGGTGATAATGGTTGTTACAGTGGTGATAATGGTCGTTATAGTGGTGATCACGGTTGTTGTAGTCGCGATAATGTTTCTTATAGTGGTGATGATGGTTGTTCTGGTAGTGATAATGGTTGTTATAGTGGTGATAATGGTTTTTATAGTGGTGATAATGGTTGTTATAGTGATGATTATGGTTGTTATAGTGGTGATAATGGTTGTTATAGTGGTGATAATGGTTGTTATAGTGGGGATAATGGTGGTTATGGTGGTGATAATGGTTATTATAGTTGTCTTAATGGTCCTTGTAGTGGTGATAATGGTCGTTATAGTGGTGATAATGGTCCTTGTAGTGGTGATTATGGTTTTTATTGTGGTGATGATGGTTGTCGTAGTGGTGATAAAGGTTGTTATGGTGATGATAATGGTACTTGTAGTGGTGATAATGGTCATTATAGTGGTGATAATGGTTGTTATAGTGGTGATAATGGTTGCTATAGTGGTGATACTGGTTGCTATAGTGGTGATAATAGTTGCTATAGTGGTGGTAATGGCTGTTATAGTGGTGATACTGGTTGCTATAGTGGTGATAGTGGTTGCTATAGTGGTGATAGTGGTTGCTATAGTGGTGATAATGGCTATTATAGTGGTGATCATTGTTGTTATAGTGTTGATGATGGTTGTTCTAGTCGTGATAATGGTCGTTATAGTGGTGATAACGGTTGTTATAGTCGCGATAATGTTTCTTATAGTGGTGATGATGGTTGTTCTGGTAGTGATAATGGTTGTTATAGTGGTGATAATGGTTTTTATAGTGGTGATAATGGTTGTTATAGTGATGATAATGGTTGTTATAGTGGTGATAATGGTTGTTATAGTGGGGACAATGGTTATTATAGTGGTGATAATGGTTGTTATGGTGGTGATAATGTTTCTTATAGCAGTAATAATGGTTATTATAGTGCTGATAATGGTTGTTATAGTGGCGATAATGGTTGTTATAGTGGCGATAATGTTTTTTATAGTGGGGATAATGGTTGTTATAGTGGTGATAATGGCTGTTATAGTGGTGATAATTGTTGTTATAGTGGTGGTAACGGTCGTTATAGTGGTGATAATGGTCCTTGTAGTGGTGATAATGGTTTTTATTGTGGTGATGATGGTTGTTGTAGTGATGATAATGGTTGTTATAGTGGTGATAATGGTTGTTATAGTGGGGACAATGGTTGTTATAGTGGTGATAATGGTTGTTATTGTGGTGGTAATGGTCCTTATAGAGGTGATAATGGTTGTTGTAGTGGTGATAATGGTTGTTATAGTGGCGATAATGTTTGTTATAGTCAGGATAATGGTTGTTAGAGTGGTGATAATGGCTGTTATAGTGGTGATAATTGTTGTTATAGTGGTGATATTGGTCGTTATGGTGGTGGTAATCGTAGTGGTGATAATGGTTGTTATAGTGGTGATAATGGTTGTTATACTGGGGACAATGGTTATTATAGTGGTGATAATGGTTGTTATGGTGGTGATAATGTTTCTTATAGCAGTGATAATGGTTGTTATAGTGGTCATAATGGTCCTTGTAGTGGTGATAATGGTCGTTATAGTGGTGATAATGGTCCTTGTAGTGGTGATAATGGTTTTTATTGTGGTGATGATGGTTGTTGTAGTGGTGATAATGGCCATTATTGTGGTGATAACGGTTGGTATAGTGTCGATAATGGTCACTATAGTGCGGATAATGGTGGGTATGGTGGTGATAATGGTTGTAGTGGTGGTGATAATGGTTGTTACAGTGGTGATAATGGTTGTTATAGAGGTGATAATGGTTGTTATAGTGGTGATAATGTTTTTTATAGTGGGGATAATGGTTGTTATAGTGGTGATAATGGTTGTTATAGTGGTGATAATTGTCCTTATAGAGGTGATAATGGTTGTTATAGTGGCGATAATGGTTGTTACAGTGGTGATAATTGTCCTTATAGAGGTGATAATGGTGTTATAGTGGTGATAATGGTTGTTATAGTGGTGGTAATGGTCCTTATAGAGGTGATAATGGTTGTTGTAGTGGTGATAATGGTTGTTATAGTGGCGATAATGTTTGTTATAGTGAGGATAATGGTTGTTAGAGTGGTGATAATGGCTGTTATAGTGGTGATAATTGTTGTTATAGTGGTGATATTGGTCGTTATGGTGGTGGTAATCGTAGTGGTGATAATGGTCCTTATAGTGGTGATAATGGTTGTTATAGTGGTGATAATGGTTGTTGTAGTGGGGACAATGGTTGTTATAGTGGCGATAGTGGTTGTTATGGTGGCGATAGTGGTTGTTATGGTGGTGATAATGGTTTTTATTGTGGTGATGATGGTTGTTGTAGTGGTGATAATGGTTATTATTGTGGTGATAGCGGCTGTTATAGTGTTGATAATGGTCACTATAGTGCGGATAATGGTGGGTATGGTGGTGATAATGGTTGTTATAGTGGCGATAGTGGTTGTTAGAGTGGTGATAATGGCTCTTATAGTGGTGATAATGGTTGTTATAGTGGTGATAATGGTCGTTATAGTGGTGGTAATCGTCGTTATATTGGTGATAATGGTTGTTATTGTGGTGATAATGGTTGTTATAGTGGTGATAATGGTCCTTATAATGTTGATAATGGTTGTTATAGTGGTGGTAACGGTCGTTATAGTGGTGATAATGGTCCTTGTAGTGGTGATAATGGTTTTTATTGTGGTGATGATGGTTGTTGTAGTGATGATAATGGTTGTTATAGTGGTGATAATGTTTGTTATAGTGGGGACAGTGGTTGTTATAGTGGTGATAATGGTTGTTATTGTGGCGATAACGTTTTTTATAGTGGGGATAATGGTTGTTATAGTGGTGATAATGGTCCTTATGATGGTGATAGTGGTTGCTATAGTGGTGATAATGGCTATTATAGTGGTGGTAATGTTTCTTATAATGGTGATAATGGTTGTTCTAGTCGTGATAATGGTCGTTATAGTGGTGATAATGGTTGTTATAGTGGTGATAATGGTCCTTATGATGGTGATAGTGGTTGCTATAGTGGTGATAATGGCTATTATAGTTGTGGTAATGTTTCTTATAATGGTGATAATGGTTGTTCTAGTCGTGATAATGGTCGTTATAGTGGTGATAATGGTTGTTATAGTGGTGATAATGGTTGTTATAGTGGGGATAATGGTTGTTATAGTGGTGATAATGGTTGTTATAGTGGTGATAATGGTCCTTATAGAGGTGATAATGGTTGTTATAGTGGTGATAATTGTTGTTATAGTGGTGATAATGGTTGTTATTGTGGTGATAATTGTTGTTATAGTGATGATAATGGTTGTTATAGTGGTGATAATGGTTGTTATAGTGGTGATAATGGTTGTTATAGTGGGGATAATGGTGGTTATGGTGGTGATAATGGTTATTATAGTTGTCTTAATGGTCCTTGTAGTGGTGATAATGGTCGTTATAGTGGTGATAATGGTCCTTGTAGTGGTGATAATGGTTTTTATTGTGGTGATGATGGTTGTCGTAGTGGTGATAAAGGTTGTTATGGTGATGATAATGGTAGTTGTAGTGGTGATAATGGTCATTATAGTGGTGATAATGGTTGTTATAGTGGTGATAATGGTTGCTATAGTGGTGATACTGGATGCTATAGTGGTGATAGTGGTTGCTATAGTGGTGATACTGGTTGCTATGGTGGTGATAATAGTTGCTATAGTGGTGGTAATGGCTGTTATAGTGGTGATAATGGTTGTTATAGTGGTGATAATGGTTGTTATAGTGGTGATACTGGTTGCTATAGTGGTGATAGTGGTTGCTATAGTGGTGATAATGGCTATTATAGTGGTGATAATTGTTGTTATAGTGTTGATGATGGTTGTTCTAGTCGTGATAACGGTCGTTATAGTGGTGATAACGGTTGTTATAGTCGCGATAATGTTTCTTACAGTGGTGATGATGGTTGTTCTGGTAGTGATAATGGTTGTTATAGTGGTGATAATGGTTGTTATAGTGGGGACAATGGTTATTATAGTGGTGATAATGGTTGTTATGGTGGTGATAATGTTTCTTATAGCAGTAATAATGGTTATTATAGTGCTGATAATGGTTGTTATAGTGGCGATAATGGTTGTTATAGTGGCGATAATGTTTTTTATAGTGGGGATAATGGTTGTTATAGTGGTGATAATGGCTGTTATAGTGGTGATAATTGTTGTTATAGTGGTGGTAACGGTCGTTATAGTGGTGATAATGGTCCTTGTAGTGGTGATAATGGTTTTTATTGTGGTGATGATGGTTGTTGTAGTGATGATAATGGTTGTTATAGTGGTGATAATGGTTGTTATAGTGGGGACAATGGTTGTTATAGTGGTGATAATGGTTGTTATTGTGGTGGTAATGGTCCTTATAGAGGTGATAATGGTTGTTGTAGTGGTGATAATGGTTGTTATAGTGGCGATAATGTTTGTTATAGTCAGGATAATGGTTGTTAGAGTGGTGATAATGGCTGTTATAGTGGTGATAATTGTTGTTATAGTGGTGATATTGGTCGTTATGGTGGTGGTAATCGTAGTGGTGATAATGGTTGTTATAGTGGTGATAATGGTTGTTATACTGGGGACAATGGTTATTATAGTGGTGATAATGGTTGTTATGGTGGTGATAATGTTTCTTATAGCAGTGATAATGGTTGTTATAGTGGTCATAATGGTCCTTGTAGTGGTGATAATGGTCGTTATAGTGGTGATAATGGTCCTTGTAGTGGTGATAATGGTTTTTATTGTGGTGATGATGGTTGTTGTAGTGGTGATAATGGCCATTATTGTGGTGATAACGGTTGGTATAGTGTCGATAATGGTCACTATAGTGCGGATAATGGTGGGTATGGTGGTGATAATGGTTGTAGTGGTGGTGATAATGGTTGTTACAGTGGTGATAATGGTTGTTATAGAGGTGATAATGGTTGTTATAGTGGTGATAATGTTTTTTATAGTGGGGATAATGGTTGTTATAGTGGTGATAATGGTTGTTATAGTGGTGATAATTGTCCTTATAGAGGTGATAATGGTTGTTATAGTGGCGATAATGGTTGTTACAGTGGTGATAATTGTCCTTATAGAGGTGATAATGGTGTTATAGTGGTGATAATGGTTGTTATAGTGGTGGTAATGGTCCTTATAGAGGTGATAATGGTTGTTGTAGTGGTGATAATGGTTGTTATAGTGGCGATAATGTTTGTTATAGTGAGGATAATGGTTGTTAGAGTGGTGATAATGGCTGTTATAGTGGTGATAATTGTTGTTATAGTGGTGATATTGGTCGTTATGGTGGTGGTAATCGTAGTGGTGATAATGGTCCTTATAGTGGTGATAATGGTTGTTATAGTGGTGATAATGGTTGTTGTAGTGGGGACAATGGTTGTTATAGTGGCGATAGTGGTTGTTATGGTGGCGATAGTGGTTGTTATGGTGGTGATAATGGTTTTTATTGTGGTGATGATGGTTGTTGTAGTGGTGATAATGGTTATTATTGTGGTGATAGCGGCTGTTATAGTGTTGATAATGGTCACTATAGTGCGGATAATGGTGGGTATGGTGGTGATAATGGTTGTTATAGTGGCGATAGTGGTTGTTAGAGTGGTGATAATGGCTCTTATAGTGGTGATAATGGTTGTTATAGTGGTGATAATGGTCGTTATAGTGGTGGTAATCGTCGTTATATTGGTGATAATGGTTGTTATTGTGGTGATAATGGTTGTTATAGTGGTGATAATGGTCCTTATAATGTTGATAATGGTTGTTATAGTGGTGGTAACGGTCGTTATAGTGGTGATAATGGTCCTTGTAGTGGTGATAATGGTTTTTATTGTGGTGATGATGGTTGTTGTAGTGATGATAATGGTTGTTATAGTGGTGATAATGTTTGTTATAGTGGGGACAGTGGTTGTTATAGTGGTGATAATGCTTGTTATTGTGGCGATAACGTTTTTTATAGTGGGGATAATGGTTGTTATAGTGGTGATAATGGTCCTTATGATGGTGATAGTGGTTGCTATAGTGGTGATAATGGCTATTATAGTGGTGGTAATGTTTCTTATAATGGTGATAATGGTTGTTCTAGTCGTGATAATGGTCGTTATAGTGGTGATAATGGTTGTTATAGTGGTGATAATGGTCCTTATGATGGTGATAGTGGTTGCTATAGTGGTGATAATGGCTATTATAGTTGTGGTAATGTTTCTTATAATGGTGATAATGGTTGTTCTAGTCGTGATAATGGTCGTTATAGTGGTGATAATGGTTGTTATAGTGGTGATAATGGTTGTTATAGTGGGGATAATGGTTGTTATAGTGGTGATAATGGTTGTTATAGTGGTGATAATGGTCCTTATAGAGGTGATAATGGTTGTTATAGTGGTGATAATTGTTGTTATAGTGGTGATAATGGTTGTTATTGTGGTGATAATTGTTGTTATAGTGATGATAATGGTTGTTATAGTGGTGATAATGGTTGTTATAGTGGTGATAATGGTTGTTATAGTGGGGATAATGGTGGTTATGGTGGTGATAATGGTTATTATAGTTGTCTTAATGGTCCTTGTAGTGGTGATAATGGTCGTTATAGTGGTGATAATGGTCCTTGTAGTGGTGATAATGGTTTTTATTGTGGTGATGATGGTTGTCGTAGTGGTGATAAAGGTTGTTATGGTGATGATAATGGTAGTTGTAGTGGTGATAATGGTCATTATAGTGGTGATAATGGTTGTTATAGTGGTGATAATGGTTGCTATAGTGGTGATACTGGATGCTATAGTGGTGATAGTGGTTGCTATAGTGGTGATACTGGTTGCTATGGTGGTGATAATAGTTGCTATAGTGGTGGTAATGGCTGTTATAGTGGTGATAATGGTTGTTATAGTGGTGATAATGGTTGTTATAGTGGTGATACTGGTTGCTATAGTGGTGATAGTGGTTGCTATAGTGGTGATAATGGCTATTATAGTGGTGATAATTGTTGTTATAGTGTTGATGATGGTTGTTCTAGTCGTGATAACGGTCGTTATAGTGGTGATAACGGTTGTTATAGTCGCGATAATGTTTCTTACAGTGGTGATGATGGTTGTTCTGGTAGTGATAATGGTTGTTATAGTGGTGATAATGGTTTTTATAGTGTTGATAATGGTTGTTATAGTGATGATAATGGTTGTTGTAGTGGTGATAATGGTTGTTATAGTGGTGATAATGTTTGTTATAGTGGGGATAATGGTTGTTAGAGTGGTGATAATGGCTGTTATGGTGGTGATAATTGTTGTTATAGTGGTGATAATGGTCGTTATGGTGGTGGTAATCGTAGTGGTGATAATGGTCCTTATAGTGGTGATAATGGTTGTTATAGTGGTGATAATGGTTGTTATAGTGGGGACAATGGTTGTTATAGTGGCGATAGTGGTTGTTATGGTGGTGATAATGTTTCTTATAGCAGTGATAATGGTTGTTATAGTGGTCATAATGGTCCTTGTAGTGGTGATAATGGTCGTTATAGTGGTGATAATGATCCTTGTAGTGGTGATAATGGTTTTTATTGTGGTGATGATGGTTGTTGTAGTGGTGATAATGGTTGTTATAGAGGTGATAATGGTTGTTGTAGTGGTGATAATGGTTGTTATAGTGGTGGTAATGGTTGTTATAGTGGTGACAATAGTTGTTATAGTGGTGATAATGGTTGTTATAGTGGGGACAATGGTTGCTATAGTGCGGATAATGGTTGTTGTAGTGGTGATAATGGTTGTTATAGTGGCGATAATGTTTGTTATAGTGGGGATAATGGTTGTTAGAGTGGTGATAATGGCTGTTATGGTGGTGATAATTGTTGTTATAGTGGTGATAATGGTCGTTATGGTGGTGGTAATCGTAGTGGTGATAATGGTCCTTATAGTGGTGATAATGGTTGTTATAGTGGTGATAATGGTTGTTATAGTGGGGACAATGGTTGTTATAGTGGCGATAGTGGTTGTTATGGTGGCGATAGTGGTTGTTATGGTGGTGATAATGGTTTTTATTGTGGTGATGATGGTTGTTGTAGTGGTGATAATGGTTATTATTGTGGTGATAACGGCTGTTATAGTGTTGATAATGGTCACTATAGTGCGGATAATGGTGGGTATGGTGGTGATAATGGTTGTTATGCTGGTGATAATGGTTGTTACAGTGGTGATAATGGTCGTTATAGTGGTGATCACGGTTGTTATAGTCGCGATAATGTTTCTTATAGTGGTGATGATGGTTGTTCTGGTAGTGATAATGGTTGTTATAGTGGTGATAATGGTTTTTATAGTGGTGATAATGGTTGTTATAGTGATGATTATGGTTGTTATAGTGGTGATAATGGTTGTTATAGTGGTGATAATGGTTGTTATAGTGGGGATAATGGTGGTTATGGTGGTGATAATGGTTATTATAGTTGTCTTAATGGTCCTTGTAGTGGTGATAATGGTCGTTATAGTGGTGATAATGGTCCTTGTAGTGGTGATTATGGTTTTTATTGTGGTGATGATGGTTGTCGTAGTGGTGATAAAGGTTGTTATGGTGATGATAATGGTACTTGTAGTGGTGATAATGGTCATTATAGTGGTGATAATGGTTGTTATAGTGGTGATAATGGTTGCTATAGTGGTGATACTGGTTGCTATAGTGGTGATAATAGTTGCTATAGTGGTGGTAATGGCTGTTATAGTGGTGATACTGGTTGCTATAGTGGTGATAGTGGTTGCTATAGTGGTGATAGTGGTTGCTATAGTGGTGATAATGGCTATTATAGTGGTGATCATTGTTGTTATAGTGTTGATGATGGTTGTTCTAGTCGTGATAATGGTCGTTATAGTGGTGATAACGGTTGTTATAGTCGCGATAATGTTTCTTATAGTGGTGATGATGGTTGTTCTGGTAGTGATAATGGTTGTTATAGTGGTGATAATGGTTTTTATAGTGGTGATAATGGTTGTTATAGTGATGATAATGGTTGTTATAGTGGTGATAATGGTTGTTATAGTGGGGACAATGGTTATTATAGTGGTGATAATGGTTGTTATGGTGGTGATAATGTTTCTTATAGCAGTGATAATGGTTGTTATAGTGCTGATAATGGTTGTTATAGTGGCGATAATGGTTGTTATAGTGGCGATAATGTTTTTTATAGTGGGGATAATGGTTGTTATAGTGGTGATAATGGCTGTTATAGTGGTGATAATTGTTGTTATAGTGGTGGTAACGGTCGTTATAGTGGTGATAATGGTCCTTGTAGTGGTGATAATGGTTTTTATTGTGGTGATGATGGTTGTTGTAGTGATGATAATGGTTGTTATAGTGGTGATAATGGTTGTTATAGTGGGGACAATGGTTGTTATAGTGGTGATAATGGTTGTTATTGTGGTGGTAATGGTCCTTATAGAGGTGATAATGGTTGTTGTAGTGGTGATAATGGTTGTTATAGTGGCGATAATGTTTGTTATAGTCAGGATAATGGTTGTTAGAGTGGTGATAATGGCTGTTATAGTGGTGATAATTGTTGTTATAGTGGTGATATTGGTCGTTATGGTGGTGGTAATCGTAGTGGTGATAATGGTTGTTATAGTGGTGATAATGGTTGTTATACTGGGGACAATGGTTATTATAGTGGTGATAATGGTTGTTATGGTGGTGATAATGTTTCTTATAGCAGTGATAATGGTTGTTATAGTGGTCATAATGGTCCTTGTAGTGGTGATAATGGTCGTTATAGTGGTGATAATGGTCCTTGTAGTGGTGATAATGGTTTTTATTGTGGTGATGATGGTTGTTGTAGTGGTGATAATGGCCATTATTGTATTGATAACGGTTGGTATAGTGTCGATAATGGTCACTATAGTGCGGATAATGGTGGGTATGGTGGTGATAATGGTTGTAGTGGAGGTGATAATGGTTGTTACAGTGGTGATAATGGTTGTTATAGAGGTGATAATGGTTGTTATAGTGGCGATAATGGTTGTTACAGTGGTGATAATTGTCCTTATAGAGGTGATAATGGTGTTATAGTGGTGATAATGGTTGTTATAGTGGTGGTAATGGTCCTTATAGAGGTGATAATGGTTGTTGTAGTGGTGATAATGGTTGTTATAGTGGCGATAATGTTTGTTATAGTGGGGATAATGGTTGTTAGAGTGGTGATAATGGCTGTTATGGTGGTGATAATTGTTGTTATAGTGGTGATAATGGTCGTTATGGTGGTGGTAATCGTAGTGGTGATAATGGTCCTTATAGTGGTGATAATGGTTGTTATAGTGGTGATAATGTTTGTTATAGTGGGGACAATGGTTGTTATAGTGGCGATAGTGGTTGTTATGGTGGCGATAGTGGTTGTTATGGTGGTGATAATGGTTTTTATTGTGGTGATGATGGTTGTTGTAGTGGTGATAATGGTTATTATTGTGGTGATAACGGCTGTTATAGTGTTGATAATGGTCACTATAGTGCGGATAATGGTGGGTATGGTGGTGATAATGGTTGTTATGGTGGTGATAATGGTTGTTACAGTGGTGATAATGGTCGTTATAGTGGTGATCACGGTTGTTATAGTCGCGATAATGTTTCTTATAGTGGTGATGATGGTTGTTCTGGTAGTGATAATGGTTGTTATAGTGGTGATAATGGTTTTTATAGTGGTGATAATGGTTGTTATAGTGATGATTATGGTTGTTATAGTGGTGATAATGGTTGTTATAGTGGTGATAATGGTTGTTATAGTGGGGATAATGGTGGTTATGGTGGTGATAATGGCTATTATAGTTGTCTTAATGGTCCTTGTAGTGGTGATAATGGTCGTTATAGTGGTGATAATGGTCCTCGTAGTGGTGATTATGGTTTTTATTGTGGTGATGATGGTTGTCGTAGTGGTGATAAAGGTTGTTATGGTGATGATAATGGTACTTGTAGTGGTAATAATGGTCATTATAGTGGTGATAATGGTTGTTATAGTGGTGATAATGGTTGCTATAGTGGTGATACTGGTTGCTATAGTGGTGATAATAGTTGCTATAGTGGTGGTAATGGCTGTTATAGTGGTGATACTGGTTGCTATAGTGGTGATAGTGGTTGCTATAGTGGTGATAGTGGTTGCTATAGTGGTGATAATGGCTATTATAGTGGTGATCATTGTTGTTATAGTGTTGATGATGGTTGTTCTAGTCGTGATAATGGTCGTTATAGTGGTGATAACGGTTGTTATAGTCGCGATAATGTTTCTTATAGTGGTGATGATGGTTGTTCTGGTAGTGATAATGGTTGTTATAGTGGTGATAATGGTTTTTATAGTGGTGATAATGGTTGTTATAGTGATGATAATGGTTGTTATAGTGGTGATAATGGTTGTTATAGTGGGGACAATGGTTATTATAGTGGTGATAATGGTTGTTATGGTGGTGATAATGTTTCTTATAGCAGTGATAATGGTTGTTATAGTGCTGATAATGGTTGTTATAGTGGCGATAATGGTTGTTATAGTGGCGATAATGTTTTTTATAGTGGGGATAATGGTTGTTATAGTGGTGATAATGGCTGTTATAGTGGTGATAATTGTTGTTATAGTGGTGGTAACGGTCGTTATAGTGGTGATAATGGTCCTTGTAGTGGTGATAATGGTTTTTATTGTGGTGATGATGGTTGTTGTAGTGATGATAATGGTTGTTATAGTGGTGATAATGGTTGTTATAGTGGGGACAATGGTTGTTATAGTGGTGATAATGGTTGTTATTGTGGTGGTAATGGTCCTTATAGAGGTGATAATGGTTGTTGTAGTGGTGATAATGGTTGTTATAGTGGCGATAATGTTTGTTATAGTCAGGATAATGGTTGTTAGAGTGGTGATAATGGCTGTTATAGTGGTGATAATTGTTGTTATAGTGGTGATATTGGTCGTTATGGTGGTGGTAATCGTAGTGGTGATAATGGTTGTTATAGTGGTGATAATGGTTGTTATACTGGGGACAATGGTTATTATAGTGGTGATAATGGTTGTTATGGTGGTGATAATGTTTCTTATAGCAGTGATAATGGTTGTTATAGTGGTCATAATGGTCCTTGTAGTGGTGATAATGGTCGTTATAGTGGTGATAATGGTCCTTGTAGTGGTGATAATGGTTTTTATTGTGGTGATGATGGTTGTTGTAGTGGTGATAATGGCCATTATTGTATTGATAACGGTTGGTATAGTGTCGGTAATGGTCACTATAGTGCGGATAATGGTGGGTATGGTGGTGATAATGGTTGTAGTGGAGGTGATAATGGTTGTTACAGTGGTGATAATGGTTGTTATAGAGGTGATAATGGTTGTTATAGTGGTGATAATGTTTTTTATAGTGGGGATAATGGTTGTTATAGTGGTGATAATGGTTGTTATAGTGGTGATAATTGTCCTTATAGAGGTGATAATGGTTGTTATAGTGGCGATAATGGTTGTTACAGTGGTGATAATTGTCCTTATAGAGGTGATAATGGTGTTATAGTGGTGATAATGGTTGTTATAGTGGTGGTAATGGTCCTTATAGAGGTGATAATGGTTGTTGTAGTGGTGATAATGGTTGTTATAGTGGCGATAATGTTTGTTATAGTGAGGATAATGGTTGTTAGAGTGGTGATAATGGCTGTTATAGTGGTGATAATTGTTGTTATAGTGGTGATATTGGTCGTTATGGTGGTGGTAATCGTAGTGGTGATAATGGTCCTTATAGTGGTGATAATGGTTGTTATAGTGGTGATAATGGTTGTTATAGTGGGGACAATGGTTGTTATAGTGGCGATAGTGGTTGTTATGGTGGCGATAGTGGTTGTTATGGTGGTGATAATGGTTTTTATTGTGGTGATGATGGTTGTTGTAGTGGTGATAATGGTTATTATTGTGGTGATAGCGGCTGTTATAGTGTTGATAATGGTCACTATAGTGCGGATAATGGTGGGTATGGTGGTGATAATGGTTGTTATAGTGGCGATAGTGGTTGTTAGAGTGGTGATAATGGCTCTTATAGTGGTGATAATGGTTGTTATAGTGGTGATAATGGTCGTTATAGTGGTGGTAATCGTCGTTATATTGGTGATAATGGTTGTTATTGTGGTGATAATGGTTGTTATAGTGGTGATAATGGACCTTATAATGTTGATAATGGTTGTTATAGTGGTGATAATGGTTGTTATAGTGAGGACAATGGTTGTTATAGTGGTGATAATGGTTGTTATAGTGGCGATAATGTTTTTTATAGTGGGGATAATGGTTGTTATAGTGGTGATAATGGCTGTTATAGTGGTGATAATGGTTGTTATAGTGGTGGTAACGGTCGTTATAGTGGTGATAATGGTCCTTGTAGTGGTGATAATGGTTTTTATTGTGGTGATGATGGTTGTTGTAGTGATGATAATGGTTGTTATAGTGGTGATAATGTTTGTTATAGTGGGGACAGTGGTTGTTATAGTGGTGATAATGGTCCTTATAGTGGTGATAATGGTTTTTATAGTGGTGATAATGGTTGTTATAGTGATGATAATGGTTGTTATAGTGGTGATAATGGTTGTTATAGTGGGGACAATGGTTATTATAGTGGTGATAATGGTTGTTATGGTGGTGATAATGTTTCTTATAGCAGTGATAATGGTTGTTATAGTGCTGATAATGGTTGTTATAGTGGCGATAATGGTTGTTATAGTGGCGATAATGTTTTTTATAGTGGGGATAATGGTTGTTATAGTGGTGATAATGGCTGTTATAGTGGTGATAATTGTTGTTATAGTGGTGGTAACGGTCGATATAGTGGTGATAATGGTCCTTGTAGTGGTGATAATGGTTTTTATTGTGGTGATGATGGTTGTTGTAGTGATGATAATGGTTGTTATAGTGGTGATAATGGTTGTTATAGTGGGGACAATGGTTGTTATAGTGGTGATAATGGTTGTTATTGTGGCGATAATGTTTTTTATAGTGGGGATAATGGTTGTTATAGTGGTGATAATGGTCCTTATGATGGTGATAGTGGTTGCTATAGTGGTGATAATGGCTATTATAGTGGTGGTAATGTTTCTTATAATGGTGATAATGGTTGTTCTAGTCGTGATAATGGTCGTTATAGTGGTGATAATGGTTGTTATAGTGGTGATAATGGTTGTTATAGTGGGGATAATGGTTGTTATAGTGGTGATAATGGTTGTTATAGTGGTGATAATGGTCCTTATAGAGGTGATAATGGTTGTTATAGTGGTGATAATTGTTGTTATAGTGGTGATAATGGTTGTTATTGTGGTGATAATTGTTGTTATAGTGATGATAATGGTTGTTATAGTGGTGATAATGGTTGTTATAGTGGAGATAATGGTTGTTATAGTGGTCATAATGGTTGTTATAGTGGTGATAATGGTTGTTATAGTGGTGATAATGGTTGTTATAGTGGTGATAATGGTTGTTGTATTGGTGATAATGGCCGTTATAGTGGTGATAATGGTGGTTATAGTGGTGATTATGGTTGTTATGGTAGTGATAATGGTTGTTATGGTAGTGATAATGGTTGTTATAGTGGCGATAATGTTTGTTACCGTGGGGATAATGGTCGTTACAGTGGGGATAATGGTTGTTATAGTGGTGATAATGGCTGTTGTAGTGCTGATAATGGTTGGTGTAGTGGTGATAATGGTTGTTGTAGTGGTGATAATGATCCTTATAGTGGTGATAATGGTTCTTATAGTGGTGATGATGGTTGGTACAGTGGTGATAATGGCTGTTATAGTGGTGGCAATAGTTGTTGTAGCGGTGATAATGGTTGCTATAGTGTTGATAATCGTTGTTATAGTGGTGATAATGGTCGTTATAGTGGTGATAATGGTGGTTATGGTGGTGGTAATGGTTGTTATGGTGGTGATAATGGTTGTTATAGTGGTGATAATGGTTGTTATAGTGGCGATAATGCTTGTTACAGTGGGGATAATGGTTGTTACAGTGGTGATAATGGTCGTTATGGTGGTGATCACGGTTGTTATAGTCGCGATAATGTTTCTTATAGTGGTGATGATGGTTGTTCTGGTAGTGATAATGGTTGTTATAGTGGTGATAATGGTTTTTATAGTGGTGATAATGGTCATTATAGTGGTGATAATGGTTGTTATAGTGGTGATAATGGTTGCTATAGTGGTGATACTGGTTGCTATAGTGGTGATAATAGTTGCTATAGTGGTGGTAATTGTTGTTATAGTGGTGGTAACGGTCGTTATAGTGGTGATAATGGTCCTTGTAGTGGTGATAATGGTTTTTATTGTGGTGATGATGGTTGTTGTAGTGATGATAATGGTTGTTATAGTGGTGATAATGGTTGTTATAGTGGGGACAATGGTTGTTATAGTGGTGATAATGGTTGTTATTGTGGCGATAATGTTTTTTATAGTGGGGATAATGGTTGTTATAGTGGTGATAATGGTCCTTATGATGGTGATAGTGGTTGCTATAGTGGTGATAATGGCTATTATAGTGGTGGTAATGTTTCTTATAATGGTGATAATGGTTTTTCTAGTCGTAATAATGGTCGTTATAGTGGTGATAATGGTTGTTATAGTGGTGATAATGGTTGTTATAGTGGGGATAATGGTTGTTATAGTGGTGATAATAGTTGTTATAGTGGTGATAATGGTCGTTATAGAGGTGATAATGGTTGTTATAGTGGTGATCACGGTTGTTATAGTCGCGATAATGTTTCTTATAGTGGCGATGATGGTTGTTCTGGTAGTGATAATGGTTGTTATAGTGGTGATAATGGTTTTTATAGTGGTGATAATGGTTGTTATAGTGATGATAATGGTTGTTATAGTGGTGATAATGGTTGTTATAGTGGGGACAATGGTTATTATAGTGGTGATAATGGTTGTTATGGTGGTGATAATGTTTCTTATAGCAGTGATAATGGTTGTTATAGTGCTGATAATGGTTGTTATAGTGGCGATAATGGTTGTTATAGTGGTGGTAACGGTCGTTATAGTGGTGATAATGGTCCTTGTAGTGGTGATAATGGTTTTTATTGTGGTGATGATGGTTGTTGTAGTGATGATAATGGTTGTTATAGTGGTGATAATGTTTGTTATAGTGGGGACAGTGGTTGTTATAGTGGTGATAATGGTCCTTATAGTGGTGATAATGGTTTTTATAGTGGTGATAATGGTTGTTATAGTGATGATAATGGTTGTTATAGTGGTGATAATGGTTGTTATAGTGGGGACAATGGTTATTATAGTGGTGATAATGGTTGTTATGGTGGTGATAATGTTTCTTATAGCAGTGATAATGGTTGTTATAGTGCTGATAATGGTTGTTATAGTGGCGATAATGGTTGTTATAGTGGCGATAATGTTTTTTATAGTGGGGATAATGGTTGTTATAGTGGTGATAATGGCTGTTATAGTGGTGATAATTGTTGTTATAGTGGTGGTAACGGTCGATATAGTGGTGATAATGGTCCTTGTAGTGGTGATAATGGTTTTTATTGTGGTGATGATGGTTGTTGTAGTGATGATAATGGTTGTTATAGTGGTGATAATGGTTGTTATAGTGGGGACAATGGTTGTTATAGTGCTGATAATGGTTGTTATAGTGGCGATAATGGTTGTTATAGTGGCGATAATGTTTTTTATAGTGGGGATAATGGTTGTTATAGTGGTGATAATGGCTGTTATAGTGGTGATAATTGTTGTTATAGTGGTGGTAACGGTCGTTATAGTGGTGATAATGGTCCTTGTAGTGGTGATAATGGTTTTTATTGTGGTGATGATGGTTGTTGTAATGATGATAATGGTTGTTATAGTGGTGATAATGGTTGTTATAGTGGGGACAATGGTTGTTATAGTGGTGATAATGGTTGTTATTGTGGCGATAATGTTTTTTATAGTGGGGATAATGGTTGTTATAGTGGTGATAATGGTCCTTATGATGGTGATAGTGGTTGCTATAGTGGTGATAATGGCTATTATAGTGGTGGTAATGTTTCTTATAATGGTGATAATGGTTGTTCTAGTCGTGATAATGGTCGTTATAGTGGTGATAATGGTTGTTATAGTGGTGATAATGGTTGTTATAGTGGGGATAATGGTTGTTATAGTGGTGATAATGGTTGTTATAGTGGTGATAATGGTCCTTATAGAGGTGATAATGGTTGTTATAGTGGTGATAATTGTTGTTATAGTGGTGATAATGGTTGTTATTGTGGTGATAATTGTTGTTATAGTGATGATAATGGTTGTTATAGTGGTGATAATGGTTGTTATAGTGGAGATAATGGTTGTTATAGTGGGGATAATGGTGGTTATGGTGGTGATAATGGTTATTATAGTTGTCTTAATGGTCCTTGTAGTGGTGATAATGGTCCTTGTAGTGGTGATAATGGTTTTTATTGTGGTGATGATGGTTGTCGTAGTGGTGATAAAGGTTGTTATGGTGATGATAATGGTAGTTGTAGTGGTGATAATGGTCATTATAGTGGTGATAACGGTTGTTATAGTCGCGATAATGTTTCTTATAGTGGTGATGATGGTTGTTCTGGTAGTGATAATGGTTGTTATAGTGGTGATAATGGTTTTTATAGTGGTGATAATGGTTGTTATAGTGGGGACAATGGTTATTATAGTGGTGATAATGGTTGTTATTGTGGTGATAATGTTTCTTATAGCAGTGATAATGGTTGCTATAGTGGTGATAGTGGTTGCTATAGTGGTGATAACGGCTATTATAGTGGTGATAATTGTTGTTATAGTGTTGATGATGGTTGTTCTAGTCGTGATAACGGTCGTTATAGTGGTGATAACGGTTGTTATAGTCGCGATAATGTTTCTTACAGTGGTGATGATGGTTGTTCTGGTAGTGATAATGGTTGTTATAGTGGTGATAATGGTTTTTATAGTGTTGATAATGGTTGTTATAGTGATGATAATGGTTGTTGTAGTGGTGATAATGGTTGGTATAGTGGTGATAATGTTTGTTATAGTGGGGATAATGGTTGTTAGAGTGGTGATAATGGCTGTTATGGTGGTGATAATTGTTGTTATAGTGGTGATAATGGTCGTTATGGTGGTGGTAATCGTAGTGGTGATAATGGTCCTTATAGTGGTGATAATGGTTGTTATAGTGGTGATAATGGTTGTTATAGTGGGGACAATGGTTGTTATAGTGGCGATAGTGGTTGTTATGGTGGCGATAGTGGTTGTTATGGTGGTGATAATGGTTTTTATTGTGGTGATGATGGTTGTTGTAGTGGTGATAATGGTTATTATTGTGGTGATAACGGCTGTTATAGTGTTGATAATGGTCACTATAGTGCGGATAATGGTGGGTATGGTGGTGATAATGGTTGTTATGGTGGTGATAATGGTTGTTACAGTGGTGATAATGGTCGTTATAGTGGTGATCACGGTTGTTATAGTCGCGATAATGTTTCTTATAGTGGTGATGATGGTTGTTCTGGTAGTGATAATGGTTGTTATAGTGGTGATAATGGTTTTTATAGTGGTGATAATGGTTGTTATAGTGATGATAATGGTTGTTATAGTGGTGATAATGGTTGTTATAGTGGGGACAATGGTTATTATAGTGGTGATAATGGTTGTTATGGTGGTGATAATGTTTCTTATAGCAGTGATAATGGTTGTTATAGTGCTGATAATGGTTGTTATAGTGGCGATAATGGTTGTTATAGTGGCGATAATGTTTTTTATAGTGGGGATAATGGTTGTTATAGTGGTGATAATGGCTGTTATAGTGGTGATAATTGTTGTTATAGTGGTGGTAACGGTCGTTATAGTGGTGATAATGGTCCTTGTAGTGGTGATAATGGTTTTTATTGTGGTGATGATGGTTGTTGTAATGATGATAATGGTTGTTATAGTGGTGATAATGGTTGTTATAGTGGGGACAATGGTTGTTATAGTGGTGATAATGGTTGTTATTGTGGCGATAATGTTTTTTATAGTGGGGATAATGGTTGTTATAGTGGTGATAATGGTCCTTATGATGGTGATAGTGGTTGCTATAGTGGTGATAATGGCTATTATAGTGGTGGTAATGTTTCTTATAATGGTGATAATGGTTGTTCTAGTCGTGATAATGGTCGTTATAGTGGTGATAATGGTTGTTATAGTGGTGATAATGGTTGTTATAGTGGGTATAATGGTTGTTATAGTGGTGATAATGGTTGTTATAGTGGTGATAATGGTCCTTATAGAGGTGGTAATGGTTGTTATAGTGGTGATAATTGTTGTTATAGTGGTGATAATGGTTGTTATTGTGGTGATAATTGTTGTTATAGTGATGATAATGGTTGTTATAGTGGTGATAATGGTTGTTATAGTGGAGATAATGGTTGTTATAGTGGGGATAATGGTGGTTATGGTGGTGATAATGGTTATTATAGTTGTCTTAATGGTCCTTGTAGTGGTGATAATGGTCGTTATAGTGGTGATAATGGTCCTTGTAGTGGTGATAATGGTTTTTATTGTGGTGATGATGGTTGTCGTAGTGGTGATAAAGGTTGTTATGGTGATGATAATGGTAGTTGTAGTGGTGATAATGGTCATTATAGTGGTGATAATGGTTGTTATAGTAGTGATAATGGTTGCTATAGTGGTGATACTGGTTGCTATAGTGGTGATAGTGGTTGCTATAGTGGTGATACTGGTTGCTATAGTGGTGATAATAGTTGCTATAGTGGTGGTAATGGCTGTTATATTGGTGATAATGGTTGTTATAGTGGTGATAATGGTTGTTATAGTGGTGATACTGGTTGCTATAGTGGTGATAGTGGTTGCTATAGTGGTGATAATGGCTATTATAGTGGTGATAATTGTTGTTATATTGTTGATGATGGTTGTTCTAGTCGTGATAATGGTCGTTATAGTGGTGATAACGGTTGTTATAGTCGCGATAATGTTTCTTATAGTGGTGATGATGGTTGTTCTGGTAGTGATAATGGTTGTTATAGTGGTGATAATGGTTTTTATAGTGGTGATAATGGTTGTTATAGTGGTGATAATGGTTGTTATAGTGGTGATAATGGTTGTTATAGTGGGGATAATGGTGGTTATGGTGGTGATAATGGTTATTATAGTTGTCTTAATGGTCCTTGTAGTGGTGATAATGGTCGTTGTAGTGGTGATAATGGTTTTTATTGTGGTGATGATGGTTGTCGTAGTGGTGATAAAGGTTGTTATGGTGATGATAATGGTAGTTGTAGTGGTGATAATGGTCATTATAGTGGTGATAATGGTTGTTATAGTGGTGATAATGGTTGCTATAATGGTGATACTGGTTGCTATAGTTGTGATAGTGGTTGCTATAGTGGTGATACTGGTTGCTATAGTGGTGATAATAGTTGCTATAGTGGTGGTAATGGCTGTTATAGTGGTGATCATTGTTGTTATAGTGTTGATGATGGTTGTTCTAGTCGTGATAATGGTCGTTATAGTGGTGATAACGGTTGTTATAGTCGCGATAATGTTTCTTATAGTGGTGATGATGGTTGTTCTGGTAGTGATAATGGTTGTTATAGTGGTGATAATGGTTTTTATAGTGGTGATAATGGTTGTTATAGTGATGATAATGGTTGTTATAGTGGTGATAATGGTTGTTATAGTGGGGACAATGGTTATTATAGTGGTGATAATGGTTGTTATGGTGGTGATAATGTTTCTTATAGCAGTGATAATGGTTGTTATAGTGCTGATAATGGTTGTTATAGTGGTGATAATGGTTGTTATTGTGGCGATAATGTTTTTTATAGTGGGGATAATGGTTGTTATAGTGGTGATAATGGTCCTTATGATGGTGATAGTGGTTGCTGTAGTGGTGATAATGGCTATTATAGTGGTGGTAATGTTTCTTATAATGGTGATAATGGTTGTTCTAGTCGTGATAATGGTCGTTATAGTGGTGATAATGGTTGTTATAGTGGTGATAATGGTTGTTATAGTGGGGATAATGGTTGTTATAGTGGTGATAATGGTTGTTATAGTGGTGATAATGGTCCTTATAGAGGTGATAATGGTTGTTATAGTGGTGATAATTGTTGTTATAGTGGTGATAATGGTTGTTATTGTGGTGATAATTGTTGTTATAGTGATGATAATGGTTGTTATAGTGGTGATAATGGTTGTTATAGTGGAGATAATGGTTGTTATAGTGGGGATAATGGTGGTTATGGTGGTGATAATGGTTATTATAGTTGTCTTAATGGTCCTTGTAGTGGTGATAATGGTCGTTATAGTGGTGATAATGGTCCTCGTAGTGGTGATAATGGTTTTTATTGTGGTGATGACGGTTGTTGTAGTGGTGATAAAGGTTGTTATGGTGATGATAATGGTAGTTGTAGTGGTGATAATGGTCATTATAGTGGTGATAATGGTTGTTATAGTGGTGATAATGGTTGCTATAGTGGTGATACTGGTTGCTATAGTGGTGATAGTGGTTGCTATAGTGGTGATACTGGTTGCTATAGTGGTGATAATAGTTGCTATAGTGGTGGTAATGGCTGTTATATTGGTGATAATGGTTGTTATAGTGGTGATAATGGTTGTTATAGTGGTGATAACGGTTGTTATAGTCGCGATAATGTTTCTTATAGTGGTGATGATGGTTGTTCTGGTAGTGATAATGGTTGTTATAGTGGTGATAATGGTTTTTATAGTGGTGATAATGGTTGTTATAGTGGTGATAATGGTTGTTATAGTGGTGATAATGGTTGTTATAGTGGGGATAATGGTGGTTATGGTGGTGATAATGGTTATTATAGTTGTCTTAATGGTCCTTGTAGTGGTGATAATGGTCGTTGTAGTGGTGATAATGGTTTTTATTGTGGTGATGATGGTTGTCGTAGTGGTGATAAAGGTTGTTATGGTGATGATAATGGTAGTTGTAGTGGTGATAATGGTCATTATAGTGGTGATAATGGTTGTTATAGTGGTGATAATGGTTGCTATAATGGTGATACTGGTTGCTATAGTTGTGATAGTGGTTGCTATAGTGGTGATACTGGTTGCTATAGTGGTGATAATAGTTGCTATAGTGGTGGTAATGGCTGTTATAGTGGTGATCATTGTTGTTATAGTGTTGATGATGGTTGTTCTAGTCGTGATAATGGTCGTTATAGTGGTGATAACGGTTGTTATAGTCGCGATAATGTTTCTTATAGTGGTGATGATGGTTGTTCTGGTAGTGATAATGGTTGTTATAGTGGTGATAATGGTTTTTATAGTGGTGATAATGGTTGTTATAGTGATGATAATGGTTGTTATAGTGGTGATAATGGTTGTTATAGTGGGGACAATGGTTATTATAGTGGTGATAATGGTTGTTATGGTGGTGATAATGTTTCTTATAGCAGTGATAATGGTTGTTATAGTGCTGATAATGGTTGTTATAGTGGTGATAATGGTTGTTATTGTGGCGATAATGTTTTTTATAGTGGGGATAATGGTTGTTATAGTGGTGATAATGGTCCTTATGATGGTGATAGTGGTTGCTGTAGTGGTGATAATGGCTATTATAGTGGTGGTAATGTTTCTTATAATGGTGATAATGGTTGTTCTAGTCGTGATAATGGTCGTTATAGTGGTGATAATGGTTGTTATAGTGGTGATAATGGTTGTTATAGTGGGGATAATGGTTGTTATAGTGGTGATAATGGTTGTTATAGTGGTGATAATGGTCCTTATAGAGGTGATAATGGTTGTTATAGTGGTGATAATTGTTGTTATAGTGGTGATAATGGTTGTTATTGTGGTGATAATTGTTGTTATAGTGATGATAATGGTTGTTATAGTGGTGATAATGGTTGTTATAGTGGAGATAATGGTTGTTATAGTGGGGATAATGGTGGTTATGGTGGTGATAATGGTTATTATAGTTGTCTTAATGGTCCTTGTAGTGGTGATAATGGTCGTTATAGTGGTGATAATGGTCCTTGTAGTGGTGATAATGGTTTTTATTGTGGTGATGACGGTTGTCGTAGTGGTGATAAAGGTTGTTATGGTGATGATAATGGTAGTTGTAGTGGTGATAATGGTCATTATAGTGGTGATAATGGTTGTTATAGTGGTGATAATGGTTGCTATAGTGGTGATACTGGTTGCTATAGTGGTGATAGTGGTTGCTATAGTGGTGATACTGGTTGCTATAGTGGTGATAATAGTTGCTATAGTGGTGGTAATGGCTGTTATATTGGTGATAATGGTTGTTATAGTGGTGATAATGGTTGTTATAGTGGTGATACTGGTTGCTATAGTGGTGATAGTGGTTGCTATAGTGGTGATAATGGCTATTATAGTGGTGATAATTGTTGTTATAGTGTTGATGATGGTTGTTCTAGTCGTGATAATGGTCGTTATAGTGGTGATAACGGTTGTTATAGTCGCGATAATGTTTCTTATAGTGGTGATGATGGTTGTTCTGGTAGTGATAATGGTTGTTATAGTGGTGATAATGGTTTTTATAGTGGTGATAATGGTTGTTATAGTGATGATAATGGTTGTTATAGTGGTGATAATGGTTGTTATAGTGGTGATAATGGTTGTTATAGTGGGGATAATGGTGGTTATGGTGGTGATAATGGTTATTATAGTTGTCTTAATGGTCCTTGTAGTGGTGATAATGGTCGTTGTAGTGGTGATAATGGTCTTTATTGTGGTGATGATGGTTGTCGTAGTGGTGATAAAGGTTGTTATGGTGATGATAATGGTAGTTGTAGTGGTGATAATGGTCATTATAGTGGTGATAATGGTTGTTATAGTGGTGATAATGGTTGCGCTAATGGTGATACTGGTTGCTATAGTTGTGATAGTGGTTGCTATAGTGGTGATACTGGTTGCTATAGTGGTGATAATAGTTGCTATAGTGGTGGTAATGGCTGTTATAGTGGTGATCATTGTTGTTATAGTGTTGATGATGGTTGTTCTAGTCGTGATAATGGTCGTTATAGTGGTGATAACGGTTGTTATAGTCGCGATAATGTTTCTTATAGTGGTGATGATGGTTGTTCTGGTAGTGATAATGGTTGTTATAGTGGTGATAATGGTTTTTATAGTGGTGATAATGGTTGTTATAGTGATGATAATGGTGGTTATAGTGGTGATAATGGTTGTTATAGTGGTGATAATTGTCCTTATAGAGGTGATAATGGTTGTTATAGTGGCGATAATGGTTGTTATAGTGGGGACAATGGTTGCTATAGTGGTGGTAATGGCTGTTATAGTGGTGATAATGGTTGTTATAGTGGTGGTAATGGTTGTTATAGAGGTGATGATGGTTGTTATAGTGCTGATAATGGTTGTTATAGTGGCGATAATGTTTTTTATAGTGGGGATAATGGTTGTTATAGTGGTGATAATGGTTGTTACAGTGGTGATAATTGTCCTTATAGAGGTGATAATGGTGTTATAGTGGTGATAATGGTTGTTATAGTGGTGGTAATGGTCCTTATAGAGGTGATAATGGTTGTTGTGGTGGTGATAATGGTTGTTATAGTGGCGATAATGTTTGTTATAGTGAGGATAATGGTTGTTAGAGTGGTGATAATGGCTGTTATAGTGGTGATAATTGTTGCTATAGTGGTGATATTGGTCGTTATGGTGGTGGTAATCGTAGTGGTGATAATGGTCCTTATAGTGGTGATAATGGTTGTTATAGTGGTGATAATGGTTGTTATAGTGGGGACAATGGTTGTTATAGTGGCGATAGTGGTTGTTATGGTGGCGATAGTGGTTGTTATGGTGGTGATAATGGTTTTTATTGTGGTGATGATGGTTGTTGTAGTGGTGATAATGGTTATTATTGTGGTGATAGCGGCTGTTATAGTGTTGATAATGGTCACGATAGTGCGGATAATGGTGGGTATGGTGGTGATAATGGTTGTTATGGTGGTGATAATGGTTGTTACAGTGGTGATAATGGTTGTTATAGAGGTGATAATGGTTGTTGTAGTGGTGATAATGGTTGTTATAGTGGTGGTAATGGTTGTTATAGTGGTGACAATAGTTGTTATAGTGGTGATAATGGTTGTTATAGTGGGGACAATTGTTGCTATAGTGGTGATAATGGTTGTTATAGTGGCGATAGTGGTTGTTAGAGTGGTGATAATGGCTCTTATAGTGGTGATAATGGTTGTTATAGTGGTGATAATGGTCGTTATAGTGGTGGTAATCGTCGTTATATTGGTGATAATGGTTGTTATTGTGGTGATAATGGTTGTTATAGTGGTGATAATGGTCCTTATAATGGTGATAATGGTTGTTATAGTGGTGATAATGGTTGTTATAGTGAGGACAATGGTTGTTATAGTGGTGAAAATGGTTGTTATAGTGGCGATAATGTTTTTTATAGTGGGGATAATGGTTGTTATAGTGGTGATAATGGCTGTTATAGTGGTGATAATGGTTGTTATAGTGGTGGTAACGGTCGTTATAGTGGTGATAATGGTCCTTGTAGTGGTGATAATGGTTTTTATTGTGGTGATAATTGTTGTTATAGTGGTGATAATGGTTGTTATTGTGGTGATAATTGTTGTTATAGTGATGATAATGGTTGTTATAGTGGTGATAATGGTTGTTATAGTGGGGATAATGGTGGTTATGGTGGTGATAATGGTTATTATAGTTGTCTTAATGGTCCTTGTAGTGGTGATAATGGTCGTTATAGTGGTGATAATGGTCCTTGTAGTGGTGATAATGGTTTTTATTGTGGTGATGATGGTTGTCGTAGTGGTGATAAAGGTTGTTATGGTGATGATAATGGTAGTTGTAGTGGTGATAATGGTCATTATAGTGGTGATAATGGTTGTTATAGTAGTGATAATGGTTGCTATAGTGGTGATACTGGTTGCTATAGTGGTGATAGTGGTTGCTATAGTGGTGATACTGGTTGCTATAGTGGTGATAATAGTTGCTATAGTGGTGGTAATGGCTGTTATATTGGTGATAATGGTTGTTATAGTGGTGATAATGGTTGTTATAGTGGTGATACTGGTTGCTATAGTGGTGATAGTGGTTGCTATAGTGGTGATAATGGCTATTATAGTGGTGATAATTGTTGTTATAGTGTTGATGATGGTTGTTCTAGTCGTGATAATGGTCGTTATAGTGGTGATAACGGTTGTTATAGTCGCGATAATGTTTCTTATAGTGGTGATGATGGTTGTTCTGGTAGTGATAATGGTTGTTATAGTGGTGATAATGGTTTTTATAGTGGTGATAATGGTTGTTATAGTGATGATAATGGTTGTTATAGTGGTGATAATGGTTGTTATAGTGGTGATAATGGTTGTTATAGTGGGGATAATGGTGGTTATGGTGGTGATAATGGTTATTATAGTTGTCTTAATGGTCCTTGTAGTGGTGATAATGGTCGTTGTAGTGGTGATAATGGTTTTTATTGTGGTGATGATGGTTGTCGTAGTGGTGATAAAGGTTGTTATGGTGATGATAATGGTAGTTGTAGTGGTGATAATGGTCATTATAGTGGTGATAATGGTTGTTATAGTGGTGATAATGGTTGCTATAATGGTGATACTGGTTGCTATAGTTGTGATAGTGGTTGCTATAGTGGTGATACTGGTTGCTATAGTGGTGATAATAGTTGCTATAGTGGTGGTAATGGCTGTTATAGTGTTGATGATGGTTGTTCTAGTCGTGATAATGGTCGTTATAGTGGTGATAACGGTTGTTATAGTCGCGATAATGTTTCTTATAGTGGTGATGATGGTTGTTCTGGTAGTGATAATGGTTGTTATAGTGGTGATAATGGTTTTTATAGTGGTGATAATGGTTGTTATAGTGATGATAATGGTTGTTATAGTGGTGATAATGGTTGTTATAGTGGGGACAATGGTTATTATAGTGGTGATAATGGTTGTTATGGTGGTGATAATGTTTCTTATAGCAGTGATAATGGTTGTTATAGTGCTGATAATGGTTGTTATAGTGGCGATAATGGTTGTTATAGTGGCGATAATGTTTTTTATAGTGGGGATAATGGTTGTTATAGTGGTGATAATGGCTGTCATAGTGGTGATAATTGTTGTTATAGTGGTGGTAACGGTCGTTATAGTGGTGATAATGGTCCTTGTAGTGGTGATAATGGTTTTTATTGTGGTGATGATGGTTGTTGTAGTGATGATAATGGTTGTTATAGTGGTGATAATGGTTGTTCTAGTCGTGATAATGGTCGTTATAGTGGTGATAATGGTTGTTATAGTGGTGATAATGGTTGTTATAGTGGGGATAATGGTTGTTATAGTGGTGATAATGGTTGTTATAGTGGTGATAATGGTCCTTATAGAGGTGATAATGGTTGTTATAGTGGTGATAATTGTTGTTATAGTGGTGATAGTGGTTGCTATAGTGGTGATAATGGCTATTATAGTGGAGGTAATGTTTCTTATAATGGTGATAATGGTTGTTCTAGTCGTGATAATGGTCGTTATAGTGGTGATAATGGTTGTTATAGTGGTGATAATGGTTGTTATAGTGGGGATAATGGTTGTTATAGTGGTGATAATGGTTGTTATAGTGGTGATAATGGTCCTTATAGAGGTGATAATGGTTGTTATAGTGGTGATAATTGTTGTTATAGTGGTGATAATGGTTGTTATTGTGGTGATAATTGTTGTTATAGTGATGATAATGGTTGTTATAGTGGTGATAATGGTTGTTATTGTGGCGATAATGTTTTTTATAGTGGGGATAATGGTTGTTATAGTGGTGATAATGGTCCTTATGATGGTGATAGTGGTTGCTATAGTGGTGATAATGGCTATTATAGTGGTGGTAATGTTTCTTATAATGGTGATAATGGTTGTTCTAGTCGTGATAATGGTCGTTATAGTGGTGATAATGGTTGTTATAGTGGTGATAATGGTTGTTATAGTGGTGATAATGGTCATTATAGTGGTGATAATGGTTGTTATAGTGGTGATAATGGTTGCTATAGTGGTGATACTGGTTGCTATAGTGGTGATAGTGGTTGCTATAGTGGTGATACTGGTTGCTATCGTGGTGATAATAGTTGCTATAGTGGTGGTAATGGCTGTTATATTGGTGATAATGGTTGTTATAGTGGTGATAATGGTTGTTATAGTGGTGATACTGGTTGCTATAGTGGTGATAGTGGTTGCTATAGTGGTGATAATGGCTATTATAGTGGTGATAATTGTTGTTATAGTGTTGATGATGGTTGTTCTAGTCGTGATAATGGTCGTTATAGTGGTGATAACGGTTGTTACAGTCGCGATAATGTTTCTTATAGTGGTGATGATGGTTGTTCTGGTAGTGATAATGGTTGTTATAGTGGTGATAATGGTTTTTATAGTGGTGATAATGGTTGTTATAGTGATGATAATGGTTGTTATAGTGGTGATAATGGTTGTTATAGTGGTGATAATGGTTGTTATAGTGGGGATAATGGTGGTTATGGTGGTGATAATGGTTATTATAGTTGTCTTAATGGTCCTTGTAGTGGTGATAATGGTCGTTGTAGTGGTGATAATGGTTTTTATTGTGGTGATGATGGTTGTCGTAGTGGTGATAAAGGTTGTTATGGTGATGATAATGGTAGTTGTAGTGGTGATAATGGTCATTATAGTGGTGATAATGGTTGTTATAGTGGTGATAATGGTTGCGCTAATGGTGATACTGGTTGCTATAGTTGTGATAGTGGTTGCTATAGTGGTGATACTGGTTGCTATAGTGGTGATAATAGTTGCTATAGTGGTGGTAATGGCTGTTATAGTGGTGATCATTGTTGTTATAGTGTTGATGATGGTTGTTCTAGTCGTGATAATGGTCGTTATAGTGGTGATAACGGTTGTTATAGTCGCGATAATGTTTCTTATAGTGGTGATGATGGTTGTTCTGGTAGTGATAATGGTTGTTATAGTGGTGATAATGGTTTTTATAGTGGTGATAATGGTTGTTATAGTGATGATAATGGTGGTTATAGTGGTGATAATGGTTGTTATAGTGGTGATAATTGTCCTTATAGAGGTGATAATGGTTGTTATAGTGGCGATAATGGTTGTTATAGTGGGGACAATGGTTGCTATAGTGGTGGTAATGGCTGTTATAGTGGTGATAATGGTTGTTATAGTGGTGGTAATGGTTGTTATAGAGGTGATGATGGTTGTTATAGTGCTGATAATGGTTGTTATAGTGGCGATAATGTTTTTTATAGTGGGGATAATGGTTGTTATAGTGGTGATAATGGTTGTTACAGTGGTGATAATTGTCCTTATAGAGGTGTGATAATGGTGTTATAGTGGTGATAATGGTTGTTATAGTGGTGGTAATGGTCCTTATAGAGGTGATAATGGTTGTTGTAGTGGTGATAATGGTTGTTATAGTGGCGATAATGTTTGTTATAGTGAGGATAATGGTTGTTAGAGTGGTGATAATGGCTGTTATAGTGGTGATAATTGTTGTTATAGTGGTGATATTGGTCGTTATGGTGGTGGTAATCGTAGTGGTGATAATGGTCCTTATAGTGGTGATAATGGTTGTTATAGTGGTGATAATGGTTGTTATAGTGGGGACAATGGTTGTTATAGTGGCGATAGTGGTTGTTATGGTGGCGATAGTGGATGTTATGGTGGTGATAATGGTTTTTATTGTGGTGATGATGGTTGTTGTAGTGGTGATAATGGTTATTATTGTGGTGATAGCGGCTGTTATAGTGTTGATAATGGTCACTATAGTGCGGATAATGGTGGGTATGGTGGTGATAATGGTTGTTATGGTGGTGATAATGGTTGTTACAGTGGTGATAATGGTTGTTATAGAGGTGATAATGGTTGTTGTAGTGGTGATAATGGTTGTTATAGTGGTGGTAATGGTTGTTATAGTGGTGACAATAGTTGTTATAGTGGTGATAATGGTTGTTATAGTGGGGACAATGGTTGTTATAGTGGTGATAATGGTTGTTATTGTGGCGATAATGTTTTTTATAGTGGGGATAATGGTTGTTATAGTGGTGATAATGGTTGTTATGGTGGTGATAATGTTTCTTATAGCAGTGATAATGGTTGTTATAGTGCTGATAATGGTTGTTATAGTGGCGATAATGGTTGTTATAGTGGCGATAATGTTTTTTATAGTGGGGATAATGGTTGTTATAGTGGTGATAATGGCTGTTATAGTGGTGATAATTGTTGTTATAGTGGTGGTAACGGTCGTTATAGTGGTGATAATGTTTTTTATAGTGGGGATAATGGTTGTTATAGTGGTGATAATGGCTGTTATAGTGGTGATAATGGTTGTTATAGTGGTGGTAACGGTTGTTATAGTGGGGACAACGGTTGTTATAGTGGTGATAATGGTTGTTATTGTGGCGATAATGTTTTTTATAGTGGGGATAATGGTTGTTATAGTGGTGATAATGGTCCTTATGATGGTGATAGTGGTTGCTATAGTGGTGATAATGGCTATTATAGTGGTGGTAATGTTTCTTATAATGGTGATAATGGTTGTTCTAGTCGTGATAATGGTCGTTATAGTGGTGATAATGGTTGTTATAGTGGTGATAATGGTCCTTATGATGGTGATAGTGGTTGCTATAGTGGTGATAATGGCTATTATAGTGGTGGTAATGTTTCTTATAATGGTGATAATGGTTGTTCTAGTCGTGATAATGGTCGTTATAGTGGTGATAATGGTTGTTATAGTGGTAATAATGGTTGTTATAGTGGGGATAATGGTCGTTATAGTGGTGATAATGGTTGTTATAGTGGTGATAATGGTTGTTATAGTGGGGATAATGGTTGTTATAGTGGTGATAATGGTTGTTATAGTGGTGATAATGGTCCTTATAGAGGTGATAATGGTTGTTATAGTGGTGATAATTGTTGTTATAGTGGTGATAGTGGTTGCTATAGTGGTGATAATGGCTATTATAGTGGAGGTAATGTTTCTTATAATGGTGATAATGGTTGTTCTAGTCGTGATAATGGTCGTTATAGTGGTGATAATGGTTGTTATAGTGGTGATAATGGTTGTTATAGTGGGGATAATGGTTGTTATAGTGGTGATAATGGTTGTTATAGTGGTGATAATGGTCCTTATAGAGGTGATAATGGTTGTTATAGTGGTGATAATTGTTGTTATAGTGGTGATAATGGTTGTTATTGTGGTGATAATTGTTGTTATAGTGATGATAATGGTTGTTATAGTGGTGATAATGGTTGTTATTGTGGCGATAATGTTTTTTATACTGGGGATAATGGTTGTTATAGTGGTGATAATGGTCCTTATGATGGTGATAGTGGTTGCTATAGTGGTGATAATGGCTATTATAGTGGTGGTAATGTTTCTTATAATGGTGATAATGGTTGTTCTAGTCGTGATAATGGTCGTTATAGTGGTGATAATGGTTGTTATAGTGGTGATAATGGTTGTTATAGTGGTGATAATGGTCATTATAGTGGTGATAATGGTTGTTATAGTGGTGATAATGGTTGCTATAGTGGTGATACTGGTTGCTATAGTGGTGATAGTGGTTGCTATAGTGGTGATACTGGTTGCTATCGTGGTGATAATAGTTGCTATAGTGGTGGTAATGGCTGTTATATTGGTGATAATGGTTGTTATAGTGGTGATAATGGTTGTTATAGTGGTGATACTGGTTGCTATAGTGGTGATAGTGGTTGCTATAGTGGTGATAATGGCTATTATAGTGGTGATAATTGTTGTTATAGTGTTGATGATGGTTGTTCTAGTCGTGATAATGGTCGTTATAGTGGTGATAACGGTTGTTACAGTCGCGATAATGTTTCTTATAGTGGTGATGATGGTTGTTCTGGTAGTGATAATGGTTGTTATAGTGGTGATAATGGTTTTTATAGTGGTGATAATGGTTGTTATAGTGATGATAATGGTTGTTATAGTGGTGATAATGGTTGTTATAGTGGTGATAATGGTTGTTATAGTGGGGATAATGGTGGTTATGGTGGTGATAATGGTTATTATAGTTGTCTTAATGGTCCTTGTAGTGGTGATAATGGTCGTTGTAGTGGTGATAATGGTTTTTATTGTGGTGATGATGGTTGTCGTAGTGGTGATAAAGGTTGTTATGGTGATGATAATGGTAGTTGTAGTGGTGATAATGGTCATTATAGTGGTGATAATGGTTGTTATAGTGGTGATAATGGTTGCGCTAATGGTGATACTGGTTGCTATAGTTGTGATAGTGGTTGCTATAGTGGTGATACTGGTTGCTATAGTGGTGATAATAGTTGCTATAGTGGTGGTAATGGCTGTTATAGTGGTGATCATTGTTGTTATAGTGTTGATGATGGTTGTTCTAGTCGTGATAATGGTCGTTATAGTGGTGATAACGGTTGTTATAGTCGCGATAATGTTTCTTATAGTGGTGATGATGGTTGTTCTGGTAGTGATAATGGTTGTTATAGTGGTGATAATGGTTTTTATAGTGGTGATAATGGTTGTTATAGTGATGATAATGGTGGTTATAGTGGTGATAATGGTTGTTATAGTGGTGATAATTGTCCTTATAGAGGTGATAATGGTTGTTATAGTGGCGATAATGGTTGTTATAGTGGGGACAATGGTTGCTATAGTGGTGGTAATGGCTGTTATAGTGGTGATAATGGTTGTTATAGTGGTGGTAATGGTTGTTATAGAGGTGATGATGGTTGTTATAGTGCTGATAATGGTTGTTATAGTGGCGATAATGTTTTTTATAGTGGGGATAATGGTTGTTATAGTGGTGATAATGGTTGTTACAGTGGTGATAATTGTCCTTATAGAGGTGTGATAATGGTGTTATAGTGGTGATAATGGTTGTTATAGTGGTGGTAATGGTCCTTATAGAGGTGATAATGGTTGTTGTAGTGGTGATAATGGTTGTTATAGTGGCGATAATGTTTGTTATAGTGAGGATAATGGTTGTTAGAGTGGTGATAATGGCTGTTATAGTGGTGATAATTGTTGTTATAGTGGTGATATTGGTCGTTATGGTGGTGGTAATCGTAGTGGTGATAATGGTCCTTATAGTGGTGATAATGGTTGTTATAGTGGTGATAATGGTTGTTATAGTGGGGACAATGGTTGTTATAGTGGCGATAGTGGTTGTTATGGTGGCGATAGTGGATGTTATGGTGGTGATAATGGTTTTTATTGTGGTGATGATGGTTGTTGTAGTGGTGATAATGGTTATTATTGTGGTGATAGCGGCTGTTATAGTGTTGATAATGGTCACTATAGTGCGGATAATGGTGGGTATGGTGGTGATAATGGTTGTTATGGTGGTGATAATGGTTGTTACAGTGGTGATAATGGTTGTTATAGAGGTGATAATGGTTGTTGTAGTGGTGATAATGGTTGTTATAGTGGTGGTAATGGTTGTTATAGTGGTGACAATAGTTGTTATAGTGGTGATAATGGTTGTTATAGTGGGGACAATGGTTGTTATAGTGGTGATAATGGTTGTTATTGTGGCGATAATGTTTTTTATAGTGGGGATAATGGTTGTTATAGTGGTGATAATGGTTGTTATGGTGGTGATAATGTTTCTTATAGCAGTGATAATGGTTGTTATAGTGCTGATAATGGTTGTTATAGTGGCGATAATGGTTGTTATAGTGGCGATAATGTTTTTTATAGTGGGGATAATGGTTGTTATAGTGGTGATAATGGCTGTTATAGTGGTGATAATTGTTGTTATAGTGGTGGTAACGGTCGTTATAGTGGTGATAATGTTTTTTATAGTGGGGATAATGGTTGTTATAGTGGTGATAATGGCTGTTATAGTGGTGATAATGGTTGTTATAGTGGTGGTAACGGTTGTTATAGTGGGGACAACGGTTGTTATAGTGGTGATAATGGTTGTTATTGTGGCGATAATGTTTTTTATAGTGGGGATAATGGTTGTTATAGTGGTGATAATGGTCCTTATGATGGTGATAGTGGTTGCTATAGTGGTGATAATGGCTATTATAGTGGTGGTAATGTTTCTTATAATGGTGATAATGGTTGTTCTAGTCGTGATAATGGTCGTTATAGTGGTGATAATGGTTGTTATAGTGGTGATAATGGTCCTTATGATGGTGATAGTGGTTGCTATAGTGGTGATAATGGCTATTATAGTGGTGGTAATGTTTCTTATAATGGTGATAATGGTTGTTCTAGTCGTGATAATGGTCGTTATAGTGGTGATAATGGTTGTTATAGTGGTAATAATGGTTGTTATAGTGGGGATAATGGTTGTTATAGTGGTGATAATGGTTGTTATAGTGGTGATAATGGTCCTTATAGAGGTGATAATGGTTGTTATAGTGGTGATAATTGTTGTTATAGTGGTGATAATGGTTGTTATTGTGGTGATAATTGTTGTTATAGTGATGATAATGGTTGTTATAGTGGTGATAATGGTTGTTATAGTGGAGATAATGGTTGTTATAGTGGGGATAATGGTGGTTATGGTGGTGATAATGGTTATTATAGTTGTCTTAATGGTCCTTGTAGTGGTGATAATGGTCGTTATAGTGGTGATAATGGTCCTTGTAGTGGTGATAATGGTTTTTATTGTGGTGATGATGGTTGTCGTAGTGGTGATAAAGGTTGTTATGGTGATGATAATGGTAGTTGTAGTGGTGATAATGGTCATTATAGTGGTGATAATGGTTGTTATAGTGGTGATAATGGTTGCTATAGTGGTGATACTGGTTGCTATAGTGGTGATAGTGGTTGCTATAGTGGTGATACTGGTTGCTATAGTGGTGATAATAGTTGCTATAGTGGTGGTAATGGCTGTTATATTGGTGATAATGGTTGTTATAGTGGTGATAATGGTTGTTATAGTGGTGATACTGGTTGCTATAGTGGTGATAGTGGTTGCTATAGTGGTGATAATGGCTATTATAGTGGTGATAATTGTTGTTATAGTGTTGATGATGGTTGTTCTAATCGTGATAATGGTCGTTATAGTGGTGATAACGGTTGTTATAGTCGCGATAATGTTTCTTATAGTGGTGATGATGGTTGTTCTGGTAGTGATAATGGTTGTTATAGTGGTGATAATGGTTTTTATAGTGGTGATAATGGTTGTTATAGTGATGATAATGGTTGTTATAGTGGTGATAATGGTTGTTATAGTGGTGATAATGGTTGTTATAGTGGGGATAAAGGTTGTTATGGTGATGATAATGGTAGTTGTAGTGGTGATAATGGTCATTATAGTGGTGATAATGGTTGTTATAGTGGTGATAATGGTTGCTATAATGGTGATACTGGTTGCTATAGTTGTGATAGTGGTTGCTATAGTGGTGATACTGGTTGCTATGGTGGTGATAATAGTTGCTATAGTGGTGGTAATGGCTGTTATAGTGGTGATCATTGTTGTTATAGTGTTGATGATGGTTGTTCTAGTCGTGATAATGGTCGTTATAGTGGTGATAACGGTTGTTATAGTCGCGATAATGTTTCTTATAGTGGTGATGATGGTTGTTCTGGTAGTGATAATGGTTGTTATAGTGGTGATAATGGTTTTTATAGTGGTGATAATGGTTGTTATAGTGATGATAATGGTTGTTATAGTGGTGATAATGGTTGTTATAGTGGGGACAATGGTTATTATAGTGGTGATAATGGTTGTTATGGTGGTGATAATGTTTCTTATAGCAGTGATAATGGTTGTTATAGTGGTCATAATGGTCCTTGTAGTGGTGATAATGGTCGTTACAGTGGTGAGAATGGTCCTTGTAGTGGTGATAATGGTTTTTATTGTGGTGATGATGGTTGTTGTAGTGGTGATAATGGTTAATATTGTGGTGATAACGGTTGTTATAGTGTTGATAATGGTCACTATAGTGCGGATAATGGTGGGTATGGTGGTGATAATGGTTGTTATGGTGGTGATAATGGTTGTTACAGTGGTGATAATGGTTGTTATAGAGGTGATAATGGTTGTGATAGTGGTGATAATGGTTGTTATAGTGGGGACAATGGTTGCTATAGTGGTGGTAATGGCTGTTATAGTGGTGATAATGGTTGTTATAGTGGTGGTAATGGTTGTTATAGTGGTGATAATGGTTGTTATAGTGCTGATAATGGTTGTTATAGTGGTGATAATTGTCCTTATAGAGGTGATAATGGTTGTTATAGTGGCGATAATGGTTGTTATAGTGGGGACAATGGTTGCTATAGTGGTGGTAATGGCTGTTATAGTGGTGATAATGGTTGTTATAGTGGTGGTAATGGTTGTTATAGTGGTGATAATGGTTGTTATAGTGCTGATAATGGTTGTTATAGTGGCGATAATGTTTTTTATAGTGGGGATAATGGTTGTTATAGTGGTGATAATGGTTGTTACAGTGGTGATAATTGTCCTTATAGAGGTGATAATGGTGTTATAGTGGTGATAATGGTTGTTATAGTGGTGGTAATGGTCCTTATAGAGGTGATAATGGTTGTTGTAGTGGTGATAATGGTTGTTATAGTGGCGATAATGTTTGTTATAGTCAGGATAATGGTTGTTAGAGTGGTGATAATGGCTGTTATAGTGGTGATAATTGTTGTTATAGTGGTGATATTGGTCGTTATGGTGGTGGTAATCGTAGTGGTGATAATGGTTGTTATAGTGGTGATAATGGTTGTTATACTGGGGACAATGGTTATTATAGTGGTGATAATGGTTGTTATGGTGGTGATAATGTTTCTTATAGCAGTGATAATGGTTGTTATAGTGGTCATAATGGTCCTTGTAGTGGTGATAATGGTCGTTATAGTGGTGATAATGGTCCTTGTAGTGGTGATAATGGTTTTTATTGTGGTGATGATGGTTGTTGTAGTGGTGATAATGGTCATTATTGTGGTGATAACGGTTGTTATAGTGTCGATAATGGTCACTATAGTGCGGATAATGGTGGGTATGGTGGTGATAATGGTTGTTATGGTGGTGATAATGGTTGTTACAGTGGTGATAATGGTTGTTATAGAGGTGATAATGGTTGTTATAGTGGTGATAATGTTTTTTATAGTGGGGATAATGGTTGTTATAGTGGTGATAATGGTTGTTATAGTGGTGATAATTGTCCTTATAGAGGTGATAATGGTTGTTATAGTGGTGATAATGGTTGTTATAGTGGGGACAATGGTTGCTATAGTGGTGGTAATGGCTGTTATAGTGGTGATAATGGTTGTTATAGTGGTGGTAATGGTTGTTATAGTGGTGATAATGGTTGTTATAGTGCTGATAATGGTTGTTATAGTGGCGGTAATGTTTTTTATAGTGGGGATAATGGTTGTTATAGTGGTGATAATGGTTGTTATAGTGGTGATAATGGTCATTATAGTGGTGATAATGGTTGTTATAGTGGTGATAATGGTTGCTATAATGGTGATACTGGTTGCTATAGTTGTGATAGTGGTTGCTATAGTGGTGATACTGGTTGCTATAGTGGTGATAATAGTTGCTATAGTGGTGGTAATGGCTGTTATAGTGGTGATCATTGTTGTTATAGTGTTGATGATGGTTGTTCTAGTCGTGATAATGGTCGTTATAGTGGTGATAACGGTTGTTATAGTCGCGATAATGTTTCTTATAGTGGTGATGATGGTTGTTCTGGTAGTGATAATGGTTGTTATAGTGGTGATAATGGTTTTTATAGTGGTGATAATGGTTGTTATAGTGATGATAATGGTTGTTATAGTGGTGATAATGGTTGTTATAGTGGGGACAATGGTTATTATAGTGGTGATAATGGTTGTTATGGTGGTGATAATGTTTCTTATAGCAGTGATAATGGTTGTTATAGTGGTCATAATGGTCCTTGTAGTGGTGATAATGGTCGTTACAGTGGTGATAATGGTCCTTGTAGTGGTGATAATGGTTTTTATTGTGGTGATGATGGTTGTTGTAGTGGTGATAATGGTTATTATTGTGGTGATAACGGTTGTTATAGTGTTGATAATGGTCACTATAGTGCGGATAATGGTGGGTATGGTGGTGATAATGGTTGTTATGGTGGTGATAATGGTTGTTACAGTGGTGATAATGGTTGTTATAGAGGTGATAATGGTTGTGATAGTGGTGATAATGGTTGTTATAGTGGGGACAATGGTTGCTATAGTGGTGGTAATGGCTGTTATAGTGGTGATAATGGTTGTTATAGTGGTGGTAATGGTTGTTATAGTGGTGATAATGGTTGTTATAGTGCTGATAATGGTTGTTATAGTGGTGATAATTGTCCTTATAGAGGTGATAATGGTTGTTATAGTGGCGATAATGGTTGTTATAGTGGGGACAATGGTTGCTATAGTGGTGGTAATGGCTGTTATAGTGGTGATAATGGTTGTTATAGTGGTGGTAATGGTTGTTATAGTGGTGATAATGGTTGTTATAGTGCTGATAATGGTTGTTATAGTGGCGATAATGTTTTTTATAGTGGGGATAATGGTTGTTATAGTGGTGATAATGGTTGTTACAGTGGTGATAATTGTCCTTATAAAGGTGATAATGGTGTTATAGTGGTGATAATGGTTGTTATAGTGGTGGTAATGGTCCTTATAGAGGTGATAATGGTTGTTGTAGTGGTGATAATGGTTGTTATAGTGGCGATAATGTTTGTTATAGTCAGGATAATGGTTGTTAGAGTGGTGATAATGGCTGTTATAGTGGTGATAATTGTTGTTATAGTGGTGATATTGGTCGTTATGGTGGTGGTAATCGTAGTGGTGATAATGGTTGTTATAGTGGTGATAATGGTTGTTATACTGGGGACAATGGTTATTATAGTGGTGATAATGGTTGTTATGGTGGTGATAATGTTTCTTATAGCAGTGATAATGGTTGTTATAGTGGTCATAATGGTCCTTGTAGTGGTGATAATGGTCGTTATAGTGGTGATAATGGTCCTTGTAGTGGTGACAATGGTTTTTATTGTGGTGATGATGGTTGTTGTAGTGGTGATAATGGTCATTATTGTGGTGATAACGGTTGTTATAGTGTCGATAATGGTCACTATAGTGCGGATAATGGTGGGTATGGTGGTGATAATGGTTGTTATGGTGGTGATAATGGTTGTTACAGTGGTGATAATGGTTGTTATAGAGGTGATAATGGTTGTTATAGTGGTGATAATGTTTTTTATAGTGGGGATAATGGTTGTTATAGTGGTGATAATGGTTGTTATAGTGGTGATAATTGTCCTTATAGAGGTGATAATGGTTGTTATAGTGGTGATAATGGTTGTTATAGTGGGGACAATGGTTGCTATAGTGGTGGTAATGGCTGTTATAGTGGTGATAATGGTTGTTATAGTGGTGGTAATGGTTGTTATAGTGGTGATAATGGTTGTTATAGTGCTGATAATGGTTGTTATAGTGGCGGTAATGTTTTTTATAGTGGGGATAATGGTTGTTATAGTGGTGATAATGGTTGTTATAGTGGTGATAATTGTCCTTATAGAGGTGATAATGGTGTTATAGTGGTGATAATGGTTGTTATAGTGGTGGTAATGGTCCTTATAGAGGTGATAATGGTTGTTGTAGTGGTGATAATGGTTGTTATAGTGGCGATAATGTTTGTTATAGTGAGGATAATGGTTGCTAGAGTGGTGATAATGGCTGTTATAGTGGTGATAATTGTTGTTATAGTGGTGATAATGGTCGTTATGGTGGTGGTAATCGTAGTGGTGATAATGGTCCTTATAGTGGTGATAATGGTTGTTATAGTGGTGATAATGGTTGTTATAGTGGGGACAATGGTTGTTATAGTGGCGATAGTGGTTGTTATGGTGGCGATAGTGGTTGTTATGGTGGTGATAATGGTTTTTATTGTGGTGATGATGGTTGTTGTAGTGGTGATAATGGTTATTATTGTGGTGATAGCGGCTGTTATAGTGTTGATAATGGTCACTATAGTGCGGATAATGGTGGGTATGGTGGTGATAATGGTTGTTATGGTGGTGATAATGGTTGTTACAGTGGTGATAATGGTTGTTATAGAGGTGATAATGGTTGTTGTAGTGGTGATAATGGTTGTTATAGTGGTGGTAATGGTTGTTATAGTGGTGATAATGGCTGTTATAGTAGTGATAATGGTTGTTATAGTGGTGGTAACGGTCGTTATAGTGGTGATAATGGTTGTTATAGTGGCGATAGTGGTTGTTAGAGTGGTGATAATGGCTCTTATAGTGGTGATAATGGTTGTTATAGTGGTGATAATGGTCGTTATAGTGGTGGTAATCGTCGTTATATTGGTGATAATGGTTGTTATTGTGGTGATAATGGTTGTTATAGTGGTGATAATGGTCCTTATAATGGTGATAATGGTTGTTATAGTGGTGATAATGGTTGTTATAGTGAGGACAATGGTTGTTATAGTGGTGATAATGGTTGTTATAGTGGTGATAATGGTTGTTATAGTGGCGATAATGTTTTTTATAGTGGGGATAATGGTTGTCATAGTGGTGATAATGGCTGTTATAGTAGTGATAATGGTTGTTACACTGGTGGTAACGGTCGTTATAGTGGTGATAATGGTCCTTGTAGTGGTGATAATGGTTTTTATTGTGGTGATGATGGTTGTTGTAGTGGTGATAATGGTTAATATTGTGGTGATAACGGTTGTTATAGTGTTGATAATGGTCACTATAGTGCGGATAATGGTGGGTATGGTGGTGATAATGGTTGTTATGGTGGTGATAATGGTTGTTACAGTGGTGATAATGGTTGTTATAGAGGTGATAATGGTTGTGATAGTGGTGATAATGGTTGTTATAGTGGGGACAATGGTTGCTATAGTGGTGGTAATGGCTGTTATAGTGGTGATAATGGTTGTTATAGTGGTGGTAATGGTTGTTATAGTGGTGATAATGGTTGTTATAGTGCTGATAATGGTTGTTATAGTGGTGATAATTGTCCTTATAGAGGTGATAATGGTTGTTATAGTGGCGATAATGGTTGTTATAGTGGGGACAATGGTTGCTATAGTGGTGGTAATGGCTGTTATAGTGGTGATAATGGTTGTTATAGTGGTGGTAATGGTTGTTATAGTGGTGATAATGGTTGTTATAGTGCTGATAATGGTTGTTATAGTGGCGATAATGTTTTTTATAGTGGGGATAATGGTTGTTATAGTGGTGATAATGGTTGTTACAGTGGTGATAATTGTCCTTATAGAGGTGATAATGGTGTTATAGTGGTGATAATGGTTGTTATAGTGGTGGTAATGGTCCTTATAGAGGTGATAATGGTTGTTGTAGTGGTGATAATGGTTGTTATAGTGGCGATAATGTTTGTTATAGTCAGGATAATGGTTGTTAGAGTGGTGATAATGGCTGTTATAGTGGTGATAATTGTTGTTATAGTGGTGATATTGGTCGTTATGGTGGTGGTAATCGTAGTGGTGATAATGGTTGTTATAGTGGTGATAATGGTTGTTATACTGGGGACAATGGTTATTATAGTGGTGATAATGGTTGTTATGGTGGTGATAATGTTTCTTATAGCAGTGATAATGGTTGTTATAGTGGTCATAATGGTCCTTGTAGTGGTGATAATGGTCGTTATAGTGGTGATAATGGTCCTTGTAGTGGTGATAATGGTTTTTATTGTGGTGATGATGGTTGTTGTAGTGGTGATAATGGTCATTATTGTGGTGATAACGGTTGTTATAGTGTCGATAATGGTCACTATAGTGCGGATAATGGTGGGTATGGTGGTGATAATGGTTGTTATGGTGGTGATAATGGTTGTTACAGTGGTGATAATGGTTGTTATAGAGGTGATAATGGTTGTTATAGTGGTGATAATGTTTTTTATAGTGGGGATAATGGTTGTTATAGTGGTGATAATGGTTGTTATAGTGGTGATAATTGTCCTTATAGAGGTGATAATGGTTGTTATAGTGGTGATAATGGTTGTTATAGTGGGGACAATGGTTGCTATAGTGGTGGTAATGGCTGTTATAGTGGTGATAATGGTTGTTATAGTGGTGGTAATGGTTGTTATAGTGGTGATAATGGTTGTTATAGTGCTGATAATGGTTGTTATAGTGGCGGTAATGTTTTTTATAGTGGGGATAATGGTTGTTATAGTGGTGATAATGGTTGTTATAGTGGTGATAATGGTCATTATAGTGGTGATAATGGTTGTTATAGTGGTGATAATGGTTGCTATAATGGTGATACTGGTTGCTATAGTTGTGATAGTGGTTGCTATAGTGGTGATACTGGTTGCTATAGTGGTGATAATAGTTGCTATAGTGGTGGTAATGGCTGTTATAGTGGTGATCATTGTTGTTATAGTGTTGATGATGGTTGTTCTAGTCGTGATAATGGTCGTTATAGTGGTGATAACGGTTGTTATAGTCGCGATAATGTTTCTTATAGTGGTGATGATGGTTGTTCTGGTAGTGATAATGGTTGTTATAGTGGTGATAATGGTTTTTATAGTGGTGATAATGGTTGTTATAGTGATGATAATGGTTGTTATAGTGGTGATAATGGTTGTTATAGTGGGGACAATGGTTATTATAGTGGTGATAATGGTTGTTATGGTGGTGATAATGTTTCTTATAGCAGTGATAATGGTTGTTATAGTGGTCATAATGGTCCTTGTAGTGGTGATAATGGTCGTTACAGTGGTGATAATGGTCCTTGTAGTGGTGATAATGGTTTTTATTGTGGTGATGATGGTTGTTGTAGTGGTGATAATGGTTATTATTGTGGTGATAACGGTTGTTATAGTGTTGATAATGGTCACTATAGTGCGGATAATGGTGGGTATGGTGGTGATAATGGTTGTTATGGTGGTGATAATGGTTGTTACAGTGGTGATAATGGTTGTTATAGAGGTGATAATGGTTGTGATAGTGGTGATAATGGTTGTTATAGTGGGGACAATGGTTGCTATAGTGGTGGTAATGGCTGTTATAGTGGTGATAATGGTTGTTATAGTGGTGGTAATGGTTGTTATAGTGGTGATAATGGTTGTTATAGTGCTGATAATGGTTGTTATAGTGGTGATAATTGTCCTTATAGAGGTGATAATGGTTGTTATAGTGGCGATAATGGTTGTTATAGTGGGGACAATGGTTGCTATAGTGGTGGTAATGGCTGTTATAGTGGTGATAATGGTTGTTATAGTGGTGGTAATGGTTGTTATAGTGGTGATAATGGTTGTTATAGTGCTGATAATGGTTGTTATAGTGGCGATAATGTTTTTTATAGTGGGGATAATGGTTGTTATAGTGGTGATAATGGTTGTTACAGTGGTGATAATTGTCCTTATAGAGGTGATAATGGTGTTATAGTGGTGATAATGGTTGTTATAGTGGTGGTAATGGTCCTTATAGAGGTGATAATGGTTGTTGTAGTGGTGATAATGGTTGTTATAGTGGCGATAATGTTTGTTATAGTCAGGATAATGGTTGTTAGAGTGGTGATAATGGCTGTTATAGTGGTGATAATTGTTGTTATAGTGGTGATATTGGTCGTTATGGTGGTGGTAATCGTAGTGGTGATAATGGTTGTTATAGTGGTGATAATGGTTGTTATACTGGGGACAATGGTTATTATAGTGGTGATAATGGTTGTTATGGTGGTGATAATGTTTCTTATAGCAGTGATAATGGTTGTTATAGTGGTCATAATGGTCCTTGTAGTGGTGATAATGGTCGTTATAGTGGTGATAATGGTCCTTGTAGTGGTGACAATGGTTTTTATTGTGGTGATGATGGTTGTTGTAGTGGTGATAATGGTCATTATTGTGGTGATAACGGTTGTTATAGTGTCGATAATGGTCACTATAGTGCGGATAATGGTGGGTATGGTGGTGATAATGGTTGTTATGGTGGTGATAATGGTTGTTACAGTGGTGATAATGGTTGTTATAGAGGTGATAATGGTTGTTATAGTGGTGATAATGTTTTTTATAGTGGGGATAATGGTTGTTATAGTGGTGATAATGGTTGTTATAGTGGTGATAATTGTCCTTATAGAGGTGATAATGGTTGTTATAGTGGCGATAATGTTTGTTATAGTGAGGATAATGGTTGCTAGAGTGGTGATAATGGCTGTTATAGTGGTGATAATTGTTGTTATAGTGGTGATAATGGTCGTTATGGTGGTGGTAATCGTAGTGGTGATAATGGTCCTTATAGTGGTGATAATGGTTGTTATAGTGGTGATAATGGTTGTTATAGTGGGGACAATGGTTGTTATAGTGGCGATAGTGGTTGTTATGGTGGCGATAGTGGTTGTTATGGTGGTGATAATGGTTTTTATTGTGGTGATGATGGTTGTTGTAGTGGTGATAATGGTTATTATTGTGGTGATAGCGGCTGTTATAGTGTTGATAATGGTCACTATAGTGCGGATAATGGTGGGTATGGTGGTGATAATGGTTGTTATGGTGGTGATAATGGTTGTTACAGTGGTGATAATGGTTGTTATAGAGGTGATAATGGTTGTTGTAGTGGTGATAATGGTTGTTATAGTGGTGGTAATGGTTGTTATAGTGGTGATAATGGCTGTTATAGTAGTGATAATGGTTGTTATAGTGGTGGTAACGGTCGTTATAGTGGTGATAATGGTTGTTATAGTGGCGATAGTGGTTGTTAGAGTGGTGATAATGGCTCTTATAGTGGTGATAATGGTTGTTATAGTGGTGATAATGGTCGTTATAGTGGTGGTAATCGTCGTTATATTGGTGATAATGGTTGTTATTGTGGTGATAATGGTTGTTATAGTGGTGATAATGGTCCTTATAATGGTGATAGTGGTTGTTATAGTGGTGATAATGGTTGTTATAGTGAGGACAATGGTTGTTATAGTGGTGATAATGGTTGTTATAGTGGTGATAATGGTTGTTATAGTGGCGATAATGTTTTTTATAGTGGGGATAATGGTTGTCATAGTGGTGATAATGGCTGTTATAGTAGTGATAATGGTTGTTACAGTGGTGGTAACGGTCGTTATAGTGGTGATAATGGTCCTTGTAGTGGTGATAATGGTTTTTATTGTGGTGATGATGGTTGTTGTAGTGATGATAATGGTTGTTATAGTGGTGATAATGGTTGTTATAGTGGGGACAATGGTTGTTATAGTGGTGATAATGGTTGTTATTGTGGCGATAATGTTTTTTATAGTGGGGATAATGGTTGTTATAGTGGTGATAATGGTCCTTATGATGGTGATAGTGGTTGCTATAGTGGTGATAATGGCTATTATAGTGGTGGTAATGTTTCTTATAATGGTGATAATGGTTGTTCTAGTTGTGATAATGGTCGTTATAGTGGTGATAATGGTTGTTATAGTGGTGATAATGGTTGTTATAGTGGGGATAATGGTTGTTATAATGGTGATAATGGTTGTTATAGTGGTATTAATGGTCCTTATAGAGGTGATAATGGTTGTTATAGTGGTGATAATTGTTGTTATAGTGGTGATAATGGTTGTTATTGTGGTGATAATTGTTGTTATAGTGATGATAATGGTTGTTATAGTGGTGATAATGGTTGTTATAGTGGTGATAATGATTGTTATAGTGGGGATAATGGTGGTTATGGTGGTGATAATGGTTATTATAGTTGTCTTAATGGTCCTTGTAGTGGTGATAATGGTCGTTATAGTGGTGATAATGGTCCTTGTAGTGGTGATAATGGTTTTTATTGTGGTGATGATGGTTGTCGTAGTGGTGATAAAGGTTGTTATGGTGATGATAATGGTAGTTGTAGTGGTGATAATGGTCATTATAGTGGTGATAATGGTTGTTATAGTTTTGATAATGGTTGCTATAGTGGTGATACTGGTTGCTATAGTGGTGATAGTGGTTGCTATAGTGGTGATACTGGTTGCTATGGTGGTGATAATAGTTGCTATAGTGGTGGTAATGGCTGTTATAGTGGTGATAATGGTTGTTATAGTGGTGATAATGGTTGTTATAGTGGTGATACTGGTTGCTATAGTGGTGATAGTGGTTGCTATAGTGGTGATAATGGCTATTATAGTGGTGATAATTGTTGTTATAGTGTTGATGATGGTTGTTCTAGTCGTGATAATGGTCGTTATAGTGGTGATAACGGTTGTTATAGTCGCGATAATGTTTCTTATAGTGGTGATGATGGTTGTTCTGGTAGTGATAATGGTTGTTATAGTGGTGATAATGGTTTTTATAGTGTTGATAATGGTTGTTATAGTGATGATAATGGTTGTTGTAGTGGTGATAATGGTTGTTAAAGTGGTGATAATGTTTGTTATAGTGGGGATAATGGTTGTTAGAGTGGTGATAATGGCAGTTATAGTGGTGATAATTGTTGTTATAGTGGTGATAATGGTCGTTATGGTGGTGGTAATCGTAGTGGTGATAATGGTCCTTATAGTGGTGATAATGGTTGTTATAGTGGTGATAATGGTTGTTATAGTGGTGATAATGGTTGTTATAGTGGTGATAATTGTCCTTATAGAGGTGATAATGGTTGTTATAGTGGTGATAATGGTTGTTATAGTGGGGACAATGGTTGCTATAGTGGTGGTAATGGCTGTTATAGTGGTGATAATGGTTGTTATAGTGGTGGTAATGGTTGTTATAGTGGTGATAATGGTTGTTATAGTGCTGATAATGGTTGTTATAGTGGCGGTAATGTTTTTTATAGTGGGGATAATGGTTGTTATAGTGGTGATAATGGTTGTTATAGTGGTGATAATGGTCATTATAGTGGTGATAATGGTTGTTATAGTGGTGATAATGGTTGCTATAATGGTGATACTGGTTGCTATAGTTGTGATAGTGGTTGCTATAGTGGTGATACTGGTTGCTATAGTGGTGATAATAGTTGCTATAGTGGTGGTAATGGCTGTTATAGTGGTGATCATTGTTGTTATAGTGTTGATGATGGTTGTTCTAGTCGTGATAATGGTCGTTATAGTGGTGATAACGGTTGTTATAGTCGCGATAATGTTTCTTATAGTGGTGATGATGGTTGTTCTGGTAGTGATAATGGTTGTTATAGTGGTGATAATGGTTTTTATAGTGGTGATAATGGTTGTTATAGTGATGATAATGGTTGTTATAGTGGTGATAATGGTTGTTATAGTGGGGACAATGGTTATTATAGTGGTGATAATGGTTGTTATGGTGGTGATAATGTTTCTTATAGCAGTGATAATGGTTGTTATAGTGGTCATAATGGTCCTTGTAGTGGTGATAATGGTCGTTACAGTGGTGATAATGGTCCTTGTAGTGGTGATAATGGTTTTTATTGTGGTGATGATGGTTGTTGTAGTGGTGATAATGGTTATTATTGTGGTGATAACGGTTGTTATAGTGTTGATAATGGTCACTATAGTGCGGATAATGGTGGGTATGGTGGTGATAATGGTTGTTATGGTGGTGATAATGGTTGTTACAGTGGTGATAATGGTTGTTATAGAGGTGATAATGGTTGTGATAGTGGTGATAATGGTTGTTATAGTGGGGACAATGGTTGCTATAGTGGTGGTAATGGCTGTTATAGTGGTGATAATGGTTGTTATAGTGGTGGTAATGGTTGTTATAGTGGTGATAATGGTTGTTATAGTGCTGATAATGGTTGTTATAGTGGTGATAATTGTCCTTATAGAGGTGATAATGGTTGTTATAGTGGCGATAATGGTTGTTATAGTGGGGACAATGGTTGCTATAGTGGTGGTAATGGCTGTTATAGTGGTGATAATGGTTGTTATAGTGGTGGTAATGGTTGTTATAGTGGTGATAATGGTTGTTATAGTGCTGATAATGGTTGTTATAGTGGCGATAATGTTTTTTATAGTGGGGATAATGGTTGTTATAGTGGTGATAATGGTTGTTACAGTGGTGATAATTGTCCTTATAGAGGTGATAATGGTGTTATAGTGGTGATAATGGTTGTTATAGTGGTGGTAATGGTCCTTATAGAGGTGATAATGGTTGTTGTAGTGGTGATAATGGTTGTTATAGTGGCGATAATGTTTGTTATAGTCAGGATAATGGTTGTTAGAGTGGTGATAATGGCTGTTATAGTGGTGATAATTGTTGTTATAGTGGTGATATTGGTCGTTATGGTGGTGGTAATCGTAGTGGTGATAATGGTTGTTATAGTGGTGATAATGGTTGTTATACTGGGGACAATGGTTATTATAGTGGTGATAATGGTTGTTATGGTGGTGATAATGTTTCTTATAGCAGTGATAATGGTTGTTATAGTGGTCATAATGGTCCTTGTAGTGGTGATAATGGTCGTTATAGTGGTGATAATGGTCCTTGTAGTGGTGACAATGGTTTTTATTGTGGTGATGATGGTTGTTGTAGTGGTGATAATGGTCATTATTGTGGTGATAACGGTTGTTATAGTGTCGATAATGGTCACTATAGTGCGGATAATGGTGGGTATGGTGGTGATAATGGTTGTTATGGTGGTGATAATGGTTGTTACAGTGGTGATAATGGTTGTTATAGAGGTGATAATGGTTGTTATAGTGGTGATAATGTTTTTTATAGTGGGGATAATGGTTGTTATAGTGGTGATAATGGTTGTTATAGTGGTGATAATTGTCCTTATAGAGGTGATAATGGTTGTTATAGTGGTGATAATGGTTGTTATAGTGGGGACAATGGTTGCTATAGTGGTGGTAATGGCTGTTATAGTGGTGATAATGGTTGTTATAGTGGTGGTAATGGTTGTTATAGTGGTGATAATGGTTGTTATAGTGCTGATAATGGTTGTTATAGTGGCGGTAATGTTTTTTATAGTGGGGATAATGGTTGTTATAGTGGTGATAATGGTTGTTATAGTGGTGATAATTGTCCTTATAGAGGTGATAATGGTGTTATAGTGGTGATAATGGTTGTTATAGTGGTGGTAATGGTCCTTATAGAGGTGATAATGGTTGTTGTAGTGGTGATAATGGTTGTTATAGTGGCGATAATGTTTGTTATAGTGAGGATAATGGTTGCTAGAGTGGTGATAATGGCTGTTATAGTGGTGATAATTGTTGTTATAGTGGTGATAATGGTCGTTATGGTGGTGGTAATCGTAGTGGTGATAATGGTCCTTATAGTGGTGATAATGGTTGTTATAGTGGTGATAATGGTTGTTATAGTGGGGACAATGGTTGTTATAGTGGCGATAGTGGTTGTTATGGTGGCGATAGTGGTTGTTATGGTGGTGATAATGGTTTTTATTGTGGTGATGATGGTTGTTGTAGTGGTGATAATGGTTATTATTGTGGTGATAGCGGCTGTTATAGTGTTGATAATGGTCACTATAGTGCGGATAATGGTGGGTATGGTGGTGATAATGGTTGTTATGGTGGTGATAATGGTTGTTACAGTGGTGATAATGGTTGTTATAGAGGTGATAATGGTTGTTGTAGTGGTGATAATGGTTGTTATAGTGGTGGTAATGGTTGTTATAGTGGTGATAATGGCTGTTATAGTAGTGATAATGGTTGTTATAGTGGTGGTAACGGTCGTTATAGTGGTGATAATGGTTGTTATAGTGGCGATAGTGGTTGTTAGAGTGGTGATAATGGCTCTTATAGTGGTGATAATGGTTGTTATAGTGGTGATAATGGTCGTTATAGTGGTGGTAATCGTCGTTATATTGGTGATAATGGTTGTTATTGTGGTGATAATGGTTGTTATAGTGGTGATAATGGTCCTTATAATGGTGATAATGGTTGTTATAGTGGTGATAATGGTTGTTATAGTGAGGACAATGGTTGTTATAGTGGTGATAATGGTTGTTATAGTGGTGATAATGGTTGTTATAGTGGCGATAATGTTTTTTATAGTGGGGATAATGGTTGTCATAGTGGTGATAATGGCTGTTATAGTAGTGATAATGGTTGTTACAGTGGTGGTAACGGTCGTTATAGTGGTGATAATGGTCCTTGTAGTGGTGATAATGGTTTTTATTGTGGTGATGATGGTTGTTGTAGTGGTGATAATGGTTAATATTGTGGTGATAACGGTTGTTATAGTGTTGATAATGGTCACTATAGTGCGGATAATGGTGGGTATGGTGGTGATAATGGTTGTTATGGTGGTGATAATGGTTGTTACAGTGGTGATAATGGTTGTTATAGAGGTGATAATGGTTGTGATAGTGGTGATAATGGTTGTTATAGTGGGGACAATGGTTGCTATAGTGGTGGTAATGGCTGTTATAGTGGTGATAATGGTTGTTATAGTGGTGGTAATGGTTGTTATAGTGGTGATAATGGTTGTTATAGTGCTGATAATGGTTGTTATAGTGGTGATAATTGTCCTTATAGAGGTGATAATGGTTGTTATAGTGGCGATAATGGTTGTTATAGTGGGGACAATGGTTGCTATAGTGGTGGTAATGGCTGTTATAGTGGTGATAATGGTTGTTATAGTGGTGGTAATGGTTGTTATAGTGGTGATAATGGTTGTTATAGTGCTGATAATGGTTGTTATAGTGGCGATTATGTTTTTTATAGTGGGGATAATGGTTGTTATAGTGGTGATAATGGTTGTTACAGTGGTGATAATTGTCCTTATAGAGGTGATAATGGTGTTATAGTGGTGATAATGGTTGTTATAGTGGTGGTAATGGTCCTTATAGAGGTGATAATGGTTGTTGTAGTGGTGATAATGGTTGTTATAGTGGCGATAATGTTTGTTATAGTCAGGATAATGGTTGTTAGAGTGGTGATAATGGCTGTTATAGTGGTGATAATTGTTGTTATAGTGGTGATATTGGTCGTTATGGTGGTGGTAATCGTAGTGGTGATAATGGTTGTTATAGTGGTGATAATGGTTGTTATACTGGGGACAATGGTTATTATAGTGGTGATAATGGTTGTTATGGTGGTGATAATGTTTCTTATAGCAGTGATAATGGTTGTTATAGTGGTCATAATGGTCCTTGTAGTGGTGATAATGGTCGTTATAGTGGTGATAATGGTCCTTGTAGTGGTGATAATGGTTTTTATTGTGGTGATGATGGTTGTTGTAGTGGTGATAATGGTCATTATTGTGGTGATAACGGTTGTTATAGTGTCGATAATGGTCACTATAGTGCGGATAATGGTGGGTATGGTGGTGATAATGGTTGTTATGGTGGTGATAATGGTTGTTACAGTGGTGATAATGGTTGTTATAGAGGTGATAATGGTTGTTATAGTGGTGATAATGTTTTTTATAGTGGGGATAATGGTTGTTATAGTGGTGATAATGGTTGTTATAGTGGTGATAATTGTCCTTATAGAGGTGATAATGGTTGTTATAGTGGTGATAATGGTTGTTATAGTGGGGACAATGGTTGCTATAGTGGTGGTAATGGCTGTTATAGTGGTGATAATGGTTGTTATAGTGGTGGTAATGGTTGTTATAGTGGTGATAATGGTTGTTATAGTGCTGATAATGGTTGTTATAGTGGCGGTAATGTTTTTTATAGTGGGGATAATGGTTGTTATAGTGGTGATAATGGTTGTTATAGTGGTGATAATGGTCATTATAGTGGTGATAATGGTTGTTATAGTGGTGATAATGGTTGCTATAATGGTGATACTGGTTGCTATAGTTGTGATAGTGGTTGCTATAGTGGTGATACTGGTTGCTATAGTGGTGATAATAGTTGCTATAGTGGTGGTAATGGCTGTTATAGTGGTGATCATTGTTGTTATAGTGTTGATGATGGTTGTTCTAGTCGTGATAATGGTCGTTATAGTGGTGATAACGGTTGTTATAGTCGCGATAATGTTTCTTATAGTGGTGATGATGGTTGTTCTGGTAGTGATAATGGTTGTTATAGTGGTGATAATGGTTTTTATAGTGGTGATAATGGTTGTTATAGTGATGATAATGGTTGTTATAGTGGTGATAATGGTTGTTATAGTGGGGACAATGGTTATTATAGTGGTGATAATGGTTGTTATGGTGGTGATAATGTTTCTTATAGCAGTGATAATGGTTGTTATAGTGGTCATAATGGTCCTTGTAGTGGTGATAATGGTCGTTACAGTGGTGATAATGGTCCTTGTAGTGGTGATAATGGTTTTTATTGTGGTGATGATGGTTGTTGTAGTGGTGATAATGGTTATTATTGTGGTGATAACGGTTGTTATAGTGTTGATAATGGTCACTATAGTGCGGATAATGGTGGGTATGGTGGTGATAATGGTTGTTATGGTGGTGATAATGGTTGTTACAGTGGTGATAATGGTTGTTATAGAGGTGATAATGGTTGTGATAGTGGTGATAATGGTTGTTATAGTGGGGACAATGGTTGCTATAGTGGTGGTAATGGCTGTTATAGTGGTGATAATGGTTGTTATAGTGGTGGTAATGGTTGTTATAGTGCTGATAATGGTTGTTATAGTGGTGATAATTGTCCTTATAGAGGTGATAATGGTTGTTATAGTGGCGATAATGGTTGTTATAGTGGGGACAATGGTTGCTATAGTGGTGGTAATGGCTGTTATAGTGGTGATAATGGTTGTTATAGTGGTGGTAATGGTTGTTATAGTGGTGATAATGGTTGTTATAGTGCTGATAATGGTTGTTATAGTGGCGATAATGTTTTTTATAGTGGGGATAATGGTTGTTATAGTGGTGATAATGGTTGTTACAGTGGTGATAATTGTCCTTATAGAGGTGATAATGGTGTTATAGTGGTGATAATGGTTGTTATAGTGGTGGTAATGGTCCTTATAGAGGTGATAATGGTTGTTGTAGTGGTGATAATGGTTGTTATAGTGGCGATAATGTTTGTTATAGTCAGGATAATGGTTGTTAGAGTGGTGATAATGGCTGTTATAGTGGTGATAATTGTTGTTATAGTGGTGATATTGGTCGTTATGGTGGTGGTAATCGTAGTGGTGATAATGGTTGTTATAGTGGTGATAATGGTTGTTATACTGGGGACAATGGTTATTATAGTGGTGATAATGGTTGTTATGGTGGTGATAATGTTTCTTATAGCAGTGATAATGGTTGTTATAGTGGTCATAATGGTCCTTGTAGTGGTGATAATGGTCGTTATAGTGGTGATAATGGTCCTTGTAGTGGTGACAATGGTTTTTATTGTGGTGATGATGGTTGTTGTAGTGGTGATAATGGTCATTATTGTGGTGATAACGGTTGTTATAGTGTCGATAATGGTCACTATAGTGCGGATAATGGTGGGTATGGTGGTGATAATGGTTGTTATGGTGGTGATAATGGTTGTTACAGTGGTGATAATGGTTGTTATAGAGGTGATAATGGTTGTTATAGTGGTGATAATGTTTTTTATAGTGGGGATAATGGTTGTTATAGTGGTGATAATGGTTGTTATAGTGGTGATAATTGTCCTTATAGAGGTGATAATGGTTGTTATAGTGGTGATAATGGTTGTTATAGTGGGGACAATGGTTGCTATAGTGGTGGTAATGGCTGTTATAGTGGTGATAATGGTTGTTATAGTGGTGGTAATGGTTGTTATAGTGGTGATAATGGTTGTTATAGTGCTGATAATGGTTGTTATAGTGGCGGTAATGTTTTTTATAGTGGGGATAATGGTTGTTATAGTGGTGATAATGGTTGTTATAGTGGTGATAATTGTCCTTATAGAGGTGATAATGGTGTTATAGTGGTGATAATGGTTGTTATAGTGGTGGTAATGGTCCTTATAGAGGTGATAATGGTTGTTGTAGTGGTGATAATGGTTGTTATAGTGGCGATAATGTTTGTTATAGTGAGGATAATGGTTGCTAGAGTGGTGATAATGGCTGTTATAGTGGTGATAATTGTTGTTATAGTGGTGATAATGGTCGTTATGGTGGTGGTAATCGTAGTGGTGATAATGGTCCTTATAGTGGTGATAATGGTTGTTATAGTGGTGATAATGGTTGTTATAGTGGGGACAATGGTTGTTATAGTGGCGATAGTGGTTGTTATGGTGGCGATAGTGGTTGTTATGGTGGTGATAATGGTTTTTATTGTGGTGATGATGGTTGTTGTAGTGGTGATAATGGTTATTATTGTGGTGATAGCGGCTGTTATAGTGTTGATAATGGTCACTATAGTGCGGATAATGGTGGGTATGGTGGTGATAATGGTTGTTATGGTGGTGATAATGGTTGTTACAGTGGTGATAATGGTTGTTATAGAGGTGATAATGGTTGTTGTAGTGGTGATAATGGTTGTTATAGTGGTGGTAATGGTTGTTATAGTGGTGATAATGGCTGTTATAGTAGTGATAATGGTTGTTATAGTGGTGGTAACGGTCGTTATAGTGGTGATAATGGTTGTTATAGTGGCGATAGTGGTTGTTAGAGTGGTGATAATGGCTCTTATAGTGGTGATAATGGTTGTTATAGTGGTGATAATGGTCGTTATAGTGGTGGTAATCGTCGTTATATTGGTGATAATGGTTGTTATTGTGGTGATAATGGTTGTTATAGTGGTGATAATGGTCCTTATAATGGTGATAATGGTTGTTATAGTGGTGATAATGGTTGTTATAGTGAGGACAATGGTTGTTATAGTGGTGATAATGGTTGTTATAGTGGTGATAATGGTTGTTATAGTGGCGATAATGTTTTTTATAGTGGGGATAATGGTTGTCATAGTGGTGATAATGGCTGTTATAGTAGTGATAATGGTTGTTACAGTGGTGGTAACGGTCGTTATAGTGGTGATAATGGTCCTTGTAGTGGTGATAATGGTTTTTATTGTGGTGATGATGGTTGTTGTAGTGATGATAATGGTTGTTATAGTGGTGATAATGGTTGTTATAGTGGGGACAATGGTTGTTATAGTGGTGATAATGGTTGTTATTGTGGCGATAATGTTTTTTATAGTGGGGATAATGGTTGTTATAGTGGTGATAATGGTCCTTATGATGGTGATAGTGGTTGCTATAGTGGTGATAATGGCTATTATAGTGGTGGTAATGTTTCTTATAATGGTGATAATGGTTGTTCTAGTTGTGATAATGGTCGTTATAGTGGTGATAATGGTTGTTATAGTGGTGATAATGGTTGTTATAGTGGGGATAATGGTTGTTATAATGGTGATAATGGTTGTTATAGTGGTATTAATGGTCCTTATAGAGGTGATAATGGTTGTTATAGTGGTGATAATTGTTGTTATAGTGGTGATAATGGTTGTTATTGTGGTGATAATTGTTGTTATAGTGATGATAATGGTTGTTATAGTGGTGATAATGGTTGTTATAGTGGTGATAATGATTGTTATAGTGGGGATAATGGTGGTTATGGTGGTGATAATGGTTATTATAGTTGTCTTAATGGTCCTTGTAGTGGTGATAATGGTCGTTATAGTGGTGATAATGGTCCTTGTAGTGGTGATAATGGTTTTTATTGTGGTGATGATGGTTGTCGTAGTGGTGATAAAGGTTGTTATGGTGATGATAATGGTAGTTGTAGTGGTGATAATGGTCATTATAGTGGTGATAATGGTTGTTATAGTTTTGATAATGGTTGCTATAGTGGTGATACTGGTTGCTATAGTGGTGATAGTGGTTGCTATAGTGGTGATACTGGTTGCTATGGTGGTGATAATAGTTGCTATAGTGGTGGTAATGGCTGTTATAGTGGTGATAATGGTTGTTATAGTGGTGATAATGGTTGTTATAGTGGTGATACTGGTTGCTATAGTGGTGATAGTGGTTGCTATAGTGGTGATAATGGCTATTATAGTGGTGATAATTGTTGTTATAGTGTTGATGATGGTTGTTCTAGTCGTGATAATGGTCGTTATGGTGGTGATAACGGTTGTTATAGTCGCGATAATGTTTCTTATAGTGGTGATGATGGTTGTTCTGGTAGTGATAATGGTTGTTATAGTGGTGATAATGGTTTTTATAGTGTTGATAATGGTTGTTATAGTGATGATAATGGTTGTTGTAGTGGTGATAATGGTTGTTAAAGTGGTGATAATGTTTGTTATAGTGGGGATAATGGTTGTTAGAGTGGTGATAATGGCAGTTATAGTGGTGATAATTGTTGTTATAGTGGTGATAATGGTCGTTATGGTGGTGGTAATCGTAGTGGTGATAATGGTCCTTATAGTGGGGATAATGGTTGTTATAGTGGTGATAATGGTTGTTATACTGGGGACAATGGTTATTATAGTGGTGATAATGGTTGTTATGGTGGTGATAATGTTTCTTATAGCAGTGATAATGGTTGTTATAGTGGTCATAATGGTCCTTGTAGTGGTGATAATGGTCGTTATAGTGGTGATAATGGTCCTTGTAGTGGTGATAATGGTTTTTATTGTGGTGATGATGGTTGTTGTAGTGGTGATAATGGTTATTATTGTGGTGATAACGGCTGTTATAGTGTTGATAATGGTCACTATAGTGCGGATAATGGTGGGTATGGTGGTGATAATGGTTGTTATGGTGGTGATAATGGTTGTTACAGTGGTGATAATGGTTGTTATAGAGGTGATAATGGTTGTTGTAGTGGTGATAATGGTTGTTATAGTGGTGGTAATGGTTGTTATAGTGGTGACAATAGTTGTTATAGTGGTGATAATGGTTGTTATAGTGGGGACAATTGTTGCTATAGTGGTGATATTGGTTGTTATAGTGGCGATAGTGGTTGTTAGAGTGGTGATAATGGCTCTTATAGTGGTGATAATGGTTGTTATAGTGGTGATAATGGTCGTTATAGTGGTGGTAATCGTCGTTATATTGGTGATAATGGTTGTTATTGTGGTGATAATGGTTGTTATAGTGGTGATAATGGTCCTTATAATGGTGATAATGGTTGTTATAGTGAGGACAATGGTTGTTATAGTGGTGATAATGGTTGTTATAGTGGCGATAATGTTTTTTATAGTGGGGATAATGGTTGTTATAGTGGTGATAATGGCTGTTATAGTGGTGATAATGGTTGTTATAGTGGTGGTAACGGTCGTTATAGTGGTGATAATGGTCCTTGTAGTGGTGATAATGGTTTTTATTGTGGTGATGATGGTTGTTGTAGTGATGATAATGGTTGTTATAGTGGTGATAATGGTTGTTATAGTGGGGACAATGGTTGTTATAGTGGTGATAATGGTTGTTATTGTGGCGATAATGTTTTTTATAGTGGGGATAATGGTTGTTATAGTGGTGATAATGGTCCTTATGATGGTGATAGTGGTTGCTATAGTGGTGATAATGGCTATTATAGTGGTGGTAATGTTTCTTATAATGGTGATAATGGTTGTTCTAGTCGTGATAATGGTCGTTATAGTGGTGATAATGGTTGTTATAGTGGTGATAATGGTCCTTATGATGGTGATAGTGGTTGCTATAGTGGTGATAATGGCTATTATAGTGGTGGTAATGTTTCTTATAATGGTGATAATGGTTGTTCTAGTCGTGATAATGGTCGTTATAGTGGTGATAATGGTTGTTATAGTGGTGATAATGGTTGTTATAGTGGGGATAATGGTTGTTATAGTGGTGATAATGGTTGTTATAGTGGTGATAATGGTCCTTATAGAGGTGATAATGGTTGTTATAGTGGTGATAATTGTTGTTATAGTGGTGATAATGGTTGTTATTGTGGTGATAATTGTTGTTATAGTGATGATAATGGTTGTTATAGTGGTGATAATGGTTGTTATAGTGGTGATAATGGCTATTATAGTGGTGATAATTGTTGTTATAGTGTTGATGATGGTTGTTCTAGTCGTGATAACGGTCGTTATAGTGGTGATAACGGTTGTTATAGTCGCGATAATGTTTCTTACAGTGGTGATGATGGTTGTTCTGGTAGTGATAATGGTTGTTATAGTGGTGATAATGGTTTTTATAGTGTTGATAATGGTTGTTATAGTGATGATAATGGTTGTTGTAGTGGTGATAATGGTTGTTATAGTGGTGATAATGTTTGTTATAGTGGGGATAATGGTTGTTAGAGTGGTGATAATGGCAGTTATAGTGGTGATAATTGTTGTTATAGTGGTGATAATGGTCGTTATGGTGGTGGTAATCGTAGTGGTGATAATGGTCCTTATAGTGGTGATAATGGTTGTTATAGTGGTGATAATGGTTGTTATACTGGGGACAATGGTTATTATAGTGGTGATAATGGTTGTTATGGTGGTGATAATGTTTCTTATAGCAGTGATAATGGTTGTTATAGTGGTCATAATGGTCCTTGTAGTGGTGATAATGGTCGTAATAGTGGTGATAATGGTCCTTGTAGTGGTGATAATGGTTTTTATTGTGGTGATGATGATTGTTGTAGTGGTGATAATGGTTATTATTGTGGTGATAACGGTTGTTATAGTGTCGATAATGGTCACTATAGTGCGGATAATGGTGGGTATGGTGGTGATAATGGCTGTTATGGTGGTGATAATGGTTGTTACAGTGGTGATAATGGTTGTTATAGAGGTGATAATGGTTGTTATAGTGGTGATAATGTTTTTTATAGTGGGGATAATGGTTGTTATAGTGGTGATAATGGTTGTTATAGTGGTGATAATTGTCCTTATAGAGGTGATAATGGTTGTTATAGTGGTGATAATGGTTGTTATAGTGCTGATAATGGTTGTTATAGTGGCCATAATGTTTTTTATAGTGGGGATAATGGTTGTTATAGTGGTGATAATGGTTGTTATAGTGGTGATAATTGTCCTTATAGAGGTGATAATGGTGTTATAGTGGTGATAATGGTTGTTATAGTGGTGATAATGGTTGTTATAGTGAGGACAATGGTTGTTATAGTGGTGATAATGGTTGTTATAGTGGCGATAATGTTTTTTATAGTGGGGATAATGGTTGTTATAGTGGTGATAATGGCTGTTATAGTGGTGATAATGGTTGTTATAGTGGTGGTAACGGTCGTTATAGTGGTGATAATGGTCCTTGTAGTGGTGATAATGGTTTTTATTGTGGTGATGATGGTTGTTGTAGTGATGATAATGGTTGTTATAGTGGTGATAATGTTTGTTATAGTGGGGACAGTGGTTGTTATAGTGGTGATAATGGTTGTTATTGTGGCGATAATGTTTTTTATAGTGGGGATAATGGTTGTTATAGTGGTGATAATGGTCCTTATGATGGTGATAGTGGTTGCTATAGTGGTGATAATGGCTATTATAGTGGTGGTAATGTTTCTTATAATGGTGATAATGGTTGTTCTAGTCGTGATAATGGTCGTTATAGTGGTGATAATGGTCGTTATAGTGGTGATAATGGTCCTTATGATGGTGATAGTGGTTGCTATAGTGGTGATAATGGCTATTATAGTTGTGGTAATGTTTCTTATAATGGTGATAATGGTTGTTCTAGTCGTGATAATGGTCGTTATAGTGGTGATAATGGTTGTTATAGTGGTGATAATGGTTGTTATAGTGGGGATAATGGTTGTTATAGTGGTGATAATGGTTGTTATAGTGGTGATAATGGTCCTTATAGAGGTGATAATGGTTGTTATAGTGGTGATAATTGTTGTTATAGTGGTGATAATGGTTGTTATTGTGGTGATAATTGTTGTTATAGTGATGATAATGGTTGTTATAGTGGTGATAATGGTTGTTATAGTGGTGATAATGGTTGTTATAGTGGGGATAATGGTGGTTATGGTGGTGATAATGGTTATTATAGTTGTCTTAATGGTCCTTGTAGTGGTGATAATGGTCGTTATAGTGGTGATAATGGTCCTTGTAGTGGTGATAATGGTTTTTATTGTGGTGATGATGGTTGTCGTAGTGGTGATAAAGGTTGTTATGGTGATGATAATGGTAGTTGTAGTGGTGATAATGGTCATTATAGTGGTGATAATGGTTGTTATAGTGGTGATAATGGTTGCTATAGTGGTGATACTGGTTGCTATAGTGGTGATAGTGGTTGCTATAGTGGTGATACTGGTTGCTATGGTGGTGATAATAGTTGCTATAGTGGTGGTAATGGCTGTTATATTGGTGATAATGGTTGTTATAGTGGTGATAATGGTTGTTATAGTGGTGATACTGGTTGCTATAGTGGTGATAGTGGTTGCTATAGTGGTGATAATGGCTATTATAGTGGTGATCATTGTTGTTATAGTGTTGATGATGGTTGTTCTAGTCGTGATAATGGTCGTTATAGTGGTGATAATGGTTGTTATAGTGGTGATAATGGTTGTTATAGTGGGGATAATGGTTGTTATAGTGGTGATAATGGTTGTTATAGTGGTGATAATGGTCCTTATAGAGGTGATAATGGTTGTTATAGTGGTGATAATTGTTGTTATAGTGGTGATAATGGTTGTTATTGTGGTGATAATTGTTGTTATAGTGATGATAATGGTTGTTATAGTGGTGATAATGGTTGTTATAGTGGTGATAATGGTTGTTATAGTGGGGACAATGGTTGTTATAGTGGTGATAATGGTTGTTATTGTGGCGATAATGTTTTTTATAGTGGGGATAATGGTTGTTATAGTGGTGATAATGGTCCTTATGATGGTGATAGTGGTTGCTATAGTGGTGATAATGGCTATTATAGTGGTGGTAATGTTTCTTATAATGGTGATAATGGTTGTTCTAGTCGTGATAATGGTCGTTATAGTGGTGATAATGGTTGTTATAGTGGTGATAATGGTCCTTATGATGGTGATAGTGGTTGCTATAGTGGTGATAATGGCTATTATAGTGGTGGTAATGTTTCTTATAATGGTGATAATGGTTGTTCTAGTCGTGATAATGGTCGTTATAGTGGTGATAATGGTTGTTATAGTGGTGATAATGGTTGTTATAGTGGGGATAATGGTTGTTATAGTGGTGATAATGGTTGTTATAGTGGTGATAATGGTCCTTATAGAGGTGATAATGGTTGTTATAGTGGTGATAATTGTTGTTATAGTGGTGATAATGGTTGTTATTGTGGTGATAATTGTTGTTATAGTGATGATAATGGTTGTTATAGTGGTGATAATGGTTGTTATAGTGGTGATAATGGCTATTATAGTGGTGATAATTGTTGTTATAGTGTTGATGATGGTTGTTCTAGTCGTGATAACGGTCGTTATAGTGGTGATAACGGTTGTTATAGTCGCGATAATGTTTCTTACAGTGGTGATGATGGTTGTTCTGGTAGTGATAATGGTTGTTATAGTGGTGATAATGGTTTTTATAGTGTTGATAATGGTTGTTATAGTGATGATAATGGTCGTTGTAGTGGTGATAATGGTTGTTATAGTGGTGATAATGTTTGTTATAGTGGGGATAATGGTTGTTAGAGTGGTGATAATGGCAGTTATAGTGGTGATAATTGTTGTTATAGTGGTGATAATGGTCGTTATGGTGGTGGTAATCGTAGTGGTGATAATGGTCCTTATAGTGGTGATAATGGTTGTTATAGTGGTGATAATGGTTGTTATACTGGGGACAATGGTTATTATAGTGGTGATAATGGTTGTTATGGTGGTGATAATGTTTCTTATAGCAGTGATAATGGTTGTTATAGTGGTCATAATGGTCCTTGTAGTGGTGATAATGGTCGTTATAGTGGTGATAATGGTCCTTGTAGTGGTGATAATGGTTTTTATTGTGGTGATGATGATTGTTGTAGTGGTGATAATGGTTATTATTGTGGTGATAACGGTTGTTATAGTGTCGATAATGGTCACTATAGTGCGGATAATGGTGGGTATGGTGGTGATAATGGCTGTTATGGTGGTGATAATGGTTGTTACAGTGGTGATAATGGTTGTTATAGAGGTGATAATGGTTGTTATAGTGGTGATAATGTTTTTTATAGTGGGGATAATGGTTGTTATAGTGGTGATAATGGTTGTTATAGTGGTGATAATTGTCCTTATAGAGGTGATAATGGTTGTTATAGTGGTGATAATGGTTGTTATAGTGCTGATAATGGTTGTTATAGTGGCGATAATGTTTTTTATAGTGGGGATAATGGTTGTTATAGTGGTGATAATGGTTGTTATAGTGGTGATAATTGTCCTTATAGAGGTGATAATGGTGTTATAGTGGTGATAATGGTTGTTATAGTGGTGATAATGGTTGTTATAGTGAGGACAATGGTTGTTATAGTGGTGATAATGGTTGTTATAGTGGCGATAATGTTTTTTATAGTGGGGATAATGGTTGTTATAGTGGTGATAATGGCTGTTATAGTGGTGATAATGGTTGTTATAGTGGTGGTAACGGTCGTTATAGTGGTGATAATGGTCCTTGTAGTGGTGATAATGGTTTTTATTGTGGTGATGATGGTTGTTGTAGTGATGATAATGGTTGTTATAGTGGTGATAATGTTTGTTATAGTGGGGACAGTGGTTGTTATAGTGGTGATAATGGTTGTTATTGTGGCGATAATGTTTTTTATAGTGGGGATAATGGTTGTTATAGTGGTGATAATGGTCCTTATGATGGTGATAGTGGTTGCTATAGTGGTGATAATGGCTATTATAGTGGTGGTAATGTTCCTTATAATGGTGATAATGGTTGTTCTAGTCGTGATAATGGTCGTTATAGTGGTGATAATGGTCGTTATAGTGGTGATAATGGTCCTTATGATGGTGATAGTGGTTGCTATAGTGGTGATAATGGCTATTATAGTTGTGGTAATGTTTCTTATAATGGTGATAATGGTTGTTCTAGTCGTGATAATGGTCGTTATAGTGGTGATAATGGTTGTTATAGTGGTGATAATGGTTGTTATAGTGGGGATAATGGTTGTTATAGTGGTGATAATGGTTGTTATAGTGGTGATAATGGTCCTTATAGAGGTGATAATGGTTGTTATAGTGGTGATAATTGTTGTTATAGTGGTGATAATGGTTGTTATTGTGGTGATAATTGTTGTTATAGTGATGATAATGGTTGTTATAGTGGTGATAATGGTTGTTATAGTGGTGATAATGGTTGTTATAGTGGGGATAATGGTGGTTATGGTGGTGATAATGGTTATTATAGTTGTCTTAATGGTCCTTGTAGTGGTGATAATGGTCGTTATAGTGGTGATAATGGTCCTTGTAGTGGTGATAATGGTTTTTATTGTGGTGATGATGGTTGTCGTAGTGGTGATAAAGGTTGTTATGGTGATGATAATGGTAGTTGTAGTGGTGATAATGGTCATTATAGTGGTGATAATGGTTGTTATAGTGGTGATAATGGTTGCTATAGTGGTGATACTGGTTGCTATAGTGGTGATAGTGGTTGCTATAGTGGTGATACTGGTTGCTATGGTGGTGATAATAGTTGCTATAGTGGTGGTAATGGCTGTTATATTGGTGATAATGGTTGTTATAGTGGTGATAATGGTTGTTATAGTGGTGATAATGGTTGTTATAGTGGGGATAATGGTTGTTATAGTGGTGATAATGGTTGTTATAGTGGCGATAATGGTTTTTATAGTGGTGATAATGGTTGTTATAGTGATGATAATGGTGGTTATAGTGGTGATAATGGTTGTTATAGTGGGGACAATGGTTATTATAGTGGTGATAATGGTTGTTATGGTGGTGATAATGTTTCTTATAGCAGTGATAATGGTTGTTATAGTGGTCATAATGGTCCTTGTAGTGGTGATAATGGTCGTTACAGTGGTGATAATGGTCCTTGTAGTGGTGATAATGGTTTTTATTGTGGTGATGATGGTTGTTGTAGTGGTGATAATGGTTATTATTGTGGTGATAACGGTTGTTATAGTGTTGGTAATGGTCACTATAGTGCGGATAATGGTGGGTATGGTGGTGATAATGGTTGTTATGGTGGTGATAATGGTTGTTACAGTGGTGATAATGGTTGTTATAGAGGTGATAATGGTTGTGATAGTGGTGATAATGGTTGTTATAGTGGGGACAATGGTTGCTATAGTGGTGGTAATGGCTGTTATAGTGGTGATAATGGTTGTTATAGTGGTGGTAATGGTTGCTATAGTGGTGATAATGGTTGTTATAGTGCTGATAATGGTTGTTATAGTGGTGATAATTGTCCTTATAGAGGTGATAATGGTTGTTATAGTGGCGATAATGGTTGTTAGAGTGGGGACAATGGTTGCTATAGTGGTGGTAATGGCTGTTATAGTGGTGATAATGGTTGTTATAGTGGTGGTAATGGTTGTTATAGTGGTGATAATGGTTGTTATAGTGCTGATAATGGTTGTTATAGTGGCGATAATGTTTTTTATAGTGGGGATAATGGTTGTTATAGTGGTGATAATGGTTGTTACAGTGGTGATAATTGTCCTTATAGAGGTGATAATGGTGTTATAGTGGTGATAATGGTTGTTATAGTGGTGGTAATGGTCCTTATAGAGGTGATAATGGTTGTTGTAGTGGTGATAATGGTTGTTATAGTGGCGATAATGTTTGTTATAGTCAGGATAATGGTTGTTAGAGTGGTGATAATGGCTGTTATAGTGGTGATAATTGTTGTTATAGTGGTGATATTGGTCGTTATGGTGGTGGTAATCGTAGTGGTGATAATGGTTGTTATAGTGGTGATAATGGTTGTTATACTGGGGACAATGGTTATTATAGTGGTGATAATGGTTGTTATGGTGGTGATAATGTTTCTTATAGCAGTGATAATGGTTGTTATAGTGGTCATAATGGTCCTTGTAGTGGTGATAATGGTCGTTATAGTGGTGATAATGGTCCTTGTAGTGGTGATAATGGTTTTTATTGTGGTGATGATGGTTGTTGTAGTGGTGATAATGGTCATTATTGTGGTGATAACGGTTGTTATAGTGTCGATAATGGTCACTATAGTGCGGATAATGGTGGGTATGGTGGTGATAATGGTTGTTATGGTGGTGATAATGGTTGTTACAGTGGTGATAATGGTTGTTATAGAGGTGATAATGGTTGTTATAGTGGTGATAATGTTTTTTATAGTGGGGATAATGGTTGTTATAGTGGAGATAATGGTTGTTATAGTGGTGATAATTGTCCTTATAGAGGTGATAATGGTTGTTATAGTGGCGATAATGGTTGTTATAGTGGGGACAATGGTTGCTATAGTGGTGGTAATGGCTGTTATAGTGGTGATAATGGTTGTTATAGTGGTGGTAATGGTTGTTATAGAGGTGATGATGGTTGTTATAGTGCTGATAATGGTTGTTATAGTGGCGATAATGTTTTTTATAGTGGGGATAATGGTTGTTATAGTGGTGATAATGGTTGTTACAGTGGTGATAATTGTCCTTATAGAGGTGATAATGGTGTTATAGTGGTGATAATGGTTGTTATAGTGGTGGTAATGGTCCTTATAGAGGTGATAATGGTTGTTGTAGTGGTGATAATGGTTGTTATAGTGGCGATAATGTTTGTTATAGTGAGGATAATGGTTGTTAGAGTGGTGATAATGGCTGTTATAGTGGTGATAATTGTTGTTATAGTGGTGATATTGGTCGTTATGGTGGTGGTAATCGTAGTGGTGATAATGGTCCTTATAGTGGTGATAATGGTTGTTATAGTGGTGATAATGGTTGTTATAGTGGGGACAATGGTTGTTATAGTGGCGATAGTGGTTGTTATGGTGGCGATAGTGGTTGTTATGGTGGTGATAATGGTTTTTATTGTGGTGATGATGGTTGTTGTAGTGGTGATAATGGTTATTATTGTGGTGATAGCGGCTGTTATAGTGTTGATAATGGTCACTATAGTGCGGATAATGGTGGGTATGGTGGTGATAATGGTAGTTGTAGTGGTGATAATGGTCATTATAGTGGTGATAATGGTTGTTATAGTGGTGATAATGGTTGCTATAGTGGTGATACTGGTTGCTATAGTGGTGATAGTGGTTGCTATAGTGGAGATAATGGTTGTTATAGTGGGGATAATGGTGGTTATGGTGGTGATAATGGTTATTATAGTTGTCTTAATGGTCCTTGTAGTGGTGATAATGGTCGTTATAGTGGTGATAATGGTCCTTGTAGTGGTGATAATGGTTTTTATTGTGGTGATGATGGTTGTCGTAGTGGTGATAAAGGTTGTTATGGTGATGATAATGGTAGTTGTAGTGGTGATAATGGTCATTATAGTGGTGATAATGGTTGTTATAGTGGTGATAATGGTTGCTATAGTGGTGATACTGGTTGCTATAGTGGTGATAGTGGTTGCTATAGTGGTGATACTGGTTGCTATAGTGGTGATAATAGTTGCTATAGTGGTGGTAATGGCTGTTATATTGGTGATAATGGTTGTTATAGTGGTGATAATGGTTGTTATAGTGGTGATACTGGTTGCTATAGTGGTGATAGTGGTTGCTATAGTGGTGATAATGGCTATTATAGTGGTGATAATTGTTGTTATAGTGTTGATGATGGTTGTTCTAGTCGTGATAATGGTCGTTATAGTGGTGATAACGGTTGTTATAGTCGCGATAATGTTTCTTATAGTGGTGATGATGGTTGTTCTGGTAGTGATAATGGTTGTTATAGTGGTGATAATGGTTTTTATAGTGGTGATAATGGTTGTTATAGTGATGATAATGGTTGTTATAGTGGTGATAATGGTTGTTATAGTGGTGATAATGGTTGTTATAGTGGGGATAATGGTGGTTATGGTGGTGATAATGGTTATTATAGTTGTCTTAATGGTCCTTGTAGTGGTGATAATGGTCGTGGTAGTGGTGATAATGGTTTTTATTGTGGTGATGATGGTTGTCGTAGTGGTGATAAAGGTTGTTATGGTGATGATAATGGTAGTTGTAGTGGTGATAATGGTCATTATAGTGGTGATAATGGTTGTTATAGTGGTGATAATGGTCCTTGTAGTGGTGATAATGGTTTTTATTGTGGTGATGATGGTTGTTGTAGTGGTGATAATGGTTATTATTGTGGTGATAACGGTTGTTATAGTGTTGATAATGGTCACTATAGTGCGGATAATGGTGGGTATGGTGGTGATAATGGTTGTTATGGTGGTGATAATGGTTGTTACAGTGGTGATAATGGTTGTTATAGAGGTGATAATGGTTGTGATAGTGGTGATAATGGTTGTTATAGTGGGGACAATGGTTGCTATAGTGGTGGTAATGGCTGTTATAGTGGTGATAATGGTTGTTATAGTGGTGGTAATGGTTGTTATAGTGGTGATAATGGTTGTTATAGTGCTGATAATGGTTGTTATAGTGGTGATAATTGTCCTTATAGAGGTGATAATGGTTGTTATAGTGGCGATAATGGTTGTTATAGTGGGGACAATGGTTGCTATAGTGGTGGTAATGGCTGTTATAGTGGTGATAATGGTTGTTATAGTGGTGGTAATGGTTGTTATAGTGGTGATAATGGTTGTTATAGTGCTGGTAATGGTTGTTATAGTGGCGATAATGTTTTTTATAGTGGGGATAATGGTTGTTATAGTGGTGATAATGGTTGTTACAGTGGTGATAATTGTCCTTATAGAGGTGATAATGGTGTTATAGTGGTGATAATGGTTGTTATAGTGGTGGTAATGGTCCTTATAGAGGTGATAATGGTTGTTGTAGTGGTGATAATGGTTGTTATAGTGGCGATAATGTTTGTTATAGTCAGGATAATGGTTGTTAGAGTGGTGATAATGGCTGTTATAGTGGTGATAATTGTTGTTATAGTGGTGATATTGGTCGTTATGGTGGTGGTAATCGTAGTGGTGATAATGGTTGTTATAGTGGTGATAATGGTTGTTATACTGGGGACAATGGTTATTATAGTGGTGATAATGGTTGTTATGGTGGTGATAATGTTTCTTATAGCAGTGATAATGGTTGTTATAGTGGTCATAATGGTCCTTGTAGTGGTGATAATGGTCGTTATAGTGGTGATAATGGTCCTTGTAGTGGTGATAATGGTTTTTATTGTGGTGATGATGGTTGTTGTAGTGGTGATAATGGTCATTATTGTGGTGATAACGGTTGTTATAGTGTCGATAATGGTCACTATAGTGCGGATAATGGTGGGTATGGTGGTGATAATGGTTGTTATGGTGGTGATAATGGTTGTTACAGTGGTGATAATGGTTGTTATAGAGGTGATAATGGTTGTTATAGTGGTGATAATGTTTTTTATAGTGGGGATAATGGTTGTTATAGTGGTGATAATGGTTGTTATAGTGGTGATAATTGTCCTTATAGAGGTGATAATGGTTGTTATAGTGGCGATAATGGTTGTTATAGTGGGGACAATGGTTGCTATAGTGGTGGTAATGGCTGTTATAGTGGTGATAATGGTTGTTATAGTGGTGGTAATGGTTGTTATAGAGGTGATGATGGTTGTTATAGTGCTGATAATGGTTGTTATAGTGGCGATAATGTTTTTTATAGTGGGGATAATGGTTGTTATAGTGGTGATAATGGTTGTTACAGTGGTGATAATTGTCCTTATAGAGGTGATAATGGTGTTATAGTGGTGATAATGGTTGTTATAGTGGTGATAATGGTCGTTATAGTGGTGGTAATCGTCGTTATATTGGTGATAATGTTTCTTATAGTGGTGATGATGGTTGTTCTGGTAGTGATAATGGTTGTTATAGTGGTGATAATGGTTTTTATAGTGGTGATAATGGTTGTTATAGTGGTGATAATGGTTGTTATAGTGGGGACAATGGTTATTATAGTGGTGATAATGGTTGTTATGGTGGTGATAATGTTTCTTATAGCAGTGATAATGGTTGTTATAGTGGTCATAATGGTCCTTGTAGTGGTGATAATGGTCGTTACAGTGGTGATAATGGTCCTTGTAGTGGTGATAATGGTTTTTATTGTGGTGATGATGGTTGTTGTAGTGGTGATAATGGTTATTATTGTGGTGATAACGGTTGTTATAGTGTTGATAATGGTCACTATAGTGCGGATAATGGTGGGTATGGTGGTGATAATGGTTGTTATGGTGGTGATAATGGTTGTTACAGTGGTGATAATGGTTGTTATAGAGGTGATAATGGTTGTTGTAGTGGTGATAATGGTTGTTATAGTGGGGGTAATGGTTGTTATAGTGGTGACAATAGTTGTTATAGTGGTGATAATGGTTGTTATAGTGGGGACAATTGTTGCTATAGTGGTGATAATGGTTGTTATAGTGGCGATAGTGGTTGTTAGAGTGGTGATAATGGCTCTTATAGTGGTGATAATGGTTGTTATAGTGGTGATAATGGTCGTTAGAGTGGTGGTAATCGTCGTTATATTGGTGATAATGTTTCTTATAGTGGTGATGATGGTTGTTCTGGTAGTGATAATGGTTGTTATAGTGGTGATAATGGTTTTTATAGTGGTGATAATGGTTGTTATAGTGGTGATAATGGTTGTTATAGTGGGGACAATGGTTATTATAGTGGTGATAATGGTTGTTATGGTGGTGATAATGTTTCTTATAGCAGTGATAATGGTTGTCATAGTGGTCATAATGGTCCTTGTAGTGGTGATAATGGTCGTTACAGTGGTGATAATGGTCCTTGTAGTGGTGATAATGGTTTTTATTGTGGTGATGATGGTTGTTGTAGTGGTGATAATGGTTATTATTGTGGTGATAACGGTTGTTATAGTGTTGATAATGGTCACTATAGTGCGGATAATGGTGGGTATGGTGGTGATAATGGTTGTTATGGTGGTGATAATGGTTGTTACAGTGGTGATAATGGTTGTTATAGAGGTGATAATGGTTGTGATAGTGGTGATAATGGTTGTTATAGTGGGGACAATGGTTGCTATAGTGGTGGTAATGGCTGTTATAGTGGCGATAATGGTTGTTATAGTGGTGGTAATGGTTGTTATAGTGGTGATAATGGTTGTTATAGTGCTGATAATGGTTGTTATAGTGGTGATAATTGTCCTTATAGAGGTGATAATGGTTGTTATAGTGGCGATAATGGTTGTTATAGTGGGGACAATGGTTGCTATAGTGGTGGTAATGGCTGTTATAGTGGTGATAATGGTTGTTATAGTGGTGGTAATGGTTGTTATAGTGGTGATAATGGTTCTTATAGTGCTGATAATGGTTGTTATAGTGGCGATAATGTTTTTTATAGTGGGGATAATGGTTGTTATAGTGGTGATAATGGTTGTTACAGTGGTGATAATTGTCCTTATAGAGGTGATAATGGTGTTATAGTGGTGATAATGGTTGTTATAGTGGTGGTAATGGTCCTTATAGTGGTGATAATGGTTGTTGTAGTGGTGATAATGGTTGTTATAGTGGCGATAATGTTTGTTATAGTCAGGATAATGGTTGTTAGAGTGGTGATAATGGCTGTTATAGTGGTGATAATTGTTGTTATAGTGGTGATGTTGGTCGTTATGGTGGTGGTAATCGTAGTGGTGATAATGGTTGTTATAGTGGTGGTAATGGTTATTATACTGGGGACAATGGTTATTATAGTGGTGATAATGGTTGTTATGGTGGTGATAATGTTTCTTATAGCAGTGATAATGGTTGTTATAGTGGTCATAATGGTCCTTGTAGTGGTGATAATGGTCGTTATAGTGGTGATAATGGTCCTTGTAGTGGTGATAATGGTTTTTATTGTGGTGATGATGGTTGTTGTAGTGGTGATAATGGTCATTATTGTGGTGATAACGGTTGTTATAGTGTCGATAATGGTCACTATAGTGCGGATAATGGTGGGTATGGTGGTGATAATTGTTGTTATGGTGGTGATAATGGTTGTTACAGTGGTGATAATGGTTGTTATAGAGGTGATAATGGTTGTTATAGTGGTGATAATGTTTTTTATAGTGGGGATAATGGTTGTTATAGTGGTGATAATGGTTGTTATAGTGGTGATAATTGTCCTTATAGAGGTGATAATGGTTGTTATAGTGGCGATAATGGTTGTTATAGTGGGGACAATGGTTGCTATAGTGGTGGTAATGGCTGTTATAGTGGTGATAATGGTTGTTATAGTGGTGGTAATGGTTGATATAGAGGTGATGATGGTTGTTATAGTGCTGATAATGGTTGTTATAGTGGCGATAATGTTTTTTATAGTGGGGATAATGGTTGTTATAGTGGTGATAATGGTTGTTACAGTGGTGATAATTGTCCTTATAGAGGTGATAATGGTGTTATAGTGGTGATAATGGTTGTTATAGTGGTGGTAATGGTCCTTGTAGAGGTGACAATGGTTGTTGTAGTGGTGATAATGGTTGTTATAGTGGCGATAATGTTTGTTATAGTGAGGATAATGGTTGCTAGAGTGGTGATAATGGCTGTTATAGTGGTGATAATTGTTGTTATAGTGGTGATATTGGTCGTTATGGTGGTGGTAATCGTAGTGGTGATAATGGTCCTTATAGTGGTGATAATGGTTGTTATAGTGGTGATAATGGTTGTTATAGTGGGGACAATGGTTGTTATAGTGGCGATAGTGGTTGTTATGGTGGCGATAGTGGTTGTTATGGTGGTGATAATGGTTTTTATTGTGGTGATGATGGTTGTTGTAGTGGTGATAATGGTTATTATTGTGGTGATAGCGGCTGTTATAGTGTTGATAATGGTCACTATAGTGCGGATAATGGTGGGTATGGTGGTGATAATGGTTGTTATGGTGGTGATAATGGTTGTTACAGTGGTGATAATGGTTGTTATAGAGGTGATAATGGTTGTTGTAGTGGTGATAATGGTTGTTATAGTGGTGGTAATGGTTGTTATAGTGGTGACAATAGTTGTTATAGTGGTGATAATGGTTGTTATAGTGGAGACAATTGTTGCTATAGTGGTGAGAATGGTTGTTATAGTGGCGATAGTGGTTGTTAGAGTGGTGATAATGGCCCTTATAGTGGTGATAATGGTTGTTATAGTGGTGATAATGGTCGTTATAGTGGTGGTAATCGTCGTTATATTGGTGATAATGGTTGTTATTGTGGTGATAATGGTTGTTATAGTGGTGATAATGGTCCTTATAATGGTGATAATGGTTGTTATAGTGGTGATAATGGTTGTTATAGTGAGGACAATGCTTGTTATAGTGGTGATAATGGTTGTTATAGTGGCGATAATGTTTTTTATAGTGGGGATAATGGTTGTTATAGTGGTGATAATGGCTGTTATAGTGGTGATAATGGTTGTTATAGTGGTGGTAACGGTCGTTATAGTGGTGATAATGGTGCTTGTAGTGGTGATAATGGTTTTTATTGTGGTGATGATGGTTGTTGTAGTGATGATAATGGTTGTTATAGTGGTGATAATGGTTGTTATAGAGGGGACAATGGTTGTTATAGTGGTGATAATGGTTGTTATTGTGGCGATAATGTGTTTTATAGTGGGGATAATGGTTGTTATAGTGGTGATAATGGTCCTTATGATGGTGATAGTGGTTGCTATAGTGGTGATAATGGCTATTATAGTGGTGGTAATTGTTGTTATAGTGTTGATGATGGTTGTTCTAGTCGTGATAACGGTCGTTATAGTGGTGATAACGGTTGTTATAGTCGCGATAATGTTTCTTACAGTGGTGATGATGGTTGTTCTGGTAGTGATAATGGTTGTTATAGTGGTGATAATGGTTTTTATAGTGTTGATAATGGTTGTTATAGTGATGATAATGGTTGTTGTAGTGGTGATAATGGTTGTTATAGTGGTGATAATGTTTGTTATAGTGGGGATAATGGTTGTTAGAGTGGTGATAATGGCAGTTATAGTGGTGATAATTGTTGTTATAGTGGTGATAATGGTCGTTATGGTGGTGGTAATCGTAGTGGTGATAATGGTCCTTATAGTGGTGATAATGGTTGTTATAGTGGTGATAATGGTTGTTATACTGGGGACAATGGTTATTATAGTGGTGATAATGGTTGTTATGGTGGTGATAATGTTTCTTATAGCAGTGATAATGGTTGTTATAGTGGTCATAATGGTCCTTGTAGTGGTGATAATGGTCGTTATAGTGGTGATAATGGTCGTTGTAGTGGTGATAATGGTTTTTATTGTGGTGATGATGATTGTTGTAGTGGTGATAATGGTTATTATTGTGGTGATAACGGTTGTTATAGTGTCGATAATGGTCACTATAGTGCGGATAATGGTGGGTATGGTGGTGATAATGGTTGTTATGGTGGTGATAATGGTTGTTACAGTGGTGATAATGGTTGTTATAGAGGTGATAATGGTTGTTATAGTGGTGATAATGTTTTTTATAGTGGGGATAATGGTTGTTATAGTGGTGATAATGGTTGTTATAGTGGTGATAATTGTCCTTATAGAGGTGATAATGGTTGTTATAGTGGTGATAATGGTTGTTATAGTGGGGACAATGGTTGCTATAGTGGTGGTAATGGCTGTTATAGTGGTGATAATGGTTGTTATAGTGGTGGTAATGGTTGTTATAGTGGTGATAATGGTTGTTATAGTGCTGATAATGGTTGTTATAGTGGCGGTAATGTTTTTTATAGTGGGGATAATGGTTGTTATAGTGGTGATAATGGTTGTTATAGTGGTGATAATTGTCCTTATAGAGGTGATAATGGTGTTATAGTGGTGATAATGGTTGTTATAGTGGTGGTAATGGTCCTTATAGAGGTGATAATGGTTGTTGTAGTGGTGATAATGGTTGTTATAGTGGTGGTAATGGTTGTTATAGTGGTGACAATAGTTGTTATAGTGGTGATAATGGTTGTTATAGTGGGGACAATGGTTGCTATAGTGATGATAATGGTTGTTATAGTGGCGATAGTGGTTGTTAGAGTGGTGATAATGGCTCTTATAGTGGTGATAATGGTTGTTATAGTGGTGATAATGGTCGTTATAGTGGTGGTAATCGTCGTTATATTGGTGATAATGGTTGTTATTGTGGTGATAATGGTTGTTATAGTGGTGATAATGGTCCTTATAATGGTGATAATGGTTGTTATAGTGGTGATAATGGTTGTTATAGTGAGGACAATGGTTGTTATAGTGGTGATAATGGTTGTTATAGTGGCGATAATGTTTTTTATAGTGGGGATAATGGTTGTCATAGTGGTGATAATGGCTGTTATAGTAGTGATAATGGTTGTTACAGTGGTGGTAACGGTCGTTATAGTGGTGATAATGGTCCTTGTAGTGGTGATAATGGTTTTTATTGTTGTGATGATGGTTGTCGTAGTGATGATAATGGTTGTTATAGTGGTGATAATGGTTGTTATAGTGGGGACAATGGTTGTTATAGTGGTGATAATGGTTGTTATTGTGGCGATAATGTTTTTTATAGTGGGGATAATGGTTGTTATAGTGGTGATAATGGTCGTTATGGTGGTGGTAATCGTAGTGGTGATAATGGTCCTTATAGTGGTGATAATGGTTGTTATAGTGGTGATAATGGTTGTTATACTGGGGACAATGGTTATTATAGTGGTGATAATGGTTGTTATGGTGGTGATAATGTTTCTTATAGCAGTGATAATGGTTGTTATAGTGGTCATAATGGTCCTTGTAGTGGTGATAATGGTCGTTATAGTGGTGATAATGGTCCTTGTAGTGGTGATAATGGTTTTTATTGTGGTGATGATGATTGTTGTAGTGGTGATAATGGTTATCATTGTGGTGATAACGGTTGTTATAGTGTCGATAATGGTCACTATAGTGCGGATAATGGTGGGTATGGTGGTGATAATGGTTGTTATGGTGGTGATAATGGTTGTTACAGTGGCGATAATGGTTGTTATAGAGGTGATAATGGATGTTATAGTGGTGATAATGTTTTTTATAGTGGGGATAATGGTTGTTATAGTGGTGATAATGGTTGTTATAGTGGTGATAATTGTCCTTATAGAGGTGATAATGGTTGTTATAGTGGTGATAATGGTTGTTATAGTGGGGACAATGGTTGCTATAGTGGTGGTAATGGCTGTTATAGTGGTGATAATGGTTGTTATAGTGGTGGTAATGGTTGTTATAGTGGTGATAATGGTTGTTATAGTGCTGATAATGGTTGTTATAGTGGCGATAATGTTTTTTATAGTGGGGATAATGGTTGTTATAGTGGTGATAATGGTTGTTATAGTGGTGATAATTGTCCTTATAGAGGTGATAATGGTGTTATAGTGGTGATAATGGTTGTTATAGTGGTGGTAATGGTCCTTATAGAGGTGATAATGGTTGTTGTAGTGGTGATAATGGTTGTTATAGTGGCGATAATGTTTGTTATAGTGAGGATAATGGTTGTTAGAGTGGTGATAATGGCTGTTATAGTGGTGATAATTGTTGTTATAGTGGTGATAATGGTCGTTATGGTGGTGGTAATCGTAGTGGTGATAGTGGTCCTTATAGTGGTGATAATGGTTGTTATAGTGGTGATAATGGTTGTTATAGTGGGGACAATGGTTGTTATAGTGGCGATAGTGGTTGTTATGGTGGCGATAGTGGTTGTTATGGTGGTGATAATGGTTTTTATTGTGTTGATGATGGTTGTTGTAGTGGTGATAATGGTTATTATTGTGGTGATAGCGGCTGTTATAGTGTTGATAATGGTCACTATAGTGCGGATAATGGTGGGTATGGTGGTGATAATGGTTGTTATGGTGGTGATAATGGTTGTTACAGTGGTGATAATGGTTGTTATAGAGGTGATAATGGTTGTTGTAGTGGTGATAATGGTTGTTATAGTGGTGGTAATGGTTGTTATAGTGGTGACAATAGTTGTTATAGTGGTGATAATGGTTGTTATAGTGGGGACAATGGTTGCTATAGTGGTGATAATGGTTGTTATAGTGGCGATAGTGGTTGTTAGAGTGGTGATAATGGCTCTTATAGTGGTGATAATGGTTGTTATAGTGGTGATAATGGTCGTTATAGTGGTGGTAATCGTCGTTATATTGGTGATAATGGTTGTTATTGTGGTGATAATGGTTGTTATAGTGGTGATAATGGTCCTTATAATGGTGATAATGGTTGTTATAGTGGTGATAATGGTTGTTATAGTGAGGACAATGGTTGTTATAGTGGTGATAATGGTTGTTATAGTGGCGATAATGGTTTTTATAGTGGGGATAATGGTTGTTATAGTGGTGATAATGGTTGTTATAGTGGTGATAATGGTCCTTATAGAGGTGATAATGGTTGTTATAGTGGTGATAATTGTTGTTATAGTGGTGATAATGGTTGTTATTGTGGTGATAATTGTTGTTATAGCGATGATAATGGTTGTTATAGTGGTGATAATGGTTGTTATAGTGGTGATAATGGTTGTTATAGTGGGGATAATGGTGGTTATGGTGGTGATAATGGTTATTATAGTTGTCTTAATGGTCCTTGTAGTGGTGATAATGGTCGTTATAGTGGTGATAATGGTCGTTGTAGTGGTGATAATGGTTTTTATTGTGGTGATGATGGTTGTCGTAGTGGTGATAAAGGTTGTTATGGTGATGATAATGGAAGTTGTAGTGGTGATAATGGTCATTATAGTGGTGATAATGGTTGTTATAGTGGTGATAATGGTTGCTATAGTGGTGATACTGGTTGCTATAGTGGTGATAGTGGTTGCTATAGTGGTGATACTGGTTGCTATAGTGGTGATAATAGTTGCTATAGTGGTGATGATGGTTGTTCTAGTCGTGGTAATGGTCGTTATACTGGTGATAACGGTTGTTATAGTCGCGATAATGTTTCTTATAGTGGTGATGATGGTTGTTCTGGTAGTGATAATGGTTGTTATAGTGGTGATAATGGTTTTTATAGTGGTGATAATGGTTGTTATAGTGATGATAATGGTTGTTATAGTGGTGATAATGGTTGTTATAGTGGGGACAATGGTTATTATAGTGGTGATAATGGTTGTTATGGTGGTGATAATGTTTCTTATAGCAGTGATAATGGTTGTTATAGTGGTCATAATGGTCCTTGTAGTGGTGATAATGGTCGTTACAGTGGTGATAATGGTCCTTGTAGTGGTGATAATGGTTTTTATTGTGGTGATGACGGTTGTTGTAGTGTTGATAATGGTCACTATAGTGCGGATAATGGTGGGTATGGTGGTGATAATGGTTGTTATGGTGGTGATAATGGTTGTTATAGTGGTGATAATGGTTGTTATAGTGGTGATAATGGTTGTTATAGTGGGGACAATGGTTGTTATAGTGGCGATAGTGGTTGTTATGGTGGCGATAGTGGTTGTTAAAGTGGTGATAATGGTTTTTATTGTGGTGATGATGGTTGTTGTAGTGGTGATAATGATTATTATTGTGGTGATAACGGCTGTTATAGTGTTGATAATGGTCACTATAGTGCGGATAATGGTGGGTATGGTGGTGATAATGGTTGTTATGGTGGTGATAATGGTTGTTATAGTGGTGGTAATGGTTGTTATAGTGGTGATAATGGTTGTTATAGTGGTGATAATGGTTGTTATAGTGAGGACAATGTTGTTATAGTGGTGATAATGGTTGTTATAGTGGCGATAATGTTTTTTATAGTGGGGATAATGGTTGTTATAGTGGTGATAATGGTTGTTATAGTGGGGATAATGGTTGTTATAGTGGTGATAATGGTTGTTATAGTGGTGATAATGGTCCTTATAGAGGTGATAATGGTTGTTATAGTGGTGATAATTGTTGTTATAGTGGTGATAATGGTTGTTATTGTGGTGATAATTGTTGTTATAGTGATGATAATGGTTGTTATAGTGGTGATAATGGTTGTTATAGTGGCGATAATGTTTTTTATAGTGGGGATAATGGTTGTCATAGTGGTGATAATGGCTGTTATAGTAGTGATAATGGTTGTTACAGTGGTGGTAACGGTCGTTATAGTGGTGATAATGGTCCTTGTAGTGGTGATAATGGTTTTTATTGTGGTGATGATGGTTGTCGTAGTGATGATAATGGTTGTTATAGTGGTGATAATGGTTGTTATAGTGGGGACAATGGTTGTTATAGTGGTGATAATGGTTGTTATTGTGGCGATAATGTTTTTTATAGTGGGGATAATGGTTGTTATAGTGGTGATAATGGTCCTTATGATGGTGATAGTGGTTGCTATAGTGGTGATAATGGCTATTATAGTGGTGGTAATGTTTCTTATAATGGTGATAATGGTTGTTCTAGTTGTGATAATGGTCGTTATAGTTGTGATAATGGTCGTTATAGTGGTGATAATGGTTGTTATAGTGGTGATAATGGTTTTTATAGTGGGGATAATGGTTGTTATAGTGGTGATAATGGTTGTTATAGTGGTGATAATGGTCCTTATAGAGGTGATAATGGTTGTTATAGTGGTGATAATTGTTGTTATAGTGGTGATAATGGTTGTTATTGTGGTGATAATTGTTGTTATAGCGATGATAATGGTTGTTATAGTGGTGATAATGGTTGTTATAGTGGTGATAATGGTTGTTATAGTGGGGATAATGGTGGTTATGGTGGTGATAATGGTTATTATAGTTGTCTTAATGGTCCTTGTAGTGGTGATAATGGTCGTTATAGTGGTGATAATGGTCGTTGTAGTGGTGATAATGGTTTTTATTGTGGTGATGATGGTTGTCGTAGTGGTGATAAAGGTTGTTATGGTGATGATAATGGAAGTTGTAGTGGTGATAATGGTCATTATAGTGGTGATAATGGTTGTTATAGTGGTGATAATGGTTGCTATAGTGGTGATACTGGTTGCTATAGTGGTGATAGTGGTTGCTATAGTGGTGATACTGGTTGCTATAGTGGTGATAATAGTTGCTATAGTGGTGATGATGGTTGTTCTAGTCGTGGTAATGGTCGTTATACTGGTGATAACGGTTGTTATAGTCGCGATAATGTTTCTTATAGTGGTGATGATGGTTGTTCTGGTAGTGATAATGGTTGTTATAGTGGTGACAATGGTTTTTATAGTGGTGATAATGGTTGTTATAGTGGTGATAATGGTTGTTATAGTGGGGATAATGGTGGTTATGGTGGTGATAATGGTTATTATAGTTGTCTTAATGGTCCTTGTAGTGGTGATAATGGTCGTTATAGTGGTGATAATGGTCGTTGTAGTGGTGATAATGGTTTTTATTGTGGTGATGATGGTTGTCGTAGTGGTGATAAAGGTTGTTATGGTGATGATAATGGAAGTTGTAGTGGTGATAATGGTCATTATAGTGGTGATAATGGTTGTTATAGTGGTGATAATGGTTGCTATAGTGGTGATACTGGTTGCTATAGTGGTGATAGTGGTTGCTATAGTGGTGATACTGGTTGCTATAGTGGTGATAATAGTTGCTATAGTGGTGATGATGGTTGTTCTAGTCGTGGTAATGGTCGTTATACTGGTGATAACGGTTGTTATAGTCGCGATAATGTTTCTTATAGTGGTGATGATGGTTGTTCTGGTAGTGATAATGGTTGTTATAGTGGTGATAATGGTTTTTATAGTGGTGATAATGGTTGTTATAGTGATGATAATGGTTGTTATAGTGGTGATAATTGTCCTTATAGAGGTGATAATGGTTGTTATAGTGGTGATAATGGTTGTTATAGTGGGGACAATGGTTGCTATAGTGGTGGTAATGGCTGTTATAGTGGTGATAATGGTTGTTATAGTGGTGGTAATGGTTGTTATAGTGGTGATAATGGTTGTTATAGTGCTGATAATGGTTGTTATAGTGGCGATAATGTTTTTTATAGTGGGGATAATGGTTGTTATAGTGGTGATAATGGTTGTTATAGTGGTGATAATTGTCCTTATAGAGGTGATAATGGTGTTATAGTGGTGATAATGGTTGTTATAGTGGTGGTAATGGTCCTTATAGAGGTGATAATGGTTGTTGTAGTGGTGATAATGGTTGTTATAGTGGCGATAATGTTTGTTATAGTGAGGATAATGGTTGTTAGAGTGGTGATAATGGCTGTTATAGTGGTGATAATTGTTGTTATAGTGGTGATAATGGTCGTTATGGTGGTGGTAATCGTAGTGGTGATAGTGGTCCTTATAGTGGTGATAATGGTTGTTATAGTGGTGATAATGGTTGTTATAGTGGGGACAATGGTTGTTATAGTGGCGATAGTGGTTGTTATGGTGGCGATAGTGGTTGTTATGGTGGTGATAATGGTTTTTATTGTGGTGATGATGGTTGTTGTAGTGGTGATAATGGTTATTATTGTGGTGATAGCGGCTGTTATAGTGTTGATAATGGTCACTATAGTGCGGATAATGGTGGGTATGGTGGTGATAATGGTTGTTATGGTGGTGATAATGGTTGTTACAGTGGTGATAATGGTTGTTATAGAGGTGATAATGGTTGTTGTAGTGGTGATAATGGTTGTTATAGTGGTGGTAATGGTTGTTATAGTGGTGACAATAGTTGTTATAGTGGTGATAATGGTTGTTATAGTGGGGACAATGGTTGCTATAGTGGTGATAATGGTTGTTATAGTGGCGATAGTGGTTGTTAGAGTGGTGATAATGGCTCTTATAGTGGTGATAATGGTTGTTATAGTGGTGATAATGGTCGTTATAGTGGTGGTAATCGTCGTTATATTGGTGATAATGGTTGTTATTGTGGTGATAATGGTTGTTATAGTGGTGATAATGGTCCTTATAATGGTGATAATGGTTGTTATAGTGGTGATAATGGTTGTTATAGTGAGGACAATGGTTGTTATAGTGGTGATAATGGTTGTTATAGTGGCGATAATGGTTTTTATAGTGGGGATAATGGTTGTTATAGTGGTGATAATGGTTGTTATAGTGGTGATAATGGTCCTTATAGAGGTGATAATGGTTGTTATAGTGGTGATAATTGTTGTTATAGTGGTGATAATGGTTGTTATTGTGGTGATAATTGTTGTTATAGCGATGATAATGGTTGTTATAGTGGTGATAATGGTTGTTATAGTGGTGATAATGGTTGTTATAGTGGGGATAATGGTGGTTATGGTGGTGATAATGGTTATTATAGTTGTCTTAATGGTCCTTGTAGTGGTGATAATGGTCGTTATAGTGGTGATAATGGTCGTTGTAGTGGTGATAATGGTTTTTATTGTGGTGATGATGGTTGTCGTAGTGGTGATAAAGGTTGTTATGGTGATGATAATGGAAGTTGTAGTGGTGATAATGGTCATTATAGTGGTGATAATGGTTGTTATAGTGGTGATAATGGTTGCTATAGTGGTGATACTGGTTGCTATAGTGGTGATAGTGGTTGCTATAGTGGTGATACTGGTTGCTATAGTGGTGATAATAGTTGCTATAGTGGTGATGATGGTTGTTCTAGTCGTGGTAATGGTCGTTATACTGGTGATAACGGTTGTTATAGTCGCGATAATGTTTCTTATAGTGGTGATGATGGTTGTTCTGGTAGTGATAATGGTTGTTATAGTGGTGATAATGGTTTTTATAGTGGTGATAATGGTTGTTATAGTGATGATAATGGTTGTTATAGTGGTGATAATGGTTGTTATAGTGGGGACAATGGTTATTATAGTGGTGATAATGGTTGTTATGGTGGTGATAATGTTTCTTATAGCAGTGATAATGGTTGTTATAGTGGTCATAATGGTCCTTGTAGTGGTGATAATGGTCGTTACAGTGGTGATAATGGTCCTTGTAGTGGTGATAATGGTTTTTATTGTGGTGATGACGGTTGTTGTAGTGTTGATAATGGTCACTATAGAGCGGATAATGGTGGGTATGGTGGTGATAATGGTTGTTATGGTGGTGATAATGGTTGTTATAGTGGTGATAATGGTTGTTATAGTGGTGATAATGGTTGTTATAGTGGGGACAATGGTTGTTATAGTGGCGATAGTGGTTGTTATGGTGGCGATAGTGGTTGTTAAAGTGGTGATAATGGTTTTTATTGTGGTGATGATGGTTGTTGTAGTGGTGATAATGATTATTATTGTGGTGATAACGGCTGTTATAGTGTTGATAATGGTCACTATAGTGCGGATAATGGTGGGTATGGTGGTGATAATGGTTGTTATGGTGGTGATAATGGTTGTTATAGTGGTGGTAATGGTTGTTATAGTGGTGATAATGGTCCTTATAATGGTGATAATGGTTGTTATAGTGGTGATAATGGTTGTTATAGTGAGGACAATGTTGTTATAGTGGTGATAATGGTTGTTATAGTGGCGATAATGTTTTTTATAGTGGGGATAATGGTTGTTATAGTGGTGATAATGGTTGTTATAGTGGGGATAATGGTTGTTATAGTGGTGATAATGGTTGTTATAGTGGTGATAATGGTCCTTATAGAGGTGATAATGGTTGTTATAGTGGTGATAATTGTTGTTATAGTGGTGATAATGGTTGTTATTGTGGTGATAATTGTTGTTATAGTGATGATAATGGTTGTTATAGTGGTGATAATGGTTGTTATAGTGGCGATAATGTTTTTTATAGTGGGGATAATGGTTGTCATAGTGGTGATAATGGCTGTTATAGTAGTGATAATGGTTGTTACAGTGGTGGTAACGGTCGTTATAGTGGTGATAATGGTCCTTGTAGTGGTGATAATGGTTTTTATTGTGGTGATGATGGTTGTCGTAGTGATGATAATGGTTGTTATAGTGGTGATAATGGTTGTTATAGTGGGGACAATGGTTGTTATAGTGGTGATAATGGTTGTTATTGTGGCGATAATGTTTTTTATAGTGGGGATAATGGTTGTTATAGTGGTGATAATGGTCCTTATGATGGTGATAGTGGTTGCTATAGTGGTGATAATGGCTATTATAGTGGTGGTAATGTTTCTTATAATGGTGATAATGGTTGTTCTAGTTGTGATAATGGTCGTTATAGTTGTGATAATGGTCGTTATAGTGGTGATAATGGTTGTTATAGTGGTGATAATGGTTTTTATAGTGGGGATAATGGTTGTTATAGTGGTGATAATGGTTGTTATAGTGGTGATAATGGTCCTTATAGAGGTGATAATGGTTGTTATAGTGGTGATAATTGTTGTTATAGTGGTGATAATGGTTGTTATTGTGGTGATAATTGTTGTTATAGCGATGATAATGGTTGTTATAGTGGTGATAATGGTTGTTATAGTGGTGATAATGGTTGTTATAGTGGGGATAATGGTGGTTATGGTGGTGATAATGGTTATTATAGTTGTCTTAATGGTCCTTGTAGTGGTGATAATGGTCGTTATAGTGGTGATAATGGTCGTTGTAGTGGTGATAATGGTTTTTATTGTGGTGATGATGGTTGTCGTAGTGGTGATAAAGGTTGTTATGGTGATGATAATGGAAGTTGTAGTGGTGATAATGGTCATTATAGTGGTGATAATGGTTGTTATAGTGGTGATAATGGTTGCTATAGTGGTGATACTGGTTGCTATAGTGGTGATAGTGGTTGCTATAGTGGTGATACTGGTTGCTATAGTGGTGATAATAGTTGCTATAGTGGTGATGATGGTTGTTCTAGTCGTGGTAATGGTCGTTATACTGGTGATAACGGTTGTTATAGTCGCGATAATGTTTCTTATAGTGGTGATGATGGTTGTTCTGGTAGTGATAATGGTTGTTATAGTGGTGATAATGGTTTTTATAGTGGTGATAATGGTTGTTATAGTGGTGATAATGGTTGTTATAGTGGGGATAATGGTGGTTATGGTGGTGATAATGGTTATTATAGTTGTCTTAATGGTCCTTGTAGTGGTGATAATGGTCGTTATAGTGGTGATAATGGTCGTTGTAGTGGTGATAATGGTTTTTATTGTGGTGATGATGGTTGTCGTAGTGGTGATAAAGGTTGTTATGGTGATGATAATGGAAGTTGTAGTGGTGATAATGGTCATTATAGTGGTGATAATGGTTGTTATAGTGGTGATAATGGTTGCTATAGTGGTGATACTGGTTGCTATAGTGGTGATAGTGGTTGCTATAGTGGTGATACTGGTTGCTATAGTGGTGATAATAGTTGCTATAGTGGTGATGATGGTTGTTCTAGTCGTGGTAATGGTCGTTATACTGGTGATAACGGTTGTTATAGTCGCGATAATGTTTCTTATAGTGGTGATGATGGTTGTTCTGGTAGTGATAATGGTTGTTATAGTGGTGATAATGGTTTTTATAGTGGTGATAATGGTTGTTATAGTGATGATAATGGTTGTTATAGTGGTGATAATTGTCCTTATAGAGGTGATAATGGTTGTTATAGTGGTGATAATGGTTGTTATAGTGGGGACAATGGTTGCTATAGTGGTGGTAATGGCTGTTATAGTGGTGATAATGGTTGTTATAGTGGTGGTAATGGTTGTTATAGTGGTGATAATGGTTGTTATAGTGCTGATAATGGTTGTTATAGTGGCGATAATGTTTTTTATAGTGGGGATAATGGTTGTTATAGTGGTGATAATGGTTGTTATAGTGGTGATAATTGTCCTTATAGAGGTGATAATGGTGTTATAGTGGTGATAATGGTTGTTATAGTGGTGGTAATGGTCCTTATAGAGGTGATAATGGTTGTTGTAGTGGTGATAATGGTTGTTATAGTGGCGATAATGTTTGTTATAGTGAGGATAATGGTTGTTAGAGTGGTGATAATGGCTGTTATAGTGGTGATAATTGTTGTTATAGTGGTGATAATGGTCGTTATGGTGGTGGTAATCGTAGTGGTGATAGTGGTCCTTATAGTGGTGATAATGGTTGTTATAGTGGTGATAATGGTTGTTATAGTGGGGACAATGGTTGTTATAGTGGCGATAGTGGTTGTTATGGTGGCGATAGTGGTTGTTATGGTGGTGATAATGGTTTTTATTGTGGTGATGATGGTTGTTGTAGTGGTGATAATGGTTATTATTGTGGTGATAGCGGCTGTTATAGTGTTGATAATGGTCACTATAGTGCGGATAATGGTGGGTATGGTGGTGATAATGGTTGTTATGGTGGTGATAATGGTTGTTACAGTGGTGATAATGGTTGTTATAGAGGTGATAATGGTTGTTGTAGTGGTGATAATGGTTGTTATAGTGGTGGTAATGGTTGTTATAGTGGTGACAATAGTTGTTATAGTGGTGATAATGGTTGTTATAGTGGGGACAATGGTTGCTATAGTGGTGATAATGGTTGATATAGTGGCGATAGTGGTTGTTAGAGTGGTGATAATGGCTCTTATAGTGGTGATAATGGTTGTTATAGTGGTGATAATGGTCGTTATAGTGGTGGTAATCGTCGTTATATTGGTGATAATGGTTGTTATTGTGGTGATAATGGTTGTTATAGTGGTGATAATGGTCCTTATAATGGTGATAATGGTTGTTATAGTGGTGATAATGGTTGTTATAGTGAGGACAATGGTTGTTATAGTGGTGATAATGGTTGTTATAGTGGCGATAATGGTTTTTATAGTGGGGATAATGGTTGTTATAGTGGTGATAATGGTTGTTATAGTGGTGATAATGGTCCTTATAGAGGTGATAATGGTTGTTATAGTGGTGATAATTGTTGTTATAGTGGTGATAATGGTTGTTATTGTGGTGATAATTGTTGTTATAGCGATGATAATGGTTGTTATAGTGGTGATAATGGTTGTTATAGTGGTGATAATGGTTGTTATAGTGGGGATAATGGTGGTTATGGTGGTGATAATGGTTATTATAGTTGTCTTAATGGTCCTTGTAGTGGTGATAATGGTCGTTATAGTGGTGATAATGGTCGTTGTAGTGGTGATAATGGTTTTTATTGTGGTGATGATGGTTGTCGTAGTGGTGATAAAGGTTGTTATGGTGATGATAATGGAAGTTGTAGTGGTGATAATGGTCATTATAGTGGTGATAATGGTTGTTATAGTGGTGATAATGGTTGCTATAGTGGTGATACTGGTTGCTATAGTGGTGATAGTGGTTGCTATAGTGGTGATACTGGTTGCTATAGTGGTGATAATAGTTGCTATAGTGGTGATGATGGTTGTTCTAGTCGTGGTAATGGTCGTTATACTGGTGATAACGGTTGTTATAGTCGCGATAATGTTTCTTATAGTGGTGATGATGGTTGTTCTGGTAGTGATAATGGTTGTTATAGTGGTGATAATGGTTTTTATAGTGGTGATAATGGTTGTTATAGTGATGATAATGGTTGTTATAGTGGTGATAATGGTTGTTATAGTGGGGACAATGGTTATTATAGTGGTGATAATGGTTGTTATGGTGGTGATAATGTTTCTTATAGCAGTGATAATGGTTGTTATAGTGGTCATAATGGTCCTTGTAGTGGTGATAATGGTCGTTACAGTGGTGATAATGGTCCTTGTAGTGGTGATAATGGTTTTTATTGTGGTGATGACGGTTGTTGTAGTGTTGATAATGGTCACTATAGAGCGGATAATGGTGGGTATGGTGGTGATAATGGTTGTTATGGTGGTGATAATGGTTGTTATAGTGGTGATAATGGTTGTTATAGTGGTGATAATGGTTGTTATAGTGGGGACAATGGTTGTTATAGTGGCGATAGTGGTTGTTATGGTGGCGATAGTGGTTGTTAAAGTGGTGATAATGGTTTTTATTGTGGTGATGATGGTTGTTGTAGTGGTGATAATGATTATTATTGTGGTGATAACGGCTGTTATAGTGTTGATAATGGTCACTATAGTGCGGATAATGGTGGGTATGGTGGTGATAATGGTTGTTATGGTGGTGATAATGGTTGTTATAGTGGTGGTAATGGTTGTTATAGTGGTGATAATGGTCCTTATAATGGTGATAATGGTTGTTATAGTGGTGATAATGGTTGTTATAGTGAGGACAATGTTGTTATAGTGGTGATAATGGTTGTTATAGTGGCGATAATGTTTTTTATAGTGGGGATAATGGTTGTTATAGTGGTGATAATGGTTGTTATAGTGGGGATAATGGTTGTTATAGTGGTGATAATGGTTGTTATAGTGGTGATAATGGTCCTTATAGAGGTGATAATGGTTGTTATAGTGGTGATAATTGTTGTTATAGTGGTGATAATGGTTGTTATTGTGGTGATAATTGTTGTTATAGTGATGATAATGGTTGTTATAGTGGTGATAATGGTTGTTATAGTGGCGATAATGTTTTTTATAGTGGGGATAATGGTTGTCATAGTGGTGATAATGGCTGTTATAGTAGTGATAATGGTTGTTACAGTGGTGGTAACGGTCGTTATAGTGGTGATAATGGTCCTTGTAGTGGTGATAATGGTTTTTATTGTGGTGATGATGGTTGTCGTAGTGATGATAATGGTTGTTATAGTGGTGATAATGGTTGTTATAGTGGGGACAATGGTTGTTATAGTGGTGATAATGGTTGTTATTGTGGCGATAATGTTTTTTATAGTGGGGATAATGGTTGTTATAGTGGTGATAATGGTCCTTATGATGGTGATAGTGGTTGCTATAGTGGTGATAATGGCTATTATAGTGGTGGTAATGTTTCTTATAATGGTGATAATGGTTGTTCTAGTTGTGATAATGGTCGTTATAGTTGTGATAATGGTCGTTATAGTGGTGATAATGGTTGTTATAGTGGTGATAATGGTTTTTATAGTGGGGATAATGGTTGTTATAGTGGTGATAATGGTTGTTATAGTGGTGATAATGGTCCTTATAGAGGTGATAATGGTTGTTATAGTGGTGATAATTGTTGTTATAGTGGTGATAATGGTTGTTATTGTGGTGATAATTGTTGTTATAGCGATGATAATGGTTGTTATAGTGGTGATAATGGTTGTTATAGTGGTGATAATGGTTGTTATAGTGGGGATAATGGTGGTTATGGTGGTGATAATGGTTATTATAGTTGTCTTAATGGTCCTTGTAGTGGTGATAATGGTCGTTATAGTGGTGATAATGGTCGTTGTAGTGGTGATAATGGTTTTTATTGTGGTGATGATGGTTGTCGTAGTGGTGATAAAGGTTGTTATGGTGATGATAATGGAAGTTGTAGTGGTGATAATGGTCATTATAGTGGTGATAATGGTTGTTATAGTGGTGATAATGGTTGCTATAGTGGTGATACTGGTTGCTATAGTGGTGATAGTGGTTGCTATAGTGGTGATACTGGTTGCTATAGTGGTGATAATAGTTGCTATAGTGGTGATGATGGTTGTTCTAGTCGTGGTAATGGTCGTTATACTGGTGATAACGGTTGTTATAGTCGCGATAATGTTTCTTATAGTGGTGATGATGGTTGTTCTGGTAGTGATAATGGTTGTTATAGTGGTGATAATGGTTTTTATAGTGGTGATAATGGTTGTTATTGTGATGATAATGGTTGTTATAGTGGTGATAATGGTTGTTATAGTGGGGACAATGGTTATTATAGTGGTGATAATGGTTGTTATGGTGGTGATAATGTTTCTTATAGCAGTGATAATGGTTGTTACAGTGGTCATAATGGTCCTTGTAGTGGTGATAATGGTCGTTACAGTGGTGATAATGGTCCTTGTAGTGGTGATAATGGTTTTTATTGTGGTGATGACGGTTGTTGTAGTGTTGATAATGGTCACTATAGTGCGGATAATGGTGGGTATGGTGGTGATAATGGTTGTTATAGTGGTGATAATGGTTGTTATAGTGGTGATAATGGTTGTTATAGTGGGGACAATGGTTGTTATAGTGGCGATAGTGGTTGTTATGGTGGCGATAGTGGTTGTTAAAGTGGTGATAATGATTTTTATTGTGGTGATGATGGTTGTTGTAGTGGTGATAATGATTATTATTGTGGTGATAACGGCTGTTATAGTGTTGATAATGGTCACTATAGTGCGGATAATGGTGGGTATGGTGGTGATAATGGTTGTTATGGTGGTGATAATGGTTGTTATAGTGGTGGTAATGGTTGTTATAGTGGTGATAATGGTCCTTATAATGGTGATAATGGTTGTTATAGTGGTGATAATGGTTGTTATAGTGGGGATAATGGTGGTTATGGTGGTGATAATGGTTATTATAGTTGTCTTAATGGTCCTTGTAGTGGTGATAATGGTCGTGGTTGTGGTGATAATGGTTTTTATTGTGGTGATGATGGTTGTCGTAGTGGTGATAAAGGTTGTTATGGTGATGATAATGGTAGTTGTAGTGGTGATAATGGTCATTATAGTGGTGATAATGGTTGTTATAGTGGTGATAATGGTTGCGCTAATGGTGATACTGGTTGCTATAGTTGTGATAGTGGTTGCTATAGTGGTGATACTGGTTGCTATAGTGGTGATAATAGTTGCTATAGTGGTGGTAATGGCTGTTATAGTGGTGATCATTGTTGTTATAGTGTTGATGATGGTTGTTCTAGTCGTGATAATGGTCGTTATAGTGGTGATAACGGTTGTTATAGTCGCGATAATGTTTCTTATAGTGGTGATGATGGTTGTTCTGGTAGTGATAATGGTTGTTATAGTGGTGATAATGGTTTTTATAGTGGTGATAATGGTTGTTATAGTGATGATAATGGTGGTTATAGTGGTGATAATGGTTGTTATAGTGGGGACAATGGTTATTATAGTGGTGATAATGGTTGTTATGGTGGTGATAATGTTTCTTATAGCAGTGATAATGGTTGTTATAGTGGTCATAATGGTCCTTGTAGTGGTGATAATGGTCGTTACAGTGGTGATAATGGTCCTTGTAGTGGTGATAATGGTTTTTATTGTGGTGATGATGGTTGTTGTAGTGGTGATAATGGTTATTATTGTGGTGATAACGGTTGTTATAGTGTTGATAATGGTCACTATAGTGCGGATAATGGTGGGTATGGTGGTGATAATGGTTGTTATGGTGGTGATAATGGTTGTTACAGTGGTGATAATGGTTGTTATAGAGGTGATAATGGTTGTGATAGTGGTGATAATGGTTGTTATAGTGGGGACAATGGTTGCTATAGTGGTGGTAATGGCTGTTATAGTGGTGATAATGGTTGTTATAGTGGTGGTAATGGTTGTTATAGTGGTGATAATGGTTGTTATAGTGCTGATAATGGTTGTTATAGTGGTGATAATTGTCCTTATAGAGGTGATAATGGTTGTTATAGTGGCGATAATGGTTGTTATAGTGGGGACAATGGTTGCTATAGTGGTGGTAATGGCTGTTATAGTGGTGATAATGGTTGTTATAGTGGTGGTAATGGTTGTTATAGTGGTGATAATGGTTGTTATAGTGCTGGTAATGGTTGTTATAGTGGCGATAATGTTTTTTATAGTGGGGATAATGGTTGTTATAGTGGTGATAATGGTTGTTACAGTGGTGATAATTGTCCTTATAGAGGTGATAATGGTGTTATAGTGGTGATAATGGTTGTTATAGTGGTGGTAATGGTCCTTATAGAGGTGATAATGGTTGTTGTAGTGGTGATAATGGTTGTTATAGTGGCGATAATGTTTGTTATAGTCAGGATAATGGTTGTTAGAGTGGTGATAATGGCTGTTATAGTGGTGATAATTGTTGTTATAGTGGTGATATTGGTCGTTATGGTGGTGGTAATCGTAGTGGTGATAATGGTTGTTATAGTGGTGATAATGGTTGTTATACTGGGGACAATGGTTATTATAGTGGTGATAATGGTTGTTATGGTGGTGATAATGTTTCTTATAGCAGTGATAATGGTTGTTATAGTGGTCATAATGGTCCTTGTAGTGGTGATAATGGTCGTTATAGTGGTGATAATGGTCCTTGTAGTGGTGATAATGGTTTTTATTGTGGTGATGATGGTTGTTGTAGTGGTGATAATGGTCATTATTGTGGTGATAACGGTTGTTATAGTGTCGATAATGGTCACTATAGTGCGGATAATGGTGGGTATGGTGGTGATAATGGTTGTTATGGTGGTGATAATGGTTGTTACAGTGGTGATAATGGTTGTTATAGAGGTGATAATGGTTGTTATAGTGGTGATAATGTTTTTTATAGTGGGGATAATGGTTGTTATAGTGGTGATAATGGTTGTTATAGTGGTGATAATTGTCCTTATAGAGGTGATAATGGTTGTTATAGTGGCGATAATGGTTGTTATAGTGGGGACAATGGTTGCTATAGTGGTGGTAATGGCTGTTATAGTGGTGATAATGGTTGTTATAGTGGTGGTAATGGTTGTTATAGAGGTGATGATGGTTGTTATAGTGCTGATAATGGTTGTTATAGTGGCGATAATGTTTTTTATAGTGGGGATAATGGTTGTTATAGTGGTGATAATGGTTGTTACAGTGGTGATAATTGTCCTTATAGAGGTGATAATGGTGTTATAGTGGTGATAATGGTTGTTATAGTGGTGATAATGGTCGTTATAGTGGTGGTAATCGTCGTTATATTGGTGATAATGTTTCTTATAGTGGTGATGATGGTTGTTCTGGTAGTGATAATGGTTGTTATAGTGGTGATAATGGTTTTTATAGTGGTGATAATGGTTGTTATAGTGGTGATAATGGTTGTTATAGTGGGGACAATGGTTATTATAGTGGTGATAATGGTTGTTATGGTGGTGATAATGTTTCTTATAGCAGTGATAATGGTTGTTATAGTGGTCATAATGGTCCTTGTAGTGGTGATAATGGTCGTTACAGTGGTGATAATGGTCCTTGTAGTGGTGATAATGGTTTTTATTGTGGTGATGATGGTTGTTGTAGTGGTGATAATGGTTTTTATTGTGGTGATAACGGTTGTTATAGTGTTGATAATGGTCACTATAGTGCGGATAATGGTGGGTATGGTGGTGATAATGGTTGTTATGGTGGTGATAATGGTTGTTACAGTGGTGATAATGGTTGTTATAGAGGTGATAATGGTTGTGATAGTGGTGATAATGGTTGTTATAGTGGGGACAATGGTTGCTATAGTGGTGGTAATGGCTGTTATAGTGGTGATAATGGTTGTTATAGTGGTGGTAATGGTTGTTATAGTGGTGATAATGGTTGTTATAGTGCTGATAATGGTTGTTATAGTGGTGATAATTGTCCTTATAGAGGTGATAATGGTTGTTATAGTGGCGATAATGGTTGTTATAGTGGGGACAATGGTTGCTATAGTGGTGGTAATGGCTGTTATAGTGGTGATAATGGTTGTTATAGTGGTGGTAATGGTTGTTATAGTGGTGATAATGGTTGTTATAGTGCTGGTAATGGTTGTTATAGTGGCGATAATGTTTTTTATAGTGGGGATAATGGTTGTTATAGTGGTGATAATGGTTGTTACAGTGGTGATAATTGTCCTTATAGAGGTGATAATGGTGTTATAGTGGTGATAATGGTTGTTATAGTGGTGGTAATGGTCCTTATAGAGGTGATAATGGTTGTTGTAGTGGTGATAATGGTTGTTATAGTGGCGATAATGTTTGTTATAGTCAGGATAATGGTTGTTAGAGTGGTGATAATGGCTGTTATAGTGGTGATAATTGTTGTTATAGTGGTGATATTGGTCGTTATGGTGGTGGTAATCGTAGTGGTGATAATGGTTGTTATAGTGGTGATAATGGTTGTTATACTGGGGACAATGGTTATTATAGTGGTGATAATGGTTGTTATGGTGGTGATAATGTTTCTTATAGCAGTGATAATGGTTGTTATAGTGGTCATAATGGTCCTTGTAGTGGTGATAATGGTCGTTATAGTGGTGATAATGGTCCTTGTAGTGGTGATAATGGTTTTTATTGTGGTGATGATGGTTGTTGTAGTGGTGATAATGGTCATTATTGTGGTGATAACGGTTGTTATAGTGTCGATAATGGTCACTATAGTGCGGATAATGGTGGGTATGGTGGTGATAATGGTTGTTATGGTGGTGATAATGGTTGTTACAGTGGTGATAATGGTTGTTATAGAGGTGATAATGGTTGTTATAGTGGTGATAATGTTTTTTATAGTGGGGATAATGGTTGTTATAGTGGTGATAATGGTTGTTATAGTGGTGATAATTGTCCTTATAGAGGTGATAATGGTTGTTATAGTGGCGATAATGGTTGTTATAGTGGGGACAATGGTTGCTATAGTGGTGGTAATGGCTGTTATAGTGGTGATAATGGTTGTTATAGTGGTGGTAATGGTTGTTATAGAGGTGATGATGGTTGTTATAGTGCTGATAATGGTTGTTATAGTGGCGATAATGTTTTTTATAGTGGGGATAATGGTTGTTATAGTGGTGATAATGGTTGTTACAGTGGTGATAATTGTCCTTATAGAGGTGATAATGGTGTTATAGTGGTGATAATGGTTGTTATAGTGGTGATAATGGTCGTTATAGTGGTGGTAATCGTCGTTATATTGGTGATAATGTTTCTTATAGTGGTGATGATGGTTGTTCTGGTAGTGATAATGGTTGTTATAGTGGTGATAATGGTTTTTATAGTGGTGATAATGGTTGTTATAGTGGTGATAATGGTTGTTATAGTGGGGACAATGGTTATTATAGTGGTGATAATGGTTGTTATGGTGGTGATAATGTTTCTTATAGCAGTGATAATGGTTGTTATAGTGGTCATAATGGTCCTTGTAGTGGTGATAATGGTCGTTACAGTGGTGATAATGGTCCTTGTAGTGGTGATAATGGTTTTTATTGTGGTGATGATGGTTGTTGTAGTGGTGATAATGGTTATTATTGTGGTGATAACGGTTGTTATAGAGTTCTGATAATGGTCACTATAGTGCGGATAATGGTGGGTATGGTGGTGATAATGGTTGTTATGGTGGTGATAATGGTTGTTACAGTGGTGATAATGGTTGTTATAGAGGTGATAATGGTTGTTGTAGTGGTGATAATGGTTGTTATAGTGGTGGTAATGGTTGTTATAGTGGTGACAATAGTTGTTATAATGGTGATAATGGTTGTTATAGTGGGGACAATTGTTGCTATAGTGGTGATAATGGTTGTTATAGTGGCGATAGTGGTTGTTAGAGTGGTGATAATGGCTCTTATAGTGGTGATAATGGTTGTTATAGTGGTGATAATGGTCGTTATAGTGGTGGTAATCGTCGTTATATTGGTGATAATGTTTCTTATAGTGGTGATGATGGTTGTTCTGGTAGTGATAATGGTTGTTATAGTAGTGATAATGGTTTTTATAGTGGTGATAATGGTTGTTATAGTGGTGATAATGGTTGTTATAGTGGGGACAATGGTTATTATAGTGGTGATAATGGTTGTTATGGTGGTGATAATGTTTCTTATAGCAGTGATAATGGTTGTTATAGTGGTCATAATGGTCCTTGTAGTGGTGATAATGGTCGTTACAGTGGTGATAATGGTCCTTGTAGTGGTGATAATGGTTTTTATTGTGGTGATGATGGTTGTTGTAGTGGTGATAATGGTTATTATTGTGGTGATAACGGTTGTTATAGTGTTGATAATGGTCACTATAGTGCGGATAATGGTGGGTATGGTGGTGATAATGGTTGTTATGGTGGTGATAATGGTTGTTACAGTGGTGATAATGGTTGTTATAGAGGTGATAATGGTTGTGATAGTGGTGATAATGGTTGTTATAGTGGGGACAATGGTTGCTATAGTGGTGGTAATGGCTGTTATAGTGGCGATAATGGTTGTTATAGTGGTGGTAATGGTTGTTATAGTGGTGATAATGGTTGTTATAGTGCTGATAATGGTTGTTATAGTGGTGATAATTGTCCTTATAGAGGTGATAATGGTTGTTATAGTGGCGATAATGGTTGTTATAGTGGGGACAATGGTTGCTATAGTGGTGGTAATGGCTGTTATAGTGGTGATAATGGTTGTTATAGTGGTGGTAATGGTTGTTATAGTGGTGATAATGGTTCTTATAGTGCTGATAATGGTTGTTATAGTGGCGATAATGTTTTTTATAGTGGGGATAATGGTTGTTATAGTGGTGATAATGGTCCTTATAATGGTGATAATGGTTGTTATAGTGGTGATAATGGTTGTTATAGTGAGGACAATGGTTGTTATAGTGGTGATAATGGTTGTTATAGTGGCGATAATGTTTTTTATAGTGGGGATAATGGTTGTCATAGTGGTGATAATGGCTGTTATAGTAGTGATAATGGTTGTTACAGTGGTGGTAACGGTCGTTATAGTGGTGATAATGGTCCTTGTAGTGGTGATAATGGTTTTTATTGTTGTGATGATGGTTGTCGTAGTGATGATAATGGTTGTTATAGTGGTGATAATGGTTGTTATAGTGGGGACAATGGTTGTTATAGTGGTGATAATGGTTGTTATTGTGGCGATAATGTTTTTTATAGTGGGGATAATGGTTGTTATAGTGGTGATAATGGTCGTTATGGTGGTGGTAATCGTAGTGGTGATAATGGTCCTTATAGTGGTGATAATGGTTGTTATAGTGGTGATAATGGTTGTTATACTGGGGACAATGGTTATTATAGTGGTGATAATGGTTGTTATGGTGGTGATAATGTTTCTTATAGCAGTGATAATGGTTGTTATAGTGGTCATAATGGTCCTTGTAGTGGTGATAATGGTCGTTATAGTGGTGATAATGGTCCTTGTAGTGGTGATAATGGTTTTTATTGTGGTGATGATGATTGTTGTAGTGGTGATAATGGTTATCATTGTGGTGATAACGGTTGTTATAGTGTCGATAATGGTCACTATAGTGCGGATAATGGTGGGTATGGTGGTGATAATGGTTGTTATGGTGGTGATAATGGTTGTTACAGTGGCGATAATGGTTGTTATAGAGGTGATAATGGATGTTATAGTGGTGATAATGTTTTTTATAGTGGGGATAATGGTTGTTATAGTGGTGATAATGGTTGTTATAGTGGTGATAATTGTCCTTATAGAGGTGATAATGGTTGTTATAGTGGTGATAATGGTTGTTATAGTGGGGACAATGGTTGCTATAGTGGTGGTAATGGCTGTTATAGTGGTGATAATGGTTGTTATAGTGGTGGTAATGGTTGTTATAGTGGTGATAATGGTTGTTATAGTGCTGATAATGGTTGTTATAGTGGCGATAATGTTTTTTATAGTGGGGATAATGGTTGTTATAGTGGTGATAATGGTTGTTATAGTGGTGATAATTGTCCTTATAGAGGTGATAATGGTGTTATAGTGGTGATAATGGTTGTTATAGTGGTGGTAATGGTCCTTATAGAGGTGATAATGGTTGTTGTAGTGGTGATAATGGTTGTTATAGTGGCGATAATGTTTGTTATAGTGAGGATAATGGTTGTTAGAGTGGTGATAATGGCTGTTATAGTGGTGATAATTGTTGTTATAGTGGTGATAATGGTCGTTATGGTGGTGGTAATCGTAGTGGTGATAGTGGTCCTTATAGTGGTGATAATGGTTGTTATAGTGGTGATAATGGTTGTTATAGTGGGGACAATGGTTGTTATAGTGGCGATAGTGGTTGTTATGGTGGCGATAGTGGTTGTTATGGTGGTGATAATGGTTTTTATTGTGTTGATGATGGTTGTTGTAGTGGTGATAATGGTTATTATTGTGGTGATAGCGGCTGTTATAGTGTTGATAATGGTCACTATAGTGCGGATAATGGTGGGTATGGTGGTGATAATGGTTGTTATGGTGGTGATAATGGTTGTTACAGTGGTGATAATGGTTGTTATAGAGGTGATAATGGTTGTTGTAGTGGTGATAATGGTTGTTATAGTGGTGGTAATGGTTGTTATAGTGGTGACAATAGTTGTTATAGTGGTGATAATGGTTGTTATAGTGGGGACAATGGTTGCTATAGTGGTGATAATGGTTGTTATAGTGGCGATAGTGGTTGTTAGAGTGGTGATAATGGCTCTTATAGTGGTGATAATGGTTGTTATAGTGGTGATAATGGTCGTTATAGTGGTGGTAATCGTCGTTATATTGGTGATAATGGTTGTTATTGTGGTGATAATGGTTGTTATAGTGGTGATAATGGTCCTTATAATGGTGATAATGGTTGTTATAGTGGTGATAATGGTTGTTATAGTGAGGACAATGGTTGTTATAGTGGTGATAATGGTTGTTATAGTGGCGATAATGGTTTTTATAGTGGGGATAATGGTTGTTATAGTGGTGATAATGGTTGTTATAGTGGTGATAATGGTCCTTATAGAGGTGATAATGGTTGTTATAGTGGTGATAATTGTTGTTATAGTGGTGATAATGGTTGTTATTGTGGTGATAATTGTTGTTATAGCGATGATAATGGTTGTTATAGTGGTGATAATGGTTGTTATAGTGGTGATAATGGTTGTTATAGTGGGGATAATGGTGGTTATGGTGGTGATAATGGTTATTATAGTTGTCTTAATGGTCCTTGTAGTGGTGATAATGGTCGTTATAGTGGTGATAATGGTCGTTGTAGTGGTGATAATGGTTTTTATTGTGGTGATGATGGTTGTCGTAGTGGTGATAAAGGTTGTTATGGTGATGATAATGGAAGTTGTAGTGGTGATAATGGTCATTATAGTGGTGATAATGGTTGTTATAGTGGTGATAATGGTTGCTATAGTGGTGATACTGGTTGCTATAGTGGTGATAGTGGTTGCTATAGTGGTGATACTGGTTGCTATAGTGGTGATAATAGTTGCTATAGTGGTGATGATGGTTGTTCTAGTCGTGGTAATGGTCGTTATACTGGTGATAACGGTTGTTATAGTCGCGATAATGTTTCTTATAGTGGTGATGATGGTTGTTCTGGTAGTGATAATGGTTGTTATAGTGGTGATAATGGTTTTTATAGTGGTGATAATGGTTGTTATAGTGATGATAATGGTTGTTATAGTGGTGATAATGGTTGTTATAGTGGGGACAATGGTTATTATAGTGGTGATAATGGTTGTTATGGTGGTGATAATGTTTCTTATAGCAGTGATAATGGTTGTTATAGTGGTCATAATGGTCCTTGTAGTGGTGATAATGGTCGTTACAGTGGTGATAATGGTCCTTGTAGTGGTGATAATGGTTTTTATTGTGGTGATGACGGTTGTTGTAGTGTTGATAATGGTCACTATAGTGCGGATAATGGTGGGTATGGTGGTGATAATGGTTGTTATGGTGGTGATAATGGTTGTTATAGTGGTGATAATGGTTGTTATAGTGGTGATAATGGTTGTTATAGTGGGGACAATGGTTGTTATAGTGGCGATAGTGGTTGTTATGGTGGCGATAGTGGTTGTTAAAGTGGTGATAATGGTTTTTATTGTGGTGATGATGGTTGTTGTAGTGGTGATAATGATTATTATTGTGGTGATAACGGCTGTTATAGTGTTGATAATGGTCACTATAGTGCGGATAATGGTGGGTATGGTGGTGATAATGGTTGTTATGGTGGTGATAATGGTTGTTATAGTGGTGGTAATGGTTGTTATAGTGGTGATAATGGTCCTTATAATGGTGATAATGGTTGTTATAGTGGTGATAATGGTTGTTATAGTGAGGACAATGTTGTTATAGTGGTGATAATGGTTGTTATAGTGGCGATAATGTTTTTTATAGTGGGGATAATGGTTGTTATAGTGGTGATAATGGTTGTTATAGTGGGGATAATGGTTGTTATAGTGGTGATAATGGTTGTTATAGTGGTGATAATGGTCCTTATAGAGGTGATAATGGTTGTTATAGTGGTGATAATTGTTGTTATAGTGGTGATAATGGTTGTTATTGTGGTGATAATTGTTGTTATAGTGATGATAATGGTTGTTATAGTGGTGATAATGGTTGTTATAGTGGCGATAATGTTTTTTATAGTGGGGATAATGGTTGTCATAGTGGTGATAATGGCTGTTATAGTAGTGATAATGGTTGTTACAGTGGTGGTAACGGTCGTTATAGTGGTGATAATGGTCCTTGTAGTGGTGATAATGGTTTTTATTGTGGTGATGATGGTTGTCGTAGTGATGATAATGGTTGTTATAGTGGTGATAATGGTTGTTATAGTGGGGACAATGGTTGTTATAGTGGTGATAATGGTTGTTATTGTGGCGATAATGTTTTTTATAGTGGGGATAATGGTTGTTATAGTGGTGATAATGGTCCTTATGATGGTGATAGTGGTTGCTATAGTGGTGATAATGGCTATTATAGTGGTGGTAATGTTTCTTATAATGGTGATAATGGTTGTTCTAGTTGTGATAATGGTCGTTATAGTTGTGATAATGGTCGTTATAGTGGTGATAATGGTTGTTATAGTGGTGATAATGGTTTTTATAGTGGGGATAATGGTTGTTATAGTGGTGATAATGGTTGTTATAGTGGTGATAATGGTCCTTATAGAGGTGATAATGGTTGTTATAGTGGTGATAATTGTTGTTATAGTGGTGATAATGGTTGTTATTGTGGTGATAATTGTTGTTATAGCGATGATAATGGTTGTTATAGTGGTGATAATGGTTGTTATAGTGGTGATAATGGTTGTTATAGTGGGGATAATGGTGGTTATGGTGGTGATAATGGTTATTATAGTTGTCTTAATGGTCCTTGTAGTGGTGATAATGGTCGTTATAGTGGTGATAATGGTCGTTGTAGTGGTGATAATGGTTTTTATTGTGGTGATGATGGTTGTCGTAGTGGTGATAAAGGTTGTTATGGTGATGATAATGGAAGTTGTAGTGGTGATAATGGTCATTATAGTGGTGATAATGGTTGTTATAGTGGTGATAATGGTTGCTATAGTGGTGATACTGGTTGCTATAGTGGTGATAGTGGTTGCTATAGTGGTGATACTGGTTGCTATAGTGGTGATAATAGTTGCTATAGTGGTGATGATGGTTGTTCTAGTCGTGGTAATGGTCGTTATACTGGTGATAACGGTTGTTATAGTCGCGATAATGTTTCTTATAGTGGTGATGATGGTTGTTCTGGTAGTGATAATGGTTGTTATAGTGGTGATAATGGTTTTTATAGTGGTGATAATGGTTGTTATAGTGATGATAATGGTTGTTATAGTGGTGATAATTGTCCTTATAGAGGTGATAATGGTTGTTATAGTGGTGATAATGGTTGTTATAGTGGGGACAATGGTTGCTATAGTGGTGGTAATGGCTGTTATAGTGGTGATAATGGTTGTTATAGTGGTGGTAATGGTTGTTATAGTGGTGATAATGGTTGTTATAGTGCTGATAATGGTTGTTATAGTGGCGATAATGTTTTTTATAGTGGGGATAATGGTTGTTATAGTGGTGATAATGGTTGTTATAGTGGTGATAATTGTCCTTATAGAGGTGATAATGGTGTTATAGTGGTGATAATGGTTGTTATAGTGGTGGTAATGGTCCTTATAGAGGTGATAATGGTTGTTGTAGTGGTGATAATGGTTGTTATAGTGGCGATAATGTTTGTTATAGTGAGGATAATGGTTGTTAGAGTGGTGATAATGGCTGTTATAGTGGTGATAATTGTTGTTATAGTGGTGATAATGGTCGTTATGGTGGTGGTAATCGTAGTGGTGATAGTGGTCCTTATAGTGGTGATAATGGTTGTTATAGTGGTGATAATGGTTGTTATAGTGGGGACAATGGTTGTTATAGTGGCGATAGTGGTTGTTATGGTGGCGATAGTGGTTGTTATGGTGGTGATAATGGTTTTTATTGTGGTGATGATGGTTGTTGTAGTGGTGATAATGGTTATTATTGTGGTGATAGCGGCTGTTATAGTGTTGATAATGGTCACTATAGTGCGGATAATGGTGGGTATGGTGGTGATAATGGTTGTTATGGTGGTGATAATGGTTGTTACAGTGGTGATAATGGTTGTTATAGAGGTGATAATGGTTGTTGTAGTGGTGATAATGGTTGTTATAGTGGTGGTAATGGTTGTTATAGTGGTGACAATAGTTGTTATGGTGGTGATAATGGTTGTTATAGTGGGGACAATGGTTGCTATAGTGGTGATAATGGTTGTTATAGTGGCGATAGTGGTTGTTAGAGTGGTGATAATGGCTCTTATAGTGGTGATAATGGTTGTTATAGTGGTGATAATGGTCGTTATAGTGGTGGTAATCGTCGTTATATTGGTGATAATGGTTGTTATTGTGGTGATAATGGTTGTTATAGTGGTGATAATGGTCCTTATAATGGTGATAATGGTTGTTATAGTGGTGATAATGGTTGTTATAGTGAGGACAATGGTTGTTATAGTGGTGATAATGGTTGTTATAGTGGCGATAATGGTTTTTATAGTGGGGATAATGGTTGTTATAGTGGTGATAATGGTTGTTATAGTGGTGATAATGGTCCTTATAGAGGTGATAATGGTTGTTATAGTGGTGATAATTGTTGTTATAGTGGTGATAATGGTTGTTATTGTGGTGATAATTGTTGTTATAGCGATGATAATGGTTGTTATAGTGGTGATAATGGTTGTTATAGTGGTGATAATGGTTGTTATGGTGGTGATAATGTTTCTTATAGCAGTGATAATGGTTGTTATAGTGGTCATAATGGTCCTTGTAGTGGTGATAATGGTCGTTACAGTGGTGATAATGGTCCTTGTAGTGGTGATAATGGTTTTTATTGTGGTGATGATGGTTGTTGTAGTGGTGATAATGGTTATTATTGTGGTGATAACGGTTGTTATAGTGTTGATAATGGTCACTATAGTGCGGATAATGGTGGGTATGGTGGTGATAATGGTTGTTATGGTGGTGATAATGGTTGTTACAGTGGTGATAATGGTTGTTATAGAGGTGATAATGGTTGTGATAGTGGTGATAATGGTTGTTATAGTGGGGACAATGGTTGCTATAGTGGTGGTAATGGCTGTTATAGTGGTGATAATGGTTGTTATAGTGGTGGTAATGGTTGTTATAGTGGTGATAATGGTTGTTATAGTGCTGATAATGGTTGTTATAGTGGTGATAATTGTCCTTATAGAGGTGATAATGGTTGTTATAGTGGCGATAATGGTTGTTATAGTGGGGACAATGGTTGCTATAGTGGTGGTAATGGCTGTTATAGTGGTGATAATGGTTGTTATAGTGGTGGTAATGGTTGTTATAGTGGTGATAATGGTTGTTATAGTGCTGGTAATGGTTGTTATAGTGGCGATAATGTTTTTTATAGTGGGGATAATGGTTGTTATAGTGGTGATAATGGTTGTTACAGTGGTGATAATTGTCCTTATAGAGGTGATAATGGTGTTATAGTGGTGATAATGGTTGTTATAGTGGTGGTAATGGTCCTTATAGAGGTGATAATGGTTGTTGTAGTGGTGATAATGGTTGTTATAGTGGCGATAATGTTTGTTATAGTCAGGATAATGGTTGTTAGAGTGGTGATAATGGCTGTTATAGTGGTGATAATTGTTGTTATAGTGGTGATATTGGTCGTTATGGTGGTGGTAATCGTAGTGGTGATAATGGTTGTTATAGTGGTGATAATGGTTGTTATACTGGGGACAATGGTTATTATAGTGGTGATAATGGTTGTTATGGTGGTGATAATGTTTCTTATAGCAGTGATAATGGTTGTTATAGTGGTCATAATGGTCCTTGTAGTGGTGATAATGGTCGTTATAGTGGTGATAATGGTCCTTGTAGTGGTGATAATGGTTTTTATTGTGGTGATGATGGTTGTTGTAGTGGTGATAATGGTCATTATTGTGGTGATAACGGTTGTTATAGTGTCGATAATGGTCACTATAGTGCGGATAATGGTGGGTATGGTGGTGATAATGGTTGTTATGGTGGTGATAATGGTTGTTACAGTGGTGATAATGGTTGTTATAGAGGTGATAATGGTTGTTATAGTGGTGATAATGTTTTTTATAGTGGGGATAATGGTTGTTATAGTGGTGATAATGGTTGTTATAGTGGTGATAATTGTCCTTATAGAGGTGATAATGGTTGTTATAGTGGCGATAATGGTTGTTATAGTGGGGACAATGGTTGCTATAGTGGTGGTAATGGCTGTTATAGTGGTGATAATGGTTGTTATAGTGGTGGTAATGGTTGTTATAGAGGTGATGATGGTTGTTATAGTGCTGATAATGGTTGTTATAGTGGCGATAATGTTTTTTATAGTGGGGATAATGGTTGTTATAGTGGTGATAATGGTTGTTACAGTGGTGATAATTGTCCTTATAGAGGTGATAATGGTGTTATAGTGGTGATAATGGTTGTTATAGTGGTGATAATGGTCGTTATAGTGGTGGTAATCGTCGTTATATTGGTGATAATGTTTCTTATAGTGGTGATGATGGTTGTTCTGGTAGTGATAATGGTTGTTATAGTGGTGATAATGGTTTTTATAGTGGTGATAATGGTTGTTATAGTGGTGATAATGGTTGTTATAGTGGGGACAATGGTTATTATAGTGGTGATAATGGTTGTTATGGTGGTGATAATGTTTCTTATAGCAGTGATAATGGTTGTTATAGTGGTCATAATGGTCCTTGTAGTGGTGATAATGGTCGTTACAGTGGTGATAATGGTCCTTGTAGTGGTGATAATGGTTTTTATTGTGGTGATGATGGTTGTTGTAGTGGTGATAATGGTTATTATTGTGGTGATAACGGTTGTTATAGTGTTGATAATGGTCACTATAGTGCGGATAATGGTGGGTATGGTGGTGATAATGGTTGTTATGGTGGTGATAATGGTTGTTACAGTGGTGATAATGGTTGTTATAGAGGTGATAATGGTTGTTGTAGTGGTGATAATGGTTGTTATAGTGGTGGTAATGGTTGTTATAGTGGTGACAATAGTTGTTATAGTGGTGATAATGGTTGTTATAGTGGGGACAATTGTTGCTATAGTGGTGATAATGGTTGTTATAGTGGCGATAGTGGTTGTTAGAGTGGTGATAATGGTCGTTATAGTGGTGGTAATCGTCGTTATATTGGTGATAATGTTTCTTATAGTGGTGATGATGGTTGTTCTGGTAGTGATAATGGTTGTTATAGTGGTGATAATGGTTTTTATAGTGGTGATAATGGTTGTTATAGTGGTGATAATGGTTGTTATAGTGGGGACAATGGTTATTATAGTGGTGATAATGGTTGTTATGGTGGTGATAATGTTTCTTATAGCAGTGATAATGGTTGTTATAGTGGTCATAATGGTCCTTGTAGTGGTGATAATGGTCGTTACAGTGGTGATAATGGTCCTTGTAGTGGTGATAATGGTTTTTATTGTGGTGATGATGGTTGTTGTAGTGGTGATAATGGTTATTATTGTGGTGATAACGGTTGTTATAGTGTTGATAATGGTCACTATAGTGCGGATAATGGTGGGTATGGTGGTGATAATGGTTGTTATGGTGGTGATAATGGTTGTTACAGTGGTGATAATGGTTGTTATAGAGGTGATAATGGTTGTGATAGTGGTGATAATGGTTGTTATAGTGGGGACAATGGTTGCTATAGTGGTGGTAATGGCTGTTATAGTGGCGATAATGGTTGTTATAGTGGTGGTAATGGTTGTTATAGTGGTGATAATGGTTGTTATAGTGCTGATAATGGTTGTTATAGTGGTGATAATTGTCCTTATAGAGGTGATAATGGTTGTTATAGTGGCGATAATGGTTGTTATAGTGGGGACAATGGTTGCTATAGTGGTGGTAATGGCTGTTATAGTGGTGATAATGGTTGTTATAGTGGTGGTAATGGTTGTTATAGTGGTGATAATGGTTCTTATAGTGCTGATAATGGTTGTTATAGTGGCGATAATGTTTTTTATAGTGGGGATAATGGTTGTTATAGTGGTGATAATGGTCCTTATAATGGTGATAATGGTTGTTATAGTGGTGATAATGGTTGTTATAGTGAGGACAATGGTTGTTATAGTGGTGATAATGGTTGTTATAGTGGCGATAATGTTTTTTATAGTGGGGATAATGGTTGTCATAGTGGTGATAATGGCTGTTATAGTAGTGATAATGGTTGTTACAGTGGTGGTAACGGTCGTTATAGTGGTGATAATGGTCCTTGTAGTGGTGATAATGGTTTTTATTGTTGTGATGATGGTTGTCGTAGTGATGATAATGGTTGTTATAGTGGTGATAATGGTTGTTATAGTGGGGACAATGGTTGTTATAGTGGTGATAATGGTTGTTATTGTGGCGATAATGTTTTTTATAGTGGGGATAATAGTTGTTATAGTGGTGATAATGGTCGTTATGGTGGTGGTAATCGTAGTGGTGATAATGGTCCTTATAGTGGTGATAATGGTTGTTATAGTGGTGATAATGGTTGTTATACTGGGGACAATGGTTATTATAGTGGTGATAATGGTTGTTATGGTGGTGATAATGTTTCTTATAGCAGTGATAATGGTTGTTATAGTGGTCATAATGGTCCTTGTAGTGGTGATAATGGTCGTTATAGTGGTGATAATGGTCCTTGTAGTGGTGATAATGGTTTTTATTGTGGTGATGATGATTGTTGTAGTGGTGATAATGGTTATCATTGTGGTGATAACGGTTGTTATAGTGTCGATAATGGTCACTATAGTGCGGATAATGGTGGGTATGGTGGTGATAATGGTTGTTATGGTGGTGATAATGGTTGTTACAGTGGCGATAATGGTTGTTATAGAGGTGATAATGGATGTTATAGTGGTGATAATGTTTTTTATAGTGGGGATAATGGTTGTTATAGTGGTGATAATGGTTGTTATAGTGGTGATAATTGTCCTTATAGAGGTGATAATGGTTGTTATAGTGGTGATAATGGTTGTTATAGTGGGGACAATGGTTGCTATAGTGGTGGTAATGGCTGTTATAGTGGTGATAATGGTTGTTATAGTGGTGGTAATGGTTGTTATAGTGGTGATAATGGTTGTTATAGTGCTGATAATGGTTGTTATAGTGGCGATAATGTTTTTTATAGTGGGGATAATGGTTGTTATAGTGGTGATAATGGTTGTTATAGTGGTGATAATTGTCCTTATAGAGGTGATAATGGTGTTATAGTGGTGATAATGGTTGTTATAGTGGTGGTAATGGTCCTTATAGAGGTGATAATGGTTGTTGTAGTGGTGATAATGGTTGTTATAGTGGCGATAATGTTTGTTATAGTGAGGATAATGGTTGTTAGAGTGGTGATAATGGCTGTTATAGTGGTGATAATTGTTGTTATAGTGGTGATAATGGTCGTTATGGTGGTGGTAATCGTAGTGGTGATAGTGGTCCTTATAGTGGTGATAATGGTTGTTATAGTGGTGATAATGGTTGTTATAGTGGGGACAATGGTTGTTATAGTGGCGATAGTGGTTGTTATGGTGGCGATAGTGGTTGTTATGGTGGTGATAATGGTTTTTATTGTGTTGATGATGGTTGTTGTAGTGGTGATAATGGTTATTATTGTGGTGATAGCGGCTGTTATAGTGTTGATAATGGTCACTATAGTGCGGATAATGGTGGGTATGGTGGTGATAATGGTTGTTATGGTGGTGATAATGGTTGTTACAGTGGTGATAATGGTTGTTATAGAGGTGATAATGGTTGTTGTAGTGGTGATAATGGTTGTTATAGTGGTGGTAATGGTTGTTATAGTGGTGACAATAGTTGTTATAGTGGTGATAATGGTTGTTATAGTGGGGACAATGGTTGCTATAGTGGTGATAATGGTTGTTATAGTGGCGATAGTCGTTGTTAGAGTGGTGATAATGGCTCTTATAGTGGTGATAATGGTTGTTATAGTGGTGATAATGGTCGTTATAGTGGTGGTAATCGTCGTTATATTGGTGATAATGGTTGTTATTGTGGTGATAATGGTTGTTATAGTGGTGATAATGGTCCTTATAATGGTGATAATGGTTGTTATAGTGGTGATAATGGTTGTTATAGTGAGGACAATGGTTGTTATAGTGGTGATAATGGTTGTTATAGTGGCGATAATGGTTTTTATAGTGGGGATAATGGTTGTTATAGTGGTGATAATGGTTGTTATAGTGGTGATAATGGTCCTTATAGAGGTGATAATGGTTGTTATAGTGGTGATAATTGTTGTTATAGTGGTGATAATGGTTGTTATTGTGGTGATAATTGTTGTTATAGCGATGATAATGGTTGTTATAGTGGTGATAATGGTTGTTATAGTGGTGATAATGGTTGTTATAGTGGGGATAATGGTGGTTATGGTGGTGATAATGGTTATTATAGTTGTCTTAATGGTCCTTGTAGTGGTGATAATGGTCGTTATAGTGGTGATAATGGTCGTTGTAGTGGTGATAATGGTTTTTATTGTGGTGATGATGGTTGTCGTAGTGGTGATAAAGGTTGTTATGGTGATGATAATGGAAGTTGTAGTGGTGATAATGGTCATTATAGTGGTGATAATGGTTGTTATAGTGGTGATAATGGTTGCTATAGTGGTGATACTGGTTGCTATAGTGGTGATAGTGGTTGCTATAGTGGTGATACTGGTTGCTATAGTGGTGATAATAGTTGCTATAGTGGTGATGATGGTTGTTCTAGTCGTGGTAATGGTCGTTATACTGGTGATAACGGTTGTTATAGTCGCGATAATGTTTCTTATAGTGGTGATGATGGTTGTTCTGGTAGTGATAATGGTTGTTATAGTGGTGATAATGGTTTTTATAGTGGTGATAATGGTTGTTATAGTGATGATAATGGTTGCTATAGTGGTGATAATGGTTGTTATAGTGGGGACAATGGTTATTATAGTGGTGATAATGGTTGTTATGGTGGTGATAATGTTTCTTATAGCAGTGATAATGGTTGTTATAGTGGTCATAATGGTCCTTGTAGTGGTGATAATGGTCGTTACAGTGGTGATAATGGTCCTTGTAGTGGTGATAATGGTTTTTATTGTGGTGATGACGGTTGTTGTAGTGTTGATAATGGTCACTATAGTGCGGATAATGGTGGGTATGGTGGTGATAATGGTTGTTATGGTGGTGATAATGGTTGTTATAGTGGTGATAATGGTTGTTATAGTGGTGATAATGGTTGTTATAGTGGGGACAATGGTTGTTATAGTGGCGATAGTGGTTGTTATGGTGGCGATAGTGGTTGTTAAAGTGGTGATAATGGTTTTTATTGTGGTGATGATGGTTGTTGTAGTGGTGATAATGATTATTATTGTGGTGATAACGGCTGTTATAGTGTTGATAATGGTCACTATAGTGCGGATAATGGTGGGTATGGTGGTGATAATGGTTGTTATGGTGGTGATAATGGTTGTTATAGTGGTGGTAATGGTTGTTATAGTGGTGATAATGGTCCTTATAATGGTGATAATGGTTGTTATAGTGGTGATAATGGTTGTTATAGTGAGGACAATGTTGTTATAGTGGTGATAATGGTTGTTATAGTGGCGATAATGTTTTTTATAGTGGGGATAATGGTTGTTATAGTGGTGATAATGGTTGTTATAGTGGGGATAATGGTTGTTATAGTGGTGATAATGGTTGTTATAGTGGTGATAATGGTCCTTATAGAGGTGATAATGGTTGTTATAGTGGTGATAATTGTTGTTATAGTGGTGATAATGGTTGTTATTGTGGTGATAATTGTTGTTATAGTGATGATAATGGTTGTTATAGTGGTGATAATGGTTGTTATAGTGGCGATAATGTTTTTTATAGTGGGGATAATGGTTGTCATAGTGGTGATAATGGCTGTTATAGTAGTGATAATGGTTGTTACAGTGGTGGTAACGGTCGTTATAGTGGTGATAATGGTCCTTGTAGTGGTGATAATGGTTTTTATTGTGGTGATGATGGTTGTCGTAGTGATGATAATGGTTGTTATAGTGGTGATAATGGTTGTTATAGTGGGGACAATGGTTGTTATAGTGGTGATAATGGTTGTTATTGTGGCGATAATGTTTTTTATAGTGGGGATAATGGTTGTTATAGTGGTGATAATGGTCCTTATGATGGTGATAGTGGTTGCTATAGTGGTGATAATGGCTATTATAGTGGTGGTAATGTTTCTTATAATGGTGATAATGGTTGTTCTAGTTGTGATAATGGTCGTTATAGTTGTGATAATGGTCGTTATAGTGGTGATAATGGTTGTTATAGTGGTGATAATGGTTTTTATAGTGGGGATAATGGTTGTTATAGTGGTGATAATGGTTGTTATAGTGGTGATAATGGTCCTTATAGAGGTGATAATGGTTGTTATAGTGGTGATAATTGTTGTTATAGTGGTGATAATGGTTGTTATTGTGGTGATAATTGTTGTTATAGCGATGATAATGGTTGTTATAGTGGTGATAATGGTTGTTATAGTGGTGATAATGGTTGTTATAGTGGGGATAATGGTGGTTATGGTGGTGATAATGGTTATTATAGTTGTCTTAATGGTCCTTGTAGTGGTGATAATGGTCGTTATAGTGGTGATAATGGTCGTTGTAGTGGTGATAATGGTTTTTATTGTGGTGATGATGGTTGTCGTAGTGGTGATAAAGGTTGTTATGGTGATGATAATGGAAGTTGTAGTGGTGATAATGGTCATTATAGTGGTGATAATGGTTGTTATAGTGGTGATAATGGTTGCTATAGTGGTGATACTGGTTGCTATAGTGGTGATAGTGGTTGCTATAGTGGTGATACTGGTTGCTATAGTGGTGATAATAGTTGCTATAGTGGTGATGATGGTTGTTCTAGTCGTGGTAATGGTCGTTATACTGGTGATAACGGTTGTTATAGTCGCGATAATGTTTCTTATAGTGGTGATGATGGTTGTTCTGGTAGTGATAATGGTTGTTATAGTGGTGATAATGGTTTTTATAGTGGTGATAATGGTTGTTATTGTGATGATAATGGTTGTTATAGTGGTGATAATGGTTGTTATAGTGGGGACAATGGTTATTATAGTGGTGATAATGGTTGTTATGGTGGTGATAATGTTTCTTATAGCAGTGATAATGGTTGTTACAGTGGTCATAATGGTCCTTGTAGTGGTGATAATGGTCGTTACAGTGGTGATAATGGTCCTTGTAGTGGTGATAATGGTTTTTATTGTGGTGATGACGGTTGTTGTAGTGTTGATAATGGTCACTATAGTGCGGATAATGGTGGGTATGGTGGTGATAATGGTTGTTATAGTGGTGATAATGGTTGTTATAGTGGTGATAATGGTTGTTATAGTGGGGACAATGGTTGTTATAGTGGCGATAGTGGTTGTTATGGTGGCGATATTGGTTGTTAAAGTGGTGATATGGTTTTTATTGTGGTGATGATGGTTGTTGTAGTGGTGATAATGATTATTATTGTGGTGATAACGGCTGTTATAGTGTTGATAATGGTCACTATAGTGCGGATAATGGTGGGTATGGTGGTGATAATGGTTGTTATGGTGGTGATAATGGTTGTTATAGTGGTGGTAATGGTTGTTATAGTGGTGATAATGGTCCTTATAATGGTGATAATGGTTGTTATAGTGGTGATAATGGTTGTTATAGTGAGGACAATGTTGTTATAGTGGTGATAATGGTTGTTATAGTGGCGATAATGTTTTTTATAGTGGGGATAATGGTTGTTATAGTGGTGATAATGGTTGTTATAGTGGGGATAATGGTTGTTATAGTGGTGATAATGGTTGTTATAGTGGTGATAATGGTCCTTATAGAGGTGATAATGGTTGTTATAGTGGTGATAATTGTTGTTATAGTGGTGATAATGGTTGTTATTGTGGTGATAATTGTTGTTATAGTGAGGATAATGGTTGTTATAGTGGTGATAATGGTTGTTATAGTGGTGATAATGGTTGTTATAGTGGGGACAATGGTTGTTATAGTGGTGATAATGGTTGTTATTGTGGCGATAATGTTTTTTATAGTGGGGATAATGGTTGTTATAGTGGTGATAATGGTCGTTATGGTGGTGGTAATCGTAGTGGTGATAATGGTCCTTATAGTGGTGATAATGGTTGTTATAGTGGTGATAATGGTTGTTATACTGGGGACAATGGTTATTATAGTGGTGATAATGGTTGTTATGGTGGTGATAATGTTTCTTATAGCAGTGATAATGGTTGTTATAGTGGTCATAATGGTCCTTGTAGTGGTGATAATGGTCGTTATAGTGGTGATAATGGTCCTTGTAGTGGTGATAATGGTTTTTATTGTGGTGATGATGATTGTTGTAGTGGTGATAATGGTTATCATTGTGGTGATAACGGTTGTTATAGTGTCGATAATGGTCACTATAGTGCGGATAATGGTGGGTATGGTGGTGATAATGGTTGTTATGGTGGTGATAATGGTTGTTACAGTGGTGATAATGGTTGTTATAGAGGTGATAATGGTTGTTATAGTGGTGATAATGTTTTTTATAGTGGGGATAATGGTTGTTATAGTGGTGATAATGGTTGTTATAGTGGTGATAATTGTCCTTATAGAGGTGATAATGGTTGTTATAGTGGTGATAATGGTTGTTATAGTGGGGACAATGGTTGCTATAGTGGTGGTAATGGCTGTTATAGTGGTGATAATGGTTGTTATAGTGGTGGTAATGGTTGTTATAGTGGTGATAATGGTTGTTATAGTGCTGATAATGGTTGTTATAGTGGCGATAATGTTTTTTATAGTGGGGATAATGGTTGTTATAGTGGTGATAATGGTTGTTATAGTGGTGATAATTGTCCTTATAGAGGTGATAATGGTGTTATAGTGGTGATAATGGTTGTTATAGTGGTGGTAATGGTCCTTATAGAGGTGATAATGGTTGTTGTAGTGGTGATAATGGTTGTTATAGTGGCGATAATGTTTGTTATAGTGAGGATAATGGTTGTTAGAGTGGTGATAATGGCTGTTATAGTGGTGATAATTGTTGTTATAGTGGTGATAATGGTCGTTATGGTGGTGGTAATCGTAGTGGTGATAATGGTCCTTATAGTGGTGATAATGGTTGTTATAGTGGTGATAATGGTTGTTATAGTGGGGACAATGGTTGTTATAGTGGCGATAGTGGTTGTTATGGTGGCGATAGTGGTTGTTATGGTGGTGATAATGGTTTTTATTGTGGTGATGATGGTTGTTGTAGTGGTGATAATGGTTATTATTGTGGTGATAGCGGCTGTTATAGTGTTGATAATGGTCACTATAGTGCGGATAATGGTGGGTATGGTGGTGATAATGGTTGTTATGGTGGTGATAATGGTTGTTACAGTGGTGATAATGGTTGTTATAGAGGTGATAATGGTTGTTGTAGTGGTGATAATGGTTGTTATAGTGGTGGTAATGGTTGTTATAGTGGTGACAATAGTTGTTATAGTGGTGATAATGGTTGTTATAGTGGGGACAATGGTTGCTATAGTGGTGATAATGGTTGTTATAGTGGCGATAGTGGTTGTTAGAGTGGTGATAATGGCTCTTATAGTGGTGATAATGGTTGTTATAGTGGTGATAATGGTCGTTATAGTGGTGGTAATCGTCGTTATATTGGTGATAATGGTTGTTATTGTGGTGATAATGGTTGTTATAGTGGTGATAATGGTCCTTATAATGGTGATAATGGTTGTTATAGTGGTGATAATGGTTGTTATAGTGAGGACAATGGTTGTTATAGTGGTGATAATGGTTGTTATAGTGGCGATAATGTTTTTTATAGTGGGGATAATGGTTGTCATAGTGGTGATAATGGCTGTTATAGTAGTGATAATGGTTGTTACAGTGGTGGTAACGGTCGTTATAGTGGTGATAATGGTCCTTGTAGTGGTGATAATGGTTTTTATTGTGGTGATGATGGTTGTCGTAGTGATGATAATGGTTGTTATAGTGGTGATAATGGTTGTTATAGTGGGGACAATGGTTGTTATAGTGGTGATAATGGTTGTTATTGTGGCGATAATGTTTTTTATAGTGGGGATAATGGTTGTTATAGTGGTGATAATGGTCCTTATGATGGTGATAGTGGTTGCTATAGTGGTGATAATGGCTATTATAGTGGTGGTAATGTTTCTTATAATGGTGATAATGGTTGTTCTAGTTGTGATAATGGTCGTTATAGTTGTGATAATGGTCGTTATAGTGGTGATAATGGTTGTTATAGTGGTGATAATGGTTTTTATAGTGGGGATAATGGTTGTTATAGTGATGATAATGGAAGTTGTAGTGGTGATAATGGTCATTATAGTGGTGATAATGGTTGTTATAGTGGTGATAATGGTTGCTATAGTGGTGATACTGGTTGCTATAGTGGTGATAGTGGTTGCTATAGTGGTGATACTGGTTGCTATAGTGGTGATAATAGTTGCTATAGTGGTGATGATGGTTGTTCTAGTCGTGATAATGGTCGTTATACTGGTGATAACGGTTGTTATAGTCGCGATAATGTTTCTTATAGTGGCGATGATGGTTGTTCTGGTAGTGATAATGGTTGTTATAGTGGTGATAATGGTTTTTATAGTGTTGATAATGGTTGTTATAGTGATGATAATGGTTTTTATAGTGTTGATAATGGTTGTTATAGTGATGATAATGGTTGTTGTAGTGGTGATAATGGTTGTTATGGTGGTGATAATGTTTGTTATAGTGGGGATAATGGTTGTTAGAGTGGTGATAATGGCAGTTATAGTGGTGATAATTGTTGTTATAGTGGTGATAATGGTCGTTATGGTGGTGGTAATCGTAGTGGTGATAATGGTCCTTATAGTGGTGATAATGGTTGTTATAGTGGTGATAATGGTTGTTATACTGGGGACAATGGTTATTATAGTGGTGATAATGGTTGTTATGGTGGTGATAATGTTTCTTATAGCAGTGATAATGGTTGTTATAGTGGTCATAATGGTCCTTGTAGTGGTGATAATGGTCGTTATAGTGGTGATAATGGTCCTTGTAGTGGTGATAATGGTTTTTATTGTGGTGATGATGGTTGTTGTAGTGGTGATAATGGTTATTATTGTGGTGATAACGGCTGTTATAGTGTTGATAATGGTCACTATAGTGCGGATAATGGTGGGTATGGTGGTGATAATGGTTGTTCTGGTAGTGATAATGGTTGTTATAGTGGTGATAATGGTTTTTATAGTGGTGATAATGGTTGTTATAGTGATGATAATGGTTGTTATAGTGGTGATAATGGTTGTTATAGTGGTGATAATGGTTGTTATAGTGGGGATAATGGTGGTTATGGTGGTGATAATGGTTATTATAGTTGTCTTAATGGTCCTTGTAGTGGTGATAATGGTCGTTATAGTGGTGATAATGGTCGTTGTAGTGGTGATAATGGTTTTTATTGTGGTGATGATGGTTGTCGTAGTGGTGATAAAGGTTGTTATGGTGATGATAATGGAAGTTGTAGTGGTGATAATGGTCATTATAGTGGTGATAATGGTTGTTATAGTGGTGATAATGGTTGCTATAGTGGTGATACTGGTTGCTATAGTGGTGATAGTGGTTGCTATAGTGGTGATACTGGTTGCTATAGTGGTGATAATAGTTGCTATAGTGGTGGTAATGGCTGTTATAGTGGTGATCATTGTTGTTATAGTGTTGATGATGGTTGTTCTAGTCGTGATAATGGTCGTTATACTGGTGATAACGGTTGTTATAGTCGCGATAATGTTTCTTATAGTGGTGATGATGGTTGTTCTGGTAGTGATACTGGTTGTTATAGTGGTGATAATGGTTTTTATAGTGGTGATAATGGTTGTTATAGTGATGATAATGGTTGTTATAGTGGTGATAATGGTTGTTATAGTGGGGACAATGGTTATTATAGTGGTGATAATGGTTGTTATGGTGGTGATAATGTTTCTTATAGCAGTGATAATGGTTGTTATAGTGGTCATAATGGTCCTTGTAGTGGTGATAATGGTCGTTACAGTGGTGATAATGGTCCTTGTAGTGGTGATAATGGTTTTTATTGTGGTGATGACGGTTGTTGTAGTGTTGATAATGGTCACTATAGTGCGGATAATGGTGGGTATGGTGGTGATAATGGTTGTTATAGTGGTGATAATGGTTGTTATAGTGGTGATAATGGTTGTTATAGTGGGGACAATGGTTGTTATAGTGGCGATAGTGGTTGTTATGGTGGCGATAGTGGTTGTTAAAGTGGTGATAATGGTTTTTATTGTGGTGATGATGGTTGTTGTAGTGGTGATAATGATTATTATTGTGGTGATAACGGCTGTTATAGTGTTGATAATGGTCACTATAGTGCGGATAATGGTGGGTATGGTGGTGATAATGGTTGTTATGGTGGTGATAATGGTTGTTATAGTGGTGGTAATGGTTGTTATAGTGGTGATAATGGTCCTTATAATGGTGATAATGGTTGTTATAGTGGTGATAATGGTTGTTATAGTGAGGACAATGTTGTTATAGTGGTGATAATGGTTGTTATAGTGGCGATAATGTTTTTTATAGTGGGGATAATGGTTGTTATAGTGGTGATAATGGTTGTTATAGTGGGGATAATGGTTGTTATAGTGGTGATAATGGTTGTTATAGTGGTGATAATGGTCCTTATAGAGGTGATAATGGTTGTTATAGTGGTGATAATTGTTGTTATAGTGGTGATAATGGTTGTTATTGTGGTGATAATTGTTGTTATAGTGATGATAATGGTTGTTATAGTGGTGATAATGGTTGTTATAGTGGTGATAATGATTGTTATAGTGGGGATAATGGTGGTTATGGTGGTGATAATGGTTATTATAGTTGTCCTAATGGTCCTTGTAGTGGTGATAATGGTCGTTATAGTGGTGATAATGGTCCTTGTAGTGGTGATAATGGTTTTTATTGTGGTGATGATGGTTGTCGTAGTGGTGATAAAGGTTGTTATGGTGATGATAATGGTAGTTGTAGTGGTGATAATGGTCATTATAGTGGTGATAATGGTTGTTATAGTTTTGATAATGGTTGCTATAGTGGTGATACTGGTTGCTATAGTGGTGATAGTGGTTGCTATAGTGGTGATACTGGTTGCTATGGTGGTGATAATAGTTGCTATAGTGGTGGTAATGGCTGTTATAGTGGTGATAATGGTTGTTATAGTGGTGATAATGGCAGTTATAGTGGTGATAATTGTTGTTATAGTGGTGATAATGGTCGTTATGGTGGTGGTAATCGTAGTGGTGATAATGGTCCTTATAGTGGTGATAATGGTTGTTATAGTGGTGATAATGGTTGTTATACTGGGGACAATGGTTATTATAGTGGTGATAATGGTTGTTATGGTGGTGATAATGTTTCTTATAGCAGTGATAATGGTTGTTATAGTGGTCATAATGGTCCTTGTAGTGGTGATAATGGTCGTTATAGTGGTGATAATGGTCCTTGTAGTGGTGATAATGGTTTTTATTGTGGTGATGATGGTTGTTGTAGTGGTGATAATGGTTATTATTGTGGTGATAACGGCTGTTATAGTGTTGATAATGGTCACTATAGTGCGGATAATGGTGGGTATGGTGGTGATAATGGTTGTTCTGGTAGTGATAATGGTTGTTATAGTGGTGATAATGGTTTTTATAGTGGTGATAATGGTTGTTATAGTGATGATAATGGTTGTTATAGTGGTGATAATGGTTGTTATAGTGGTGATAATGGTTGTTATAGTGGGGATAATGGTGGTTATGGTGGTGATAATGGTTATTATAGTTGTCTTAATGGTCCTTGTAGTGGTGATAATGGTCGTTATAGTGGTGATAATGGTCGTTGTAGTGGTGATAATGGTTTTTATTGTGGTGATGATGGTTGTCGTAGTGGTGATAAAGGTTGTTATGGTGATGATAATGGAAGTTGTAGTGGTGATAATGGTCATTATAGTGGTGATAATGGTTGTTATAGTGGCGATAATGGTTGCTATAGTGGTGATACTGGTTGCTATAGTGGTGATAGTGGTTGCTATAGTGGTGATACTGGTTGCTATAGTGGTGATAATAGTTGCTATAGTGGTGGTAATGGCTGTTATAGTGGTGATCATTGTTGTTATAGTGTTGATGATGGTTGTTCTAGTCGTGATAATGGTCGTTATACTGGTGATAACGGTTGTTATAGTCGCGATAATGTTTCTTATAGTGGTGATGATGGTTGTTCTGGTAGTGATAATGGTTGTTATAGTGGTGATAATGGTTTTTATAGTGGTGATAATGGTTGTTATAGTGATGATAATGGTTGTTATAGTGGTGATAATGGTTGTTATAGTGGGGACAATGGTTATTATAGTGGTGATAATGGTTGTTATGGTGGTGATAATGTTTCTTATAGCAGTGATAATGGTTGTTATAGTGGTCATAATGGTCCTTGTAGTGGTGATAATGGTCGTTACAGTGGTGATAATGGTCCTTGTAGTGGTGATAATGCTTTTTATTGTGGTGATGACGGTTGTTGTAGTGTTAATAATGCTCACTATAGTGCGGATAATGGTGGGTATGGTGGTGATAATGGTTGTTATGGTGGTGATAATGGTTGTTACAGTGGTGATAATGGTTGTTATAGAGGTGATAATGGTTGTTATAGTGGTGATAATGGTTGTTATAGTGCTGATAATGGTTGTTATAGTGGCGATAATGTTTTTTATAGTGGGGATAATGGTTGTTATAGTGGTGATAATGGCTCTTATAGTGGTGATAATGGTTGTTATAGTGGTGATAATGGTCGTTATAGTGGTGGTAATCGTCGTTATATTGGTGATAATGGTTGTTATTGTGGTGATAATGGTTGTTATAGTGGTGATAATGGTCCTTATAATGGTGATAATGGTTGTTATAGTGGTGATAATGGTTGTTATAGTGAGGACAATGGTTGTTATAGTGGTGATAATGGTTGTTATAGTGGCGATAATGTTTTTTATAGTGGGGATAATGGTTGTTATAGTGGTGATAATGGTCCTTATGATGGTGATAGTGGTTGCTATAGTGGTGATAATGGCTATTATAGTGGTGGTAATGTTTCTTATAATGGTGATAATGGTTGTTCTAGTTGTGATAATGGTCGTTATAGTGGTGATAATGGTTGTTATAGTGGTGATAATGGTTGTTATAGTGGGGATAATGGTTGTTATAGTGGTGATAATGGTTGTTATAGTGGTGATAATGGTCCTTATAGAGGTGATAATGGTTGTTATAGTGGTGATAATTGTTGTTATAGTGGTGATAATGGTTGTTATTGTGGTGATAATTGTTGTTATAGTGATGATAATGGTTGTTATAGTGGTGATAATGGTTGTTATAGTGGTGATAATGATTGTTATAGTGGGGATAATGGTGGTTATTGTGGTGATAATGGTTATTATAGTTGTCTTAATGGTCCTTGTAGTGGTGATAATGGTCGTTATAGTGGTGATAATGGTCCTTGTAGTGGTGATAATGGTTTTTATTGTGGTGATGATGGTTGTCGTAGTGGTGATAAAGGTTGTTATGGTGATGATAATGGTAGTTGTAGTGGTGATAATGGTCATTATAGTGGTGATAATGGTTGTTATAGTTTTGATAATGGTTGCTATAGTGGTGATACTGGTTGCTATAGTGGTGATAGTGGTTGCTATAGTGGTGATACTGGTTGCTATGGTGGTGATAATAGTTGCTATAGTGGTGGTAATGGCTGTTGTAGTGGTGATAATGGTTGTTATAGTGGTGATAATGGTTGTTATAGTGGTGATACTGGTTGCTATAGTGGTGATAGTGGTTGCTATAGTGGTGATAATGGCTATTATAGTGGTGATAATTGTTGTTATAGTGTTGATGATGGTTGTTCTAGTCGTGATAATGGTCGTTATAGTGGTGATAACGGTTGTTATAGTCGCGATAATGTTTCTTATAGTGGCGATGATGGTTGTTCTGGTAGTGATAATGGTTGTTATAGTGGTGATAATGGTTTTTATAGTGTTGATAATGGTTGTTATAGTGATGATAATGGTTTTTATAGTATTGATAATGGTTGTTATAGTGATGATAATGGTTGTTGTAGTGGTGATAATGGTTGTTAAAGTGGTGATAATGTTTGTTATAGTGGGGATAATGGTTGTTAGAGTGGTGATAATGGCAGTTATAGTGGTGATAATTGTTGTTATAGTGGTGATAATGGTCGTTATGGTGGTGGTAATCGTAGTGGTGATAATGGTCCTTATAGTGGTGATAATGGTTGTTATAGTGGTGATAATGGTTGTTATACTGGGGACAATGGTTATTATAGTGGTGATAATGGTTGTTATGGTGGTGATAATGTTTCTTATAGCAGTGATAATGGTTGTTATAGTGGTCATAATGGTCCTTGTAGTGGTGATAATGGTCGTTATAGTGGTGATAATGGTCCTTGTAGTGGTGATAATGGTTTTTATTGTGGTGATGATGGTTGTTGTAGTGGTGATAATGGTTATTATTGTGGTGATAACGGCTGTTATAGTGTTGATAATGGTCACTATAGTGCGGATAATGGTGGGTATGGTGGTGATAATGGTTGTTCTGGTAGTGATAATGGTTGTTATAGTGGTGATAATGGTTTTTATAGTGGTGATAATGGTTTTTATAGTGGTGATAATGGTTGTTATAGTGATGATAATGGTTGTTATAGTGGTGATAATGGTTGTTATAGTGGTGATAATGGTTGTTATAGTGGGGATAATGGTGGTTATGGTGGTGATAATGGTTATTATAGTTGTCTTAATGGTCCTTGTAGTGGTGATAATGGTCGTTATAGTGGTGATAATGGTCGTTGTAGTGGTGATAATGGTTTTTATTGTGGTGATGATGGTTGTCGTAGTGGTGATAACGGTTGTTATGGTGATGATAATGGAAGTTGTAGTGGTGATAATGGTCATTATAGTGGTGATAATGGTTGTTATAGTGGTGATAATGGTTGCTATAGTGGTGATACTGGTTGCTATAGTGGTGATAGTGGTTGCTATAGTGGTGATACTGGTTGCTATAGTGGTGATAATAGTTGCTATAGTGGTGGTAATGGCTGTTATAGTGGTGATCATTGTTGTTATAGTGTTGATGATGGTTGTTCTAGTCGTGATAATGGTCGTTATACTGGTGATAACGGTTGTTATAGTCGCGATAATGTTTCTTATAGTGGTGATGATGGTTGTTCTGGTAGTGATAATGGTTGTTATAGTGGTGATAATGGTTTTTATAGTGGTGATAATGGTTGTTATAGTGATGATAATGGTTGTTATAGTGGTGATAATGGTTGTTATAGTGGGGACAATGGTTATTATAGTGGTGATAATGGTTGTTATGGTGGTGATAATGTTTCTTATAGCCGTGATAATGGTTGTTATAGTGGTCATAATGGTCCTTGTAGTGGTGATAATGGTCGTTACAGTGGTGATAATGGTCCTTGTAGTGGTGATAATGGTTTTTATTGTGGTGATGACGGTTGTTGTAGTGTTGATAATGGTCACTATAGTGCGGATAATGGTGGGTATGGTGGTGATAATGGTTGTTATGGGGGTGATAATGGTTTTTATAGTGGTGATAATGGTTGTTATAGTGATGATAATGGTTGTTATAGTGGTGATAATGGTTGTTATAGTGGGGACAATGGTTGCTATAGTGGTGGTAATGGCTGTTATAGTGGCGATAATGGTTGTTATAGTGGTGGTAATGGTTGTTATAGTGGTGATAATGGTTGTTATAATGCTGATAATGGTTGTTATAGTGGCGATAATGTTTTTTATAGTGGGGATAATGGTTGTTATAGTGGTGATAATGGTTGTTATAGTGGTGATAATTGTCCTTATAGAGGTGATAATGGTGTTATAGTGGTGATAATGGTTGTTATAGTGGTGGTAATGGTCCTTATAGAGGTGATAATGGTTGTTGTAGTGGTGATAATGTTTGTTATAGTGGCGATAATGTTTGTTATAGTGAGGATAATGGTTGTTAGAGTGGTGATAATGGCTGTTATAGTGGTGATAATTGTTGTTATAGTGGTGATAATGGTCGTTATGGTGGTGGTAATCGTAGTGGTGATAATGGTCCTTATAGTGGTGATAATGGTTGTTATAGTGGGGACAATGGTTGTTATAGTGGCGATAGTGGTTGTTATGGTGGCGATAGTGGTTGTTATGGTGGTGATAATGGTTTTTATTGTGGTGATGATGGTTGTTGTAGTGGTGATAATGATTATTATTGTGGTGATAACGGTTGTTATAGTGTTGATAATGGTCACTATAGTGCGGATAATGGTGGGTATGGTGGTGATAATGGTTGTTATAGTGGTGATAATGGTTGTTATAGTGGGGATAATGGTTGTTATAGTGGTGATAATGGTTGTTATAGTGGTGATAATGGTCCTTATAGAGGTGATAATGGTTGTTATAGTGGTGATAATTGTTGTTATAGTGGTGATAATGGTTGTTATTGTGGTGATAATTGTTGTTATAGTGATGATAATGGTTGTTATAGTGGTGATAATGGTTGTTATAGTGGTGATAATGATTGTTATAGTGGGGATAATGGTGGTTATTGTGGTGATAATGGTTATTATAGTTGTCTTAATGGTCCTTGTAGTGGTGATAATGGTCGTTATAGTGGTGATAATGGTCCTTGTAGTGGTGATAATGGTTTTTATTGTGGTGATGATGGTTGTCGTAGTGGTGATAAAGGTTGTTATGGTGATGATAATGGTAGTTGTAGTGGTGATAATGGTCATTATAGTGGTGATAATGGTTGTTATAGTTTTGATAATGGTTGCTATAGTGGTGATACTGGTTGCTATAGTGGTGATAGTGGTTGCTATAGTGGTGATACTGGTTGCTATGGTGGTGATAATAGTTGCTATAGTGGTGGTAATGGCTGTTGTAGTGGTGATAATGGTTGTTATAGTGGTGATAATGGTTGTTATAGTGGTGATACTGGTTGCTATAGTGGTGATAGTGGTTGCTATAGTGGTGATAATGGCTATTATAGTGGTGATAATTGTTGTTATAGTGTTGATGATGGTTGTTCTAGTCGTGATAATGGTCGTTATAGTGGTGATAACGGTTGTTATAGTCGCGATAATGTTTCTTGTAGTGGCGATGATGGTTGTTCTGGTAGTGATAATGGTTGTTATAGTGGTGATAATGGTTTTTATAGTGTTGATAATGGTTGTTATAGTGATGATAATGGTTTTTATAGTATTGATAATGGTTGTTATAGTGATGATAATGGTTGTTGTAGTGGTGATAATGGTTGTTAAAGTGGTGATAATGTTTGTTATAGTGGGGATAATGGTTGTTAGAGTGGTGATAATGGCAGTTATAGTGGTGATAATTGTTGTTATAGTGGTGATAATGGTCGTTATGGTGGTGGTAATCGTAGTGGTGATAATGGTCCTTATAGTGGTGATAATGGTTGTTATAGTGGTGATAATGGTTGTTATACTGGGGACAATGGTTATTATAGTGGTGATAATGGTTGTTATGGTGGTGATAATGTTTCTTATAGCAGTGATAATGGTTGTTATAGTGGTCATAATGGTCCTTGTAGTGGTGATAATGGTCGTTATAGTGGTGATAATGGTCCTTGTAGTGGTGATAATGGTTTTTATTGTGGTGATGATGGTTGTTGTAGTGGTGATAAACGTTATTATTGTGGTGATAACGGCTGTTATAGTGTTGATAATGGTCACTATAGTGCGGATAATGGTGGGTATGGTGGTGATAATGGTTGTTCTGGTAGTGATAATGGTTGTTATAGTGGTGATAATGGTTTTTATAGTGGTGATAATGGTTTTTATAGTGGTGATAATGGTTGTTATAGTGATGATAATGGTTGTTATAGTGGTGATAATGGTTGTTATAGTGGTGATAATGGTTGTTATAGTGGGGATAATGGTGGTTATGGTGGTGATAATGGTTATTATAGTTGTCTTAATGGTCCTTGTAGTGGTGATAATGGTCGTTATAGTGGTGATAATGGTCGTTGTAGTGGTGATAATGGTTTTTATTGTGGTGATGATGGTTGTCGTAGTGGTGATAACGGTTGTTATGGTGATGATAATGGAAGTTGTAGCGGTGATAATGGTCATTATAGTGGTGATAATGGTTGTTATAGTGGTGATAATGGTTGCTATAGTGGTGATACTGGTTGCTATAGTGGTGATAGTGGTTGCTATAGTGGTGATACTGGTTGCTATAGTGGTGATAATAGTTGCTATAGTGGTGGTAATGGCTGTTATAGTGGTGATCATTGTTGTTATAGTGTTGATGATGGTTGTTCTAGTCGTGATAATGGTCGTTATACTGGTGATAACGGTTGTTATAGTCGCGATAATGTTTCTTATAGTGGTGATGATGGTTGTTCTGGTAGTGATAATGGTTGTTATAGTGGTGATAATGGTTTTTATAGTGGTGATAATGGTTGTTATAGTGATGATAATGGTTGTTATAGTGGTGATAATGGTTGTTATAGTGGGGACAATGGTTATTATAGTGGTGATAATGGTTGTTATGGTGGTGATAATGTTTCTTATAGCCGTGATAATGGTTGTTATAGTGGTCATAATGGTCCTTGTAGTGGTGATAATGGTCGTTACAGTGGTGATAATGGTCCTTGTAGTGGTGATAATGGTTTTTATTGTGGTGATGACGGTTGTTGTAGTGTTGATAATGGTCACTATAGTGCGGATAATGGTGGGTATGGTGGTGATAATGGTTGTTATGGGGGTGATAATGGTTTTTATAGTGGTGATAATGGTTGTTATAGTGATGATAATGGTTGTTATAGTGGTGATAATGGTTGTTATAGTGGGGACAATGGTTGCTATAGTGGTGGTAATGGCTGTTATAGTGGCGATAATGGTTGTTATAGTGGTGGTAATGGTTGTTATAGTGGTGATAATGGTTGTTATAATGCTGATAATGGTTGTTATAGTGGCGATAATGTTTTTTATAGTGGGGATAATGGTTGTTATAGTGGTGATAATGGTTGTTATAGTGGTGATAATTGTCCTTATAGAGGTGATAATGGTGTTATAGTGGTGATAATGGTTGTTATAGTGGTGGTAATGGTCCTTATAGAGGTGATAATGGTTGTTATAGTGGGGACAATGGTTGTTATAGTGGCGATAGTGGTTGTTATGGTGGCGATAGTGGTTGTTATGGTGGTGATAATGGTTTTTATTGTGGTGATGATGGTTGTTGTAGTGGTGATAATGATTATTATTGTGGTGATAACGGTTGTTATAGTGTTGATAATGGTCACTATAGTGCGGATAATGGTGGGTATGGTGGTGATAATGGTTGTTATGGTGGTGATAATGGTTGTTATAGTGGTGGTAATGGTTGTTATAGTGGTGATAATGGTCCTTATAATGGTGATAATGGTTGTTATAGTGGTGATAATGGTTGTTATAGTGAGGACAATGTTGTTATAGTGGTGATAATGGTTGTTATAGTGGCGATAATGTTTTTTATAGTGGGGATAATGGTTGTTATAGTGGTGATAATGGCTGTTATGGTGGTGATAATGGTTGTTATAGTGGTGGTAATGGTTGTTATAGTGGTGATAATGGTCCTTATGATGGTGATAGTGGTTGCTATAGTGGTGATAATGGCTATTATAGTGGTGGTAATGTTTCTTATAATGGTGATAATGGTTGTTCTAGTCGTGATAATGGTCGTTATAGTGGTGATAATGGTTGTTATAGTGGTGATAATGGTTGTTATAGTGGGGATAATGGTTGTTATAGTGGTGATAATGGTTGTTATAGTGGTGATAATGGTCATTATAGAGGTGATAATGGTTGTTATAGTGGTGATAATTGTTGTTATAGTGGTGATAATGGTTGTTATTGTGGTGATAATTGTTGTTATAGTGATGATAATGGTTGTTATAGTGGTGATAATGGTTGTTATAGTGGTGATAATGATTGTTATAGTGGGGATAATGGTGGTTATGGTGGTGATAATGGTTATTATAGTTGTCTTAATGGTCCTTGTAGTGGTGATAATGGTCGTTATAGTGGTGATAATGGTCCTTGTAGTGGTGATAATGGTTTTTATTGTGGTGATGATGGTTGTCGTAGTGGTGATAAAGGTTGTTATGGTGATGATAATGGTAGTTGTAGTGGTGATAATGGTTGTTATAGTTTTGATAATGGTTGCTATAGTGGTGATACTGGTTGCTATAGTGGTGATAGTGGTTGCTATAGTGGTGATACTGGTTGCTATGGTGGTGATAATAGTTGCTATAGTGGTGGTAATGGCTGTTATAGTGGTGAAAATTGTTGTTATAGTGGTGATAATGGTTGTTATAGTGGTGATACTGGTTGCTATAGTGGTGATAGTGGTTGCTATAGTGGTGATAATGGCTATTATAGTGGTGATAATTGTTGTTATAGTGTTGATGATGGTTGTTCTAGTCGTGATAATGGTCGTTATAGTGGTGATAACGGTTGTTATAGTCGCGATAATGTTTCTTATAGTGGCGATGATGGTTGTTCTGGTAGTGATAATGGTTGTTATAGTGGTGATAATGGTTTTTATAGTGTTGATAATGGTTGTTATAGTGATGATAATGGTTATTGTAGTGGTGATAATGGTTGTTAAAGTGGTGATAATGTTTGTTATAGTGGGGATAATGGTTGTTAGAGTGGTGATAATGGCAGTTATAGTGGTGATAATTGTTGTTATAGTGGTGATAATGGTCGTTATGGTGGTGGTAATCGTAGTGGTGATAAAGGTCCTTATAGTGGTGATAATGGTTGTTATAGTGGTGATAATGGTTGTTATACTGGGGACAATGGTTATTATAGTGGTGATAATGGTTGTTATGGTGGTGATAATGTTTCTTATAGCAGTGATAATGGTTGTTATAGTGGTCATAATGGTCCTTGTAGTGGTGATAATGGTCGTTATAGTGGTGATAATGGTCGTTATAGTGGTGATAATGGTCCTTGTAGTGGTGATAATGGTTTTTATTGTGGTGATGATGGTTGTTGTAGTGGTGATAATGGTTATTATTGTGGTGATAACGGCTGTTATAGTGTTGATAATGGTCACTATAGTGCGGATAATGGTGGGTATGGTGGTGATAATGGTTGTTCTGGTAGTGATAATGGTTGTTATAGTGGTGATAATGGTTGTTATAGTGGTGATAATGGTCCTTATAGAGGTGATAATGGTTGTTATAGTGGTGATAATTGTTGTTATAGTGGTGATAATGGTTGTTATTGTGGTGATAATTGTTGTTATAGTGATGATAATGGTTGTTATAGTGGTGATAATGGTTGTTATAGTGGTGATAATGATTGTTATAGTGGGGATAATGGTGGTTATTGTGGTGATAATGGTTATTATAGTTGTCTTAATGGTCCTTGTAGTGGTGATAATGGTCGTTATAGTGGTGATAATGGTCCTTGTAGTGGTGATAATGGTTTTTATTGTGGTGATGATGGTTGTCGTAGTGGTGATAAAGGTTGTTATGGTGATGATAATGGTAGTTGTAGTGGTGATAATGGTCATTATAGTGGTGATAATGGTTGTTATAGTTTTGATAATGGTTGCTATAGTGGTGATACTGGTTGCTATAGTGGTGATAGTGGTTGCTATAGTGGTGATACTGGTTGCTATGGTGGTGATAATAGTTGCTATAGTGGTGGTAATGGCTGTTGTAGTGGTGATAATGGTTGTTATAGTGGTGATAATGGTTGTTATAGTGGTGATACTGGTTGCTATAGTGGTGATAGTGGTTGCTATAGTGGTGATAACGGCTATTATAGTGGTGATAATTGTTGTTATAGTGTTGATGATGGTTGTTCTAGTCGTGATAATGGTCGTTATAGTGGTGATAACGGTTGTTATAGTCGCGATAATGTTTCTTATAGTGGCGATGATGGTTGTTCTGGTAGTGATAATGGTTGTTATAGTGGTGATAATGGTTTTTATAGTGTTGATAATGGTTGTTATAGTGATGATAATGGTTTTTATAGTATTGATAATGGTTGTTATAGTGATGATAATGGTTGTTGTAGTGGTGATAATGGTTGTTAAAGTGGTGATAATGTTTGTTATAGTGGGGATAATGGTTGTTAGAGTGGTGATAATGGCAGTTATAGTGGTGATAATTGTTGTTATAGTGGTGATAATGGTCGTTATGGTGGTGGTAATCGTAGTGGTGATAATGGTCCTTATAGTGGTGATAATGGTTGTTATAGTGGTGATAATGGTTGTTATACTGGGGACAATGGTTATTATAGTGGTGATAATGGTTGTTATGGTGGTGATAATGTTTCTTATAGCAGTGATAATGGTTGTTATAGTGGTCATAATGGTCCTTGTAGTGGTGATAATGGTCGTTATAGTGGTGATAATGGTCCTTGTAGTGGTGATAATGGTTTTTATTGTGGTGATGATGGTTGTTGTAGTGGTGATAATGGTTATTATTGTGGTGATAACGGCTGTTATAGTGTTGATAATGGTCACTATAGTGCGGATAATGGTGGGTGTGGTGGTGATAATGGTTGTTCTGGTAGTGATAATGGTTGTTATAGTGGTGATAATGGTTTTTATAGTGGTGATAATGGTTGTTATAGTGATGATAATGGTTGTTATAGTGGTGATAATGGTTGTTATAGTGGTGATAATGGTTGTTATAGTGGGGATAATGGTGGTTATGGTGGTGATAATGGTTATTATAGTTGTCTTAATGGTCCTTGTAGTGGTGATAATGGTCGTTATAGTGGTGATAATGGTCGTTGTAGTGGTGATAATGGTTTTTATTGTGGTGATGATGGTTGTCGTAGTGGTGATAACGGTTGTTATGGTGATGATAATGGAAGTTGTAGTGGTGATAATGGTCATTATAGTGGTGATAATGGTTGTTATAGTGGTGATAATGGTTGCTATAGTGGTGATACTGGTTGCTATAGTGGTGATAGTGGTTGCTATAGTGGTGATACTGGTTGCTATAGTGGTGATAATAGTTGCTATAGTGGTGGTAATGGCTGTTATAGTGGTGATCATTGTTGTTATAGTGTTGATGATGGTTGTTCTAGTCGTGATAATGGTCGTTATACTGGTGATAACGGTTGTTATAGTCGCGATAATGTTTCTTATAGTGGTGATGATGGTTGTTCTGGTAGTGATAATGGTTGTTATAGTGGTGATAATGGTTTTCATAGTGGTGATAATGGTTGTTATAGTGATGATAATGGTTGTTATAGTGGTGATAATGGTTGTTATAGTGGGGACAATGGTTATTATAGTGGTGATAATGGTTGTTATGGTGGTGATAATGTTTCTTATAGCCGTGATAATGGTTGTTATAGTGGTCATAATGGTCCTTGTAGTGGTGATAATGGTCGTTACAGTGGTGATAATGGTCCTTGTAGTGGTGATAATGGTTTTTATTGTGGTGATGACGGTTGTTGTAGTGCTGATAATGGTCACTATAGTGCGGATAATGGTGGGTATGGTGGTGATAATGGTTGTTATGGGGGTGATAATGGTTTTTATAGTGGTGATAATGGTTGTTATAGTGATGATAATGGTTGTTATAGTGGTGATAATGGTTGTTATAGTGGGGACAATGGTTGCTATAGTGGTGGTAATGGCTGTTATAGTGGCGATAATGGTTGTTATAGTGGTAGTAATGGTTGTTATAGTGGTGATAATGGTTGTTATAATGCTGATAATGGTTGTTATAGTGGCGATAATGTTTTTTATAGTGGGGATAATGGTTGTTATAGTGGTGATAATGGTTGTTATAGTGGTGATAATTGTCCTTATAGAGGTGATAATGGTGTTATAGTGGTGATAATGGTTGTTATAGTGGCGATAATGTTTTTTATAGTGGGGATAATGGTTGTTATAGTGGTGATAATGGTTGTTATAGTGGTGATAATTGTCCTTATAGAGGTGATAATGGTGTTATAGTGGTGATAATGGTTGTTATAGTGGTGGTAATGGTCCTTATAGAGGTGATGATGGTTGTTGTAGTGGTGATAATGATTATTATTGTGGTGATAACGGTTGTTATAGTGTTGATAATGGTCACTATAGTGCGGATAATGGTGGGTATGGTGGTGATAATGGTTGTTATGGTGGTGATAATGGTTGTTATAGTGGTGGTAATGGTTGTTATAGTGGGGATAATGGTTGTTATAGTGGTGATAATGGTTGTTATAGTGGTGATAATGGTCCTTATAGAGGTGATAATGGTTGTTATAGTGGTGATAATTGTTGTTATAGTGGTGATAATGGTTGTTATTGTGGTGATAATTGTTGTTATAGTGATGATAATGGTTGTTATAGTGGTGATAATGGTTGTTATAGTGGTGATAATGATTGTTATAGTGGGGATAATGGTGGTTATGGTGGTGATAATGGTTATTATAGTTGTCTTAATGGTCCTTGTAGTGGTGATAATGGTCGTTATAGTGGTGATAATGGTCCTTGTAGTGGTGATAATGGTTTTTATTGTGGTGATGATGGTTGTCGTAGTGGTGATAAAGGTTGTTATGGTGATGATAATGGTAGTTGTAGTGGTGATAATGGTTGTTATAGTTTTGATAATGGTTGCTATAGTGGTGATACTGGTTGCTATAGTGGTGATAGTGGTTGCTATAGTGGTGATACTGGTTGCTATGGTGGTGATAATAGTTGCTATAGTGGTGGTAATGGCTGTTATAGTGGTGAAAATTGTTGTTATAGTGGTGATAATGGTTGTTATAGTGGTGATACTGGTTGCTATAGTGGTGATAGTGGTTGCTATAGTGGTGATAATGGCTATTATAGTGGTGATAATTGTTGTTATAGTGTTGATGATGGTTGTTCTAGTCGTGATAATGGTCGTTATAGTGGTGATAACGGTTGTTATAGTCGCGATAATGTTTCTTATAGTGGCGATGATGGTTGTTCTGGTAGTGATAATGGTTGTTATAGTGGTGATAATGGTTTTTATAGTGTTGATAATGGTTGTTATAGTGATGATAATGGTTATTGTAGTGGTGATAATGGTTGTTAAAGTGGTGATAATGTTTGTTATAGTGGGGATAATGGTTGTTAGAGTGGTGATAATGGCAGTTATAGTGATGATAATTGTTGTTATAGTGGTGATAATGGTCGTTATGGTGGTGGTAATCGTAGTGGTGATAATGGTCCTTATAGTGGTGATAATGGTTGTTATAGTGGTGATAATGGTTGTTATACTGGGGACAATGGTTATTATAGTGGTGATAATGGTTGTTATGGTGGTGATAATGTTTCTTATAGCAGTGATAATGGTTGTTATAGTGGTCATAATGGTCCTTGTAGTGGTGATAATGGTCTTTATAGTGGTGATAATGGTCCCTGTAGTGGTGATAATGGTTTTTATTGTGGTGATGATGGTTGTTGTAGTGGTGATAATGGTTATTATTGTGGTGATAACGGCTGTTATAGTGTTGATAATGGTCACTATAGTGCGGATAATGGTGGGTATGGTGGTGATAATGGTTGTTCTGGTAGTGATAATGGTTGTTATAGTGGTGATAATGGTTGTTATAGTGGTGATAATGGTCCTTATAGAGGTGATAATGGTTGTTATAGTGGTGATAATTGTTGTTATAGTGGTGATAATGGTTGTTATTGTGGTGATAATTGTTGTTATAGTGATGATAATGGTTGTTATAGTGGTGATAATGGTTGTTATAGTGGTGATAATGATTGTTATAGTGGGGATAATGGTGGTTATTGTGGTGATAATGGTTATTATAGTTGTCTTAATGGTCCTTGTAGTGGTGATAATGGTCGTTATAGTGGTGATAATGGTCCTTGTAGTGGTGATAATGGTTTTTATTGTGGTGATGATGGTTGTCGTAGTGGTGATAAAGGTTGTTATGGTGATGATAATGGTAGTTGTAGTGGTGATAATGGTCATTATAGTGGTGATAATGGTTGTTATAGTTTTGATAATGGTTGCTATAGTGGTGATACTGGTTGCTATAGTGGTGATAGTGGTTGCTATTGTGGTGATACTGGTTGCTATGGTGGTGATAATAGTTGCTATAGTGGTGGTAATGGCTGTTGTAGTGGTGATAATGGTTGTTATAGTGGTGATAATGGGTGTTATAGTGGTGATACTGGTTGCTATAGTGGTGATAGTGGTTGCTATAGTGGTGATAATGGCTATTATAGTGGTGATAATTGTTGTTATAGTGTTGATGATGGTTGTTCTAGTCGTGATAATGGTCGTTATAGTGGTGATAACGGTTGTTATAGTCGCGATAATGTTTCTTATAGTGGCGATGATGGTTGTTCTGGTAGTGATAATGGTTGTTATAGTGGTGATAATGGTTTTTATAGTGTTGATAATGGTTGTTATAGTGATGATAATGGTTTTTATAGTATTGATAATGGTTGTTATAGTGATGATAATGGTTGTTGTAGTGGTGATAATGGTTGTTAAAGTGGTGATAATGTTTGTTATAGTGGGGATAATGGTTGTTAGAGTGGTGATAATGGCAGTTATAGTGGTGATAATTGTTGTTATAGTGGTGATAATGGTCGTTATGGTGGTGGTAATCGTAGTGGTGATAATGGTCCTTATAGTGGTGATAATGGTTGTTATAGTGGTGATAATGGTTGTTATACTGGGGACAATGGTTATTATAGTGGTGATAATGGTTGTTATGGTGGTGATAATGTTTCTTATAGCAGTGATAATGGTTGTTATAGTGGTCATAATGGTCCTTGTAGTGGTGATAATGGTCGTTATAGTGGTGATAATGGTCCTTGTAGTGGTGATAATGGTTTTTATTGTGGTGATGATGGTTGTTGTAGCGGTGATAATGGTTATTATTGTGGTGATAACGGCTGTTATAGTGTTGATAATGGTCACTATAGTGCGGATAATGGTGGGTGTGGTGGTGATAATGGTTGTTCTGGTAGTGATAATGGTTGTTATAGTGGTGATAATGGTTTTTATAGTGGTGATAATGGTTGTTATAGTGATGATAATGGTTGTTATAGTGGTGATAATGGTTGTTATAGTGATGATAATGGTTATTGTAGTGGTGATAATGGTTGTTAAAGTGGTGATAATGTTTGTTATAGTGGGGATAATGGTTGTTAGAGTGGTGATAATGGCAGTTATAGTGGTGATAATTGTTGTTATAGTGGTGATAATGGTCGTTATGTTGGTGGTAATCGTAGTGGTGATAATGGTCATTATAGTGGTGATAATGGTTGTTATAGTTTTGATAATGGTTGCTATAGTGGTGATACTGGTTGCTATAGTGGTGATAGTGGTTGCTATAGTGGTGATACTGGTTGCTATGGTGGTGATAATAGTTGCTATAGTGGTGGTAATGGCTGTTGTAGTGGTGATAATGGTTGTTATAGTGGTGATAATGGTTGTTATAGTGGTGATACTGGTTGCTATAGTGGTGATAGTGGTTGCTATAGTGGTGATAATGGCTATTATAGTGGTGATAATTGTTGTTATAGTGTTGATGATGGTTGTTCTAGTCGTGATAATGGTCGTTATAGTGGTGATAACGGTTGTTATAGTCGCGATAATGTTTCTTATAGTGGCGATGATGGTTGTTCTGGTAGTGATAATGGTTGTTATAGTGGTGATAATGGTTTTTATAGTGTTGATAATGGTTGTTATAGTGATGATAATGGTTTTTATAGTATTGATAATGGTTGTTATAGTGATGATAATGGTTGTTGTAGTGGTGATAATGGTTGTTAAAGTGGTGATAATGTTTGTTATAGTGGGGATAATGGTTGTTAGAGTGGTGATAATGGCAGTTATAGTGGTGATAATTGTTGTTATAGTGGTGATAATGGTCGTTATGGTGGTGGTAATCGTAGTGGTGATAATGGTCCTTATAGTGGTGATAATGGTTGTTATAGTGGTGATAATGGTTGTTATACTGGGGACAATGGTTATTATAGTGGTGATAATGGTTGTTATGGTGGTGATAATGTTTCTTATAGCAGTGATAATGGTTGTTATAGTGGTCATAATGGTCCTTGTAGTGGTGATAATGGTCGTTATAGTGGTGATAATGGTCCTTGTAGTGGTGATAATGGTTTTTATTGTGGTGATGATGGTTGTTGTAGTGGTGATAATGGTTATTATTGTGGTGATAACGGCTGTTATAGTGTTGATAATGGTCACTATAGTGCGGATAATGGTGGGTATGGTGGTGATAATGGTTGTTCTGGTAGTGATAATGGTTGTTATAGTGGTGATAATGGTTTTTATAGTGGTGATAATGGTTGTTATAGTGATGATAATGGTTGTTATAGTGGTGATAATGGTTGTTATAGTGGTGATAATGGTTGTTATAGTGGGGATAATGGTGGTTATGGTGGTGATAATGGTTATTATAGTTGTCTTAATGGTCCTTGTAGTGGTGATAATGGTCGTTATAGTGGTGATAATGGTCGTTGTAGTGGTGATAATGGTTTTTATTGTGGTGATGATGGTTGTCGTAGTGGTGATAACGGTTGTTATGGTGATGATAATGGAAGTTGTAGTGGTGATAATGGTCATTATAGTGGTGATAATGGTTGTTATAGTGGTGATAATGGTTGCTATAGTGGTGATACTGGTTGCTATAGTGGTGATAGTGGTTGCTATAGTGGTGATACTGGTTGCTATAGTGGTGATAATAGTTGCTATAGTGGTGGTAATGGCTGTTATAGTGGTGATCATTGTTGTTATAGTGTTGATGATGGTTGTTCTAGTCGTGATAATGGTCGTTATACTGGTGATAACGGTTGTTATAGTCGCGATAATGTTTCTTATAGTGGTGATGATGGTTGTTCTGGTAGTGATAATGGTTGTTATAGTGGTGATAATGGTTTTTATAGTGGTGATAATGGTTGTTATAGTGATGATAATGGTTGTTATAGTGGTGATAATGGTTGTTATAGTGGGGACAATGGTTATTATAGTGGTGATAATGGTTGTTATGGTGGTGATAATGTTTCTTATAGCCGTGATAATGGTTGTTATAGTGGTCATAATGGTCCTTGTAGTGGTGATAATGGTCGTTACAGTGGTGATAATGGTCCTTGTAGTGGTGATAATGGTTTTTATTGTGGTGATGACGGTTGTTGTAGTGTTGATAATGGTCACTATAGTGCGGATAATGGTGGGTATGGTGGTGATAATGGTTGTTATGGGGGTGATAATGGTTTTTATAGTGGTGATAATGGTTGTTATAGTGATGATAATGGTTGTTATAGTGGTGATAATGGTTGTTATAATGCTGATAATGGTTGTTATAGTGGCGATAATGTTTTTTATAGTGGGGATAATGGTTGTTATAGTGGTGATAATGATTGTTATAGTGGTGATAATTGTCCTTATAGAGGTGATAATGGTGTTATAGTGGTGATAATGGTTGTTATAGTGGTGGTAATGGTCCTTATAGAGGTGATAATGGTTGTTGTAGTGGTGATAATGTTTGTTATAGTGGCGATAATGTTTGTTATAGTGAGGATAATGGTTGTTAGAGTGGTGATAATGGCTGTTATAGTGGTGATAATTGTTGTTATAGTGGTGATAATGGTCGTTATGGTGGTGGTAATCGTAGTGGTGATAATGGTCCTTATAGTGGTGATAATGGTTGTTATAGTGGGGACAATGGTTGTTATAGTGGCGATAGTGGTTGTTATGGTGGCGATAGTGGTTGTTATGGTGGTGATAATGGTTTTTATTGTGGTGATGATGGTTGTTGTAGTGGTGATAATGATTATTATTGTGGTGATAACGGTTGTTATAGTGTTGATAATGGTCACTATAGTGCGGATAATGGTGGGTATGGTGGTGATAATGGTTGTTATGGTGGTGATAATGGTTGTTATAGTGGTGGTAATGGTTGTTATAGTGGTGATAATGGTCCTTATAATGGTGATAATGGTTGTTATAGTGGTGATAATGGTTGTTATAGTGAGGACAATGTTGTTATAGTGGTGATAATGGTTGTTATAGTGGCGATAATGTTTTTTATAGTGGGGATAATGGTTGTTATAGTGGTGATAATGGCTGTTATAGTGGTGATAATGGTTGTTATAGTGGTGGTAACGGTCGTTATAGTGGTGATAATGGTCCTTGTAGTGGTGATAATGGTTTTTATTGTGGTGATGATGGTTGTTGTAGTGATGATAATGGTTGTTATAGTGGTGATAATGGTTGTTATAGTGGGGACAATGGTTGTTATAGTGGTGATAATGGTTGTTATTGTGGCGATAATGTTTTTTATAGTGGGGATAATGGTTGTTATAGTGGTGATAATGCTCCTTATGATGGTGATAGTGGTTGCTATAGTGGTGATAATGGCTATTATAGTGGTGGTAATGTTTCTTATAATGGTGATAATGGTTGTTCTAGTCGTGATAATGGTCGTTATAGTGGTGATAATGGTTGTTATAGTGGTGATAATGGTTGTTATAGTGGGGATAATGGTTGTTATAGTGGTGATAATGGTTGTTATAGTGGTGATAATGGTCCTTATAGAGGTGATAATGGTTGTTATAGTGGTGATATTTGTTGTTATAGTGGTGATAATGGTTGTTATTGTGGTGATAATTGTTGTTATAGTGATGATAATGGTTGTTATAGTGGTGATAATGGTTGTTATAGTGGTGATAATGATTGTTATAGTGGGGATAATGGTTGTTATGGTGGTGATAATGGTTATTATAGTTGTCTTAATGGTCCTTGTAGTGGTGATAATGGTCGTTATAGTGGTGATAATGGTCCTTGTAGTGGTGATAATGGTTTTTATTGTGGTGATGATGGTTGTCGTAGTGGTGATAAAGGTTGTTATGGTGATGATAATGGTAGTTGTAGTGGTGATAATGGTTGTTATAGTTTTGATAATGGTTGCTATAGTGGTGATACTGGTTGCTATAGTGGTGATAGTGGTTGCTATAGTGGTGATACTGGTTGCTATGGTGGTGATAATAGTTGCTATAGTGGTGGTAATGGCTGTTATAGTGGTGAAAATTGTTGTTATAGTGGTGATAATGGTTGTTATAGTGGTGATACTGGTTGCTATAGTGGTGATAGTGGTTGCTATAGTGGTGATAATGGCTATTATAGTGGTGATAATTGTTGTTATAGTGTTGATGATGGTTGTTCTAGTCGTGATAATGGTCGTTATAGTGGTGATAACGGTTGTTATAGTCGCGATAATGTTTCTTATAGTGGCGATGATGGTTGTTCTGGTAGTGATAATGGTTGTTATAGTGGTGATAATGGTTTTTATAGTGTTGATAATGGTTGTTATAGTGATGATAATGGTTATTGTAGTGGTGATAATGGTTGTTAAAGTGGTGATAATGTTTGTTATAGTGGGGATAATGGTTGTTAGAGTGGTGATAATGGCAGTTATAGTGGTGATAATTGTTGTTATAGTGGTGATAATGGTCGTTATGGTGGTGGTAATCGTAGTGGTGATAATGGTCCTTATAGTGGTGATAATGGTTGTTATAGTGGTGATAATGGTTGTTATACTGGGGACAATGGTTATTATAGTGGTGATAATGGTTGTTATGGTGGTGATAATGTTTCTTATAGCAGTGATAATGGTTATTATAGTGGTCATAATGGTCCTTGTAGTGGTGATAATGGTCGTTATAGTGGTGATAATGGTCCTTGTAGTGGTGATAATGGTTTTTATTGTGGTGATGATGGTTGTTGTAGTGGTGATAATGGTTATTATTGTGGTGATAACGGCTGTTATAGTGTTGATAATGGTCACTATAGTGCGGATAATGGTGGGTATGGTGGTGATAATGGTTGTTCTGGTAGTGATAATGGTTGTTATAGTGGTGATAATGGTTTTTATAGTGGTGATAATGGTTGTTATAGTGATGATAATGGTTGTTATAGTGGTGATAATGGTTGTTATAGTGGTGATAATGGTTGTTATAGTGGGGATAATGGTGGTTATGGTGGTGATAATGGTTATTATAGTTGTCTTAATGGTCCTTGTAGTGGTGATAATGGTCGTTATAGTGGTGATAATGGTCGTTGTAGTGGTGATAATGGTTTTTATTGTGGTGATGATGGTTGTCGTAGTGGTGATAAAGGTTGTTATGGTGATGATAATGGAAGTTGTAGTGGTGATAATGGTCAGTATAGTGGTGATAATGGTTGTTATAGTGGTGATAATGGTTGCTATAGTGGTGATACTGGCTGCTATAGTGGTGATAGTGGTTGCTATAGTGGTGATACTGGTTGCTATAGTGGTGATAATAGTTGCTGTAGTGGTGGTAATGGCTGTTATAGTGGTGATCATTGTTGTTATAGTGTTGATGATGGTTGTTCTAGTCGTGATAATGGTCGTTATACTGGTGATAACGGTTGTTATAGTCGCGATAATGTTTCTTATAGTGGTGATGATGGTTGTTCTGGTAGTGATAATGGTTGTTATAGTGGTGATAATGGTTTTTATAGTGGTGATAATGGTTGTTATAGTGATGATAATGGTTGTTATAGTGGTGATAATGGTTGTTATAGTGGGGACAATGGTTATTATAGTGGTGATAATGGTTGTTATGGTGGTGATAATGTTTCTTATAGCAGTGATAATGGTTGTTATAGTGGTCATAATGGTCCTTGTAGTGGTGATAATGGTCGTTACAGTGGTGATAATGGTCCTTGTAGTGGTGATAATGGTTTTTATTGTGGTGATGACGGTTGTTGTAGTGTTGATAATGGTCACTATAGTGCGGACAATGGTTGCTATAGTGGTGGTAATGGCTGTTATAGTGGTGATAATGGTTGTTATAGTGGTGGTAATGGTTGTTATAGTGGTGATAATGGTTGTTATAGTGCTGATAATGGTTGTTATAGTGGCGATAATGTTTTTATAGTGGGGATAATGGTTGTTATAGTGGTGATAATGGTTGTTATAGTGGTGATAATTGTCCTTATAGAGGTGATAATGGTGTTATAGTGGTGATAATGGTTGTTATAGTGGTGGTAATGGTCCTTATAGAGGTGATAATGGTTGTTGTAGTGGTGATAATGTTTGTTATAGTGGCGATAATGTTTGTTATAGTGAGGATAATGGTTGTTAGAGTGGTGATAATGGCTGTTATAGTGGTGATAATTGTTGTTATAGTGGTGATAATGGTCGTTATGGTGGTGGTAATCGTAGTGGTGATAATGGTCCTTATAGTGGTGATAATGGTTGTTATAGTGGTGATAATGGTTGTTATAGTGGGGACAATGGTTGTTATAGTGGCGATAGTGGTTGTTATGGTGGCGATAGTGGTTGTTATGGTGGTGATAATGGTTTTTATTGTGGTGATGATGGTTGTCGTAGTGGTGATAAAGGTTGTTATGGTGATGATAATGGTAGTTGTAGTGGTGATAATGGTCATTATAGTGGTGATAATGGTTGTTATAGTGGTGATAATGGTTGCTATAGTGGTGATACTGGTTGCTATAGTGGTGATAGTGGTTGCTATAGTGGTGATACTGGTTGCTATGGTGGTGATAATAGTTGCTATAGTGGTGGTAATGGCTGTTATAGTGGTGATAATGGTTGTTATAGTGGTGATAATGGTTGTTATAGTGGTGATAATGGTTGCTATAGTGGTGATAGTGGTTGCTATAGTGGTGATAATGGCTATTATAGTGGTGATAATTGTTGTTATAGTGTTGATGATGGTTGTTCTAGTCGTGATAATGGTCGTTATAGTGGTGATAACGGTTGTTATAGTCGCGATAATGTTTCTTATAGTGGTGATGATGGTTGTTCTGGTAGTGATAATGGTTGTTATAGTGGTGATAATGGTTTTTATAGTGTTGATAATGGTTGTTATAGTGATGATAATGGTTGTTGTAGTGGTGATAATGGTTGTTATAGTGGTGATAATGTTTGTTATAGTGGGGATAATGGTTGTTAGAGTGGTGATAATGGCAGTTATAGTGGCGATAATTGTTGTTATAGTGGTGATAATGGTCGTTATGGTGGTGGTAATCGTAGTGGTGATAATGGTCCTTATAGTGGTGATAATGGTTGTTATAGTGGTGATAATGGTTGTTATACTGGGGACAATGGTTATTATAGTGGTGATAATGGTTGTTATGGTGGTGATAATGTTTCTTATAGCAGTGATAATGGTTGTTATAGTGGTCATAATGGTCCTTGTAGTGGTGATAATGGTCGTTATAGTGGTGATAATGGTCCTTGTAGTGGTGATAATGGTTTTTATTGTGGTGATGATGGTTGTTGTAGTGCTGATAATGGTTGTTATAGTGGCGATAATGTTTTTTATAGTGGGGATAATGGCTGTTATAGTGGTGATAATGGTTGTTATAGTGGTGATAATTGTCCTTATAGGGGTGATAATGGTGTTATAGTGGTGATAATGGTTGTTATAGTGGTGGTAATGGTCCTTATAGAGGTGATAATGGTTGTTGTAGTGGTGATAATGGTTGTTATAGTGGCGATAATGTTTGTTATAGTGAGGATAATGGTTGTTAGAGTGGTGATAATGGCTGTTATAGTGGTGATAATTGTTGTTATAGTGGTGGTAATGGTCGTTATGGTGGTGGTAATCGTAGTGGTGATAATGGTCCTTATAGTGGTGATAATGGTTGTTATAGTGGTGATAATGGTTGTTATAGTGGGGACAATGGTTGTTATAGTGGCGATAGTGGTTGTTATGGTGGCGATAGTGGTTGTTATGGTGGTGATAATGGTTTTTATTGTGGTGATGATGGTTGTTGTAGTGGTGATAATGATTATTATTGTGGTGATAACGGCTGTTATAGTGTTGATAATGGTCACTATAGTGCGGATAATGGTGGGTATGGTGGTGATAATGGTTGTTATGGTGGTGATAATGGTTGTTACAGTGGTGATAATGGTTGCTATAGAGGTGATAATGGTTGTTGTAGTGGTGATAATGGTTGTTATAGTGGTGGTAGTGGTTGTTATAGTGGTGACAATAGTTGTTATAGTGGTGATAATGGTTGTTATAGTGGGGACAATGGTTGCTATAGTGGTGATAATGGTTGTTATAGTGGCGATAGTGGTTGTTAGAGTGGTGATAATGGCTCTTATAGTGGTGATAATGGTTGTTATAGTGGTGATAATGGTCGTTATAGTGGTGGTAATCGTCGTTATATTGGTGATAATGGTTGTTATTGTGGTGATAATGGTTGTTATAGTGGTGATAATGGTTGTTATAGTGAGGACAATGTTGTTATAGTGGTGATAATGGTTGTTATTGTGGCGATAATGTTTTTTATAGTGGGGATAATGGTTGTTATAGTGGTGATAATGGTCCTTATGATGGTGATAGTGGTTGCTATAGTGGTGATAATGGCTATTATAGTGGTGGTAATGTTTCTTATAATGGTGATAATGGTTGTTCTAGTTGTGATAATGGTCGTTATAGTGGTGATAATGGTTGTTATAGTGGTGATAATGGTTGTTATAGTGGGGATAATGGTTGTTATAGTGGTGATAATGGTTGTTATAGTGGTGATAATGGTCCTTATAGTGGTGATAATGGTTGTTATAGTGGTGATAATTGTTGTTATAGTGGTGATAATGGTTGTTATTGTGGTGATAATTGTTGTTATAGTGATGATAATGGTTGCTATAGTGGTGATACTGGTTGCTATAGTGGTGATAGTGGTTGCTATAGTGGTGATACTGGTTGCTATGGTGGTGATAATAGTTGCTATAGTGGTGGTAATGGCTGTTATAGTGGTGATAATGGTTGTTATAGTGGTGATAATGGTTGTTATAGTGGTGATACTGGTTGCTATAGTGGTGATAGTGGTTGCTATAGTGGTGATAATGGCTATTATAGTGGTGATAATTGTTGTTATAGTGTTGATGATGGTTGTTCTAGTCGTGATAATGGTCGTTATAGTGGTGATAACGGTTGTTATAGTCGCGATAATGTTTCTTATAGTGGCGATGATGGTTGTTCTGGTAGTGATAATGGTTGTTATAGTGGTGATAATGGTTTTTATAGTGTTGATAATGGTTGTTATAGTGATGATAATGGTTATTGTAGTGGTGATAATGGTTGTTAAAGTGGTGATAATGTTTGTTATAGTGGGGATAATGGTTGTTAGAGTGGTGATAATGGCAGTTATAGTGGTGATAATTGTTGTTATAGTGGCGATAATGGTCGTTATGGTGGTGGTAATCGTAGTGGTGATAATGGTCCTTATAGTGGTGATAATGGTTGTTATAGTGGTGATAATGGTTGTTATACTGGGGACAATGGTTATTATAGTGGTGATAATGGTTGTTATGGTGGTGATAATGTTTCTTATAGCAGTGATAATGGTTGTTATAGTGGTCATAATGGTCCTTGTAGTGGTGATAATGGTCCTTGTAGTGGTGATAATGGTTTTTATTGTGGTGATGATGGTTGTTGTAGTGGTGATAATGGTTATTATTGTGGTGATAACGGCTGTTATAGTGTTGATAATGGTCACTATAGTGCGGATAATGGTGGGTATGGTGGTGATAATGGTTGTTCTGGTAGTGATAATGGTTGTTATAGTGGTGATAATGGTTTTTATAGTGGTGATAATGGTTGTTATAGTGATGATAATGGTTGTTATAGTGGTGATAATGGTTGTTATAGTGGTGATAATGGTTGTTATAGTGGGGATAATGGTGGTTATGGTGGTGATAATGGTTATTATAGTTGTCTTAATGGTCCTTGTAGTGGTGATAATGGTCGTTATAGTGGTGATAATGGTCGTTGTAGTGGTGATAATGGTTTTTATTGTGGTGATGATGGTTGTCGTAGTGGTGATAAAGGTTGTTATGGTGATGATAATGGAAGTTGTAGTGGTGATAATGGTCAGTATAGTGGTGATAATGGTTGTTATAGTGGTGATAATGGTTGCTATAGTGGTGATACTGGCTGCTATAGTGGTGATAGTGGTTGCTATAGTGGTGATACTGGTTGCTATAGTGGTGATAATAGTTGCTGTAGTGGTGGTAATGGTTGTTATGGTGGTGATAATGTTTCTTATAGCAGTGATAATGGTTGTTATAGTGGTGATAATGGTTGCTATAGTGGTGATAGTGGTTGCTATAGTGGTGATAATGGCTATTATAGTGGTGATAATTGTTGTTATAGTGTTGATGATGGTTGTTCTAGTCGTGATAATGGTCGTTATAGTGGTGATAACGGTTGTTATAGTCGCGATAATGTTTCTTATAGTGGTGATGATGGTTGTTCTGGTAGTGATAATGGTTGTTATAGTGGTGATAATGGTTTTTATAGTGTTGATAATGGTTGTTATAGTGATGATAATGGTTGTTGTAGTGGTGATAATGGTTGTTATAGTGGTGATAATGTTTGTTATAGTAGGGATAATGGTTGTTAGAGTGGTGATAATGGCAGTTATAGTGGCGATAATTGTTGTTATAGTGGTGATAATGGTCGTTATGGTGGTGGTAATCGTAGTGGTGATAATGGTCCTTATAGTGGTGATAATGGTTGTTATAGTGGTGATAATGGTTGTTATACTGGGGACAATGGTTATTATAGTGGTGATAATGGTTGTTATGGTGGTGATAATGTTTCTTATAGCAGTGATAATGGTTGTTATAGTGGTCATAATGGTCCTTGTAGTGGTGATAATGGTCGTTATAGTGGTGATAATGGTCCTTGTAGTGGTGATAATGGTTTTTATTGTGGTGATGATGGTTGTTGTAGTGCTGATAATGGTTGTTATAGTGGCGATAATGTTTTTTATAGTGGGGATAATGGCTGTTATAGTGGTGATAATGGTTGTTATAGTGGTGATAATTGTCCTTATAGGGGTGATAATGGTGTTATAGTGGTGATAATGGTTGTTATAGTGGTGGTAATGGTCCTTATAGAGGTGATAATGGTTGTTGTAGTGGTGATAATGGTTGTTATAGTGGCGATAATGTTTGTTATAGTGAGGATAATGGTTGTTAGAGTGGTGATAATGGCTGTTATAGTGGTGATAATTGTTGTTATAGTGGTGGTAATGGTCGTTATGGTGGTGGTAATCGTAGTGGTGATAATGGTCCTTATAGTGGTGATAATGGTTGTTATAGTGGTGATAATGGTTGTTATAGTGGGGACAATGGTTGTTATAGTGGCGATAGTGGTTGTTATGGTGGCGATAGTGGTTGTTATGGTGGTGATAATGGTTTTTATTGTGGTGATGATGGTTGTTGTAGTGGTGATAATGATTATTATTGTGGTGATAACGGCTGTTATAGTGTTGATAATGGTCACTATAGTGCGGATAATGGTGGGTATGGTGGTGATAATGGTTGTTATGGTGGTGATAATGGTTGTTACAGTGGTGATAATGGTTGCTATAGAGGTGATAATGGTTGTTGTAGTGGTGATAATGGTTGTTATAGTGGTGGTAATGGTTGTTATAGTGGTGACAATAGTTGTTATAGTGGTGATAATGGTTGTTATAGTGGGGACAATGGTTGCTATAGTGGTGATAATGGTTGTTATAGTGGCGATAGTGGTTGTTAGAGTGGTGATAATGGCTCTTATAGTGGTGATAATGGTTGTTATAGTGGTGATAATGGTCGTTATAGTGGTGGTAATCGTCGTTATATTGGTGATAATGGTTGTTATTGTGGTGATAATGGTTGTTATAGTGGTGATAATGGTTGTTATAGTGAGGACAATGTTGTTATAGTGGTGATAATGGTTGTTATTGTGGCGATAATGTTTTTTATAGTGGGGATAATGGTTGTTATAGTGGTGATAATGGTCCTTATGATGGTGATAGTGGTTGCTATAGTGGTGATAATGGCTATTATAGTGGTGGTAATGTTTCTTATAATGGTGATAATGGTTGTTCTAGTTGTGATAATGGTCGTTATAGTGGTGATAATGGTTGTTATAGTGGTGATAATGGTTGTTATAGTGGGGATAATGGTTGTTATAGTGGTGATAATGGTTGTTATAGTGGTGATAATGGTCCTTATAGTGGTGATAATGGTTGTTATAGTGGTGATAATTGTTGTTATAGTGGTGATAATGGTTGTTATTGTGGTGATAATTGTTGTTATAGTGATGATAATGGTTGCTATAGTGGTGATACTGGTTGCTATAGTGGTGATAGTGGTTGCTATAGTGGTGATACTGGTTGCTATGGTGGTGATAATAGTTGCTATAGTGGTGGTAATGGCTGTTATAGTGGTGATAATGGTTGTTATAGTGGTGATAATGGTTGTTATAGTGGTGATACTGGTTGCTATAGTGGTGATAGTGGTTGCTATAGTGGTGATAATGGCTATTATAGTGGTGATAATTGTTGTTATAGTGTTGATGATGGTTGTTCTAGTCGTGATAATGGTCGTTATAGTGGTGATAACGGTTGTTATAGTCGCGATAATGTTTCTTATAGTGGCGATGATGGTTGTTCTGGTAGTGATAATGGTTGTTATAGTGGTGATAATGGTTTTTATAGTGTTGATAATGGTTGTTATAGTGATGATAATGGTTATTGTAGTGGTGATAATGGTTGTTAAAGTGGTGATAATGTTTGTTATAGTGGGGATAATGGTTGTTAGAGTGGTGATAATGGCAGTTATAGTGGTGATAATTGTTGTTATAGTGGGGATAATGGTGGTTATGGTGGTGATAATGGTTATTATAGTTGTCTTAATGGTCCTTGTAGTGGTGATAATGGTCGTTATAGTGGTGATAATGGTCCTTATAGTGGTGATAATGGTTGTTATAGTGGTGATAATGGTTGTTATACTGGGGACAATGGTTATTATAGTGGTGATAATGGCTGTTATGGTGGTGATAATGTTTCTTATAGCAGTGATAATGGTTGTTATAGTGGTCATAATGGTCCTTGTAGTGGTGATAATGGTCGTTATAGTGGTGATAATGGTCCTTGTAGTGGTGATAATGGTTTTTATTGTGGTGATGATGGTTGTTGTAGTGGTGATAATGGTTATTATTGTGGTGATAACGGCTGTTATAGTGTTGATAATGGTCACTATAGTGCGGATAATGGTGGGTATGGTGGTGATAATGGTTGTTCTGGTAGTGATAATGGTTGTTATAGTGGTGATAATGGTTTTTATAGTGGTGATAATGGTTGTTATAGTGATGATAATGGTTGTTATAGTGGTGATAATGGTTGTTATAGTGGTGATAATGGTTGTTATAGTGGGGATAATGGTGGTTATGGTGGTGATAATGGTTATTATAGTTGTCTTAATGGTCCTTGTAGTGGTGATAATGGTCGTTATAGTGGTGATAATGGTCGTTGTAGTGGTGATAATGGTTTTTATTGTGGTGATGATGGTTGTCGTAGTGGTGATAAAGGTTGTTATGGTGATGATAATGGAAGTTGTAGTGGTGATAATGGTCAGTATAGTGGTGATAATGGTTGTTATAGTGGTGATAATGGTTGCTATAGTGGTGATACTGGCTGCTATAGTGGTGATAGTGGTTGCTATAGTGGTGATACTGGTTGCTATAGTGGTGATAATAGTTGCTGTAGTGGTGGTAATGGCTGTTATAGTGGTGATCATTGTTGTTATAGTGTTGATGATGGTTGTTCTAGTCGTGATAATGGTCGTTATACTGGTGATAACGGTTGTTATAGTCGCGATAATGTTTCTTATAGTGGTGATGATGGTTGTTCTGGTAGTGATAATGGTTGTTATAGTGGTGATAATGGTTTTTATAGTGGTGATAATGGTTGTTATAGTGATGATAATGGTTGTTATAGTGGTGATAATGGTTGTTATAGTGGGGACAATGGTTATTATAGTGGTGATAATGGTTGTTATGGTGGTGATAATGTTTCTTATAGCAGTGATAATGGTTGTTATAGTGGTGATAATGGTTGCTATAGTGGTGATAGTGGTTGCTATAGTGGTGATAATGGCTATTATAGTGGTGATAATTGTTGTTATAGTGTTGATGATGGTTGTTCTAGTCGTGATAATGGTCGTTATAGTGGTGATAACGGTTGTTATAGTCGCGATAATGTTTCTTATAGTGGTGATGATGGTTGTTCTGGTAGTGATAATGGTTGTTATAGTGGTGATAATGGTTTTTATAGTGTTGATAATGGTTGTTATAGTGATGATAATGGTTGTTGTAGTGGGGATAATGGTGGTTATGGTGGTGATAATGGTTATTATAGTTGTCTTAATGGTCCTTGTAGTGGTGATAATGGTCGTTATAGTGGTGATAATGGTCGTTGTAGTGGTGATAATGGTTTTTATTGTGGTGATGATGGTTGTCGTAGTGGTGATAAAGGTTGTTATGGTGATGATAATGGAAGTTGTAGTGGTGATAATGGTCAGTATAGTGGTGATAATGGTTGTTATAGTGGTGATAATGGTTGCTATAGTGGTGATACTGGCTGCTATAGTGGTGATAGTGGTTGCTATAGTGGTGATACTGGTTGCTATAGTGGTGATAATAGTTGCTGTAGTGGTGGTAATGGCTGTTATAGTGGTGATCATTGTTGTTATAGTGTTGATGATGGTTGTTCTAGTCGTGATAATGGTCGTTATACTGGTGATAACGGTTGTTATAGTCGCGATAATGTTTCTTATAGTGGTGATGATGGTTGTTCTGGTAGTGATAATGGTTGTTATAGTGGTGATAATGGTTTTTATAGTGGTGATAATGGTTGTTATAGTGATGATAATGGTTGTTATAGTGGTGATAATGGTTGTTATAGTGGGGACAATGGTTATTATAGTGGTGATAATGGTTGTTATGGTGGTGATAATGTTTCTTATAGCAGTGATAATGGTTGTTATAGTGGTGATAATGGTTGCTATAGTGGTGATAGTGGTTGCTATAGTGGTGATAATGGCTATTATAGTGGTGATAATTGTTGTTATAGTGTTGATGATGGTTGTTCTAGTCGTGATAATGGTCGTTATAGTGGTGATAACGGTTGTTATAGTCGCGATAATGTTTCTTATAGTGGTGATGATGGTTGTTCTGGTAGTGATAATGGTTGTTATAGTGGTGATAATGGTTTTTATAGTGTTGATAATGGTTGTTATAGTGATGATAATGGTTGTTGTAGTGGTGATAATGGTTGTTATAGTGGTGATAATGTTTGTTATAGTGGGGATAATGGTTGTTAGAGTGGTGATAATGGCAGTTATAGTGGCGATAATTGTTGTTATAGTGGTGATAATGGTCGTTATGGTGGTGGTAATCGTAGTGGTGATAATGGTCCTTATAGTGGTGATAATGGTTGTTATAGTGGTGATAATGGTTGTTATACTGGGGACAATGGTTATTATAGTGGTGATAATGGTTGTTATGGTGGTGATAATGTTTCTTATAGCAGTGATAATGGTTGTTATAGTGGTCATAATGGTCCTTGTAGTGGTGATAATGGTCGTTATAGTGGTGATAATGGTCCTTGTAGTGGTGATAATGGTTTTTATTGTGGTGATGATGGTTGTTGTAGTGCTGATAATGGTTGTTATAGTGGCGATAATGTTTTTTATAGTGGGGATAATGGCTGTTATAGTGGTGATAATGGTTGTTATAGTGGTGATAATTGTCCTTATAGGGGTGATAATGGTGTTATAGTGGTGATAATGGTTGTTATAGTGGTGGTAATGGTCCTTATAGAGGTGATAATGGTTGTTGTAGTGGTGATAATGGTTGTTATAGTGGCGATAATGTTTGTTATAGTGAGGATAATGGTTGTTAGAGTGGTGATAATGGCTGTTATAGTGGTGATAATTGTTGTTATAGTGGTGGTAATGGTCGTTATGGTGGTGGTAATCGTAGTGGTGATAATGGTCCTTATAGTGGTGATAATGGTTGTTATAGTGGTGATAATGGTTGTTATAGTGGGGACAATGGTTGTTATAGTGGCGATAGTGGTTGTTATGGTGGCGATAGTGGTTGTTATGGTGGTGATAATGGTTTTTATTGTGGTGATGATGGTTGTTGTAGTGGTGATAATGATTATTATTGTGGTGATAACGGCTGTTATAGTGTTGATAATGGTCACTATAGTGCGGATAATGGTGGGTATGGTGGTGATAATGGTTGTTATGGTGGTGATAATGGTTGTTACAGTGGTGATAATGGTTGCTATAGAGGTGATAATGGTTGTTGTAGTGGTGATAATGGTTGTTATAGTGGTGGTAATGGTTGTTATAGTGGTGACAATAGTTGTTATAGTGGTGATAATGGTTGTTATAGTGGGGACAATGGTTGCTATAGTGGTGATAATGGTTGTTATAGTGGCGATAGTGGTTGTTAGAGTGGTGATAATGGCTCTTATAGTGGTGATAATGGTTGTTATAGTGGTGATAATGGTCGTTATAGTGGTGGTAATCGTCGTTATATTGGTGATAATGGTTGTTATTGTGGTGATAATGGTTGTTATAGTGGTGATAATGGTTGTTATAGTGAGGACAATGTTGTTATAGTGGTGATAATGGTTGTTATTGTGGCGATAATGTTTTTTATAGTGGGGATAATGGTTGTTATAGTGGTGATAATGGTCCTTATGATGGTGATAGTGGTTGCTATAGTGGTGATAATGGCTATTATAGTGGTGGTAATGTTTCTTATAATGGTGATAATGGTTGTTCTAGTTGTGATAATGGTCGTTATAGTGGTGATAATGGTTGTTATAGTGGTGATAATGGTTGTTATAGTGGGGATAATGGTTGTTATAGTGGTGATAATGGTTGTTATAGTGGTGATAATGGTCCTTATAGTGGTGATAATGGTTGTTATAGTGGTGATAATTGTTGTTATAGTGGTGATAATGGTTGTTATTGTGGTGATAATTGTTGTTATAGTGATGATAATGGTTGCTATAGTGGTGATACTGGTTGCTATAGTGGTGATAGTGGTTGCTATAGTGGTGATACTGGTTGCTATGGTGGTGATAATAGTTGCTATAGTGGTGGTAATGGCTGTTATAGTGGTGATAATGGTTGTTATAGTGGTGATAATGGTTGTTATAGTGGTGATACTGGTTGCTATAGTGGTGATAGTGGTTGCTATAGTGGTGATAATGGCTATTATAGTGGTGATAATTGTTGTTATAGTGTTGATGATGGTTGTTCTAGTCGTGATAATGGTCGTTATAGTGGTGATAACGGTTGTTATAGTCGCGATAATGTTTCTTATAGTGGCGATGATGGTTGTTCTGGTAGTGATAATGGTTGTTATAGTGGTGATAATGGTTTTTATAGTGTTGATAATGGTTGTTATAGTGATGATAATGGTTATTGTAGTGGTGATAATGGTTGTTAAAGTGGTGATAATGTTTGTTATAGTGGGGATAATGGTTGTTAGAGTGGTGATAATGGCAGTTATAGTGGTGATAATTGTTGTTATAGTGGGGATAATGGTGGTTATGGTGGTGATAATGGTTATTATAGTTGTCTTAATGGTCCTTGTAGTGGTGATAATGGTCGTTATAGTGGTGATAATGGTCGTTGTAGTGGTGATAATGGTTTTTATTGTGGTGATGATGGTTGTCGTAGTGGTGATAAAGGTTGTTATGGTGATGATAATGGAAGTTGTAGTGGTGATAATGGTCAGTATAGTGGTGATAATGGTTGTTATAGTGGTGATAATGGTTGCTATAGTGGTGATACTGGCTGCTATAGTGGTGATAGTGGTTGCTATAGTGGTGATACTGGTTGCTATAGTGGTGATAATAGTTGCTGTAGTGGTGGTAATGGCTGTTATAGTGGTGATCATTGTTGTTATAGTGTTGATGATGGTTGTTCTAGTCGTGATAATGGTCGTTATACTGGTGATAACGGTTGTTATAGTCGCGATAATGTTTCTTATAGTGGTGATGATGGTTGTTCTGGTAGTGATAATGGTTGTTATAGTGGTGATAATGGTTTTTATAGTGGTGATAATGGTTGTTATAGTGATGATAATGGTTGTTATAGTGGTGATAATGGTTGTTATAGTGGGGACAATGGTTATTATAGTGGTGATAATGGTTGTTATGGTGGTGATAATGTTTCTTATAGCAGTGATAATGGTTGTTATAGTGGTGATAATGGTTGCTATAGTGGTGATAGTGGTTGCTATAGTGGTGATAATGGCTATTATAGTGGTGATAATTGTTGTTATAGTGTTGATGATGGTTGTTCTAGTCGTGATAATGGTCGTTATAGTGGTGATAACGGTTGTTATAGTCGCGATAATGTTTCTTATAGTGGTGATGATGGTTGTTCTGGTAGTGATAATGGTTGTTATAGTGGTGATAATGGTTTTTATAGTGTTGATAATGGTTGTTATAGTGATGATAATGGTTGTTGTAGTGGTGATAATGGTTGTTATAGTGGTGATAATGTTTGTTATAGTGGGGATAATGGTTGTTAGAGTGGTGATAATGGCAGTTATAGTGGCGATAATTGTTGTTATAGTGGTGATAATGGTCGTTATGGTGGTGGTAATCGTAGTGGTGATAATGGTCCTTATAGTGGTGATAATGGTTGTTATAGTGGTGATAATGGTTGTTATACTGGGGACAATGGTTATTATAGTGGTGATAATGGTTGTTATGGTGGTGATAATGTTTCTTATAGCAGTGATAATGGTTGTTATAGTGGTCATAATGGTCCTTGTAGTGGTGATAATGGTCGTTATAGTGGTGATAATGGTCCTTGTAGTGGTGATAATGGTTTTTATTGTGGTGATGATGGTTGTTGTAGTGCTGATAATGGTTGTTATAGTGGCGATAATGTTTTTTATAGTGGGGATAATGGCTGTTATAGTGGTGATAATGGTTGTTATAGTGGTGATAATTGTCCTTATAGGGGTGATAATGGTGTTATAGTGGTGATAATGGTTGTTATAGTGGTGGTAATGGTCCTTATAGAGGTGATAATGGTTGTTGTAGTGGTGATAATGGTTGTTATAGTGGCGATAATGTTTGTTATAGTGAGGATAATGGTTGTTAGAGTGGTGATAATGGCTGTTATAGTGGTGATAATTGTTGTTATAGTGGTGGTAATGGTCGTTATGGTGGTGGTAATCGTAGTGGTGATAATGGTCCTTATAGTGGTGATAATGGTTGTTATAGTGGTGATAATGGTTGTTATAGTGGGGACAATGGTTGTTATAGTGGCGATAGTGGTTGTTATGGTGGCGATAGTGGTTGTTATGGTGGTGATAATGGTTTTTATTGTGGTGATGATGGTTGTTGTAGTGGTGATAATGATTATTATTGTGGTGATAACGGCTGTTACTGTGTTGATAATGGTCACTATAGTGCGGATAATGGTGGGTATGGTGGTGATAATGGTTGTTATGGTGGTGATAATGGTTGTTACAGTGGTGATAATGGTTGCTATAGAGGTGATAATGGTTGTTGTAGTGGTGATAATGGTTGTTATAGTGGTGGTAATGGTTGTTATAGTGGTGACAATAGTTGTTATAGTGGTGATAATGGTTGTTATAGTGGGGACAATGGTTGCTATAGTGGTGATAATGGTTGTTATAGTGGCGATAGTGGTTGTAAGAGTGGTGATAATGGCTCTTATAGTGGTGATAATGGTCGTTATAGTGGTGGTAATCGTCGTTATATTGGTGATAATGGTTGTTATTGTGGTGATAATGGTTGTTATAGTGGTGATAATGGTTGTTATAGTGAGGACAATGTTGTTATAGTGGTGATAATGGTTGTTATTGTGGCGATAATGTTTTTTATAGTGGGGATAATGGTTGTTATAGTGGTGATAATGGTCCTTATGATGGTGATAGTGGTTGCTATAGTGGTGATAATGGCTATTATAGTGGTGGTAATGTTTCTTATAATGGTGATAATGGTTGTTCTAGTTGTGATAATGGTCGTTATAGTGGTGATAATGGTTGTTATAGTGGTGATAATGGTTGTTATAGTGGGGATAATGGTTGTTATAGTGGTGATAATGGTTGTTATAGTGGTGATAATGGTCCTTATAGTGGTGATAATGGTTGTTATAGTGGTGATAATTGTTGTTATAGTGGTGATAATGGTTGTTATTGTGGTGATAATTGTTGTTATAGTGATGATAATGGTTGCTATAGTGGTGATACTGGTTGCTATAGTGGTGATAGTGGTTGCTATAGTGGTGATACTGGTTGCTATGGTGGTGATAATAGTTGCTATAGTGGTGGTAATGGCTGTTATAGTGGTGATAATGGTTGTTATAGTGGTGATAATGGTTGTTATAGTGGTGATACTGGTTGCTATAGTGGTGATAGTGGTTGCTATAGTGGTGATAATGGCTATTATAGTGGTGATAATTGTTGTTATAGTGTTGATGATGGTTGTTCTAGTCGTGATAATGGTCGTTATAGTGGTGATAACGGTTGTTATAGTCGCGATAATGTTTCTTATAGTGGCGATGATGGTTGTTCTGGTAGTGATAATGGTTGTTATAGTGGTGATAATGGTTTTTATAGTGTTGATAATGGTTGTTATAGTGATGATAATGGTTATTGTAGTGGTGATAATGGTTGTTAAAGTGGTGATAATGTTTGTTATAGTGGGGATAATGGTTGTTAGAGTGGTGATAATGGCAGTTATAGTGGTGATAATTGTTGTTATAGTGGTGATAATGGTCGTTATGGTGGTGGTAATCGTAGTGGTGATAATGGTCCTTATAGTGGTGATAATGGTTGTTATAGTGGTGATAATGGTTGTTATACTGGGGACAATGGTTATTATAGTGGTGATAATGGTTGTTATGGTGGTGATAATGTTTCTTATAGCAGTGATAATGGTTGTTATAGTGGTCATAATGGTCCTTGTAGTGGTGATAATGGTCGTTATAGTGGTGATAATGGTCCTTGTAGTGGTGATAATGGTTTTTATTGTGGTGATGATGGTTGTTGTAGTGGTGATAATGGTTATTATTGTGGTGATAACGGCTGTTATAGTGTTGATAATGGTCACTATAGTGCGGATAATGGTGGGTATGGTGGTGATAATGGTTGTTCTGGTAGTGATAATGGTTGTTATAGTGGTGATAATGGTTTTTATAGTGGTGATAATGGTTGTTATAGTGATGATAATGGTTGTTATAGTGGTGATAATGGTTGTTATAGTGGTGATAATGGTTGTTATAGTGGGGATAATGGTGGTTATGGTGGTGATAATGGTTATTATAGTTGTCTTAATGGTCCTTGTAGTGGTGATAATGGTCGTTATAGTGGTGATAATGGTCGTTGTAGTCGTGATAATGGTTTTTATTGTGGTGATGATGGTTGTCGTAGTGGTGATAAAGGTTGTTATGGTGATGATAATGGAAGTTGTAGTGGTGATAATGGTCAGTATAGTGGTGATAATGGTTGTTATAGTGGTGATAATGGTTGCTATAGTGGTGATACTGGCTGCTATAGTGGTGATAGTGGTTGCTATAGTGGTGATACTGGTTGCTATAGTGGTGATAATAGTTGCTGTAGTGGTGGTAATGGCTGTTATAGTGGTGATCATTGTTGTTATAGTGTTGATGATGGTTGTTCTAGTCGTGATAATGGTCGTTATACTGGTGATAACGGTTGTTATAGTCGCGATAATGTTTCTTATAGTGGTGATGATGGTTGTTCTGGTAGTGATAATGGTTGTTATAGTGGTGATAATGGTTTTTATAGTGGTGATAATGGTTGTTATAGTGATGATAATGGTTGTTATAGTGGTGATAATGGTTGTTATAGTGGGGACAATGGTTATTATAGTGGTGATAATGGTTGTTATGGTGGTGATAATGTTTCTTATAGCAGTGATAATGGTTGTTATAGTGGTCATAATGGTCCTTGTAGTGGTGATAATGGTCGTTACAGTGGTGATAATGGTCCTTGTAGTGGTGATAATGGTTTTTATTGTGGTGATGACGGTTGTTGTAGTGTTGATAATGGTCACTATAGTGCGGACAATGGTTGCTATAGTGGTGGTAATGGCTGTTATAGTGGTGATAATGGTTGTTATAGTGGCGATAGTGGTTGTTATGGTGGCGATAGTGGTTGTTATGGTGGTGATAATGGTTTTTATTGTGGTGATGATGGTTGTTGTAGTGGTGATAATGATTATTATTGTGGTGATAACGGCTGTTATAGTGTTGATAATGGTCACTATAGTGCGGATAATGGTGGGTATGGTGGTGATAATGGTTGTTATGGTGGTGATAATGGTTGTTACAGTGGTGATAATGGTTGCTATAGAGGTGATAATGGTTGTTGTAGTGGTGATAATGGTTGTTATAGTGGTGGTAATGGTTGTTATAGTGGTGACAATAGTTGTTATAGTGGTGATAATGGTTGTTATAGTGGGGACAATGGTTGCTATAGTGGTGATAATGGTTGTTATAGTGGCGATAGTGGTTGTTAGAGTGGTGATAATGGCTCTTATAGTGGTGATAATGGTTGTTATAGTGGTGATAATGGTCGTTATAGTGGTGGTAATCGTCGTTATATTGGTGATAATGGTTGTTATTGTGGTGATAATGGTTGTTATAGTGGTGATAATGGTTGTTATAGTGAGGACAATGTTTTTATAGTGGTGATAATGGTTGTTATTGTGGCGATAATGTTTTTTATAGTGGGGATAATGGTTGTTATAGTGGTGATAATGGTCCTTATGATGGTGATAGTGGTTGCTATAGTGGTGATAATGGCTATTATAGTGGTGGTAATGTTTCTTATAATGGTGATAATGGTTGTTCTAGTTGTGATAATGGTCGTTATAGTGGTGATAATGGTTGTTATAGTGGTGATAATGGTTGTTATAGTGGGGATAATGGTTGTTATAGTGGTGATAATGGTTGTTATAGTGGTGATAATGGTCCTTATAGAGGTGATAATGGTTGTTATAGTGGTGATAATTGTTGTTATAGTGGTGATAATGGTTGTTATTGTGGTGATAATTGTTGTTACAGTGATGATAATGGTTGCTATAGTGGTGATACTGGTTGCTATAGTGGTGATAGTGGTTGCTATAGTGGTGATACTGGTTGCTATGGTGGTGATAATAGTTGCTATAGTGGTGGTAATGGCTGTTATAGTGGTGATAATGGTTGTTATAGTGGTGATAATGGTTGTTATAGTGGTGATACTGGTTGCTATAGTGGTGATAGTTGTTGCTATAGTGGTGATAATGGCTATTATAGTGGTGATAATTGTTGTTATAGTGTTGATGATGGTTGTTCTAATCGTGATAATGGTCGTTATAGTGGTGATAACGGTTGTTATAGTCGCGATAATGTTTCTTATAGTGGCGATGATGGTTGTTCTGGTAGTGATAATGGTTGTTATAGTGGTGATAATGGTTTTTATAGTGTTGATAATGGTTGTTATAGTGATGATAATGGTTGTTGTAGTGGCGATAATGGTTGTTAAAGTTGTGATAATGTTTGTTATAGTGGGGATAATGGTTGTTAGAGTGGTGATAATGGCAGTTATAGTGGTGATAATTGTTGTTATAGTGGTGATAATGGTCGTTATGGTGGTGGTAATCGTAGTGGTGATAATGGTCCTTATAGTGGTGATAATGGTTGTTATAGTGGTGATAATGGTTGTTATACTGGGGACAATGGTTATTATAGTGGTGATAATGGTTGTTATGGTGGTGATAATGTTTCTTATAGCAGTGATAATGGTTGTTATAGTGGTCATAATGGTCCTTGTAGTGGTGATAATGGTCGTTATAGTGGTGATAATGGTCGTTATAGTGGTGATAATGGTCCTTGTAGTGGTGATAATGGTTTTTATTGTGGTGATGATGGTTGTTGTAGTGGTGATAATGGTTATTATTGTGGTGATAACGGCTGTTATGGTGTTGATAATGGTTGTTATAGTGGGGATAATGGTGGTTATGGTGGTGATAATGGTTATTGTAGTTGTCTTAATGGTCCTTGTAGTGGTGATAATGGTCGTTATAGTGGTGATAATGGTCGTTGTAGTGGTGATAATGGTTTTTATTGTGGTGATGATGGTTGTCGTAGTGGTGATAAAGGTTGTTATGGTGATGATAATGGAAGTTGTAGTGGTGATAATGGTCATTATAGTGGTGATAATGGTTGTTATAGTGGTGATAATGGTTGCTATAGTGGTGATACTGGTTGCTATAGTGGTGATAGTGGTTGCTATAGTGGTGATACTGGTTGCTATGGTGGTGATAATAGTTGCTATAGTGGTGGTAATGGCTGTTATAGTGGTGATAATGGTTGTTATAGTTGTGATAATGGTTGTTATAGTGGTGATACTGGTTGCTATAGTGGTGATAGTGGTTGCTATAGTGGTGATAATGGCTATTATAGTGGTGATAATTGTTGTTATAGTGTTGATGATGGTTGTTCTAGTCGTGATAATGGTCGTTATAGTGGTGATAACGGTTGTTATAGTCGCGATAATGTTTCTTATAGTGGCGATGATGGTTGTTCTGGTAGTGATAATGGTTGTTATAGTGGTGATAATGGTTTTTATAGTGTTGATAATGGTTGTTATAGTGATGATAATGGTTGTTGTAGTGGCGATAATGGTTGTTAAAGTTGTGATAATGTTTGTTATAGTGGGGATAATGGTTGTTAGAGTGGTGATAATGGCAGTTATAGTGGTGATAATTGTTGTTATAGTGGTGATAATGGTCGTTATGGTGGTGGTAATCGTAGTGGTGATAATGGTCCTTATAGTGGTGATAATGGTTGTTATAGTGGTGATAATGGTTGTTATACTGGGGACAATGGTTATTATAGTGGTGATAATGGTTGTTATGGTGGTGATAATGTTTCTTATAGCAGTGATAATGGTTGTTATAGTGGTCATAATGGTCCTTGTAGTGGTGATAATGGTCGTTATAGTGGTGATAATGGTCGTTATAGTGGTGATAATGGTCCTTGTAGTGGTGATAATGGTTTTTATTGTGGTGTTGATGGTTGTTGTAGTGGTGATAATGGTTATTATTGTGGTGATAACGGCTGTTATGGTGTTGATAATGGTTGTTATAGTGGGGATAATGGTGGTTATGGTGGTGATAATGGTTATTGTAGTTGTCTTAATGGTCCTTGTAGTGGTGATAATGGTCGTTATAGTGGTGATAATGGTCGTTGTAGTGGTGATAATGGTTTTTATTGTGGTGATGATGGTTGTCGTAGTGGTGATAAAGGTTGTTATGGTGATGATAATGGAAGTTGTAGTGGTGATAATGGTCATTATAGTGGTGATAATGGTTGTTATAGTGGTGATAATGGTTGCTATAGTGGTGATACTGGTTGCTATAGTGGTGATAGTGGTTGCTATAGTGGTGATAATGGCTATTATAGTGGTGGTAATGTTTCTTATAATGGTGATAATGGTTGTTCTAGTCGTGATAATGGTCGTTATAGTGGTGATAATGGTTGTTATAGTGGTGATAATGGTTGTTATAGTGGGGATAATGGTTGTTATAGTGGTGATAATGGTTGTTATAGTGGTGATAATGGTCCTTATAGAGGTGATAATGGTTGTTATAGTGGTGATAATTGTTGTTATAGTGGTGATAATGGTTGTTATTGTGGTGATAATTGTTGTTGTAGTGGTGATAATGGTTGTTAAAGTGGTGATAATGTTTGTTATAGTGGGGATAATGGTTGTTAGAGTGGTGATAATGGCAGTTATAGTGGTGATAATTGTTGTTATAGTGGTGATAATGGTCGTTATGGTGGTGGTAATCGTAGTGGTGATAATGGTCCTTATAGTGGTGATAATGGTTGTTATAGTGGTGATAATGGTTGTTATACTGGGGACAATGGTTATTATAGTGGTGATAATGGTTGTTATGGTGGTGATAATGTTTCTTATAGCAGTGATAATGGTTGTTATAGTGGTCATAATGGTCCTTGTAGTGGTGATAATGGTCGTTATAGTGGTGATAATGGTCCTTGTAGTGGTGATAATGGTTTTTATTGTGGTGATGATGGTTGTTGTAGTGGTGATAATGGTTATTATTGTGGTGATAACGGCTGTTATAGTGTTGATAATGGTCACTGTAGTGCGGATAATGGTGGGTATGGTGGTGATAATGGTTGTTCTGGTAGTGATAATGGTTGTTATAGTGGTGATAATGGTTTTTATAGTGGTGATAATGGTTGTTATAGTGATGATAATGGTTGTTATAGTGGTGATAATGGTTGTTATAGTGGTGATAATGGTTGTTATAGTGGGGATAATGGTGGTTATGGTGGTGATAATGGTTATTATAGTTGTCTTAATGGTCCTTGTAGTGGTGATAATGGTCATTATAGTGGTGATAATGGTCGTTGTAGTGGTGATAATGGTTTTTATTGTGGTGATGATGGTTGTCGTAGTGGTGATAACGGTTGTTATGGTGATGATAATGGAAGTTGTAGTGGTGATAATGGTCATTATAGTGGTGATAATGGTTGTTATAGTGGTGATAATGGTTGCTATAGTGGTGATACTGGTTGCTATAGTGGTGATAGTGGTTGCTATAGTGGTGATACTGGTTGCTATAGTGGTGATAATAGTTGCTATAGTGGTGGTAATGGCTGTTATAGTGGTGATCATTGTTGTTATAGTGTTGATGATGGTTGTTCTAGTCGTGATAATGGTCGTTATACTGGTGATAACGGTTGTTATAGTCGCGATAATGTTTCTTATAGTGGTGATGATGGTTGTTCTGGTAGTGATAATGGTTGTTATAATGGTGATAATGGTTTTTATAGTGGTGATAATGGTTGTTATAGTGATGATAATGGTTGTTATAGTGGTGATAATGGTTGTTATAGTGGGGACAATGGTTATTATAGTGGTGATAATGGTTGTTATGGTGGTGATAATGTTTCTTATAGCCGTGATAATGGTTGTTATAGTGGTCATAATGGTCCTTGTAGTGGTGATAATGGTCGTTACAGTGGTGATAATGGTCCTTGTAGTGGTGATAATGGTTTTTATTGTGGTGATGACGGTTGTTGTAGTGTTGATAATGGTCACTATAGTGCGGATAATGGTGGGTATGGTGGTGATAATGGTTGTTATGGTGGTGATAATGGTTGTTATAGTGGTGGTAATGGTTGTTATAGTGGTGATAATGGTCCTTATAATGGTGATAATGGTTGTTATAGTGGTGATAATGGTTGTTATAGTGAGGACAATGTTGTTATAGTGGTGATAATGGTTGTTATAGTGGCGATAATGTTTTTTATAGTGGGGATAATGGTTGTTATAGTGGTGATAATGGCTGTTATAGTGGTGATAATGGTTGTTATAGTGGTGGTAACGGTCGTTATAGTGGTGATAATGGTCCTTGTAGTGGTGATAATGGTTTTTATTGTGGTGATGATGGTTGTTGTAGTGATGATAATGGTTGTTATAGTGGTGATAATGGTTGTTATAGTGGGGACAATGGTTGTTATAGTGGTGATAATGGTTGTTATTGTGGCGATAATGTTTTTTATAGTGGGGATAATGGTTGTTATAGTGGTGATAATGGTCCTTATGATGGTGATAGTGGTTGCTATAGTGGTGATAATGGCTATTATAGTGGTGGTAATGTTTCTTATAATGGTGATAATGGTTGTTCTAGTCGTGATAATGGTCGTTATAGTGGTGATAATGGTTGTTATAGTGGTGATAATGGTTGTTATAGTGGGGATAATGGTTGTTATAGTGGTGATAATGGTTGTTATAGTGGTGATAATGGTCCTTATAGAGGTGATAATGGTTGTTATAGTGGTGATAATTGTTGTTATAGTGGTGATAATGGTTGTTATTGTGGTGATAATTGTTGTTATAGTGATGATAATGGTTGTTATAGTGGTGATAAAGGTTGTTATAGTGGTGATAATGATTGTTATAGTGGGGTTAATGGTGGTTATGGTGGTGATAATGGTTATTATAGTTGTCTTAATGGTCCTTGTAGTGGTGATAATGGTCGTTATAGTGGTGATAATGGTCCTTGTAGTGGTGATAATGGTTTTTATTGTGGTGATGATGGTTGTCGTAGTGGTGATAAAGGTTGTTATGGTGATGATAATGGTAGTTGTAGTGGTGATAATGGTTGTTATAGTTTTGATAATGGTTGCTATAGTGGTGATACTGGTTGCTATAGTGGTGATAGTGGTTGCTATAGTGGTGATAATGGCTATTATAGTGGTGATAATTGTTGTTATAGTGTTGATGATGGTTGTTCTAGTCGTGATAATGGTCGTTATAGTGGTGATAACGGTTGTTATAGTCGCGATAATGTTTCTTATAGTGGCGATGATGGTTGTTCTGGTAGTGATAATGGTTGTTATAGTGGTGATAATGGTTTTTATAGTGTTGATAATGGTTGTTATAGTGATGATAATGGTTGTTGTAGTGGCGATAATGGTTGTTAAAGTTGTGATAATGTTTGTTATAGTGGGGATAATGGTTGTTAGAGTGGTGATAATGGCAGTTATAGTGGTGATAATTGTTGTTATAGTGGTGATAATGGTCGTTATGGTGGTGGTAATCGTAGTGGTGATAATGGTCCTTATAGTGGTGATAATGGTTGTTATAGTGGTGATAATGGTTGTTATACTGGGGACAATGGTTATTATAGTGGTGATAATGGTTGTTATGGTGGTGATAATGTTTCTTATAGCAGTGATAATGGTTGTTATAGTGGTCATAATGGTCCTTGTAGTGGTGATAATGGTCGTTATAGTGGTGATAATGGTCGTTATAGTGGTGATAATGGTCCTTGTAGTGGTGATAATGGTTTTTATTGTGGTGATGATGGTTGTTGTAGTGGTGATAATGGTTATTATTGTGGTGATAACGGCTGTTATGGTGTTGATAATGGTTGTTATAGTGGGGATAATGGTGGTTATGGTGGTGATAATGGTTATTGTAGTTGTCTTAATGGTCCTTGTAGTGGTGATAATGGTCGTTATAGTGGTGATAATGGTCGTTGTAGTGGTGATAATGGTTTTTATTGTGGTGATGATGGTTGTCGTAGTGGTGATAAAGGTTGTTATGGTGATGATAATGGAAGTTGTAGTGGTGATAATGGTCATTATAGTGGTGATAATGGTTGTTATAGTGGTGATAATGGTTGCTATAGTGGTGATACTGGTTGCTATAGTGGTGATAGTGGTTGCTATAGTGGTGATACTGGTTGCTATGGTGGTGATAATAGTTGCTATAGTGGTGGTAATGGCTGTTATAGTGGTGATAATGGTTGTTATAGTGGTGATAATGGTTGTTATAGTGGTGATACTGGTTGCTATAGTGGTGATAGTGGTTGCTATAGTGGTGATAATGGCTATTATAGTGGTGATAATTGTTGTTATAGTGTTGATGATGGTTGTTCTAGTCGTGATAATGGTCGTTATAGTGGTGATAACGGTTGTTATAGTCGCGATAATGTTTCTTATAGTGGCGATGATGGTTGTTCTGGTAGTGATAATGGTTGTTATAGTGGTGATAATGGTTTTTATAGTGTTGATAATGGTTGTTATAGTGATGATAATGGTTGTTGTAGTGGCGATAATGGTTGTTAAAGTTGTGATAATGTTTGTTATAGTGGGGATAATGGTTGTTAGAGTGGTGATAATGGCAGTTATAGTGGTGATAATTGTTGTTATAGTGGTGATAATGGTCGTTATGGTGGTGGTAATCGTAGTGGTGATAATGGTCCTTATAGTGGTGATAATGGTTGTTATAGTGGTGATAATGGTTGTTATACTGGGGACAATGGTTATTATAGTGGTGATAATGGTTGTTATGGTGGTGATAATGTTTCTTATAGCAGTGATAATGGTTGTTATAGTGGTCATAATGGTCCTTGTAGTGGTGATAATGGTCGTTATAGTGGTGATAATGGTCGTTATAGTGGTGATAATGGTCCTTGTAGTGGTGATAATGGTTTTTATTGTGGTGATGATGGTTGTTGTAGTGGTGATAATGGTTATTATTGTGGTGATAACGGCTGTTATGGTGTTGATAATGGTTGTTATAGTGGGGATAATGGTGGTTATGGTGGTGATAATGGTTATTGTAGTTGTCTTAATGGTCCTTGTAGAGGTGATAATGGTCGTTATAGTGGTGATAATGGTCGTTGTAGTGGTGATAATGGTTTTTATTGTGGTGATGATGGTTGTCGTAGTGGTGATAAAGGTTGTTATGGTGATGATAATGGAAGTTGTAGTGGTGATAATGGTCATTATAGTGGTGATAATGGTTGTTATAGTGGTGATAATGGTTGCTATAGTGGTGATACTGGTTGCTATAGTGGTGATAGTGGTTGCTATAGTGGTGATAATGGCTATTATAGTGGTGGTAATGTTTCTTATAATGGTGATAATGGTTGTTCTAGTCGTGATAATGGTCGTTATAGTGGTGATAATGGTTGTTATAGTGGTGATAATGGTTGTTATAGTGGGGATAATGGTTGTTATAGTGGTGATAATGGTTGTTATAGTGGTGATAATGGTCCTTATAGAGGTGATAATGGTTGTTATAGTGGTGATAATTGTTGTTATAGTGGTGATAATGGTTGTTATTGTGGTGATAATTGTTGTTGTAGTGGTGATAATGGTTGTTAAAGTGGTGATAATGTTTGTTATAGTGGGGATAATGGTTGTTAGAGTGGTGATAATGGCAGTTATAGTGGTGATAATTGTTGTTATAGTGGTGATAATGGTCGTTATGGTGGTGGTAATCGTAGTGGTGATAATGGTCCTTATAGTGGTGATAATGGTTGTTATAGTGGTGATAATGGTTGTTATACTGGGGACAATGGTTATTATAGTGGTGATAATGGTTGTTATGGTGGTGATAATGTTTCTTATAGCAGTGATAATGGTTGTTATAGTGGTCATAATGGTCCTTGTAGTGGTGATAATGGTCGTTATAGTGGTGATAATGGTCCTTGTAGTGGTGATAATGGTTTTTATTGTGGTGATGATGGTTGTTGTAGTGGTGATAATGGTTATTATTGTGGTGATAACGGCTGTTATAGTGTTGATAATGGTCACTATAGTGCGGATAATGGTGGGTATGGTGGTGATAATGGTTGTTCTGGTAGTGATAATGGTTGTTATAGTGGTGATAATGGTTTTTATAGTGGTGATAATGGTTGTTATAGTGATGATAATGGTTGTTATAGTGGTGATAATGGTTGTTATAGTGGTGATAATGGTTGTTATAGTGGGGATAATGGTGGTTATGGTGGTGATAATGGTTATTATAGTTGTCTTAATGGTCCTTGTAGTGGTGATAATGGTCGTTATAGTGGTGATAATGGTCGTTGTAGTGGTGATAATGGTTTTTATTGTGGTGATGATGGTTGTCGTAGTGGTGATAACGGTTGTTATGGTGATGATAATGGAAGTTGTAGTGGTGATAATGGTCATTATAGTGGTGATAATGGTTGTTATAGTGGTGATAATGGTTGTTATAGTGGTGATACTGGTTGCTATAGTGGTGATAGTGGTTGCTATAGTGGTGATAATGGCTATTATAGTGGTGATAATTGTTGTTATAGTGTTGATGATGGTTGTTCTAGTCGTGATAATGGTCGTTATAGTGGTGATAACGGTTGTTATAGTCGCGATAATGTTTCTTATAGTGGCGATGATGGTTGTTCTGGTAGTGATAATGGTTGTTATAGTGGTGATAATGGTTTTTATAGTGTTGATAATGGTTGTTATAGTGATGATAATGGTTGTTGTAGTGGCGATAATGGTTGTTAAAGTTGTGATAATGTTTGTTATAGTGGGGATAATGGTTGTTAGAGTGGTGATAATGGCAGTTATAGTGGTGATAATTGTTGTTATAGTGGTGATAATGGTCGTTATGGTGGTGGTAATCGTAGTGGTGATAATGGTCCTTATAGTGGTGATAATGGTTGTTATAGTGGTGATAATGGTTGTTATACTGGGGACAATGGTTATTATAGTGGTGATAATGGTTGTTATGGTGGTGATAATGTTTCTTATAGCAGTGATAATGGTTGTTATAGTGGTCATAATGGTCCTTGTAGTGGTGATAATGGTCGTTATAGTGGTGATAATGGTCCTTGTAGTGGTGATAATGGTTTTTATTGTGGTGATGATGGTTGTTGTAGTGGTGATAATGGTTATTATTGTGGTGATAACGGCTGTTATAGTGTTGATAATGGTCACTATAGTGCGGATAATGGTGGGTATGGTGGTGATAATGGTTGTTCTGGTAGTGATAATGGTTGTTATAGTGGTGATAATGGTTTTTATAGTGGTGATAATGGTTGTTATAGTGATGATAATGGTTGTTATAGTGGTGATAATGGTTGTTATAGTGGTGATAATGGTTGTTATAGTGGGGATAATGGTGGTTATGGTGGTGATAATGGTTATTATAGTTGTCTTAATGGTCCTTGTAGTGGTGATAATGGTCGTTATAGTGGTGATAATGGTCGTTGTAGTGGTGATAATGGTTTTTATTGTGGTGATGATGGTTGTCGTAGTGGTGATAACGGTTGTTATGGTGATGATAATGGAAGTTGTAGTGGTGATAATGGTCATTATAGTGGTGATAATGGTTGTTATAGTGGTGATAATGGTTGCTATAGTGGTGATACTGGTTGCTATAGTGGTGATAGTGGTTGCTATAGTGGTGATACTGGTTGCTATAGTGGTGATAATAGTTGCTATAGTGGTGGTAATGGCTGTTATAGTGGTGATCATTGTTGTTATAGTGTTGATGATGGTTGTTCTAGTCGTGATAATGGTCGTTATACTGGTGATAACGGTTGTTATAGTCGCGATAATGTTTCTTATAGTGGTGATGATGGTTGTTCTGGTAGTGATAATGGTTGTTATAGTGGTGATAATGGTTTTTATAGTGGTGATAATGGTTGTTATAGTGATGATAATGGTTGTTATAGTGGTGATAATGGTTGTTATAGTGGGGACAATGGTTATTATAGTGGTGATAATGGTTGTTATGGTGGTGATAATGTTTCTTATAGCCGTGATAATGGTTGTTATAGTGGTCATAATGGTCCTTGTAGTGGTGATAATGGTCGTTACAGTGGTGATAATGGTCCTTGTAGTGGTGATAATGGTTTTTATTGTGGTGATGACGGTTGTTGTAGTGTTGATAATGGTCACTATAGTGCGGATAATGGTGGGTATGGTGGTGATAATGGTTGTTATGGTGGTGATAATGGTTGTTATAGTGGTGGTAATGGTTGTTATAGTGGTGATAATGGTCCTTATAATGGTGATAATGGTTGTTATAGTGGTGATAATGGTTGTTATAGTGAGGACAATGTTGTTATAGTGGTGATAATGGTTGTTATAGTGGCGATAATGTTTTTTATAGTGGGGATAATGGTTGTTATAGTGGTGATAATGGCTGTTATAGTGGTGATAATGGTTGTTATAGTGGTGGTAACGGTCGTTATAGTGGTGATAATGGTCCTTGTAGTGGTGATAATGGTTTTTATTGTGGTGATGATGGTTGTTGTAGTGATGATAATGGTTGTTATAGTGGTGATAATGGTTGTTATAGTGGGGACAATGGTTGTTATAGTGGTGATAATGGTTGTTATTGTGGCGATAATGTTTTTTATAGTGGGGATAATGGTTGTTATAGTGGTGATAATGGTCCTTATGATGGTGATAGTGGTTGCTATAGTGGTGATAATGGCTATTATAGTGGTGGTAATGTTTCTTATAATGGTGATAATGGTTGTTCTAGTCGTGATAATGGTCGTTATAGTGGTGATAATGGTTGTTATAGTGGTGATAATGGTTGTTATAGTGGGGATAATGGTTGTTATAGTGGTGATAATGGTTGTTATAGTGGTGATAATGGTCCTTATAGAGGTGATAATGGTTGTTATAGTGGTGATAATTGTTGTTATAGTGGTGATAATGGTTGTTATTGTGGTGATAATTGTTGTTATAGTGATGATAATGGTTGTTATAGTGGTGATAAAGGTTGTTATAGTGGTGATAATGATTGTTATAGTGGGGTTAATGGTGGTTATGGTGGTGATAATGGTTATTATAGTTGTCTTAATGGTCCTTGTAGTGGTGATAATGGTCGTTATAGTGGTGATAATGGTCCTTGTAGTGGTGATAATGGTTTTTATTGTGGTGATGATGGTTGTCGTAGTGGTGATAAAGGTTGTTATGGTGATGATAATGGTAGTTGTAGTGGTGATAATGGTTGTTATAGTTTTGATAATGGTTGCTATAGTGGTGATACTGGTTGCTATAGTGGTGATAGTGGTTGCTATAGTGGTGATACTGGTTGCTATGGTGGTGATAATAGTTGCTATAGTGGTGGTAATGGCTGTTATAGTGGTGAAAATTGTTGTTATAGTGGTGATAATGGTTGTTATAGTGGTGATACTGGTTGCTATAGTGGTGATAGTGGTTGCTATAGTGGTGATAATGGCTATTATAGTGGTGATAATTGTTGTTATAGTGTTGATGATGGTTGTTCTAGTCGTGATAATGGTCGTTATAGTGGTGATAACGGTTGTTATAGTCGCGATAATGTTTCTTATAGTGGCGATGATGGTTGTTCTGGTAGTGATAATGGTTGTTATAGTGGTGATAATGGTTTTTATAGTGTTGATAATGGTTGTTATAGTGATGATAATGGTTATTGTAGTGGTGATAATGGTTGTTAAAGTGGTGATAATGTTTGTTATAGTGGGGATAATGGTTGTTAGAGTGGTGATAATGGCAGTTATAGTGGTGATAATTGTTGTTATAGTGGTGATAATGGTCGTTATGGTGGTGGTAATCGTAGTGGTGATAATGGTCCTTATAGTGGTGATAATGGTTGTTATAGTGGTGATAATGGTTGCTATAGTGGTGATACTGGCTGCTATAGTGGTGATAGTGGTTGCTATAGTGGTGATACTGGTTGCTATGGTGGTGATAATAGTTGCTATAGTGGTGGTAATGGCTGTTATAGTGGTGATAATGGTTGTTATAGTGGTGATAATGGTTGTTATAGTGGTGATAATGGTTGCTATAGTGGTGATAGTGGTTGCTATAGTGGTGATAATGGCTATTATAGTGGTGATAATTGTTGTTATAGTGTTGATGATGGTTGTTCTAGTCGTGATAATGGTCGTTATAGTGGTGATAACGGTTGTTATAGTCGCGATAATGTTTCTTATAGTGGTGATGATGGTTGTTCTGGTAGTGATAATGGTTGTTATAGTGGTGATAATGGTTTTTATAGTGTTGATAATGGTTGTTATAGTGATGATAATGGTTGTTGTAGTGGTGATAATGGTTGTTATAGTGGTGATAATGTTTGTTATAGTGGGGATAATGGTTGTTAGAGTGGTGATAATGGCAGTTATAGTGGCGATAATTGTTGTTATAGTGGTGATAATGGTCGTTATGGTGGTGGTAATCGTAGTGGTGATAATGGTCCTTATAGTGGTGATAATGGTTGTTATAGTGGTGATAATGGTTGTTATACTGGGGACAATGGTTATTATAGTGGTGATAATGGTTGTTATGGTGGTGATAATGTTTCTTATAGCAGTGATAATGGTTGTTATAGTGGTCATAATGGTCCTTGTAGTGGTGATAATGGTCGTTATAGTGGTGATAATGGTCCTTGTAGTGGTGATAATGGTTTTTATTGTGGTGATGATGGTTGTTGTAGTGCTGTTAATGGTTGTTATAGTGGCGATAATGTTTTTTATAGTGGGGATAATGGTTGTCATAGTGGTGATAATGGTTGTTATAGTGGTGATAATTGTCCTTATAGGGGTGATAATGGTGTTATAGTGGTGATAATGGTTGTTATAGTGGTGGTAATGGTCCTTATAGAGGTGATAATGGTTGCTGTAGTGGTGATAATGGTTGTTATAGTGGCGATAACGTTTGTTATAGTGAGGATAATGGTTGTTAGAGTGGTGATAATGGCTGTTATAGTGGTGATAATTGTTGTTATAGTGGTGGTAATGGTCGTTATGGTGGTGGTAATCGTAGTGGTGATAATGGTCCTTATAGTGGTGATAATGGTTGTTATAGTGGTGATAATGGTTGTTATAGTGGGGACAATGGTTGTTATAGTGGCGATAGTGGTTGTTATGGTGGCGATAGTGGTTGTTATGGTGGTGATAATGGTTTTTATTGTGGTGATGATGGTTGTTGTAGTGGTGATAATGATTATTATTGTGGTGATAACGGCTGTTATAGTGTTGATAATGGTCACTATAGTGCGGATAATGGTGGGTATGGTGGTGATAATGGTTGTTATGGTGGTGATAATGGTTGTTACAGTGGTGATAATGGTTGCTATAGAGGTGATAATGGTTGTTGTAGTGGTGATAATGGTTGTTATAGTGGTGGTAATGGTTGTTATAGTGGTGACAATAGTTGTTATAGTGGTGATAATGGTTGTTATAGTGGGGACAATGGTTGCTATAGTGGTGATAATGGTTGTTATAGTGGCGATAGTGGTTGTTAGAGTGGTGATAATGGCTCTTATAGTGGTGATAATGGTTGTTATAGTGGTTATAATGGTCGTTATAGTGGTGGTAATCGTCGTTATATTGGTGATAATGGTTGTTATTGTGGTGATAATGGTTGTTATAGTGGTGATAATGGTTGTTATAGTGAGGACAATGTTGTTATAGTGGTGATAATGGTTGTTATTGTGGCGATAATGTTTTTTATAGTGGTGATAATGGCTATTATAGTGGTGGTAATGTTTCTTATAATGGTGATAATGGTTGTTCTAGTTGTGATAATGGTCGTTATAGTGGTGATAATGGTTGTTATAGTGGTGATAATGGTTGTTATAGTGGGGATAATGGTTGTTATAGTGGTGATAATGGTTGTTATAGTGGTGATAATGGTCCTTATAGAGGTGATAATGGTTGTTATAGTGGTGATAATTGTTGTTATAGTGGTGATAATGGTTGTTATTGTGGTGATAATTGTTGTTATAGTGATGATAATGGTTGTTATAGTGGTGACAATGGTTGTTATAGTGGTGATAATGGTTGTTATAGTGGGGATAATGGTGGTTATGGTGGTGATAATGGTTATTATAGTTGTCTTAATGGTCCTTGTAGTGGTGATAATGGTCGTTATAGTGGTGATAATGGTCCTTGTAGTGGTGATAATGGTTTTTATTGTGGTGATGATGGTTGTCGTAGTCGTGATAAAGGTTGTTATGGTGATGATAATGGTAGTTGTAGTGGTGATAATGGTCATTATAGTGGTGATAATGGTTGTTATAGTTTTGATAATGGTTGCTATAGTGGTGATACTGGTTGCTATAGTGGTGATAGTGGTTGCTATAGTGGTGATACTGGTTGCTATGGTGGTGATAATAGTTGCTATAGTGGTGGTAATGGCTGTTATAGTGGTGATAATGGTTGTTATAGTGCTGATAATGGTTGTTATAGTGGTGATACTGGTTGCTATAGTGGTGATAGTGGTTGCTATAGTGGTGATAATGGCTATTATAGTGGTGATAATTGTTGTTATAGTGTTGATGATGGTTGTTCTAGTCGTGATAATGGTCGTTATAGTGGTGATAACGGTTGTTATAGTCGCGATAATGTTTCTTATAGTGGCGATGATGGTTGTTCTGGTAGTGATAATGGTTGTTATAGTGGTGATAATGGTTTTTATAGTGTTGATAATGGTTGTTATAGTGATGATAATGGTTGTTGTAGTGGCGATAATGGTTGTTAAAGTTGTGATAATGTTTGTTATAGTGGGGATAATGGTTGTTAGAGTGGTGATAATGGCAGTTATAGTGGTGATAATTGTTGTTATAGTGGTGATAATGGTCGTTATGGTGGTGGTAATCGTAGTGGTGATAATGGTCCTTATAGTGGTGATAATGGTTGTTATAGTGGTGATAATGGTTGTTATACTGGGGACAACGGTTATTATAGTGGTGATAATGGTTGTTATGGTGGTGATAATGGTTTTTATAGTGGTGATAATGGTTGTTATAGTGATGATAATGGTTGTTATAGTGGTGATAATGGTTGTTATAGTGGTGATAATGGTTGTTATAGTGATGATAATGGTTGTTATAGTGGTGATAATGGTTGTTATAGTGGTGATAATGGTTGTTATAGTGGGGATAATGGTGGTTATGGTGGTGATAATGGTTATTATAGTTGTCTTAATGGTCCTTGTAGTGGTGATAATGGTCGTTATAGTGGTGATAATGGTCGTTGTAGTGGTGATAATGGTTGTTATAGTGGTGGTAATGGTTGTTATAGTGGTGACAATAGTTGTTATAGTGGTGATAATGGTTGTTATAGTGGGGACAATGGTTGCTATAGTGGTGATAATGGTTGTTATAGTGGCGATAGTGGTTGTTAGAGTGGTGATAATGGCTCTTATAGTGGTGATAATGGTTGTTATAGTGGTGATAATGGTCGTTATAGTGGTGGTAATCGTCGTTATATTGGTGATAATGGTTGTTATTGTGGTGATAATGGTTGTTATAGTGGTGATAATGGTTGTTATAGTGAGGACAATGTTGTTATAGTGGTGATAATGGTTGTTATTGTGGCGATAATGTTTTTTATAGTGGGGATAATGGTTGTTATAGTGGTGATAATGGTCCTTATGATGGTGATAGTGGTTGCTATAGTGGTGATAATGGCTATTATAGTGGTGGTAATGTTTCTTATAATGGTGATAATGGTTGTTCTAGTTGTGATAATGGTCGTTATAGTGGTGATAATGGTTGTTATAGTGGTGATAATGGTTGTTATAGTGGGGATAATGGTTGTTATAGTGGTGATAATGGTTGTTATAGTGGTGATAATGGTCCTTATAGAGGTGATAATGGTTGTTATAGTGGTGATAATTGTTGTTATAGTGGTGATAATGGTTGTTATTGTGGTGATAATTGTTGTTATAGTGATGATAATGGTTGCTATAGTGGTGATACTGGTTGCTATAGTGGTGATAGTGGTTGCTATAGTGGTGATACTGGTTGCTATGGTGGTGATAATAGTTGCTATAGTGGTGGTAATGGCTGTTATAGTGGTGATAATGGTTGTTATAGTGGTGATAATGGTTGTTATAGTGGTGATACTGGTTGCTATAGTGGTGATAGTGGTTGCTATAGTGGTGATAATGGCTATTATAGTGGTGATAATTGTTGTTATAGTGTTGATGATGGTTGTTCTAGTCGTGATAATGGTCGTTATAGTGGTGATAACGGTTGTTATAGTCGCGATAATGTTTCTTATAGTGGCGATGATGGTTGTTCTGGTAGTGATAATGGTTGTTATAGTGGTGATAATGGTTTTTATAGTGTTGATAATGGTTGTTATAGTGATGATAATGGTTGTTGTAGTGGCGATAATGGTTGTTAAAGTTGTGATAATGTTTGTTATAGTGGGGATAATGGTTGTTAGAGTGGTGATAATGGCAGTTATAGTGGTGATAATTGTTGTTATAGTGGTGATAATGGTCGTTATGGTGGTGGTAATCGTAGTGGTGATAATGGTCCTTATAGTGGTGATAATGGTTGTTATAGTGGTGATAATGGTTGTTATACTGGGGACAATGGTTATTATAGTGGTGATAATGGTTGTTATGGTGGTGATAATGTTTCTTATAGCAGTGATAATGGTTGTTATAGTGGTCATAATGGTCCTTGTAGTGGTGATAATGGTCGTTATAGTGGTGATAATGGTCCTTGTAGTGGTGATAATGGTTTTTATTGTGGTGATGATGGTTGTTGTAGTGCTGTTAATGGTTGTTATAGTGGCGATAATGTTTTTTATAGTGGGGATAATGGTTGTCATAGTGGTGATAATGGTTGTTATAGTGGTGATAATTGTCCTTATAGGGGTGATAATGGTGTTATAGTGGTGATAATGGTTGTTATAGTGGTGGTAATGGTCCTTATAGAGGTGATAATGGTTGCTGTAGTGGTGATAATGGTTGTTATAGTGGCGATAACGTTTGTTATAGTGAGGATAATGGTTGTTAGAGTGGTGATAATGGCTGTTATAGTGGTGATAATTGTTGTTATAGTGGTGGTAATGGTCGTTATGGTGGTGGTAATCGTAGTGGTGATAATGGTCCTTATAGTGGTGATAATGGTTGTTATAGTGGTGATAATGGTTGTTATAGTGGGGACAATGGTTGTTATAGTGGCGATAGTGGTTGTTATGGTGGCGATAGTGGTTGTTATGGTGGTGATAATGGTTTTTATTGTGGTGATGATGGTTGTTGTAGTGGTGATAATGATTATTATTGTGGTGATAACGGCTGTTATAGTGTTGATAATGGTCACTATAGTGCGGATAATGGTGGGTATGGTGGTGATAATGGTTGTTATGGTGGTGATAATGGTTGTTACAGTGGTGATAATGGTTGCTATAGAGGTGATAATGGTTGTTGTAGTGGTGATAATGGTTGTTATAGTGGTGGTAATGGTTGTTATAGTGGTGACAATAGTTGTTATAGTGGTGATAATGGTTGTTATAGTGGGGACAATGGTTGCTATAGTGGTGATAATGGTTGTTATAGTGGCGATAGTGGTTGTTAGAGTGGTGATAATGGCTCTTATAGTGGTGATAATGGTTGTTATAGTGGTTATAATGGTCGTTATAGTGGTGGTAATCGTCGTTATATTGGTGATAATGGTTGTTATTGTGGTGATAATGGTTGTTATAGTGGTGATAATGGTTGTTATAGTGAGGACAATGTTGTTATAGTGGTGATAATGGTTGTTATTGTGGCGATAATGTTTTTTATAGTGGTGATAATGGCTATTATAGTGGTGGTAATGTTTCTTATAATGGTGATAATGGTTGTTCTAGTTGTGATAATGGTCGTTATAGTGGTGATAATGGTTGTTATAGTGGTGATAATGGTTGTTATAGTGGGGATAATGGTTGTTATAGTGGTGATAATGGTTGTTATAGTGGTGATAATGGTCCTTATAGAGGTGATAATGGTTGTTATAGTGGTGATAATTGTTGTTATAGTGGTGATAATGGTTGTTATTGTGGTGATAATTGTTGTTATAGTGATGATAATGGTTGTTATAGTGGTGACAATGGTTGTTATAGTGGTGATAATGGTTGTTATAGTGGGGATAATGGTGGTTATGGTGGTGATAATGGTTATTATAGTTGTCTTAATGGTCCTTGTAGTGGTGATAATGGTCGTTATAGTGGTGATAATGGTCCTTGTAGTGGTGATAATGGTTTTTATTGTGGTGATGATGGTTGTCGTAGTCGTGATAAAGGTTGTTATGGTGATGATAATGGTAGTTGTAGTGGTGATAATGGTCATTATAGTGGTGATAATGGTTGTTATAGTTTTGATAATGGTTGCTATAGTGGTGATACTGGTTGCTATAGTGGTGATAGTGGTTGCTATAGTGGTGATACTGGTTGCTATGGTGGTGATAATAGTTGCTATAGTGGTGGTAATGGCTGTTATAGTGGTGATAATGGTTGTTATAGTGCTGATAATGGTTGTTATAGTGGTGATACTGGTTGCTATAGTGGTGATAGTGGTTGCTATAGTGGTGATAATGGCTATTATAGTGGTGATAATTGTTGTTATAGTGTTGATGATGGTTGTTCTAGTCGTGATAATGGTCGTTATAGTGGTGATAACGGTTGTTATAGTCGCGATAATGTTTCTTATAGTGGCGATGATGGTTGTTCTGGTAGTGATAATGGTTGTTATAGTGGTGATAATGGTTTTTATAGTGTTGATAATGGTTGTTATAGTGATGATAATGGTTGTTGTAGTGGCGATAATGGTTGTTAAAGTTGTGATAATGTTTGTTATAGTGGGGATAATGGTTGTTAGAGTGGTGATAATGGCAGTTATAGTGGTGATAATTGTTGTTATAGTGGTGATAATGGTCGTTATGGTGGTGGTAATCGTAGTGGTGATAATGGTCCTTATAGTGGTGATAATGGTTGTTATAGTGGTGATAATGGTTGTTATACTGGGGACAACGGTTATTATAGTGGTGATAATGGTTGTTATGGTGGTGATAATGGTTTTTATAGTGGTGATAATGGTTGTTATAGTGATGATAATGGTTGTTATAGTGGTGATAATGGTTGTTATAGTGGTGATAATGGTTGTTATAGTGATGATAATGGTTGTTATAGTGGTGATAATGGTTGTTATAGTGGTGATAATGGTTGTTATAGTGGGGATAATGGTGGTTATGGTGGTGATAATGGTTATTATAGTTGTCTTAATGGTCCTTGTAGTGGTGATAATGGTCGTTATAGTGGTGATAATGGTCGTTGTAGTGGTGATAATGGTTGTTATAGTGGTGGTAATGGTTGTTATAGTGGTGACAATAGTTGTTATAGTGGTGATAATGGTTGTTATAGTGGGGACAATGGTTGCTATAGTGGTGATAATGGTTGTTATAGTGGCGATAGTGGTTGTTAGAGTGGTGATAATGGCTCTTATAGTGGTGATAATGGTTGTTATAGTGGTGATAATGGTCGTTATAGTGGTGGTAATCGTCGTTATATTGGTGATAATGGTTGTTATTGTGGTGATAATGGTTGTTATAGTGGTGATAATGGTTGTTATAGTGAGGACAATGTTGTTATAGTGGTGATAATGGTTGTTATTGTGGCGATAATGTTTTTTATAGTGGGGATAATGGTTGTTATAGTGGTGATAATGGTCCTTATGATGGTGATAGTGGTTGCTATAGTGGTGATAATGGCTATTATAGTGGTGGTAATGTTTCTTATAATGGTGATAATGGTTGTTCTAGTTGTGATAATGGTCGTTATAGTGGTGATAATGGTTGTTATAGTGGTGATAATGGTTGTTATAGTGGGGATAATGGTTGTTATAGTGGTGATAATGGTTGTTATAGTGGTGATAATGGTCCTTATAGAGGTGATAATGGTTGTTATAGTGGTGATAATTGTTGTTATAGTGGTGATAATGGTTGTTATTGTGGTGATAATTGTTGTTATAGTGATGATAATGGTTGCTATAGTGGTGATACTGGTTGCTATAGTGGTGATAGTGGTTGCTATAGTGGTGATACTGGTTGCTATGGTGGTGATAATAGTTGCTATAGTGGTGGTAATGGCTGTTATAGTGGTGATAATGGTTGTTATAGTGGTGATAATGGTTGTTATAGTGGTGATACTGGTTGCTATAGTGGTGATAGTGGTTGCTATAGTGGTGATAATGGCTATTATAGTGGTGATAATTGTTGTTATAGTGTTGATGATGGTTGTTCTAGTCGTGATAATGGTCGTTATAGTGGTGATAACGGTTGTTATAGTCGCGATAATGTTTCTTATAGTGGCGATGATGGTTGTTCTGGTAGTGATAATGGTTGTTATAGTGGTGATAATGGTTTTTATAGTGTTGATAATGGTTGTTATAGTGATGATAATGGTTGTTGTAGTGGCGATAATGGTTGTTAAAGTTGTGATAATGTTTGTTATAGTGGGGATAATGGTTGTTAGAGTGGTGATAATGGCAGTTATAGTGGTGATAATTGTTGTTATAGTGGTGATAATGGTCGTTATGGTGGTGGTAATCGTAGTGGTGATAATGGTCCTTATAGTGGTGATAATGGTTGTTATAGTGGTGATAATGGTTGTTATACTGGGGACAATGGTTATTATAGTGGTGATAATGGTTGTTATGGTGGTGATAATGGTCCTTGTAGTGGTGATAATGGTTTTTATTGTGGTGATGATGGTTGTCGTAGTCGTGATAAAGGTTGTTATGGTGATGATAATGGTAGTTGTAGTGGTGATAATGGTCATTATAGTGGTGATAATGGTTGTTATAGTTTTGATAATGGTTGCTATAGTGGTGATACTGGTTGCTATAGTGGTGATAGTGGTTGCTATAGTGGTGATACTGGTTGCTATGGTGGTGATAATAGTTGCTATAGTGGTGGTAATGGCTGTTATAGTGGTGATAATGGTTGTTATAGTGCTGATAATGGTTGTTATAGTGGTGATACTGGTTGCTATAGTGGTGATAGTGGTTGCTATAGTGGTGATAATGGCTATTATAGTGGTGATAATTGTTGTTATAGTGTTGATGATGGTTGTTATAGTGGTGACAATGGTTGTTATAGTGGTGATAATGGTTGTTATAGTGGGGATAATGGTGGTTATGGTGGTGATAATGGTTATTATAGTTGTCTTAATGGTCCTTGTAGTGGTGATAATGGTCGTTATAGTGGTGATAATGGTCCTTGTAGTGGTGATAATGGTTTTTATTGTGGTGATGATGGTTGTCGTAGTCGTGATAAAGGTTGTTATGGTGATGATAATGGTAGTTGTAGTGGTGATAATGGTCGTTATAGTGGTGATAATGGTTGTTATAGTTTTGATAATGGTTGCTATAGTGGTGATACTGGTTGCTATAGTGGTGATAGTTGTTGCTATAGTGGTGATACTGGTTGCTATGGTGGTGATAATAGTTGCTATAGTGGTGGTAATGGCTGTTATAGTGGTGATAATGGTTGTTATAGTGCTGATAATGGTTGTTATAGTGGTGATACTGGTTGCTATAGTGGTGATAGTGGTTGCTATAGTGGTGATAATGGCTATTATAGTGGTGATAATTGTTGTTATAGTGTTGATGATGGTTGTTCTAGTCGTGATAATGGTCGTTATAGTGGTGATAACGGTTGTTATAGTCGCGATAATGTTTCTTATAGTGGCGATGATGGTTGTTCTGGTAGTGATAATGGTTGTTATAGTGGTGATAATGGTTTTTATAGTGTTGATAATGGTTGTTATAGTGATGATAATGGTTGTTGTAGTGGCGATAATGGTTGTTAAAGTTGTGATAATGTTTGTTATAGTGGGGATAATGGTTGTTAGAGTGGTGATAATGGCAGTTATAGTGGTGATAATTGTTGTTATAGTGGTGATAATGGTCGTTATGGTGGTGGTAATCGTAGTGGTGATAATGGTCCTTATAGTGGTGATAATGGTTGTTATAGTGGTGATAATGGTTGTTATACTGGGGACAACGGTTATTATAGTGGTGATAATGGTTGTTATGGTGGTGATAATGGTTTTTATAGTGGTGATAATGGTTGTTATAGTGATGATAATGGTTGTTATAGTGGTGATAATGGTTGTTATAGTGGTGATAATGGTTGTTATAGTGATGATAATGGTTGTTATAGTGGTGATAATGGTTGTTATAGTGGTGATAATGGTTGTTATAGTGGGGATAATGGTGGTTATGGTGGTGATAATGGTTATTATAGTTGTCTTAATGGTCCTTGTAGTGGTGATAATGGTCGTTATAGTGGTGATAATGGTCGTTGTAGTGGGGATAATGGTGGTTATGGTGGTGATAATGGTTATTATAGTTGTCTTAATGGTCCTTGTAGTGGTGATAATGGTCGTTATAGTGGTGATAATGGTCGTTGTAGTGGTGATAATGGTTTTTATTGTGGTGATGATGGTTGTCGTAGTGGTGATAACGGTTGTTATGGTGATGATAATGGAAGTTGTAGTGGTGATAATGGTTATTATTGTGGTGATAACGGCTGTTATAGTGTTGATAATGGTCACTATAGTGCGGATAATGGTGGGTATGGTGGTGATAATGGTTGTTCTGGTAGTGATAATGGTTGTTATAGTGGTGATAATGGTTTTTATAGTGGTGATAATGGTTGTTATAGTGATGATAATGGTTGTTATAGTGGTGATAATGGTTGTTATAGTGGTGATAATGGTTGTTATACTGGGGACAATGGTTATTATAGTGGTGATAATGGTTGTTATGGTGGTGATAATGTTTCTTATAGCAGTGATAATGGTTGTTATAGTGGTCATAATGGTCCTTGTAGTGGTAATAATGGTCGTTATAGTGGTGATAATGGTCCTTGTAGTGGTGATAATGGTTTTTATTGTGGTGATGATGGTTGTTGTAGTGGTGATAATGGTTATTATTGTGGTGATAACGGCTGTTATAGTGTTGATAATGGTCACTATAGTGCGGATAATGGTGGGTATGGTGGTGATAATGGTTGTTCTGGTAGTGATAATGGTTGTTATAGTGGTGATAATGGTTTTTATAGTGGTGATAATGGTTGTTATAGTGATGATAATGGTTGTTATAGTGGTGATAATGGTTGTTATAGTGGTGATAATGGTTGTTATAGTGGGGATAATGGTGGTTATGGTGGTGATAATGGTTATTATAGTTGTCTTAATGGTCCTTGTAGTGGTGATAATGGTCGTTATAGTGGTGATAATGGTCGTTGTAGTGGTGATAATGGTTTTTATTGTGGTGATGATGGTTGTCGTAGTGGTGATAACGGTTGTTATGGTGATGATAATGGAAGTTGTAGTGGTGATAATGGTCATTATAGTGGTGATAATGGTTGTTATAGTGGTGATAATGGTTGCTATAGTGGTGATACTGGTTGCTATAGTGGTGATAGTGGTTGCTATAGTGGTGATACTGGTTGCTGTAGTGGTGATAATAGTTGCTATAGTGGTGGTAATGGCTGTTATAGTGGTGATCATTGTTGTTATAGTGTTGATGATGGTTGTTCTAGTCGTGATAATGGTCGTTATACTGGTGATAACGGTTGTTATAGTCGCGATAATGTTTCTTATAGTGGTGATGATGGTTGTTCTGGTAGTGATAATGGTTGTTATAGTGGTGATAATGGTTTTTATAGTGGTGATAATGGTTGTTATAGTGATGATAATGGTTGTTATAGTGGTGATAATGGTTGTTATAGTGGGGACAATGGTTATTATAGTGGTGATAATGGTTGTTATGGTGGTGATAATGTTTCTTATAGCCGTGATAATGGTTGTTATAGTGGTCATAATGGTCCTTGTAGTGGTGATAATGGTCGTTACAGTGGTGATAATGGTCCTTGTAGTGGTGATAATGGTTTTTATTGTGGTGATGACGGTTGTTGTAGTGTTGATAATGGTCACTATAGTGCGGATAATGGTGGGTATGGTGGTGATAATGGTTGTTATGGGGGTGATAATGGTTTTTATAGTGGTGATAATGGTTGTTATAGTGATGATAATGGTTGTTATAGTGGTGATAATGGTTGTTATAGTGGGGACAATGGTTGCTATAGTGGTGGTAATGGCTGTTATAGTGGCGATAATGGTTGTTATAGTGGTGGTGATGGTTGTTATAGTGGTGATAATGGTTGTTATAATGCTGATAATGGTTGTTATAGTGGCGATAATGTTTTTTATAGTGGGGATAATGGTTGTTATAGTGGTGATAATGGTTGTTATAGTGGAGATAATTGTCCTTATAGAGGTGATAATGGTGTTATAGTGGTGATAATGGTTGTTATAGTGGTGGTAATGGTCCTTATAGAGGTGATAATGGTTGTTGTAGTGGTGATAATGTTTGTGATAGTGGCGATAATGTTTGTTATAGTGAGGATAATGGTTGTTAGAGTGGTGATAATGGCTGTTATAGTGGTGATAATTGTTGTTATAGTGGTGATAATGGTCGTTATGGTGGTGGTAATCGTAGTGGTGATAATGGTCCTTATAGTGGTGATAATGGTTGTTATAGTGGGGACAATGGTTGTTATAGTGGCGATAGTGGTTGTTATGGTGGCGATAGTGGTTGTTATGGTGGTGATAATGGTTTTTATTGTGGTGATGATGGTTGTTGTAGTGGTGATAATGATTATTATTGTGGTGATAACGGTTGTTATAGTGTTGATAATGGTCACTATAGTGCGGATAATGGTGGGTATGGTGGTGATAATGGTTGTTATGGTGGTGATAATGGTTGTTATAGTGGTGGTAATGGTTGTTATAGTGGTGATAATGGTCCTTATAATGGTGATAATGGTTGTTATAGTGGTGATAATGGTTGTTATAGTGAGGACAATGTTGTTATAGTGGTGATAATGGTTGTTATAGTGGCGATAATGTTTTTTATAGTGGGGATAATGGTTGTTATAGTGGTGATAATGGCTGTTATAGTGGTGATAATGGTTGTTATAGTGGTGGTAACGGTCGTTATAGTGGTGATAATGGTCCTTGTAGTGGTGATAATGGTTTTTATTGTGGTGATGATGGTTGTTGTAGTGATGATAATGGTTGTTATAGTGGTGATAATGGTTGTTATAGTGGGGACAATGGTTGTTATAGTGGTGATAATGGTTGTTATTGTGGCGATAATGTTTTTTATAGTGGGGATAATGGTTGTTATAGTGGTGATAATGGTCCTTATGATGGTGATAGTGGTTGCTATAGTGGTGATAATGGCTATTATAGTGGTGGTAATGTTTCTTATAATGGTGATAATGGTTGTTCTAGTCGTGATAATGGTCGTTATAGTGGTGATAATGGTTGTTATAGTGGTGATAATGGTTGTTATAGTGGTGATAATGGTTGTTATAGTGGTGATAATGGTTGTTATACTGGGGACAATGGTTATTATAGTGGTGATAATGGTTGTTATGGTGGTGATAATGTTTCTTATAGCAGTGATAATGGTTGTTATAGTGGTCATAATGGTCCTTGTAGTGGTGATAATGGTCGTTATAGTGGTGATAATGGTCCTTGTAGTGGTGATAATGGTTTTTATTGTGGTGATGATGGTTGTTGTAGTGCTGATAATGGTTGTTATAGTGGCGATAATGTTTTTTATAGTGGGGATAATGGTTGTCATAGTGGTGATAATGGTTGTTATAGTGGTGATAATTGTCCTTATAGGGGTGATAATGGTGTTATAGTGGTGATAATGGTTGTTATAGTGGTGGTAATGGTCCTTATAGAGGTGATAATGGTTGTTGTAGTGGTGATAATGGTTGTTATAGTGGCGATAATGTTTGTTATAGTGAGGATAATGGTTGTTAGAGTGGTGATAATGGCTGTTATAGTGGTGATAATTGTTGTTATAGTGGTGGTAATGGTCGTTATGGTGGTGGTAATCGTAGTGGTGATAATGGTCCTTATAGTGGTGATAATGGTTGTTATAGTGGTGATAATGGTTGTTATAGTGGGGACAATGGTTGTTATAGTGGCGATAGTGGTTGTTATGGTGGCGATAGTGGTTGTTATGGTGGTGATAATGGTTTTTATTGTGGTGATGATGGTTGTTGTAGTGGTGATAATGATTATTATTGTGGTGATAACGGCTGTTATAGTGTTGATAATGGTCACTATAGTGCGGATAATGGTGGGTATGGTGGTGATAATGGTTGTTATGGTGGTGATAATGGTTGTTACAGTGGTGATAATGGTTGCTATAGAGGTGATAATGGTTGTTGTAGTGGTGATAATGGTTGTTATAGTGGTGGTAATGGTTGTTATAGTGGTGACAATAGTTGTTATAGTGGTGATAATGGTTGTTATAGTGGGGACAATGGTTGCTATAGTGGTGATAATGGTTGTTATAGTGGCGATAGTGGTTGTTAGAGTGGTGATAATGGCTCTTATAGTGGTGATAATGGTTGTTATAGTGGTTATAATGGTCGTTATAGTGGTGGTAATCGTCGTTATATTGGTGATAATGGTTGTTATTGTGGTGATAATGGTTGTTATAGTGGTGATAATGGTTGTTATAGTGAGGACAATGTTGTTATAGTGGTGATAATGGTTGTTATTGTGGCGATAATGTTTTTTATAGTGGTGATAATGGCTATTATAGTCTTGGTAATGTTTCTTATAATGGTGATAATGGTTGTTCTAGTTGTGATAATGGTCGTTATAGTGGTGATAATGGTTGTTATAGTGGTGATAATGGTTGTTATAGTGGGGATAATGGTTGTTATAGTGGTGATAATGGTTGTTATAGTGGTGATAATGGTCCTTATAGAGGTGATAATGGTTGTTATAGTGGTGATAATTGTTGTTATAGTGGTGATAATGGTTGTTATTGTGGTGATAATTGTTGTTATAGTGATGATAATGGTTGTTATAGTGGTGACAATGGTTGTTATAGTGGTGATAATGGTTGTTATAGTGGGGATAATGGTGGTTATGGTGGTGATAATGGTTATTATAGTTGTCTTAATGGTCCTTGTAGTGGTGATAATGGTCGTTATAGTGGTGATAATGGTCCTTGTAGTGGTGATAATGGTTTTTATTGTGGTGATGATGGTTGTCGTAGTCGTGATAAAGGTTGTTATGGTGATGATAATGGTAGTTGTAGTGGTGATAATGGTCATTATAGTGGTGATAATGGTTGTTATAGTTTTGATAATGGTTGCTATAGTGGTGATACTGGTTGCTATAGTGGTGATAGTGGTTGCTATAGTGGTGATACTGGTTGCTATGGTGGTGATAATAGTTGCTATAGTGGTGGTAATGGCTGTTATAGTGGTGATAATGGTTGTTATAGTGCTGATAATGGTTGTTATAGTGGTGATACTGGTTGCTATAGTGGTGATAGTGGTTGCTATAGTGGTGATAATGGCTAATATAGTGGTGATAATTGTTGTTATAGTGTTGATGATGGTTGTTCTAGTCGTGATAATGGTCGTTATAGTGGTGATAACGGTTGTTATAGTCGCGATAATGTTTCTTATAGTGGCGATGATGGTTGTTCTGGTAGTGATAATGGTTGTTATAGTGGTGATAATGGTTTTTATAGTGTTGATAATGGTTGTTATAGTGATGATAATGGTTGTTGTAGTGGCGATAATGGTTGTTAAAGTTGTGATAATGTTTGTTATAGTGGGGATAATGGTTGTTAGAGTGGTGATAATGGCAGTTATAGTGGTGATAATTGTTGTTATAGTGGTGATAATGGTCGTTATGGTGGTGGTAATCGTAGTGGTGATAATGGTCCTTATAGTGGTGATAATGGTTGTTATAGTGGTGATAATGGTTGTTATACTGGGCACAACGGTTATTATAGTGGTGATAATGGTTGCTATGGTGGTGATAATGGTTTTTATAGTGGTGGTAATGGTTGTTATAGTGATGATAATGGTTGTTATAGTGGTGATAATGGTTGTTATAGTGGTGATAATGGTTGTTATAGTGATGATAATGGTTGTTATAGTGGTGATAATGGTTGTTATAGTGGTGATAATGGTTGTTATAGTGGGGATAATGGTGGTTATGGTGGTGATAATGGTTATTATAGTTGTCTTAATGGTCCTTGTAGTGGTGATAATGGTCGTTATAGTGGTGATAATGGTCGTTGTAGTGGGGATAATGGTGGTTATGGTGGTGATAATGGTTATTATAGTTGTCTTAATGGTCCTTGTAGTGGTGATAATGGTCGTTATAGTGGTGATAATGGTCGTTGTAGTGGTGATAATGGTTTTTATTGTGGTGATGATGGTTGTCGTAGTGGTGATAACGGTTGTTATGGTGATGATAATGGAAGTTGTAGTGGTGATAATGGTTATTATTGTGGTGATAACGGCTGTTATAGTGTTGATAATGGTCACTATAGTGCGGATAATGGTGGGTATGGTGGTGATAATGGTTGTTCTGGTAGTGATAATGGTTGTTATAGTGGTGATAATGGTTTTTATAGTGGTGATAATGGTTGTTATAGTGATGATAATGGTTGTTATAGTGGTGATAATGGTTGTTATAGTGGTGATAATGGTTGTTATACTGGGGACAATGGTTATTATAGTGGTGATAATGGTTGTTATGGTGGTGATAATGTTTCTTATAGCAGTGATAATGGTTGTTATAGTGGTCATAATGGTCCTTGTAGTGGTGATAATGGTCGTTATAGTGGTGATAATGGTCCTTGTAGTGGTGATAATGGTTTTTATTGTGGTGATGATGGTTGTTGTAGTGGTGATAATGGTTATTATTGTGGTGATAACGGCTGTTATAGTGTTGATAATGGTCACTATAGTGCGGATAATGGTGGGTATGGTGGTGATAATGGTTGTTCTGGTAGTGATAATGGTTGTTATAGTGGTGATAATGGTTTTTATAGTGGTGATAATGGTTGTTATAGTGACGATAATGGTTGTTATAGTGGTGATAATGGTTGTTATAGTGGTGATAATGGTTGTTATAGTGGGGATAATGGTGGTTATGGTGGTGATAATGGTTATTATAGTTGTCTTAATGGTCCTTGTAGTGGTGATAATGGTCGTTATAGTGGTGATAATGGTCGTTGTAGTGGTGATAATGGTTTTTATTGTGGTGATGATGGTTGTCGTAGTGGTGATAACGGTTGTTATGGTGATGATAATGGAAGTTGTAGTGGTGATAATGGTCATTATAGTGGTGATAATGGTTGTTATAGTGGTGATAATGGTTGCTATAGTGGTGATACTGGTTGCTATAGTGGTGATAGTGGTTGCTATAGTGGTGATACTGGTTGCTATAGTGGTGATAATAGTTGCTATAGTGGTGGTAATGGCTGTTATAGTGGTGATCATTGTTGTTATAGTGTTGATGATGGTTGTTCTAGTCGTGATAATGGTCGTTATACTGGTGATAACGGTTGTTATAGTCGCGATAATGTTTCTTATAGTGGTGATGATGGTTGTTCTGGTAGTGATAATGGTTGTTATAGTGGTGATAATGGTTTTTATAGTGGTGATAATGGTTGTTATAGTGATGATAATGGTTGTTATAGTGGTGATAATGGTTGTTATAGTGGGGACAATGGTTATTATAGTGGTGATAATGGTTGTTATGGTGGTGATAATGTTTCTTATAGCCGTGATAATGGTTGTTATAGTGGTCATAATGGTCCTTGTAGTGGTGATAATGGTCGTTACAGTGGTGATAATGGTCCTTGTAGTGGTGATAATGGTTTTTATTGTGGTGATGACGGTTGTTGTAGTGTTGATAATGGTCACTATAGTGCGGATAATGGTGGGTATGGTGGTGATAATGGTTGTTATGGGGGTGATAATGGTTTTTATAGTGGTGATAATGGTTGTTATAGTGATGATAATGGTTGTTATAGTGGTGATAATGGTTGTTATAGTGGGGACAATGGTTGCTATAGTGGTGGTAATGGCTGTTATAGTGGCGATAATGGTTGTTATAGTGGTGGTGATAGTTGTTATAGTGGTGATAATGGTTGTTATAATGCTGATAATGGTTGTTATAGTGGCGATAATGTTTTTTATAGTGGGGATAATGGTTGTTATAGTGGTGATAATGGTTGTTATAGTGGAGATAATTGTCCTTATAGAGGTGATAATGGTGTTATAGTGGTGATAATGGTTGTTATAGTGGTGGTAATGGTCCTTATAGAGGTGATAATGGTTGTTGTAGTGGTGATAATGTTTGTGATAGTGGCGATAATGTTTGTTATAGTGAGGATAATGGTTGTTAGAGTGGTGATAATGGCTGTTATAGTGGTGATAATTGTTGTTATAGTGGTGATAATGGTCGTTATGGTGGTGGTAATCGTAGTGGTGATAATGGTCCTTATAGTGGTGATAATGGTTGTTATAGTGGGGACAATGGTTGTTATAGTGGCGATAGTGGTTGTTATGGTGGCGATAGTGGTTGTTATGGTGGTGATAATGGTTTTTATTGTGGTGATGATGGTTGTTGTAGTGGTGATAATGATTATTATTGTGGTGATAACGGTTGTTATAGTGTTGATAATGGTCACTATAGTGCGGATAATGGTGGGTATGGTGGTGATAATGGTTGTTATGGTGGTGATAATGGTTGTTATAGTGGTGGTAATGGTTGTTATAGTGGTGATAATGGTCCTTATAATGGTGATAATGGTTGTTATAGTGGTGATAATGGTTGTTATAGTGAGGACAATGTTGTTATAGTGGTGATAATGGTTGTTATAGTGGCGATAATGTTTTTTATAGTGGGGATAATGGTTGTTATAGTGGTGATAATGGCTGTTATAGTGGTGATAATGGTTGTTATAGTGGTGGTAACGGTCGTTATAGTGGTGATAATGGTCCTTGTAGTGGTGATAATGGTTTTTATTGTGGTGATGATGGTTGTTGTAGTGATGATAATGGTTGTTATAGTGGTGATAATGGTTGTTATAGTGGGGACAATGGTTGTTATAGTGGTGATAATGGTTGTTATTGTGGCGATAATGTTTTTTATAGTGGGGATAATGGTTGTTATAGTGGTGATAATGGTCCTTATGATGGTGATAGTGGTTGCTATAGTGGTGATAATGGCTATTATAGTGGTGGTAATGTTTCTTATAATGGTGATAATGGTTGTTCTAGTCGTGATAATGGTCGTTATAGTGGTGATAATGGTTGTTATAGTGGTGATAATGGTTGTTATAGTGGGGATAATGGTTGTTATAGTGGTGATAATGGTTGTTATAGTGGTGATAATGGTCCTTATAGAGGTGATAATGGTTGTTATAGTGGTGATAATTGTTGTTATAGTGGTGATAATGGTTGTTATTGTGGTGATAATTGTTGTTATAGTGATGATAATGGTTGTTATAGTGGTGATAATGGTTGTTATAGTGGTGTTAATGGTGGTTATGGTGGTGATAATGGTTATTATAGTTGTCTTAATGGTCCTTGTAGTGGTGATAATGGTCGTTATAGTGGTGATAATGGTCCTTGTAGTGGTGATAATGGTTTTTATTGTGGTGATGATGGTTGTCGTAGTGGTGATAAAGGTTGTTATGGTGATGATAATGGTAGTTGTAGTGGTGATAATGGTTGTTATAGTTTTGATAATGGTTGCTATAGTGGTGATACTGGTTGCTATAGTGGTGATAGTGGTTGCTATAGTGGTGATACTGGTTGCTATGGTGGTGATAATAGTTGCTATAGTGGTGGTAATGGCTGTTATAGTGGTGAAAATTGTTGTTATAGTGGTGATAATGGTTGTTATAGTGGTGATACTGGTTGCTATAGTGGTGATAGTGGTTGCTATAGTGGTGATAATGGCTATTATAGTGGTGATAATTGTTGTTATAGTGTTGATGATGGTTGTTCTAGTCGTGATAATGGTCGTTATAGTGGTGATAACGGTTGTTATAGTCGCGATAATGTTTCTTATAGTGGCGATGATGGTTGTTCTGGTAGTGATAATGGTTGTTATAGTGGTGATAATGGTTTTTATAGTGTTGATAATGGTTGTTATAGTGATGATAATGGTTATTGTAGTGGTGATAATGGTTGTTAAAGTGGTGATAATGTTTGTTATAGTGGGGATAATGGTTGTTAGAGTGGTGATAATGGCAGTTATAGTGGTGATAATTGTTGTTATAGTGGTGATAATGGTCGTTATGGTGGTGGTAATCGTAGTGGTGATAATGGTCCTTATAGTGGTGATAATGGTTGTTATAGTGGTGATAATGGTTGCTATAGTGGTGATACTGGTTGCTATAGTGGTGATAGTGGTTGCTATAGTGGTGATACTGGTTGCTATGGTGGTGATAATAGTTGCTATAGTGGTGGTAATGGCTGTTATAGTGGTGATAATGGTTGTTATAGTGGTGATAATGGTTGTTATAGTGGTGATAATGGTTGCTATAGTGGTGATAGTGGTTGCTATAGTGGTGATAATGGCTATTATAGTGGTGATAATTGTTGTTATAGTGTTGATGATGGTTGTTCTAGTCGTGATAATGGTCGTTATGGTGGTGATAACGGTTGTTATAGTCGCGATAATGTTTCTTATAGTGGTGATGATGGTTGTTCTGGTAGTGATAATGGTTGTTATAGTGGTGATAATGGTTTTTATAGTGTTGATAATGGTTGTTATAGTGATGATAATGGTTGTTGTAGTGGTGATAATGGTTGTTATAGTGGTGATAATGTTTGTTATAGTGGGGATAATGGTTGTTAGAGTGGTGATAATGGCAGTTATAGTGGCGATAATTGTTGTTATAGTGGTGATAATGGTCGTTATGGTGGTGGTAATCGTAGTGGTGATAATGGTCCTTATAGTGGTGATAATGGTTGTTATAGTGGTGATAATGGTTGCTATAGTGGTGATACTGGTTGCTATAGTGGTGATAGTGGTTGCTATAGTGGTGATACTGGTTGCTATGGTGGTGATAATAGTTGCTATAGTGGTGGTAATGGCTGTTATAGTGGTGATAATGGTTGTTATAGTGGTGATAATGGTTGTTATAGTGGTGATAATGGTTGCTATAGTGGTGATAGTGGTTGCTATAGTGGTGATAATGGCTATTATAGTGGTGATAATTGTTGTTATAGTGTTGATGATGGTTGTTCTAGTCGTGATAATGGTCGTTATAGTGGTGATAACGGTTGTTATAGTCGCGATAATGTTTCTTATAGTGGCGATGATGGTTGTTCTGGTAGTGATAATGGTTGTTATAGTGGTGATAATGGTTTTTATAGTGTTGATAATGGTTGTTATAGTGATGATAATGGTTATTGTAGTGGTGATAATGGTTGTTAAAGTGGTGATAATGTTTGTTATAGTGGGGATAATGGTTGTTAGAGTGGTGATAATGGCAGTTATAGTGGTGATAATTGTTGTTATAGTGGTGATAATGGTCGTTATGGTGGTGGTAATCGTAGTGGTGATAATGGTCCTTATAGTGGTGATAATGGTTGTTATAGTGGTGATAATGGTTGCTATAGTGGTGATACTGGTTGCTATAGTGGTGATAGTGGTTGCTATAGTGGTGATACTGGTTGCTATGGTGGTGATAATAGTTGCTATAGTGGTGGTAATGGCTGTTATAGTGGTGATAATGGTTGTTATAGTGGTGATAATGGTTGTTATAGTGGTGATAATGGTTGCTATAGTGGTGATAGTGGTTGCTATAGTGGTGATAATGGCTATTATAGTGGTGATAATTGTTGTTATAGTGTTGATGATGGTTGTTCTAGTCGTGATAATGGTCGTTATAGTGGTGATAACGGTTGTTATAGTCGCGATAATGTTTCTTATAGTGGTGATGATGGTTGTTCTGGTAGTGATAATGGTTGTTATAGTGGTGATAATGGTTGTTATAGTGTTGATAATGGTTGTTATAGTGATGATAATGGTTGTTGTAGTGGTGATAATGGTTGTTATAGTGGTGATAATGTTTGTTATAGTGGGGATAATGGTTGTTATAGTGGTGATAATGGCTGTTATAGTGGTGATAATGGTTGTTATAGTGGTGGTAACGGTCGTTATAGTGGTGATAATGGTCCTTGTAGTGGTGATAATGGTTTTTATTGTGGTGATGATGGTTGTTGTAGTGATGATAATGGTTGTTATAGTGGTGATAATGGTTGTTATAGTGGGGACAATGGTTGTTATAGTGGTGATAATGGTTGTTATTGTGGCGATAATGTTTTTTATAGTGGGGATAATGGTTGTTATAGTGGTGATAATGGTCCTTATGATGGTGATAGTGGTTGCTATAGTGGTGATAATGGCTATTATAGTGGTGGTAATGTTTCTTATAATGGTGATAATGGTTGTTCTAGTCGTGATAATGGTCGTTATAGTGGTGATAATGGTTGTTATAGTGGTGATAATGGTTGTTATAGTGGGGATAATGGTTGTTATAGTGGTGATAATGGTTGTTATAGTGGTGATAATGGTCCTTATAGAGGTGATAATGGTTGTTATAGTGGTGATAATTGTTGTTATAGTGGTGATAATGGTTGTTATTGTGGTGATAATTGTTGTTATAGTGATGATAATGGTTGTTATAGTGGTGATAATGGTTGTTATAGTGGTGTTAATGGTGGTTATGGTGGTGATAATGGTTATTATAGTTGTCTTAATGGTCCTTGTAGTGGTGATAATGGTCGTTATAGTGGTGATAATGGTCCTTGTAGTGGTGATAATGGTTTTTATTGTGGTGATGATGGTTGTCGTAGTGGTGATAAAGGTTGTTATGGTGATGATAATGGTAGTTGTAGTGGTGATAATGGTTGTTATAGTTTTGATAATGGTTGCTATAGTGGTGATACTGGTTGCTATAGTGGTGATAGTGGTTGCTATAGTGGTGATACTGGTTGCTATGGTGGTGATAATAGTTGCTATAGTGGTGGTAATGGCTGTTATAGTGGTGAAAATTGTTGTTATAGTGGTGATAATGGTTGTTATAGTGGTGATACTGGTTGCTATAGTGGTGATAGTGGTTGCTATAGTGGTGATAATGGCTATTATAGTGGTGATAATTGTTGTTATAGTGTTGATGATGGTTGTTCTAGTCGTGATAATGGTCGTTATAGTGGTGATAACGGTTGTTATAGTCGCGATAATGTTTCTTATAGTGGCGATGATGGTTGTTCTGGTAGTGATAATGGTTGTTATAGTGGTGATAATGGTTTTTATAGTGTTGATAATGGTTGTTATAGTGATGATAATGGTTATTGTAGTGGTGATAATGGTTGTTAAAGTGGTGATAATGTTTGTTATAGTGGGGATAATGGTTGTTAGAGTGGTGATAATGGCAGTTATAGTGGTGATAATTGTTGTTATAGTGGTGATAATGGTCGTTATGGTGGTGGTAATCGTAGTGGTGATAATGGTCCTTATAGTGGTGATAATGGTTTTTATAGTGGTGATAATGGTTGCTATAGTGGTGATACTGGTTGCTATAGTGGTGATAGTGGTTGCTATAGTGGTGATACTGGTTGCTATGGTGGTGATAATAGTTGCTATAGTGGTGGTAATGGCTGTTATAGTGGTGATAATGGTTGTTATAGTGGTGATAATGGTTGTTATAGTGGTGATAATGGTTGCTATAGTGGTGATAGTGGTTGCTATAGTGGTGATAATGGCTATTATAGTGGTGATAATTGTTGTTATAGTGTTGATGATGGTTGTTCTAGTCGTGATAATGGTCGTTATGGTGGTGATAACGGTTGTTATAGTCGCGATAATGTTTCTTATAGTGGTGATGATGGTTGTTCTGGTAGTGATAATGGTTGTTATAGTGGTGATAATGGTTTTTATAGTGTTGATAATGGTTGTTATAGTGATGATAATGGTTGTTGTAGTGGTGATAATGGTTGTTATAGTGGTGATAATGTTTGTTATAGTGGGGATAATGGTTGTTAGAGTGGTGATAATGGCAGTTATAGTGGCGATAATTGTTGTTATAGTGGTGATAATGGTCGTTATGGTGGTGGTAATCGTAGTGGTGATAATGGTCCTTATAGTGGTGATAATGGTTGTTATAGTGGTGATAATGGTTGCTATAGTGGTGATACTGGTTGCTATAGTGGTGATAGTGGTTGCTATAGTGGTGATACTGGTTGCTATGGTGGTGATAATAGTTGCTATAGTGGTGGTAATGGCTGTTATAGTGGTGATAATGGTTGTTATAGTGGTGATAATGGTTGTTATAGTGGTGATAATGGTTGCTATAGTGGTGATAGTGGTTGCTATAGTGGTGATAATGGCTATTATAGTGGTGATAATTGTTGTTATAGTGTTGATGATGGTTGTTCTAGTCGTGATAATGGTCGTTATAGTGGTGATAACGGTTGTTATAGTCGCGATAATGTTTCTTATAGTGGCGATGATGGTTGTTCTGGTAGTGATAATGGTTGTTATAGTGGTGATAATGGTTTTTATAGTGTTGATAATGGTTGTTATAGTGATGATAATGGTTATTGTAGTGGTGATAATGGTTGTTAAAGTGGTGATAATGTTTGTTATAGTGGGGATAATGGTTGTTAGAGTGGTGATAATGGCAGTTATAGTGGTGATAATTGTTGTTATAGTGGTGATAATGGTCGTTATGGTGGTGGTAATCGTAGTGGTGATAATGGTCCTTATAGTGGTGATAATGGTTGTTATAGTGGTGATAATGGTTGCTATAGTGGTGATACTGGTTGCTATAGTGGTGATAGTGGTTGCTATAGTGGTGATACTGGTTGCTATGGTGGTGATAATAGTTGCTATAGTGGTGGTAATGGCTGTTATAGTGGTGATAATGGTTGTTATAGTGGTGATAATGGTTGTTATAGTGGTGATAATGGTTGCTATAGTGGTGATAGTGGTTGCTATAGTGGTGATAATGGCTATTATAGTGGTGATAATTGTTGTTATAGTGTTGATGATGGTTGTTCTAGTCGTGATAATGGTCGTTATAGTGGTGATAACGGTTGTTATAGTCGCGATAATGTTTCTTATAGTGGTGATGATGGTTGTTCTGGTAGTGATAATGGTTGTTATAGTGGTGATAATGGTTGTTATAGTGTTGATAATGGTTGTTATAGTGATGATAATGGTTGTTGTAGTGGTGATAATGGTTGTTATAGTGGTGATAATGTTTGTTATAGTGGGGATAATGGTTGTTAGAGTGGTGATAATGGCAGTTATAGTGGCGATAATTGTTGTTATAGTGGTGATAATGGTCGTTATGGTGGTGGTAATCGTAGTGGTGATAATGGTCCTTATAGTGGTGATAATGGTTGTTATAGTGGTGATAATGGTTGTTATACTGGGGACAATGGTTATTATAGTGGTGATAATGGTTGTTATGGTGGTGATAATGTTTCTTATAGCAGTGATAATGGTTGTTATAGTGGTCATAATGGTCCTTGTAGTGGTGATAATGGTCGTTATAGTGGTGATAATGGTCCTTGTAGTGGTGATAATGGTTTTTATTGTGGTGATGATGGTTGTTGTAGTGCTGATAATGGTTGTTATAGTGGCGATAATGTTTTTTATAGTGGGGATAATGGTTGTCATAGTGGTGATAATGGTTGTTATAGTGGTGATAATTGTCCTTATAGGGGTGATAATGGTGTTATAGTGGTGATAATGGTTGTTATAGTGGTGGTAATGGTCCTTATAGAGGTGATAATGGTTGTTGTAGTGGTGATAATGGTTGTTATAGTGGCGATAATGTTTGTTATAGTGAGGATAATGGTTGTTAGAGTGGTGATAATGGTTGTTATAGTGGGGACAATGGTTGTTATAGTGGCGATAGTGGTTGTTATGGTGGCGATAGTGGTTGTTATGGTGGTGATAATGGTTTTTATTGTGGTGATGATGGTTGTTGTAGTGGTGATAATGATTATTATTGTGGTGATAACGGCTGTTATAGTGTTGATAATGGTCACTATAGTGCGGATAATGGTGGGTATGGTGGTGATAATGGTTGTTATGGTGGTGATAATGGTTGTTACAGTGGTGATAATGGTTGCTATAGAGGTGATAATGGTTGTTGTAGTGGTGATAATGGTTGTTATAGTGGTGGTAATGGTTGTTATAGTGGTGACAATAGTTGTTATAGTGGTGATAATGGTTGTTATAGTGGGGACAATGGATGCTATAGTGGTGATAATGGTTGTTATAGTGGCGATAGTGGTTGTTAGAGTGGTGATAATGGCTCTTATAGTGGTGATAATGGTTGTTATAGTGGTTATAATGGTCGTTATAGTGGTGGTAATCGTCGTTATATTGGTGATAATGGTTGTTATTGTGGTGATAATGGTTGTTATAGTGGTGATAATGGTTGTTATAGTGAGGACAATGTTGTTATAGTGGTGATAATGGTTGTTATTGTGGCGATAATGTTTTTTATAGTGGGGATAATGGTTGTTATAGTGGTGATAATGGTCCTTATGATGGTGATAGTGGTTGCTATAGTGGTGATAATGGCTATTATAGTGGTGGTAATGTTTCTTATAATGGTGATAATGGTTGTTCTAGTTGTGATAATGGTCGTTATAGTGGTGATAATGGTTGTTATAGTGGTGATAATGGTTGTTATAGTGGGGATAATGGTTGTTATAGTGGTGATAATGGTTGTTATAGTGGTGATAATGGTCCTTATAGAGGTGATAATGGTTGTTATAGTGGTGATAATTGTTGTTATAGTGGTGATAGTGGTTGTTATTGTGGTGATAATTGTTGTTATAGTGATGATAATGGTTGTTATAGTGGTGACAATGGTTGTTATAGTGGTGATAATGGTTGTTATAGTGGGGATAATGGTGGTTATGGTGGTGATAATGGTTATTATAGTTGTCTTAATGGTCCTTGTAGTGGTGATAATGGTCGTTATAGTGGTGATAATGGTCCTTGTAGTGGTGATAATGGTTTTTATTGTGGTGATGATGGTTGTCGTTGTCGTGATAAAGGTTGTTATGGTGATGATAATGGTAGTTGTAGTGGTGATAATGGTCATTATAGTGGTGATAATGGTTGTTATAGTTTTGATAATGGTTGCTATAGTGGTGATACTGGTTGCTATAGTGGTGATAGTGGTTGCTATAGTGGTGATACTGGTTGCTATGGTGGTGATAATAGTTGCTATAGTGGTGGTAATGGCTGTTATAGTGGTGATAATGGTTGTTATAGTGCTGATAATGGTTGTTATAGTGGTGATACTGGTTGCTATAGTGGTGATAGTGGTTGCTATAGTGGTGATAATGGCTATTATAGTGGTGATAATTGTTGTTATAGTGTTGATGATGGTTGTTCTAGTCGTGATAATGGTCGTTATAGTGGTGATAACGGTTGTTATAGTCGCGATAATGTTTCTTATAGTGGCGATGATGGTTGTTCTGGTAGTGATAATGGTTGTTATAGTGGTGATAATGGTTTTTATAGTGTTGATAATGGTTGTTATAGTGATGATAATGGTTGTTGTAGTGGCGATAATGGTTGTTAAAGTTGTGATAATGTTTGTTATAGTGGGGATAATGGTTGTTAGAGTGGTGATAATGGCAGTTATAGTGGTGATAATTGTTGTTATAGTGGTGATAATGGTCGTTATGGTGGTGGTAATCGTAGTGGTGATAATGGTCCTTATAGTGGTGATAATGGTTGTTATAGTGGTGATAATGGTTGTTATACTGGGGACAATGGTTATTATAGTGGTGATAATGGTTGTCATGGTGGTGATAATGTTTCTTATAGCAGTGATAATGGTTGTTATAGTGGTCATAATGGTCCTTGTAGTGGTGATAATGGTCGTTATAGTGGTGATAATGGTCGTTATAGTGGTGATAATGGTCCTTGTAGTGGTGATAATGGTTTTTATTGTGGTGATGATGGTTGTTGTAGTGGTGATAATGGTTATTATTGTGGTGATAACGGCTGTTATGGTGTTGATAATGGTCACTATAGTGCGGATAATGGTGGGTATGGTGGTGATAATGGTTGTTCTGGTAGTGATAATGGTTGTTATAGTGGTGATAATGGTTTTTATAGTGGTGATAATGGTTGTCATAGTGATGATAATGGTTGTTATAGTGGTGATAATGGTTGTTATAGTGGTGATAATGGTTGTTATAGTGGGGATAATGGTGGTTATGGTGGTGATAATGGTTATTATAGTTGTCTTAATGGTCCTTGTAGTGGTGATAATGGTCGTTATAGTGGTGATAATGGTCGTTGTAGTGGTGATAATGGTTTTTATTGTGGTGATGATGGTTGTCGTAGTGGTGATAAAGGTTGTTATGGTGATGATAATGGAAGTTGTAGTGGTGATAATGGTCATTATAGTGGTGATAATGGTTGTTATAGTGGTGATAATGGTTGCTATAGTGGTGATACTGGTTGCTATAGTGGTGATAGTGGTTGCTATAGTGGTGATAATGGCTATTATAGTGGTGGTAATGTTTCTTATAATGGTGATAATGGTTGTTCTAGTCGTGATAATGGTCGTTATAGTGGTGATAATGGTTGTTATAGTGGTGATAATGGTTGTTATAGTGGGGATAATGGTTGTTATAGTGGTGATAATGGTTGTTATAGTGGTGATAATGGTCCTTATAGAGGTGATAATGGTTGTTATAGTGGTGATAATTGTTGTTATAGTGGTGATAATGGTTGTTATTGTGGTGATAATTGTTGTTATAGTGATGATAATGGTTGTTATAGTGGTGATAATGGTTGTTATAGTGGTGATAATGGTTGTTATAGTGGGGATAATGGTGGTTATGGTGGTGATAATGATTATTATAGTTGTCTTAATGGTCCTTGTAGTGGTGATAATGGTCGTTATAGTGGTGATAATGGTCCTTGTAGTGGTGATAATGGTTTTTATTGTGGTGATGATGGTTGTCGTAGTGGTGATAAAGGTTGTTATGGTGATGATAATGGTAGTTGTAGTTGTGATAATGGTCATTATAGTGGTGATAATGGTTGTTATAGTGGTGATAATGGTTGCTATAGTGGTGATACTGGTTGCTATAGTGGTGATAGTGGTTGCTATAGTGGTGATACTGGTTGCTATGGTGGTGATAATAGTTGCTATAGTGGTGGTAATGGCTGTTATAGTGGTGATAATGGTTGTTATAGTGGTGATAATGGTTGTTATAGTGGTGATACTGGTTGCTATAGTGGTGATAGTGGTTGCTATAGTGGTGATAATGGCTATTATAGTGGTGATAATTGTTGTTATAGTGTTGATGATGGTTGTTCTAGTCGTGATACTGGTCGTTATAGTGGTGATAACGGTTGTTATTGTCGCGATAATGTTTCTTATAGTGGTGATGATGGTTGTTCTGGTAGTGATAATGGTTGTTATAGTGGTGATAATGGTTTTTATAGTGTTGATAATGGTTGTTATAGTGATGATAATGGTTGTTGTAGTGGTGATAATGGTTGTTATACTGGGGACAACGGTTATTATAGTGGTGATAATGGTTGTTATGGTGGTGATAATGTTTCTTATAGCAGTGATAATGGTTGTTATAGTGGTCATAATGGTCCTTGTAGTGGTGATAATGGTCGTTATAGTGGTGATAATGGTCCTTGTAGTGGTGATAATGGTTTTTATTGTGGTGATGATGGTTGTTGTAGTGGTGATTGGGGTTATTATTGTGGTGATAACGGTTGTTATAGTGTCGATAATGGTCACTATAGTGCGGATAATGGTGGGTATGGTGGTGATAATGGTTGTTGTAGTCGTGATAATGGTTGTTATACTGGGGACCATGGTTATTATAGTGGTGGTAATGGTTGTTATAGCGGTGATAATGGTTGTTATAGTGCTGATAATGGTTGTTATAGTGGCGATAATGTTTTTTATAGTGGGGATAATGGTTGTTATAGTGGTGATAATGGTTGTTATAGTGGTGATAATTGTCCTTATAGAGGTGATAATGGTGTTATAGTGGTGATAATGGTTGTTATAGTGGTGGTAATGGTCCTTATAGAGGTGATAATGGTTGTTATAGTGGTGGTAATGGTCCTTATAGAGGTGATAATGGTTGTTGTAGTGGTGATAATGGTTGTTATAGTGGCGATAATGTTTGTTATAATGAGGATAATGGTTGTTAGAGTGGTGATAATGGCTGTTATAGTGGTGATAATTGTTGTTATAGTGGTGATAATGGTCGTTATGGTGGTGGTAATCGTAGTGGTGATAATGGTCCTTATAGTGGTGATAATGGTTGTTATAGTGGTGATAATGGTTGTTATAGTGGGGACAATGGTTGTTATAGTGGCGATAGTGGTTGTTATGGTGGCGATAGTGGTTGTTATGGTGGTGATAATGGTTTTTATTGTGGTGATGATGGTTGTTGTAGTGGTGATAATGGTTATTATTGTGGTGATAGCGGCTGTTATAGTGTTGATAATGGTCACTATAGTGCGGATAATGGTGGGTGTGGTGGTGATAATGGTTGTTATGGTGGTGATAATGGTTGTTACAGTGGTGATAATGGTTGTTATAGAGGTGATAATGGTTGTTGTAGTGGTGATAATGGTTGTTATAGTGGTGGTAATGGTTGTTATAGTGGTGACAATAGTTGTTATAGTGGTGATAATGGTTGTTATAGTGGGGACAATGGTTGCTATAGTGGTGATAATGGTTGTTATAGTGGCGATAGTGGTTGTTAGAGTGGTGATAATGGCTCTTATAGTGGTGATAATGGTTGTTATAGTGGTGATAATGGTCGTTATAGTGGTGATAATGGTCCTTATAATGGTGATAATGGTTGTTATAGTGGTGATAATGGTTGTTATAGTGAGGACAATGGTTGTTATAGTGGCGATAATGGTTGTTATAGTGGCGATAATGTTTTTTATAGTGGGGATAATGGTTGTCATAGTGGTGATAATGGCTGTTATAGTAGTGATAATGGTTGTTATAGTGGTGGTAACGGTCGTTATAGTGGTGATAATGGTCCTTGTAGTGGTGATAATGGTTTTTATTGTGGTGATGATGGTTGTTGTAGTGATGATAATGGTTGTTATAGTGGTGATAATGGTTGTTATAGTGGGGACAATGGTTGTTATAGTGGTGATAATGGTTGTTATTGTGGCGATAATGTTTTTTATAGTGGGGATAATGGTTGTTATAGTGGTGATAATGGTCCTTATGATGGTGATAGTGGTTGCTATAGTGGTGATAATGGCTATTATAGTGGTGGAAATGTTTCTTATAATGGTGATAATGGTTGTTCTAGTTGTGATAACGGTCGTTATAGTGGTGATAATGGTTGTTATAGTGGTGATAATGGTTGTTATAGTGGGGATAATGGTTGTTATAGTGGTGATAATGGTTGTTATAGTGGTGATAATGGTCCTTATAGAGGTGATAATGGTTGTTATAGTGGTGATAATTGTTGTTATAGTGGTGATAATGGTTGTTATTGTGGTGATAATTGTTGTTATAGTGATGATAATGGTTGTTATAGTGGTGATAATGGTTGTTATAGTGGTGATAATGGTTGTTATAGTGGGGATAATGGTGGTTATGGTGGTGATAATGGTTATTATAGTTGTCTTAATGGTCCTTGTAGTGGTGATAATGGTCGTTATAGTGGTGATAATGGTCCTTGTAGTGGTGATAATGGTTTTTATTGTGGTGATGATGGTTGTCGTAGTCGTGATAAAGGTTGTTATGGTGATGATAATGGTAGTTGTAGTGGTGATAATGGTCATTATAGTGGTCATAATGGTTGTTATAGTTTTGATAATGGTTGCTATAGTGGTGATACTGGTTGCTATAGTGGTGATAGTGGTTGCTATAGTGGTGATACTGGTTGCTATGGTGGTGATAATAGTTGCTATAGTGGTGGTAATGGCTGTTATAGTGGTGATAATGGTTGTTATAGTGGTGATAATGGTTGTTATAGTGGTGATACTGGTTGCTATCGTGGTGATAGTGGTTGCTATAGTGGTGATAATGGCTATTATAGTGGTGATAATTGTTGTTATAGTGTTGATGATGGTTGTTCTAGTCGTGATAATGGTCGTTATAGTGGTGATAACGGTTGTTATAGTCGCGATAATGTTTCTTATAGTGGCGATGATGGTTGTTCTGGTAGTGATAATGGTTGTTATAGTGGTGATAATGGTTTTTATAGTGTTGATAATGGTTGTTATAGTGATGATAATGGTTGTTGTAGTGGTGATAATGGTTGTTAAAGTGGTGATAATGTTTGTTATAGTGGGGGTAATGGTTGTTAGAGTGGTGATAATGGCAGTTATAGTGGTGATAATTGTTGTTATAGTGGTGATAATGGTCGTTATGGTGGTGGTAATCGTAGTGGTGATAATGGTCCTTATAGTGGTGATAATGGTTGTTATAGTGGTGATAATGGTTGTTATACTGGGGACAATGGTTATTATAGTGGTGATAATGGTTGTTATGGTGGTGATAATGTTTCTTATAGCAGTGATAATGGTTGTTATAGTGGTCATAATGGTCCTTGTAGTGGTGATAATGGTCGTTATAGTGGTGATAATGGTCGTTATAGTGGTGATAATGGTCCTTGTAGTGGTGATAATGGTTTTTATTGTGGTGATGATGGTTGTTGTAGTGGTGATAATGGTTATTATTGTGGTGATAACGGCTGTTATGGTGTTGATAATGGTCACTATAGTGCGGATAATGGTGGGTATGGTGGTGATAATGGTTGTTCTGGTAGTGATAATGGTTGTTATAGTGGTGATAATGGTTTTTATAGTGGTGATAATGGTTGTTATAGTGATGATAATGGTTGTTATAGTGGTGATAATGGTTGTTATAGTGGTGATAATGGTTGTTATAGTGGGGATAATGGTGGTTATGGTGGCGATAATGGTTATTATAGTTGTCTTAATGGTCCTTGTAGTGGTGATAATGGTCGTTATAGTGGTGATAATGGTCGTTGTAGTGGTGATAATGGTTTTTATTGTGGTGATGATGGTTGTCGTAGTGGTGATAAAGGTTGTTATGGTGATGATAATGGAAGTTGTAGTGGTGATAATGGTCATTATAGTGGTGATAATGGTTGTTATAGTGCTGATAATGGTTGTTATAGTGGCGATAATGTTTTTTATAGTGAGGATAATGGTTGTTAGAGTGGTGATAATGGCTGTTATAGTGGTGATAATTGTTGTTATAGTGGTGATAATGGTCGTTATGGTGGTGGTAATCGTAGTGGTGATAATGGTCCTTATAGTGGTGATAATGGTTGTTATGGTGGTGATAATGGTTGTTATAGTGGTGATAATGGTCCTTATAGAGGTGATAATGGTTGTTATAGTGGTGATAATGGTTGTTATAGTGGTGATAATGGTTGTTATAGTGGGGATAATGGTGGTTATGGTGGTGATAATGGTTATTATAGTTGTCTTAATGGTCCTTGTAGTGGTGATAATGGTCGTTATAGTGGTGATAATGGTCCTTGTAGTGGTGATAATGGTTTTTATTGTGGTGATGATGGTTGTCGTAGTGGTGATAAAGGTTGTTATGGTGATGATAATGGTAGTTGTAGTGGTGATAATGGTCATTATAGTGGTGATAATGGTTGTTATAGTGGTGATAATGGTTGCTATAGTGGTGATACTGATTGCTATAGTGGTGATAGTGGTTGCTATAGTGGTGATACTGGTTGCTATGGTGGTGATAATAGTTGCTATAGTGGTGGTAATGGCTGTTATAGTGGTGATAATAGTTGTTATAGTGGTGATAATGGTTGTTATAGTGGTGATACTGGTTGCTATAGTGGTGATAGTGGTTGCTATAGTGGTGATAATGGCTATTATAGTGGTGATAATTGTTGTTATAGTGTTGATGATGGTTGTTCTAGTCGTGATAATGGTCGTTATAGTTGTGATAACGGTTGTTATAGTCGCGATAATGTTTCTTATAGTGGTGATGATGGTTGTTCTGGTAGTGATAATGGTTGTTATAGTGGTGATAATGGTTTTTATAGTGTTGATAATGGTTGTTATAGTGATGATAATGGTTGTTGTAGTGGTGATAATGGTTGTTATAGTGGTGATAATGTTTGTTATAGTGGGGATAATGGTTGTTAGAGTGGTGATAATGGCAGTTATAGTGGCGATAATTGTTGTTATAGTGGTGATAATGTTCGTTATGGTGGTGGTAATCGTAGTGGTGATAATGGTCCTTATAGTGGTGATAATGGTTGTTATAGTGGTGATAATGATTGTTATACTGGGGACAATGGTTATTATAGTGGTGATAATGGTTGTTATGGTGGTGATAATGTTTCTTATAGCAGTGATAATGGTTGTTATAGTGGTCATAATGGTCCTTGTAGTGGTGATAATGGTCATTATAGTGGTGATAATGGTCCTTGTAGTGGTGATAATGGTTTTTATTGTGGTGATGATGGTTGTTGTAGTGGTGATAATGGTTATTATTGTGGTGATAACGGCTGTTATAGTGTTGATAATGGTCACTATAGTGCGGATAATGGTGGGTATGGTGGTGATAATGGTTGTTCTGGTAGTGATAATGGTTGTTATAGTGGTGATAATGGTTTTTATAGTGGTGACAATGGTTGTTATAGTGATGATAATGGTTGTTATAGTGGTGATAATGGTTGTTATAGTGGTGATAATGGTTGTTATAGTGGGGATAATGGTGGTTATGGTGGTGATAATGGTTATTATCGTTGTCTTAATGGTCCTTGTAGTGGTGATAATGGTCGTTATAGTGGTGATAATGGTCGTTGTAGTGGTGATAATGGTTTTTATTGTGGTGATGATGGTTGTCGTAGTGGTGAATAAGGTTGTTATGGTGATGATAATGGAAGTTGTAGTGGTGATAATGGTCATTATAGTGGTGATAATGGTTGTTATAGTGGTGATAATGGTTGCTATAGTGGTGATACTGGTTGCTATAGTGGTGATAGTGGTTGCTATAGTGGTGATACTGGTTGCTATGGTGGTGATAGTGGTTGCTATGGTGGTGATAATAGTTGCTATAGTGGTGGTAATGGCTGTTATAGTGGTGATAATGGTTGTTATAGTGGTGATAATGGTTGTTATAGTGGTGATAATGGTTTTTATAGTGGTGATAATGGTTGTTATAGTGGTGATACTGGTTGCTATAGTGGTGATAGTGGTTGCTATAGTGGTGATAATGGCTATTATAGTGGTGATAATTGTTGTTATAGTGTTGATGATGGTTGTTCTAGTCGTGATAATGGTCGTTATAGTGGTGATAATGGTCGTTATAGTGGTGATAATGGTCCTTGTAGTGGTGATAATGGTTTTTATTGTGGTGATGATGGTTGTTGTAGTGGTGATAATGGTTATTATTGTGGTGATAACGGCTGTTATGGTGTTGATAATGGTCACTATAGTGCGGATAATGGTGGGTATGGTGGTGATAATGGTTGTTCTGGTAGTGATAATGGTTGTTATAGTGGTGATAATGTTTTTTATAGTGGTGATAATGGTTGTTATAGTGATGATAATGGTTGTTATAGTGGTGATAATGGTTGTTATAGTGGTGATAATGGTTGTTATAGTGGGGATAATGGTGGTTATGGTGGTGATAATGGTTATTATAGTTGTCTTAATGGTCCTTGTAGTGGTGATAATGGTCGTTATAGTGGTGATAATGGTCGTTGTAGTGGTGATAATGGTTTTTATTGTGGTGATGATGGTTGTCGTAGTGGTGATAAAGGTTGTTATGGTGATGATAATGGAAGTTGTAGTGGTGATAATGGTCATTATAGTGGTGATAATGGTTGTTATAGTGGTGATAATGGTTGCTATAGTGGTGATACTGGTTGCTATAGTGGTGATAGTGGTTGCTATAGTGGTGATACTGGTTGCTATAGTGGTGATAATAGTTGCTACAGTGGTGGTAATGGCTGTTATAGTGGTGATCATCGTTGTTATAGTGTTGATGATGGTTGTTCTAGTCGTGATAATGGTCGTTATACTGGTGATAACGGTTGTTATAGTCGCGATAATGTTTCTTATAGTGGTGATGATGGTTGTTCTGGTAGTGATAATGGTTGTTATAGTGGTGATAATGGTTTTTATAGTGGTGATAATGGTTGTTATAGTGATGATAATGGTTGTTATAGTGGTGATAATGGTTGTTATAGTGGGGACAATGGTTATTATAGTGGTGATAATGGTTGTTATGGTGGTGATAATGTTTCTTATAGCAGTGATAATGGTTGTTATAGTGGTCATAATGGTCCTTGTAGTGGTGATAATGGTCGTTACAGTGGTGATAATGGTCCTTGTAGTGGTGATAATGGTTTTTATTGTGGTGATGACGGTTGTTGTAGTGTTGATAATGGTCACTATAGTGCGGATAATGGTGGGTATGGTGGTGATAATGGTTGTTATGGTGGTGATAATGGTTGTTACAGTGGTGATAATGGTTGTTATAGAGGTGATAATGGTTGTTATAGTGGTGATAATGGTTGTTATAGTGGGGACAATGGTTGCTATAGTGGTGGTAATGGCTGTTATAGTGGTGATAATGGTTGTTATAGTGGTGGTAATGGTTGTTATAGTGGTGATAATGGTTGTTATAGTGCTGATAATGGTTGTTATAGTGGCGATAATGTTTTTTATAGTGGGGATAATGGTTGTTATAGTGGTGATAATGGTTGTTATAGTGGTGATAATTGTCCTTATAGAGGTGATAATGGTGTTATAGTGGTGATAATGGTTGTTATAGTGGTGGTAATGGTCCTTAAAGAGGTGATAATGGTTGTTGTAGTGGTGATAATGTTTGTTATAGTGGCGATAATGTTTGTTATAGTGAGGATAATGGTTGTTAGAGTGGTGATAATGGCTGTTATAGTGGTGATAATTGTTGTTATAGTGGTGATAATGGTCGTTATGGTGGTGGTAATCGTAGTGGTGATAATGGTCCTTATAGTGGTGATAATGGTTGTTATAGTGGTGATAATGGTTGTTATAGTGGTAATAATGGTTGCTATAGAGGTGATAATGGTTGTTGTAGTGGTGATAATGGTTGTTATAGTGGTGGTAATGTTTGTTATAGTGGTGACAATGGTTGTTATAGTGGTGATACTGGTTGCTATAGTGGTGATAGTGGTTGCTATAGTGGTGATAATGGCTATTATAGTGGTGATAATTGTTGTTATAGTGTTGATGATGGTTGTTCTAGTCGTGATAACGGTCGTTATAGTGGTGATAACGGTTGTTATAGTCGCGATAATGTTTCTTACAGTGGTGATGATGGTTGTTCTGGTAGTGATAATGGTTGTTATAGTGGTGATAATGGTTTTTATAGTGTTGATAATGGTTGTTATAGTGATGATAATGGTTGTTGTAGTGGTGATAATGGTTGTTATAGTGGTGATAATGTTTGTTATAGTGGGGATAATGGTTGTTAGAGTGGTGATAATGGCTGTTATGGTGGTGATAATTGTTGTTATAGTGGTGATAATGGTCGTTATGGTGGTGGTAATCGTAGTGGTGATAATGGTCCTTATAGTGGTGATAATGGTTGTTATAGTGGTGATAATGGTTGTTATAGTGGGGACAATGGTTGTTATAGTGGCGATAGTGGTTGTTATGGTGGTGATAATGTTTCTTATAGCAGTGATAATGGTTGTTATAGTGGTCATAATGGTCCTTGTAGTGGTGATAATGGTCGTTATAGTGGTGATAATGGTCCTTGTAGTGGTGATAATGGTTTTTATTGTGGTGATGATGGTTGTTGTAGTGGTGATAATGGTTGTTATAGAGGTGATAATGGTTGTTGTAGTGGTGATAATGGTTGTTATAGTGGTGGTAATGGTTGTTATAGTGGTGACAATAGTTGTTATAGTGGTGATAATGGTTGTTATAGTGGGGACAATGGTTGCTATAGTGCGGATAATGGTTGTTGTAGTGGTGATAATGGTTGTTATAGTGGCGATAATGTTTGTTATAGTGGGGATAATGGTTGTTAGAGTGGTGATAATGGCTGTTATGGTGGTGATAACTGTTGATATAGTGGTGATAATGGTCGTTATGGTGGTGGTAATCGTAGTGGTGATAATGGTCCTTATAGTGGTGATAATGGTTGTTATAGTGGTGATAATGGTTGTTATAGTGGGGACAATGGTTGTTATAGTGGCGATAGTGGTTGTTATGGTGGCGATAGTGGTTGTTATGGTGGTGATAATGGTTTTTATTGTGGTGATGATGGTTATTGTAGTGGTGATAATGGTTATTATTGTGGTGATAACGGCTGTTATAGTGTTGATAATGGTCACTATAGTGCGGATAATGGTGGGTATGGTGGTGATAATGGTTGTTATGGTGGTGATAATGGTTGTTACAGTGGTGATAATGGTCGTTATAGTGGTGATCACGGTTGTTATAGTCGCGATAATGTTTCTTATAGTGGTGATGATGGTTGTTCTGGTTGTGATAATGGTTGTTATAGTGGTGATAATGGTTTTTATAGTGGTGATAATGGTTGTTATAGTGATGATAATGGTTGTTATAGTGGTGATAATGGTTGTTATAGTGGTGATAATGGTTGTTATAGTGGGCATAATGGTGGTTATGGTGGTGATAATGGTTATTATAGTTGTCTTAATGGTCCTTGTAGTGGTGATAATGGTCGTTATAGTGGTGATAATGGTCCTTGTAGTGGTGATTATGGTTTTTATTGTGGTGATGATGGTTGTCGTAGTGGTGATAAAGGTTGTTATGGTGATGATAATGGTACTTGTAGTGGTGATAATGGTCATTATAGTGGTGATAATGGTTGTTATAGTGGTGATAATGGTTGCTATAGTGGTGATACTGGTTGCTATAGTGGTGATAATAGTTGCTATAGTGGTGGTAATGGCTGTTATAGTGGTGATAATGGTTGTTATAGTGGTGAGAATGGTTGTTATTGTGGCGATAATGTTTTTTATAGTGGGGATAATGGTTGTTATAGTGGTGATAATGGTCCTTATGATGGTGATAGTGGTTGCTATAGTGGTGATAATGGCTATTATAGTGGTGGTAACGTTTCTTATAATGGTGATAATGGTTGTTCTAGTCGTGATAATGGTCGTTATAGTGGTGATAATGGTTGTTATAGTGGTGATAATGGTTGTTATAGTGGGGATAATGGTTGTTATAGTGGTGATAATGGTTGTTATAGTGGTGATAATGGTCCTTATAGAGGTGATAATGGTTGTTATAGTGGTGATAATTGATGTTATGGTGGTGATAATGGTTGTTATTGTGGTGATAATTGTTGTTATAGTGATGATAATGGTAGTTGTAGTGGTGATAATGGTCATTATAGTGGTGATAATGGTTGTTATAGTGGTGATAATGGTTGCTATAATGGTGATACTGGTTGCTATAGTTGTGATAGTGGTTGCTATAGTGGTGATACTGGTTGCTATAGTGGTGATAATAGTTGCTATAGTGGTGGTAATGGCTGTTATAGTGGTGATCATTGTTGTTATAGTGTTGATGATGGTTGTTCTAGTCGTGATAATGGTCGTTATAGTGGTGATAACGGTTGTTATAGTCGCGATAATGTTTCTTATAGTGGTGATGATGGTTGTTCTGGTAGTGATAATGGTTGTTATAGTGGTGATAATGGTTTTTATAGTGGTGATAATGGTTGTTATAGTGATGATAATGGTTGTTATAGTGGTGATAATGGTTGTTATAGTGGGGACAATGGTTATTATAGTGGTGATAATGGTTGTTATGGTGGTGATAATGTTTCTTATAGCAGTGATAATGGTTGTTGTAGTGGTCATAATGGTCCTTGTAGTGGTGATAATGGTCGTTACAGTGGTGATAATGGTCCTTGTAGTGGTGATAATGGTTTTTATTGTGGTGATGATGGTTGTTGTAGTGGTGATAATGGTTATTATTGTGGTGATAACGGTTGTTATAGTGTTGATAATGGTCACTATAGTGCGGATAATGGTGGGTATGGTGGTGATAATGGTTGTTATGGTGGTGATAATGGTTGTTACAGTGGTGATAATGGTTGTTATAGAGGTGATAATGGTTGTGATAGTGGTGATAATGGTTGTTATAGTGGGGACAATGGTTGCTATAGTGGTGGTAATGGCTGTTATAGTGGTGATAATGGTTGTTATAGTGGTGGTAATGGTTGTTATAGTGGTGATAATGGTTGTTATAGTGCTGATAATGGTTGTTATAGTGGTGATAATTGTCCTTATAGAGGTGATAATGGTTGTTATAGTGGCGATAATGGTTGTTATAGTGGGGACAATGGTTGCTATAGTGGTGGTAATGGCTGTTATAGTGGTGATAATGGTTGTTATAGTGGTGGTAACGGTTGTTATAGTGGTGATAATGGTTGTTATAGTGCTGATAATGGTTGTTATAGTGGCGATAATGTTTTTTATAGTGGGGATAATGGTTGTTATAGTGGTGATAATGGTTGTTACAGTGGTGATAATTGTCCTTATAGAGGTGATAATGGTGTTATAGTGGTGATAATGGTTGTTATAGTGGTGGTAATGGTCCTTATAGAGGTGATAATGGTTGTTGTAGTGGTGATAATGGTTGTTATAGTGGCGATAATGTTTGTTATAGTGAGGATAATGGTTGTTAGAGTGGTGATAATGGCTGTTATAGTGGTGATAATTGTTGTTATAGTGGTGATATTGGTCGTTATGGTGGTGGTAATCGTAGTGGTGATAATGGTCCTTATAGTGGTGATAATGGTTGTTATAGTGGTGATAATGGTTGTTATAGTGGGGACAATGGTTGTTATAGTGGCGATAGTGGTTGTTATGGTGGCGATAGTGGTTGTTATGGTGGTGATAATGGTTTTTATTGTGGTGATGATGGTTGTTGTAGTGGTGATAATGGTTATTATTGTGGTGATAGCGGCTGTTATAGTGTTGATAATGGTCACTATAGTGCGGATAATGGTGGGTATGGTGGTGATAATGGTTGTTATGGTGGTGATAATGGTTGTTACAGTGGTGATAATGGTTGTTATAGAGGTGATAATGGTTGTTGTAGTGGTGATAATGGTTGTTATAGTGGTGGTAATGGTTGTTATAGTGGTGACAATAGTTGTTATAGTGGTGATAATGGTTGTTATAGTGGGGACAATTGTTGCTATAGTGGTGATAATGGTTGTTATAGTGGCGATAGTGGTTGTTAGAGTGGTGATAATGGCTCTTATAGTGGTGATAATGGTTGTTATAGTGGTGATAATGGTCGTTATAGTGGTGGTAATCGTCGTTATATTGGTGATAATGGTCCTTATGATGGTGATAGTGGTTGCTATAGTGGTGATAATGGCTATTATAGTGGTGGTAATGTTTCTTATAATGGTGATAATGGTTGTTCTAGTCGTGATAATGGTCGTTATAGTGGTGATAATGGTTGTTATAGTGGTGATAATGGTCCTTATGATGGTGATAGTGGTTGCTATAGTGGTGATAATGGCTATTATAGTGGTGGTAATGTTTCTTATAATGGTGATAATGGTTGTTCTAGTCGTGATAATGGTCGTTATAGTGGTGATAATGGTTGTTATAGTGGTGATAATGGTTGTTATAGTGGGGATAATGGTTGTTATAGTGGTGATAATGGTTGTTATAGTGGTGATAATGGTCCTTATAGAGGTGATAATGGTTGTTATAGTGGTGATAATTGTTGTTATAGTGGTGATAATGGTTGTTATTGTGGTGATAATTGTTGTTAGAGTGATGATAATGGTTGTTATAGTGGTGATAATGGTTGTTATAGTGGTGATAATGGTTGTTATAGTGGGGATAATGGTGGTTATGGTGGTGATAATGGTTATTATAGTTGTCTTAATGGTCCTTGTAGTGGTGATAATGGTCGTTATTGTGGTGATAATGGTCCTTGTAGTGGTGATAATGGTTTTTATTGTGGTGATGATGGTTGTCGTAGTGGTGATAAAGGTTGTTATGGTGATGATAATGGTAGTTGTAGTGGTGATAATGGTCATTATATTGGTGATAATGGTTGTTATAGTGGTGATAATGGTTGCTATAGTGGTGATACTGGTTGCTATAGTGGTGATAATAGTTGCTATAGTGGTGGTAATGGCTGTTATATTGGTGATAATGGTTGTTATAGTGGTGATAATGGTTGTTATAGTGGTGATACTGGTTGCTATAGTGGTGATAGTGGTTGCTATAGTGGTGATAATGGCTATTATAGTGGTGATCATTGTTGTTATAGTGTTGATGATGGTTGTTCTAGTCGTGATAATGGTCGTTATAGTGGTGATAACGGTTGTTATAGTCGCGATAATGTTTCTTATAGTGGTGATGATGGTTGTTCTGGTAGTGATAATGGTTGTTATAGTGGTGATAATGGTTTTTATAGTGGTGATAATGGTTGTTGTAGTGATGATAATGGTTGTTATAGTGGTGATAATGGTTGTTATAGTGGGGACAATGGTTATTATAGTGGTGATAATGGTTGTTATGGTGGTGATAATGTTTCTTATAGCAGTGATAATGGTTGTTATAGTGCTGATAATGGTTGTTATAGTGGCGATAATGGTTGTTATAGTGGCGATAATGTTTTTTATAGTGGGGATAATGGTTGTTATAGTGGTGATAATGGCTGTTATAGTGGTGATAATTGTTGTTATAGTGGTGGTAACGGTCGTTATAGTGGTGATAATGGTCCTTGTAGTGGTGATAATGGTTTTTATTGTGGTGATGATGGTTGTTGTAGTGATGATAATAGTTGTTATAGTGGTGATAATGGTTGTTATAGTGGGGACAATGGTTGTTATAGTGGTGATAATGGTTGTTATTGTGGCGATAATGTTTTTTATAGTGGGGATAGTGGTTGTTATAGTGGTGATAATGGTCCTTATGATGGTGATAGTGGTTGCTATAGTGGTGATAATGGCTATTATAGTGGTGGTAATGTTTCTTATAATGGTGATAATGGTTGTTCCAGTCGTGATAATTGTCGTTATAGTGGTGATAATGGTTGTTATAGTGGTGATAATGGTTGTTATAGTGGGGATAATGGTTGTTATAGTGGTGATAATGGTTGTTATAGTGGTGATAATGGTCCTTATAGAGGTGATAATGGTTGTTATAGTGGTGATAATTGATGTTATGGTGGTGATAATGGTTGTTATTGTGGTGATAATTGTTGTTATAGTGATGATAATGGTAGTTGTAGTGGTGATAATGGTCATTATAGTGGTGATAATGGTTGTTATAGTGGTGATAATGGTTGCTATAATGGTGATACTGGTTGCTATAGTTGTGATAGTGGTTGTTATAGTGGTGATAATGGTTTTTATAGTGGTGATAATGGTTGTTATAGTGATGATAATGGTTGTTATAGTGGTGATAATGGTTGTTATAGTGGGGACAATGGTTATTATAGTGGTGATAATGGTTGTTATGGTGGTGATAATGTTTCTTATAGCAGTGATAATGGTTGTTGTAGTGGTCATAATGGTCCTTGTAGTGGTGATAATGGTCGTTACAGTGGTGATAATGGTCCTTGTAGTGGTGATAATGGTTTTTATTGTGGTGATGATGGTTGTTGTAGTGGTGATAATGGTTATTATTGTGGTGATAACGGTTGTTATAGTGTTGATAATGGTCACTATAGTGCGGATAATGGTGGGTATGGTGGTGATAATGGTTGTTATGGTGGTGATAATGGTTGTTACAGTGGTGATAATGGTTGTTATAGAGGTGATAATGGTTGTGATAGTGGTGATAATGGTTGTTATAGTGGGGACAATGGTTGCTATAGTGGTGGTAATGGCTGTTATAGTGGTGATAATGGTTGTTATAGTGGTGGTAATGGTTGTTATAGTGGTGATAATGGTTGTTATAGTGCTGATAATGGTTGTTATAGTGGTGATAATTGTCCTTATAGAGGTGATAATGGTTGTTATAGTGGCGATAATGGTTGTTATAGTGGGGACAATGGTTGCTATAGTGGTGGTAATGGCTGTTATAGTGGTGATAATGGTTGTTATAGTGGTGGTAACGGTTGTTATAGTGGTGATAATGGTTGTTATAGTGCTGATAATGGTTGTTATAGTGGCGATAATGTTTTTTATAGTGGGGATAATGGTTGTTATAGTGGTGATAATGGTTGTTACAGTGGTGATAATTGTCCTTATAGAGGTGATAATGGTGTTATAGTGGTGATAATGGTTGTTATAGTGGTGGTAATGGTCCTTATAGAGGTGATAATGGTTGTTGTAGTGGTGATAATGGTTGTTATAGTGGCGATAATGTTTGTTATAGTGAGGATAATGGTTGTTAGAGTGGTGATAATGGCTGTTATAGTGGTGATAATTGTTGTTATAGTGGTGATATTGGTCGTGATGGTGGTGGTAATCGTAGTGGTGATAATGGTCCTTATAGTGGTGATAATGGTTGTTATAGTGGTGATAATGGTTGTTATAGTGGGGACAATGGTTGTTATAGTGGCGATAGTGGTTGTTATGGTGGCGATAGTGGTTGTTATGGTGGTGATAATGGTTTTTATTGTGGTGATGATGGTTGTTGTAGTGGTGATAATGGTTATTATTGTGGTGATAGCGGCTGTTATAGTGTTGATAATGGTCACTATAGTGCGGATAATGGTGGGTATGGTGGTGATAATGGTTGTTATGGTGGTGATAATGGTTGTTACAGTGGTGATAATGGTTGTTATAGAGGTGATAATGGTTGTTGTAGTGGTGATAATGGTTGTTATAGTGGTGGTAATGGTTGTTATAGTGGTGACAATAGTTGTTATAGTGGTGATAATGGTTGTTATAGTGGGGACAATTGTTGCTATAGTGGTGATAATGGTTGTTATAGTGGCGATAGTGGTTGTTAGAGTGGTGATAATGGCTCTTATAGTGGTGATAATGGTTGTTATAGTGGTGATAATGGTCGTTATAGTGGTGGTAATCGTCGTTATATTGGTGATAATGGTTGTTATTGTGGTGATAATGGTTGTTATAGTGGTGATAATGGTCCTTATAATGGTGATAATGGTTGTTATAGTGGTGATAATGGTTGTTATAGTGAGGACAATGGTTGTTATAGTGGTGATAATGGTTGTTATAGTGGCGATAATGTTTTTTATAGTGGGGATAATGGTTGTTATAGTGGTGATAATGGCTGTTATAGTGGTGATAATGGTTGTTATAGTGGTGGTAACGGTCGTTATAGTGGTGATAATGGTCCTTATGATGGTGATAGTGGTTGCTATAGTGGTGATAATGGCTATTATAGTGGTGGTAATGTTTCTTATAATGGTGATAATGGTTGTTCTAGTCGTGATAATGGTCGTTATAGTGGTGATAATGGTTGTTATAGTGGTGATAATGGTCCTTATGATGGTGATAGTGGTTGCTATAGTGGTGATAATGGCTATTATAGTGGTGGTAATGTTTCTTATAATGGTGATAATGGTTGTTCTAGTCGTGATAATGGTCGTTATAGTGGTGATAATGGTTGTTATAGTGGTGATAATGGTTGTTATAGTGGGGATAATGGTTGTTATAGTGGTGATAATGGTTGTTATAGTGGTGATAATGGTCCTTATAGAGGTGATAATGGTTGTTATAGTGGTGATAATTGTTGTTATAGTGGTGATAATGGTTGTTATTGTGGTGATAATTGTTGTTAGAGTGATGATAATGGTTGTTATAGTGGTGATAATGGTTGTTATAGTGGTGATAATGGTTGTTATAGTGGGGATAATGGTGGTTATGGTGGTGATAATGGTTATTATAGTTGTCTTAATGGTCCTTGTAGTGGTGATAATGGTCGTTATAGTGGTGATAATGGTCCTTGTAGTGGTGATAATGGTTTTTATTGTGGTGATGATGGTTGTCGTTGTGGTGATAAAGGTTGTTATGGTGATGATAATGGTAGTTGTAGTGGTGATAATGGTCATTATAGTGGTGATAATGGTTGTTATAGTGGTGATAATGGTTGCTATAGTGGTGATACTGGTTGCTATAGTGGTGATAGTGGTTGCTATAGTGGTGATACTGGTTGCTATGGTGGTGATAATAGTTGCTATAGTGGTGGTAATGGCTGTTATAGTGGTGATAATGGTTGTTATAGTGGTGATAATGGTTGTTATAGTGGTGATACTGGTTGCTATAGTGGTGATAGTGGTTGCTATAGTGGTGATAATGGCTATTATAGTGGTGATAATTGTTGTTATAGTGTTGATGATGGTTGTTCTAGTCGTGATAACGGTCGTTATAGTGGTGATAACGGTTGTTATAGTCGCGATAATGTTTCTTACAGTGGTGATGATGGTTGTTCTGGTAGTGATAATGGTTGTTATAGTGGTGATAATGGTTTTTATAGTGTTGATAATGGTTGTTATAGTGATGATAATGGTTGTTGTAGTGGTGATAATGGTTGTTATAGTGGTGATAATGTTTGTTATAGTGGGGATAATGGTTGTTAGAGTGGTGATAATGGCAGTTATAGTGGTGATAATTGTTGTTATAGTGGTGATAATGGTCGTTATGGTGGTGGTAATCGTAGTGGTGATAATGGTCCTTATAGTGGTGATAATGGTTGTTATAGTGGTGATAATGGTTGTTATACTGGGGACAATGGTTATTATAGTGGTGATAATGGTTGTTATGGTGGTGATAATGTTTCTTATAGCAGTGATAATGGTTGTTATAGTGGTCATAATGGTCCTTGTAGTGGTGATAATGGTCGTTATAGTGGTGATAATGGTCGTTGTAGTGGTGATAATGGTTTTTATTGTGGTGATGATGATTGTTGTAGTGGTGATAATGGTTATTATTGTGGTGATAACGGTTGTTATAGTGTCGATAATGGTCACTATAGTGCGGATAATGGTGGGTATGGTGGTGATAATGGTTGTTATGGTGGTGATAATGGTTGTTACAGTGGTGATAATGGTTGTTATAGAGGTGATAATGGTTGTTATAGTGGTGATAATGTTTTTTATAGTGGGGATAATGGTTGTTATAGTTGTGATAATGGTTGTTATAGTGGTGATAATTGTCCTTATAGAGGTGATAATGGTTGTTATAGTGGTGATAATGGTTGTTATAGTGGGGACAATGGTTGCTATAGTGGTGGTAATGGCTGTTATAGTGGTGATAATGGTTGTTATAGTGGTGGTAATGGTTGTTATAGTGGTGATAATGGTTGTTATAGTGCTGATAATGGTTGTTATAGTGGCGGTAATGTTTTTTATAGTGGGGATAATGGTTGTTATAGTGGTGATAATGGTTGTTATAGTGGTGATAATTGTTCTTATAGAGGTGATAATGGTGTTATAGTGGTGATAATGGTTGTTATAGTGGTGGTAATGGTCCTTATAGAGGTGAGAATGGTTGTTGTAGTGGTGATAATGGTTGTTATAGTGGCGATAATGTTTGTTATAGTGAGGATAATGGCTGTTAGAGTGGTGATAATGGCTGTTATAGTGGTGATAATTGTTGTTATAGTGGTGATAATGGTCGTTATGGTGGTGGTAATCGTAGTGGTGATAATGGTCCTTATAGTGGTGATAATGGTTGTTATAGTGGTGATAATGGTTGTTATAGTGGGGACAATGGTTGTTATAGTGGCGATAGTGGTTGTTATGGTGGCGATAGTGGTTGTTATGGTGGTGATAATGGTTTTTATTGTGGTGATGATGGTTGTTGTAGTGGTGATAATGGTTATTATTGTGGTGATAGCGGCTGTTATAGTGTTGATAATGGTCACTATAGTGCGGATAATGGTGGGTATGGTGGTGATAATGGTTGTTATGGTGGTGATAATGGTTGTTACAGTGGTGATAATGGTTGTTATAGAGGTGATAATGGTTGTTGTAGTGGTGATAATGGTTGTTATAGTGGTGGTAATGGTTGTTATAGTGGTGATAATGGCTGTTATAGTAGTGATAATGGTTGTTATAGTGGTGGTAACGGTCGTTATAGTGGTGATAATGGTTGTTATAGTGGGGACAATGGTTGCTATAGTGGTGATAATGGTTGTTATAGTGGCGATAGTGGTTGTTAGAGTGGTGATAATGGCTCTTATAGTGGTGATAATGGTTGTTATAGTGGTGATAATGGTCGTTATAGTGGTGGTAATCGTCGTTATATTGGTGATAATGGTTGTTATTGTGGTGATAATGGTTGTTATAGTGGTGATAATGGTCCTTATAATGGTGATAATGGTTGTTATAGTGGTGATAATGGTTGTTATAGTGAGGACAATGGTTGTTATAGTGGTGATAATGGTTGTTATAGTGGCGATAATGTTTTTTATAGTGGGGATAATGGTTGTCATAGTGGTGATAATGGCTGTTATAGTAGTGATAATGGTTGTTACAGTGGTGGTAACGGTCGTTATAGTGGTGATAATGGTCCTTGTAGTGGTGATAATGGTTTTTATTGTGGTGATGATGGTTGTTGTAGTGATGATAATGGTTGTTATAGTGGTGATAATGGTTGTTATAGTGGGGACAATGGTTGTTATAGTGGTGATAATGGTTGTTATTGTGGCGATAATGTTTTTTATAGTGGGGATAATGGTTGTTATAGTGGTGATAATGGTCCTTATGATGGTGATAGTGGTTGCTATAGTGGTGATAATGGCTATTATAGTGGTGGTAATGTTTCTTATAATGGTGATAATGGTTGTTCTAGTTGTGATAATGGTCGTTATAGTGGTGATAATGGTTGTTATAGTGGTGATAATGGTTGTTATAGTGGGGATAATGGTTGTTATAGTGGTGATAATGGTTGTTATTGTGGTGATAATTGTTGTTATAGTGATGATAATGGTTGTTATAGTGGTGATAATGGTTGTTATAGTGGTGATAATGATTGTTATAGTGGGGATAATGGTGGTTATGGTGGTGATAATGGTTATTATAGTTGTCTTAATGGTCCTTGTAGTGGTGATAATGGTCCTTGTAGTGGTGATAATGGTTTTTATTGTGGTGATGATGGTTGTCGTAGTGGTGATAAAGGTTGTTATGGTGATGATAATGGTAGTTGTAGTGGTGATAATGGTCATTATAGTGGTGATAATGGTTGCTATAGTGGTGATACTGGTTGCTATAGTGGTGATAGTGGTTGCTATAGTGGTGATACTGGTTGCTATGGTGGTGATAATAGTTGCTATAGTGGTGGTAATGGCTGTTATAGTGGTGATAATGGTTGTTATAGTGGTGATAATGGTTGTTATAGTGGTGATACTGGTTGCTATAGTGGTGATAGTGGTTGCTATAGTGGTGATAATGGCTATTATAGTGGTGATAATTGTTGTTATAGTGTTGATGATGGTTGTTCTAGTCGTGATAATGGTCGTTATAGTGGTGATAACGGTTGTTATAGTCGCGATAATGTTTCTTATAGTGGCGATGATGGTTGTTCTTGTAGTGATAATGGTTGTTATAGTGGTGATAATGGTTTTTATAGTGTTGATAATGGTTGTTATAGTGATGATAATGGTTGTTGTAGTGGTGATAATGGTTGTTAAAGTGGTGATAATGTTTGTTATAGTGGGGATAATGGTTGTTAGAGTGGTGATAATGGCAGTTATAGTGGTGATAATTGTTGTTATAGTGGTGATAATGGTCGTTATGGTGGTGGTAATCGTAGTGGTGATAATGGTCCTTATAGTGGTGATAATGGTTGTTATAGTGGTGATAATGGTTGTTATACCGGGGACAATGGTTATTATAGTGGTGATAATGGTTGTTATGGTGGTGATAATGTTTCTTATAGCAGTGATAATGGTTGTTATAGTGGTCATAATGGTCTTTGTAGTGGTGATAATGGTCGTTATAGTGGTGATAATGGTCCTTGTAGTGGTGATAATGGTTTTTATTGTGGTGATGATGGTTGTTGTAGTGGTGATAATGGTTATTATTGTGGTGATAACGGCTGTTATAGTGTTGATAATGGTCACTATAGTGCGGATAATGGTGGGTATGGTGGTGATAATGGTTGTTCTGGTAGTGATAATGGTTGTTATAGTGGTGATAATGGTTTTTATAGTGGTGATAATGGTTGTTATAGTGATGATAATGGTTGTTATAGTGGTGATAATGGTTGTTATAGTGGTGATAATGGTTGTTATAGTGGGGATAATGGTGGTTATGGTGGTGATAATGGTTATTATAGTTGTCTTAATGGTCCTTGTAGTGGTGATAATGGTCGTTATAGTGGTGATAATGGTCGTTGTAGTGGTGATAATGGTTTTTATTGTGGTGATGATGGTTGTCGTAGTGGTGATAAAGGTTGTTATGGTGATGATAATGGAAGTTGTAGTGGTGATAATGGTCATTATAGTGGTGATAATGGCTGTTATAGTGGTGATAATTGTTGTTATAGTGGTGATATTGGTCGTTATGGTGGTGGTAATCGTAGTGGTGATAATGGTTGTTATAGTGGTGATAATGGTTGTTATAGTGGGGATAATGGTTGTTATAGTGGCGATAGTGGTTGTTATGGTGGCGATAGTGGTTGTTATGGTGGTGATAATGGTTTTTATTGTGGTGATGATGGTTGTTGTAGTGGTGATAATGGTTATTATTGTGGTGATAGCGGCTGTTATAGTGTTGATAATGGTCACTATAGTGCGGATAATGGTGGGTATGGTGGTGATAATGGTTGTTATGGTGGTGATAATGGTTGTTACAGTGGTGATAATGGTTGTTATAGAGGTGATAATGGTTGTTGTAGTGGTGATAATGGTTGTTATAGTGGTGGTAATGGTTGTTATAGTGGTGACAATAGTTGTTATAGTGGTGATATTGGTTGTTATAGTGGGGACAATTGTTGCTATAGTGGTGATAATGGTTGTTATAGTGGCGATAGTGGTTGTTAGAGTGGTGATAATGGCTCTTATAGTGGTGATAATGGTTGTTATAGTGGTGATAATGGTCGTTATAGTGGTGGTAATCGTCGTTATATTGGTGATAATGGTTGTTATTGTGGTGATAATGGTTGTTATAGTGGTGATAATGGTCCTTATAATGGTGATAATGGTTGTTATAGTGGTGATAATGGTTGTTATAGTGAGGACAATGGTTGTTATAGTGGTGATAATGGTTGTTATAGTGGCGATAATGTTTTTTATAGTGGGGATAATGGTTGTTATAGTGGTGATAATGGCTGTTATAGTGGTGATAATGGTTGTTATAGTGGTGGTAACGGTCGTTATAGTGGTGATAATGGTCCTTATGATGGTGATAGTGGTTGCTATAGTGGTGATAATGGCTATTATAGTGGTGGTAATGTTTCTTATAATGGTGATAATGGTTGTTCTAGTCGTGATAATGGTCGTTATAGTGGTGATAATGGTTGTTATAGTGGTGATAATGGTCCTTATGATGGTGATAGTGGTTGCTATAGTGGTGATAATGGCTATTATAGTGGTGGTAATGTTTCTTATAATGGTGATAATGGTTGTTCTAGTCGTGATAATGGTCGTTATAGTGGTGATAATGGTTGTTATAGTGGTGATAATGGTTGTTATAGTGGGGATAATGGTTGTTATAGTGGTGATAATGGTTGTTATAGTGGTGATAATGGTCCTTATAGAGGTGATAATGGTTGTTATAGTGGTGATAATTGTTGTTATAGTGGTGATAATGGTTGTTATTGTGGTGATAATTGTTGTTATAGTGATGATAATGGTTTTTATAGTGGTGATAATGGTTGTTATAGTGGTGATAATGGTTGTTATAGTGGGGATAATGGTGGTTATGGTGGTGATAATGGTTATTATAGTTGTCTTAATGGTCCTTGTAGTGGTGATAATGGTCGTTATAGTGGTGATAATGGTCCTTGTAGTGGTGATAATGGTTTTTATTGTGGTGATGATGGTTGTCGTAGTGGTGATAAAGGTTGTTATGGTGATGATAATGGTAGTTGTAGTGGTGATAATGGTCATTATAGTGGTGATAATGGTTGTTATAGTGGTGATAATGGTTGCTATAGTGGTGATACTGGTTGCTATAATGGTGATAGTGGTTGCTATAGTGGTGATACTGGTTGCTATGGTGGTGATAATAGTTGCTATAGTGGTGGTAATGGCTGTTATAGTGGTGATAATGGTTGTTATAGTGGTGATAATGGTTGTTATAGTGGTGATACTGGTTGCTATAGTGGTGATAGTGGTTGCTATAGTGGTGATAATGGCTATTATAGTGGTGATAATTGTTGTTATAGTGTCGATGATGGTTGTTCTAGTCGTGATAACGGTCGTTATAGTGGTGATAACGGTTGTTATAGTCGCGATAATGTTTCTTACAGTGGTGATGATGGTTGTTCTGGTAGTGATAATGGTTGTTATAGTGGTGATAACGGTTTTTATATTGTTGATAAAAGTTGTTATAGTGATGATAATGGTTGTTGTAGTGGTGATAATGGTTGTTATAGTGGTGATAATGTTTGTTATAGTGGGGATAATGGTTGTTAGAGTGGTGATAATGGCAGTTATAGTGGTGATAATTGTTGTTATAGTGGTGATAATGGTCGTTATGGTGGTGGTAATCGTAGTGGTGATAATGGTCCTTATAGTGGTGATAATGGTTGTTATAGTGGTGATAATGGTTGTTATACTGGGGACAATGGTTATTATAGTGGTGATACTGGTTGTTATGGTAGTGATAATGTTTCTTATAGCAGTGATAATGGTTGTTATAGTGGTCATAATGGTCCTTGTAGTGGTGATAATGGTCGTTATAGTGGTGATAATGGTCCTTGTAGTGGTGATAATGGTTTTTATTGTGGTGATGATGATTGTTGTAGTGGTGATAATGGTTATTATTGTGGTGATAACGGTTGTTATAGTGTCGATAATGGTCACTACAGTGCGGATAATGGTGGGTATGGTGGTGATAATGGTTGTTATGGTAGTGAGAATGGTTGTTACAGTGGTGATAATGGTTGTTATATAGGTGATAATGGTTGTTATAGTGGTGATAATGTTTTTTATAGTGGGGATAATGGTTGTTATAGTGGTGATAATGGTTGTTATAGTGGTGATAATTGTCCTTATAGAGGTGATAATGGTTGTTATAGTGGTGATAATGGTTGTTATAGTGGGGACAATGGTTGCTATAGTGGTGGTAATGGCTGTTATAGTGGTGATAATGGTTGTTATAGTGGTGGTAATGGTTGTTATAGTGGTGATAATGGTTGTTATAGTGCTGATAATGGTTGTTATAGTGGCGATAATGTTTTCTATAGTGGGGATAATGGTTGTTATAGTGGTGATAATGGTTGTTACAGTGGTGATAATTGTCCTTATAGAGGTGATAATGGTGTTATAGTGGTGATAATGGTTGTTATAGTGGTGGTAATGGTCCTTATAGAGGTGATAATGGTTGTTGTAGTGGTGATAATGGTTGTTATAGTGGCGATAATGTTTGTTATAGTGAGGATAATGGTTGTTAGAGTGGTGATAATGGCTGTTATAGTGGTGATAATTGTTGTTATAGTGGTGATATTGGTCGTTATGGTGGTGGTAATCGTAGTGGTGATAATGGTCCTTATAGTGGTGATAATGGTTGTTATAGTGGTGATAATGGTTGTTATAGTGGGGACAATGGTTGTTATAGTGGCGATAGTGGTTGTTATGGTGGCGATAGTGGTTGTTATGGTGGTGATAATGGTTTTTATTGTGGTGATGATGGTTGTTGTAGTGGTGATAATGGTTATTATTGTGGTGATAGCGGCTGTTATAGTGTTGATAATGGTCACTATAGTGCGGATAATGGTGGGTATGGTGGTGATAATGGTTGTTATGGTGGTGATAATGGTTGTTACAGTGGTGATAATGGTTGTTATAGTGGGGACAATTGTTGCTATAGTGGTGATAATGGTTGTTATAGTGGTGGTAATGGTTGTTAGAGTGGTGATAATGGCTCTTATAGTGGTGATAATGGTTGTTATAGTGGTGATAATGGTCGTTATAGTGGTGGTAATCGTCGTTATATTGGTGATAATGGTTGTTATTGTGGTGATAATGGTTGTTATAGTGGTGATAATGGTCCTTATAATGGTGATAATGGTTGTTATAGTGGTGATAATGGTTGTTATAGTGAGGACAATGGTTGTTATAGTGGTGATAATGGTTGTTATAGTGGCGATAATGTTTTTTATAGTGGGGATAATGGTTGTCATAGTGGTGATAATGGCTGTTATAGTAGTGATAATGGTTGTTACAGTGGTGGTAACGGTCGTTATAGTGGTGATAATGGTCCTTGTAGTGGTGATAATGGATTTTATTGTGGTGATGATGGTTGTTGTAGTGATGATAATGGTTGTTATAGTGGTGATAATGGTTGTTATAGTGGGGACAATGGTTGTTATAGTGGTGATAATGGTTGTTATTGTGGCGATAATGTTTTTTATAGTGGGGATAATGGTTGTTATAGTGGTGATAATGGTCCTTATGATGGTGATAGTGGTTGCTATAGTGGTGATAATGGCTATTATAGTGGTGGTAATGTTTCTTATAATGGTGATAATGGTTGTTCTAGTTGTGATAATGGTCGTTATAGTGGTGATAATGGTTGTTATAGTGTTGATAATGGTTGTTATAGTGGGGATAATGGTTGTTATAGTGGTGATAATGGTTGTTATAGTGGTGATAATGGTCCTTATAGAGGTGATAATGGTTGTTATAGTGGTGATAATTGTTGTTATAGTGGTGATAATGGTTGTTATTGTGGTGATAATTGTTGTTATAGTGATGACAATGGTTGTTATAGTGGTGATAATGGTTGTTATAGTGGTGATAATGATTGTTATAGTGGGGATAATGGTGGTTATGGTGGTGATAATGGTTATTATAGTTGTCTTAATGGTCCTTGTAGTGGTGATAATGGTCGTTATAGTGGTGATAATGGTCCTTGTAGTGGTGATAATGGTTTTTATTGTGGTGATGATGGTTGTCGTAGTGATGATAATGGTTGTTATAGTGGTGATAATGGTTGTTATAGTGGGGACAATGGTTGTTATAGTGGTGATAATGGTTGTTATTGTGGCGATAATGTTTTTTATAGTGGGGATAATGGTTGTTATAGTGGTGATAATGGTCCTTATGATGGTGATAGTGGTTGCTATAGTGGTGATAATGGCTATTATAGTGGTGGTAATGTTTCTTATAATGGTGATAATGGTTGTTCTAGTTGTGATAATGGTCGTTATAGTGGTGATAATGGTTGTTATAGTGGTGATAATGGTTGTTATAGTGGGGATAATGGTTGTTATAGTGGTGATAATGGTTGCTATAGTGGTGATAATGGTCCTTATAGAGGTGATAATTGTTGTTATAGTGGTGATAATGGTTGTTATTGTGGTGATAATTGTTGTTATAGTGATGATAATGGTTGTTATAGTGGTGATAATGGTTGTTATAGTGGTGATAATGATTGTTATAGTGGGGATAATGGTTGTTATGGTGGTGATAATGGTTATTATAGTTGTCTTAATGGTCCTTGTAGTGGTGATAATGGTCGTTATAGTGGTGATAATAGTCCTTGTAGTGGTGAGAATGGTTTTTATTGTGGTGATGATGGTTGTCGTAGTGGTGATAAAGGTTGTTATGGTGATGATAATGGTAGTTGTAGTGGTGATAATGGTCATTATAGTGGTGATAATGGTTGTTATAGTTTTGATAATGGTTGCTATAGTGGTGATACTGGTTGCTATAGTGGTGATAGTGGTTGCTATAGTGGTGATACTGGTTGCTATGGTGGTGATAATAGTTGCTATAGTGGTGGTAATGGCTGTTATAGTGGTGATAATGGTTGTTATAGTGGTGATAATGGTTGTTATAGTGGTGATACTGGTTGCTATAGTGGTGATAGTGGTTGCTATAGTGGTGATAATGGCTATTATAGTGGTGATAATTGTTGTTATAGTGTTGATGATGGTTGTTCCAGTCGTGATAATGGTCGTTATAGTGGTGATAACGGTTGTTATAGTCGCGATAATGTTTCTTATAGTGGCGATGATGGTTGTTCTGGTAGTGATAATGGTAGTTATAGTGGTGATAATGGTTTTTATAGTGTTGATAATGGTTGTTATAGTGATGATAATGGTTTTTATAGTGTTGATAATGGTTGTTATAGAGGTGATAATTGTTGTTATAGTGGTGATAATGGTTGTTATTGTGGTGATAATTGTTGTTATAGTGATGATAATGGTTGTTATAGTGGTGATAATGGTTGTTATAGTGGTGATAATGGTTGTTATAGTGGGGATAATGGTGGTTATGGTGGTGATAATGGTTATTATAGTTGTCTTAATGGTCCTTGTAGTGGTGATAATGGTCGTTATAGTGGTGATAATGGTCCTTGTAGTGGTGATAATGGTTTTTATTGTGGTGATGATGGTTGTCGTAGTGGTGATAAAGGTTGTTATGGTGATGATAATGGTAGTTGTAGTGGTGATAATGGTCATTATAGTGGTGATAATGGTTGTTATAGTGGTGATAATGGTTGCTATAGTGGTGATACTGGTTGCTATAGTGGTGATAGTGGTTGCTATAGTGGTGATACTGGTTGCTATGGTGGTGATAATAGTTGCTATAGTGGTGGTAATGGCTGTTATAGTGGTGATAATGGTTGTTATAGTGGTGATAATGGTTGTTATAGTGGTGATACTGGTTGCTATAGTGGTGATAGTGGTTGCTATAGTGGTGATAATGGCTATTATAGTGGTGATAATTGTTGTTATAGTGTTGATGATGGTTGTTCTAGTCGTGATAACGGTCGTTATAGTGGTGATAACGGTTGTTATAGTCGCGATAATGTTTCTTACAGTGGTGATGATGGTTGTTCTGGTAGTGATAATGGTTGTTATAGTGGTGATAATGGTTTTTATAGTGTTGATAATGGTTGTTATAGTGATGATAGTGGTTGTTGTAGTGGTGATAATGGTTGTTATAGTGGTGATAATGTTTGTTATAGTGGGGATAATGGTTGTTAGAGTGGTGATAATGGCAGTTATAGTGGTGATAATTGTTGTTATAGTGGTGATAATGGTCGTTATGGTGGTGGTAATCGTAGTGGTGATAATGGTCCTTATAGTGGTGATAATGGTTGTTATAGTGGTGATAATGGTTGTTATACTGGGGACAATGGTTATTATAGTGGTGATAATGGTTGTTATGGTGGTGATAATGTTTCTTATAGCAGTGATAATGGTTGTTATAGTGGTCATAATGGTCCTTGTAGTGGTGATAATGGTCGTTATAGTGGTGATAATGGTCGTTGTAGTGGTGATAATGGTTTTTATTGTGGTGATGATGATTGTTGTAGTGGTGATAATGGTTATTATTGTGGTGATAACGGTTGTTATAGTGTCGATAATGGTCACTATAGTGCGGATAATGGTGGGTATGGTGGTGATAATGGTTGTTATGGTGGTGATAATGGTTGTTACAGTGGTGATAATGGTTGTTATAGAGGTGATAATGGTTGTTATAGTGGTGATAATGTTTTTTATAGTGGGGATAATGGTTGTTATAGTGGTGATAATGGTTGTTATAGTGGTGATAATTGTCCTTATAGAGGTGATAATGGTTGTTATAGTGGTGATAATGGTTGTCATAGTGGGGACAATGATTGCTATAGTGGTGGTAATGGCTGTTATAGTGGTGATAATGGTTGTTATAGTGGTGGTAATGGTTGTTATAGTGGTGATAATGGTTGTTATAGTGCTGATAATGGTTGTTATAGTGGCGATAATGTTTTTTTATAGTGGGGATAATGGTTGTTATAGTGGTGATAATGGTTGTTATAGTGGTGATAATTGTCCTTATAGAGGTGATAATGGTGTTATAGTGGTGATAATGGTTGTTATAGTGGTGGTAATGGTCCTTATAGAGGTGATAATGGTTGTTGTAGTGGTGATAATGGTTGTTATAGTGGCGATAATGTTTGTTATAGTGAGGATAATGGTTGTTAGAGTGGTGATAATGGCTGTTATAGTGGTGATAATTGTTGTTATAGTGGTGATAATGGTCGTTATGGTGGTGGTAATCGTAGTGGTGATAATGGTCCTTATAGTGGTGATAATGGTTGTTATAGTGGTGATAATGGTTGTTATAGTGGGGACAGTGGTTGTTATAGTGGCGATAGTGGTTGTTATGGTGGCGATAGTGGTTGTTATGATGGTGATAATGGTTTTTATTGTGGTGATGATGGTTGTTGTAGTGGTGATAATGGTTATTATTGTGGTGATAGCGGCTGTTATAGTGTTGATAATGGTCACTTTAGTGCGGATAATGGTGGGTATGGTGGTGATAATGGTTGTTATGGTGGTGATAATGGTTGTTACAGTGGTGATAATGGTTGTTATAGAGGTGATAATGGTTGTTGTAGTGGTGATAATGGTTGCTATAGTGGTGGTAATGGTTGTTATAGTGGGGACAATTGTTGCTATAGTGGTGATAATGGTTGTTAAAGTGGCGATAGTGGTTGTTAGAGTGGTGATAATGGCTCTTATAGTGGTGATAATGGTTGTTATAGTGGTGATAATGGTCGTTATAGTGGTGGTAATCGTCGTTATATTGGTGATAATGGTTGCTATTGTGGTGATAATGGTTGTTATAGTGGTGATAATGGTCCTTATAATGGTGATAATGGTTGTTATAGTGGTGATAATGGTTGTTATAGTGAGCACAATGGTTGTTATAGTGGTGATAATGGTTGTTATTGTGGCGATAATGTTTTTTATAGTGGGGATAATGGTTGTTATAGTGGTGATAATGGCTGTTATAGTGGTGATAATGGTTGTTATAGTGGTGGTAACGGTCGTTATAGTGGTGATAATGGTCCTTGTAGTGGTGATAATGGTTTTTATTGTGGTGATGATGGTTGTTGTAGTGATGATAATGGTTGTTATAGTGGTGATAATGGTTGTTATAGTGGGGACAATGGTTGTTATAGTGGTGATAATGGTTGTTATTGTGGCGATAATGTTTTTTATAGTGGGGATAATGGTTGTTATAGTGGTGATAATGGTTGTTATAGTGGTGATAATTGTCCTTATAGAGGTGATAATGGTGTTATAGTGGTGATAATGGTTGTTATAGTGGTGGTAATGGTCCTTATAGAGGTGATAATGGTTGTTGTAGTGGTGATAATGGTTGTTATAGTGGCGATAATGTTTGTTATAGTGAGGATAATGCTTGTTAGAGTGGTGATAATGGCTGTTATAGTGGTGATAATTGTTGTTATAGTGGTGATAATGGTCGTTATGGTGGTGGTAATCGTAGTGGTGATAATGGTCCTTATAGTGGTGATAATGGTTGTTATAGTGGTGATAATGGTTGTTATAGTGGGGACAATGGTTGTTATAGTGGCGATAGTGGTTGTTATGGTGGCGATAGTGGTTGTTATGGTGGTGATAATGGTTTTTATTGTGGTGATGATGGTTGTTGTAGTGGTGATAATGGTTATTATTGTGGTGATAGCGGCTGTTATAGTGTTGATAATGGTCACTATAGTGCGGATAATGGTGGGTATGGTGGTGATAATGGTTGTTATGGTGGTGATAATGGTTGTTACAGTGGTGATAATGGTTGTTATAGAGGTGATAATGGTTGTTGTAGTGGTGATAATGGTTGTTATAGTGGTGGTAATGGTTGTTATAGTGGTGACAATAGTTGTTATAGTGGTGATAATGGTTGTTATAGTGGGGACAATGGTTGCTATAGTGGTGATAATGGTTGTTATAGTGGCGATAGTGGTTGTTAGAGTGGTGATAATGGCTCTTATAGTGGTGATAATGGTTGTTATAGTGGTGATAATGGTCGTTATAGTGGTGGTAATCGTCGTTATATTGGTGATAATGGTTGTTATTGTGGTGATAATGGTTGTTATAGTGGTGATAATGGTTGTTATAGTGGTGATAATGGTTGTTATAGTGGTGATACTGGTTGCTATAGTGGTGATAGTGGTTGCTATAGTGGTGATAATGGCTATTATAGTGGTGATAATTGTTGTTATAGTGTTGATGATGGTTGTTCCAGTCGTGATAATGGTCGTTATAGTGGTGATAACGGTTGTTATAGTCGCGATAATGTTTCTTATAGTGGCGATGATGGTTGTTCTGGTAGTGATAATGGTAGTTATAGTGGTGATAATGGTTTTTATAGTGTTGATAATGGTTGTTATAGTGATGATAATGGTTTTTATAGTGTTGATAATGGTTGTTATAGAGGTGATAATTGTTGTTATAGTGGTGATAATGGTTGTTATTGTGGTGATAATTGTTGTTATAGTGATGATAATGGTTGTTATAGTGGTGATAATGGTTGTTATAGTGGTGATAATGGTTGTTATAGTGGGGATAATGGTGGTTATGGTGGTGATAATGGTTATTATAGTTGTCTTAATGGTCCTTGTAGTGGTGATAATGGTCGTTATAGTGGTGATAATGGTCCTTGTAGTGGTGATAATGGTTTTTATTGTGGTGATGATGGTTGTCGTAGTGGTGATAAAGGTTGTTATGGTGATGATAATGGTAGTTGTAGTGGTGATAATGGTCATTATAGTGGTGATAATGGTTGTTATAGTGGTGATAATGGTTGCTATAGTGGTGATACTGGTTGCTATAGTGGTGATAGTGGTTGCTATAGTGGTGATACTGGTTGCTATGGTGGTGATAATAGTTGCTATAGTGGTGGTAATGGCTGTTATAGTGGTGATAATGGTTGTTATAGTGGTGATAATGGTTGTTATAGTGGTGATACTGGTTGCTATAGTGGTGATAGTGGTTGCTATAGTGGTGATAATGGCTATTATAGTGGTGATAATTGTTGTTATAGTGTTGATGATGGTTGTTCTAGTCGTGATAACGGTCGTTATAGTGGTGATAACGGTTGTTATAGTCGCGATAATGTTTCTTACAGTGGTGATGATGGTTGTTCTGGTAGTGATAATGGTTGTTATAGTGGTGATAATGGTTTTTATAGTGTTGATAATGGTTGTTATAGTGATGATAGTGGTTGTTGTAGTGGTGATAATGGTTGTTATAGTGGTGATAATGTTTGTTATAGTGGGGATAATGGTTGTTAGAGTGGTGATAATGGCAGTTATAGTGGTGATAATTGTTGTTATAGTGGTGATAATGGTCGTTATGGTGGTGGTAATCGTAGTGGTGATAATGGTCCTTATAGTGGTGATAATGGTTGTTATAGTGGTGATAATGGTTGTTATACTGGGGACAATGGTTATTATAGTGGTGATAATGGTTGTTATGGTGGTGATAATGTTTCTTATAGCAGTGATAATGGTTGTTATAGTGGTCATAATGGTCCTTGTAGTGGTGATAATGGTCGTTATAGTGGTGATAATGGTCGTTGTAGTGGTGATAATGGTTTTTATTGTGGTGATGATGATTGTTGTAGTGGTGATAATGGTTATTATTGTGGTGATAACGGTTGTTATAGTGTCGATAATGGTCACTATAGTGCGGATAATGGTGGGTATGGTGGTGATAATGGTTGTTATGGTGGTGATAATGGTTGTTACAGTGGTGATAATGGTTGTTATAGAGGTGATAATGGTTGTTATAGTGGTGATAATGTTTTTTATAGTGGGGATAATGGTTGTTATAGTGGTGATAATGGTTGTTATAGTGGTGATAATTGTCCTTATAGAGGTGATAATGGTTGTTATAGTGGTGATAATGGTTGTCATAGTGGGGACAATGATTGCTATAGTGGTGGTAATGGCTGTTATAGTGGTGATAATGGTTGTTATAGTGGTGGTAATGGTTGTTATAGTGGTGATAATGGTTGTTATAGTGCTGATAATGGTTGTTATAGTGGCGATAATGTTTTTTATAGTGGGGATAATGGTTGTTATAGTGGTGATAATGGTTGTTATAGTGGTGATAATTGTCCTTATAGAGGTGATAATGGTGTTATAGTGGTGATAATGGTTGTTATAGTGGTGGTAATGGTCCTTATAGAGGTGATAATGGTTGTTGTAGTGGTGATAATGGTTGTTATAGTGGCGATAATGTTTGTTATAGTGAGGATAATGGTTGTTAGAGTGGTGATAATGGCTGTTATAGTGGTGATAATTGTTGTTATAGTGGTGATAATGGTCGTTATGGTGGTGGTAATCGTAGTGGTGATAATGGTCCTTATAGTGGTGATAATGGTTGTTATAGTGGTGATAATGGTTGTTATAGTGGGGACAGTGGTTGTTATAGTGGCGATAGTGGTTGTTATGGTGGCGATAGTGGTTGTTATGATGGTGATAATGGTTTTTATTGTGGTGATGATGGTTGTTGTAGTGGTGATAATGGTTATTATTGTGGTGATAGCGGCTGTTATAGTGTTGATAATGGTCACTTTAGTGCGGATAATGGTGGGTATGGTGGTGATAATGGTTGTTATGGTGGTGATAATGGTTGTTACAGTGGTGATAATGGTTGTTATAGAGGTGATAATGGTTGTTGTAGTGGTGATAATGGTTGCTATAGTGGTGGTAATGGTTGTTATAGTGGGGACAATTGTTGCTATAGTGGTGATAATGGTTGTTAAAGTGGCGATAGTGGTTGTTAGAGTGGTGATAATGGCTCTTATAGTGGTGATAATGGTTGTTATAGTGGTGATAATGGTCGTTATAGTGGTGGTAATCGTCGTTATATTGGTGATAATGGTTGCTATTGTGGTGATAATGGTTGTTATAGTGGTGATAATGGTCCTTATAATGGTGATAATGGTTGTTATAGTGGTGATAATGGTTGTTATAGTGAGGACAATGGTTGTTATAGTGGTGATAATGGTTGTTATTGTGGCGATAATGTTTTTTATAGTGGGGATAATGGTTGTTATAGTGGTGATAATGGCTGTTATAGTGGTGATAATGGTTGTTATAGTGGTGGTAACGGTCGTTATAGTGGTGATAATGGTCCTTGTAGTGGTGATAATGGTTTTTATTGTGGTGATGATGGTTGTTGTAGTGATGATAATGGTTGTTATAGTGGTGATAATGGTTGTTATAGTGGGGACAATGGTTGTTATAGTGGTGATAATGGTTGTTATTGTGGCGATAATGTTTTTTATAGTGGGGATAATGGTTGTTATAGTGGTGATAATGGTTGTTATAGTGGTGATAATTGTCCTTATAGAGGTGATAATGGTGTTATAGTGGTGATAATGGTTGTTATAGTGGTGGTAATGGTCCTTATAGAGGTGATAATGGTTGTTGTAGTGGTGATAATGGTTGTTATAGTGGCGATAATGTTTGTTATAGTGAGGATAATGCTTGTTAGAGTGGTGATAATGGCTGTTATAGTGGTGATAATTGTTGTTATAGTGGTGATAATGGTCGTTATGGTGGTGGTAATCGTAGTGGTGATAATGGTCCTTATAGTGGTGATAATGGTTGTTATAGTGGTGATAATGGTTGTTATAGTGGGGACAATGGTTGTTATAGTGGCGATAGTGGTTGTTATGGTGGCGATAGTGGTTGTTATGGTGGTGATAATGGTTTTTATTGTGGTGATGATGGTTGTTGTAGTGGTGATAATGGTTATTATTGTGGTGATAGCGGCTGTTATAGTGTTGATAATGGTCACTATAGTGCGGATAATGGTGGGTATGGTGGTGATAATGGTTGTTATGGTGGTGATAATGGTTGTTACAGTGGTGATAATGGTTGTTATAGAGGTGATAATGGTTGTTGTAGTGGTGATAATGGTTGTTATAGTGGTGGTAATGGTTGTTATAGTGGTGACAATAGTTGTTATAGTGGTGATAATGGTTGTTATAGTGGGGACAATGGTTGCTATAGTGGTGATAATGGTTGTTATAGTGGCGATAGTGGTTGTTAGAGTGGTGATAATGGCTCTTATAGTGGTGATAATGATTGTTATAGTGGTGATAATGGTCGTTATAGTGGTGGTAATCGTCGTTATATTGGTGATAATGGTTGTTATTGTGGTGATAATGGTTGTTATAGTGGTGATAATGGTCCTTATAATGGTGATAATGGTTGTTATAGTGGTGATAATGGTTGTTATAGGGAGGACAATGGTTGTTATAGTGGTGATAATGGTTGTTATAGTGGCGATAATGTTTTTTATAGTGGGGACAATGGTTGTCATAGTGGTGATAATGGCTGTTATAGTAGTGATAATGGTTGTTACAGTGGTGGTAACGGTCGTTATAGTGGTGATAATGGTCCTTGTAGTGGTGATAATGGTCGTTATAGTGGTGATAATGGTCCTTGTAGTGGTGATAATGGTTTTTATTGTGGTGATGATGGTTGTCGTAGTGATGATAATGGTTGTTATAGTGGTGATAATGGTTGTTATAGTGGTGATAATTGTTGTTATAGTGGTGATAATGGTTGTTATTGTGGTGATAATTGTTGTTATAGTGGTGATAATGGTTGTTATAGTGGGGATAATGGTTGTTATAGTGGTGATAATGGTTGTTATAGTGGTGGTAACGGTCGTTATAGTGGTGATAATGGTCCTTGTAGTGGTGATAATGGTTTTTATTGTGGTGATGATGGTTGTTGTAGTGATGATAATGGTTGTTATAATGGTGATAATGGTTGTTATAGTGGGGACAATGGTTGTTATAGTGGTGATAATGGTTGTTATTGTGGCGATAATGTTTTTTATAGTGGGGATAATGGTTGTTATAGTGGTGATAATGGTTGTTATAGTGGTGATAATTGTCCTTATAGAGGTGATAATGGTGTTATAGTGGTGATAATGGTTGTTATAGTGGTGGTAATGGTCCTTATAGAGGTGATAATGGTTGTTGTAGTGGTGATAATGGTTGTTATAGTGGCGATAATGTTTGTTATAGTGAGGATAATGCTTGTTAGAGTGGTGATAATGGCTGTTATAGTGGTGATAATTGTTGTTATAGTGGTGATAATGGTCGTTATGGTGGTGGTAATCGTAGTGGTGATAATGGTCCTTATAGTGGTGATAATGGTTGTTATAGTGGTGATAATGGTTGTTATAGTGGGGACAATGGTTGTTATAGTGGCGATAGTGGTTGTTATGGTGGCGATAGTGGTTGTTATGGTGGTGATAATGGTTTTTATTGTGGTGATGATGGTTGTTGTAGTGGTGATAATGGTTATTATTGTGGTGATAGCGGCTGTTATAGTGTTGATAATGGTCACTATAGTGCGGATAATGGTGGGTATGGTGGTGATAATGGTTGTTATGGTGGTGATAATGGTTGTTACAGTGGTGATAATGGTTGTTATAGAGGTGATAATGGTTGTTGTAGTGGTGATAATGGTTGTTATAGTGGTGGTAATGGTTGTTATAGTGGTGACAATAGTTGTTATAGTGGTGATAATGGTTGTTATAGTGGTGATACTGGTTGCTATAGTGGTGATAGTGGTTGCTATAGTGGTGATAATGGCTATTATAGTGGTGATAATTGTTGTTATAGTGTTGATGATGGTTGTTCCAGTCGTGATAATGGTCGTTATAGTGGTGATAACGGTTGTTATAGTCGCGATAATGTTTCTTATAGTGGCGATGATGGTTGTTCTGGTAGTGATAATGGTAGTTATAGTGGTGATAATGGTTTTTATAGTGTTGATAATGGTTGTTATAGTGATGATAATGGTTTTTATAGTGTTGATAATGGTTGTTATAGAGGTGATAATTGTTGTTATAGTGGTGATAATGGTTGTTATTGTGGTGATAATTGTTGTTATAGTGATGATAATGGTTGTTATAGTGGTGATAATGGTTGTTATAGTGGTGATAATGGTTGTTATAGTGGGGATAATGGTGGTTATGGTGGTGATAATGGTTATTATAGTTGTCTTAATGGTCCTTGTAGTGGTGATAATGGTCGTTATAGTGGTGATAATGGTCCTTGTAGTGGTGATAATGGTTTTTATTGTGGTGATGATGGTTGTCGTAGTGGTGATAAAGGTTGTTATGGTGATGATAATGGTAGTTGTAGTGGTGATAATGGTCATTATAGTGGTGATAATGGTTGTTATAGTGGTGATAATGGTTGCTATAGTGGTGATACTGGTTGCTATAGTGGTGATAGTGGTTGCTATAGTGGTGATACTGGTTGCTATGGTGGTGATAATAGTTGCTATAGTGGTGGTAATGGCTGTTATAGTGGTGATAATGGTTGTTATAGTGGTGATAATGGTTGTTATAGTGGTGATACTGGTTGCTATAGTGGTGATAGTGGTTGCTATAGTGGTGATAATGGCTATTATAGTGGTGATAATTGTTGTTATAGTGTTGATGATGGTTGTTCTAGTCGTGATAACGGTCGTTATAGTGGTGATAACGGTTGTTATAGTCGCGATAATGTTTCTTACAGTGGTGATGATGGTTGTTCTGGTAGTGATAATGGTTGTTATAGTGGTGATAATGGTTTTTATAGTGTTGATAATGGTTGTTATAGTGATGATAGTGGTTGTTGTAGTGGTGATAATGGTTGTTATAGTGGTGATAATGTTTGTTATAGTGGGGATAATGGTTGTTAGAGTGGTGATAATGGCAGTTATAGTGGTGATAATTGTTGTTATAGTGGTGATAATGGTCGTTATGGTGGTGGTAATCGTAGTGGTGATAATGGTCCTTATAGTGGTGATAATGGTTGTTATAGTGGTGATAATGGTTGTTATACTGGGGACAATGGTTATTATAGTGGTGATAATGGTTGTTATGGTGGTGATAATGTTTCTTATAGCAGTGATAATGGTTGTTATAGTGGTCATAATGGTCCTTGTAGTGGTGATAATGGTCGTTATAGTGGTGATAATGGTCGTTGTAGTGGTGATAATGGTTTTTATTGTGGTGATGATGATTGTTGTAGTGGTGATAATGGTTATTATTGTGGTGATAACGGTTGTTATAGTGTCGATAATGGTCACTATAGTGCGGATAATGGTGGGTATGGTGGTGATAATGGTTGTTATGGTGGTGATAATGGTTGTTACAGTGGTGATAATGGTTGTTATAGAGGTGATAATGGTTGTTATAGTGGTGATAATGTTTTTTATAGTGGGGATAATGGTTGTTATAGTGGTGATAATGGTTGTTATAGTGGTGATAATTGTCCTTATAGAGGTGATAATGGTTGTTATAGTGGTGATAATGGTTGTCATAGTGGGGACAATGATTGCTATAGTGGTGGTAATGGCTGTTATAGTGGTGATAATGGTTGTTATAGTGGTGGTAATGGTTGTTATAGTGGTGATAATGGTTGTTATAGTGCTGATAATGGTTGTTATAGTGGCGATAATGTTTTTTATAGTGGGGATAATGGTTGTTATAGTGGTGATAATGGTTGTTATAGTGGTGATAATTGTCCTTATAGAGGTGATAATGGTGTTATAGTGGTGATAATGGTTGTTATAGTGGTGGTAATGGTCCTTATAGAGGTGATAATGGTTGTTGTAGTGGTGATAATGGTTGTTATAGTGGCGATAATGCTTGTTATAGTGAGGATAATGGTTGTTAGAGTGGTGATAATGGCTGTTATAGTGGTGATAATTGTTGTTATAGTGGTGATAATGGTCGTTATGGTGGTGGTAATCGTAGTGGTGATAATGGTCCTTATAGTGGTGATAATGGTTGTTATAGTGGTGATAATGGTTGTTATAGTGGGGACAGTGGTTGTTATAGTGGCGATAGTGGTTGTTATGGTGGCGATAGTGGTTGTTATGATGGTGATAATGGTTTTTATTGTGGTGATGATGGTTGTTGTAGTGGTGATAATGGTTATTATTGTGGTGATAGCGGCTGTTATAGTGTTGATAATGGTCACTTTAGTGCGGATAATGGTGGGTATGGTGGTGATAATGGTTGTTATGGTGGTGATAATGGTTGTTACAGTGGTGATAATGGTTGTTATAGAGGTGATAATGGTTGTTGTAGTGGTGATAATGGTTGCTATAGTGGTGGTAATGGTTGTTATAGTGGGGACAATTGTTGCTATAGTGGTGATAATGGTTGTTAAAGTGGCGATAGTGGTTGTTAGAGTGGTGATAATGGCTCTTATAGTGGTGATAATGGTTGTTATAGTGGTGATAATGGTCGTTATAGTGGTGGTAATCGTCGTTATATTGGTGATAATGGTTGCTATTGTGGTGATAATGGTTGTTATAGTGGTGATAATGGTCCTTATAATGGTGATAATGGTTGTTATAGTGGTGATAATGGTTGTTATAGTGAGGACAATGGTTGTTATAGTGGTGATAATGGTTGTTATTGTGGCGATAATGTTTTTTATAGTGGGGATAATGGTTGTTATAGTGGTGATAATGGCTGTTATAGTGGTGATAATGGTTGTTATAGTGGTGGTAACGGTCGTTATAGTGGTGATAATGGTCCTTGTAGTGGTGATAATGGTTTTTATTGTGGTGATGATGGTTGTTGTAGTGATGATAATGGTTGTTATAGTGGTGATAATGGTTGTTATAGTGGGGACAATGGTTGTTATAGTGGTGATAATGGTTGTTATTGTGGCGATAATGTTTTTTATAGTGGGGATAATGGTTGTTATAGTGGTGATAATGGTTGTTATAGTGGTGATAATTGTCCTTATAGAGGTGATAATGGTGTTATAGTGGTGATAATGGTTGTTATAGTGGTGGTAATGGTCCTTATAGAGGTGATAATGGTTGTTGTAGTGGTGATAATGGTTGTTATAGTGGCGATAATGTTTGTTATAGTGAGGATAATGCTTGTTAGAGTGGTGATAATGGCTGTTATAGTGGTGATAATTGTTGTTATAGTGGTGATAATGGTCGTTATGGTGGTGGTAATCGTAGTGGTGATAATGGTCCTTATAGTGGTGATAATGGTTGTTATAGTGGTGATAATGGTTGTTATAGTGGGGACAATGGTTGTTATAGTGGCGATAGTGGTTGTTATGGTGGCGATAGTGGTTGTTATGGTGGTGATAATGGTTTTTATTGTGGTGATGATGGTTGTTGTAGTGGTGATAATGGTTATTATTGTGGTGATAGCGGCTGTTATAGTGTTGATAATGGTCACTATAGTGCGGATAATGGTGGGTATGGTGGTGATAATGGTTGTTATGGTGGTGATAATGGTTGTTACAGTGGTGATAATGGTTGTTATAGAGGTGATAATGGTTGTTGTAGTGGTGATAATGGTTGTTATAGTGGTGGTAATGGTTGTTATAGTGGTGACAATAGTTGTTATAGTGGTGATAATGGTTGTTATAGTGGGGACAATGGTTGCTATAGTGGTGATAATGGTTGTTATAGTGGCGATAGTGGTTGTTAGAGTGGTGATAATGGCTCTTATAGTGGTGATAATGATTGTTATAGTGGTGATAATGGTCGTTATAGTGGTGGTAATCGTCGTTATATTGGTGATAATGGTTGTTATTGTGGTGATAATGGTTGTTATAGTGGTGATAATGGTCCTTATAATGGTGATAATGGTTGTTATAGTGGTGATAATGGTTGTTATAGGGAGGACAATGGTTGTTATAGTGGTGATAATGGTTGTTATAGTGGCGATAATGTTTTTTATAGTGGGGACAATGGTTGTCATAGTGGTGATAATGGCTGTTATAGTAGTGATAATGGTTGTTACAGTGGTGGTAACGGTCGTTATAGTGGTGATAATGGTCCTTGTAGTGGTGATAATGGTCGTTATAGTGGTGATAATGGTCCTTGTAGTGGTGATAATGGTTTTTATTGTGGTGATGATGGTTGTCGTAGTGATGATAATGGTTGTTATAGTGGTGATAATGGTTGTTATAGTGGTGATAATTGTTGTTATAGTGGTGATAATGGTTGTTATTGTGGTGATAATTGTTGTTATAGTGGTGATAATGGTTGTTATAGTGGGGATAATGGTTGTTATAGTGGTGATAATGGTTGTTATAGTGGTGATAATGGTCCTTATAGAGGTGATAATGGTTGTTATAGTGGTGATAATTGTTGTTATAGTGGTGATAATGGTTGTTATTGTGGTGATAATTGTTGTTATAGTGATGATAATGGTTGTTATAGTGGTGATAATGGTTGTTATAGTGGTGATAATGATTGTTATAGTGGGGATAATGGTGGTTATGGTGGTGATAATGGTTATTATAGTTGTCTTAATGGTCCTTGTAGTGGTGATAATGGTCGTTATAGTGGTGATAATGGTCCTTGTAGTGGTGATAATGGTTTTTATTGTGGTGATGATGGTTGTCGTAGTGATGATAATGGTTGTTATAGTGGTGATAATGGTTGTTATAGTGGGGACAATGGTTGTTATAGTGGTGATAATGGTTGTTATTGTGGCGATAATGTTTTTTATAGTGGGGACAATGGTTGTTATAGTGGTGATAATGGTCCTTATGATGGTGATAGTGGTTGCTATAGTGGTGATAATGGCTATTATAGTGGTGGTAATGTTTCTTATAATGGTGATAATGGTTGTTCTAGTTGTGATAATGGTCGTTATAATGGTGATAATGGTTGTTATAGTGGTGATAATGGTTGTTATAGTGGGGATAATGGTTGTTATAGTGGTGATAATGGTTGTTATAGTGGTGATAATGGTCCTTATAGAGGTGATAATGGTTGTTATAGTGGTGATAATTGTTGTTATAGTGGTGATAATGGTTGTTATTGTGGTGATAATTGTTGTTATAGTGATGATAATGGTTGTTATAGTGGTGATAATGGTTGTTATAGTGGTGATAATGATTGTTATAGTGGGGATAATGGTGGTTATGGTGGTGATAATGGTTGTTATAGTTGTCTTAATGGTCCTTGTAGTGGTGATAATGGTCGTTATAGTGGTGATAATGGTCCTTGTAGTGGTGATAATGGTTTTTATTGTGGTGATGATGGTTGTCGTAGTGGTGATAAAGGTTGTTATGGTGATGATAATGGTAGTTGTAGTGGTGATAATGGTCATTATAGTGGTGATAATGGTTGTTATAGTTTTGATAATGGTTGCTATAGTGGTGATACTGGTTGCTATAGTGGTGATAGTGGTTGCTATAGTGGTGATACTGGTTGCTATGGTGGTGATAATAGTTGCTATAGTGGTGGTAATGGCTGTTATAGTGGTGATAATGGTTGTTATAGTGGTGATAATGGTTGTTATAGTGGTGATACTGGTTGCTATAGTGGTGATAGTGGTTGCTATAGTGGTGATAATGGCTATTATAGTGGTGATAATTGTTGTTATAGTGTTGATGATGGTTGTTCTAGTCGTGATAATGGTCGTTATAGTGGTGATAACGGTTGTTATAGTCGCGATAATGTTTCTTATAGTGGCGATGATGGTTGTTCTGGTAGTGATAATGGTTGTTATAGTGGTGATAATGGTTTTTATAGTGTTGATAATGGTTGTTATAGTGATGATAATGGTTTTTATAGTGTTGATAATGGTTGTTATAGTGATGATAATGGTTGTTGTAGTGGTGATAATGGTTGTTAAAGTGGTGATAATGTTTGTTATAGTGGGGATAATGGTTGTTAGAGTGGTGATAATGGCAGTTATAGTGGTGATAATTGTTGTTATAGTGGTGATAATGGTCGTTATGGTGGTGGTAATCGTAGTGGTGATAATGGTCCTTATAGTGGTGATAATGGTTGTTATAGTGGTGATAATGGTTGTTATACTGGGGACAATGGTTATTATAGTGGTGATAATGGTTGTTATGGTGGTGATAATGTCTCTTATAGCAGTGATAATGGTTGTTATAGTGGTCATAATGGTCCTGGTAGTGGTGATAATGGTCGTTACAGTGGTGATAATGGTCCTTGTAGTGGTGATAATGGTTTTTATTGTGGTGATGACGGTTGTTGTAGTGTTGATAATGGTCACTATAGTGCGGATAATGGTGGGTATGGTGGTGATAATGGTTGTTATGGTGGTGATAATGGTTGTTACAGTGGTGATAATGGTTGTTATAGAGGTGATAATGGTTGTTATAGTGGTGATAATGGTTGTTATAGTGGGGACAATGGTTGCTATAGTGGTGGTAATGGCTGTTATAGTGGTGATAATGGTTGTTATAGTGGTGGTAATGGTTGTTATAGTGGTGATAATGGTTGTTATAGTGCTGATAATGGTTGTTATAGTGGCGATAATGTTTTTTATAGTGGGGATAATGGTTGTTGTAGTGGTGATAATGTTTGTTATAGTGGCGATAATGTTTGTTATAGTGAGGATAATGGTTGTTAGAGTGGTGATAATGGCTGTTATAGTGGTGATAATTGTTGTTATAGTGGTGATAATGGTCGTTATGGTGGTGGTAATCGTAGTGGTGATAATGGTCCTTATAGTCGTGATAATGGTTGTTATAGTGGTGATAATGGTTGTTATAGTGGGGACAATGGTTGTTATAGTGGCGATAGTGGTTGTTATGGTGGCGATAGTGGTTGTTATGGTGGTGATAATGGTTTTTATTGTGGTGATGATGGTTGTTGTAGTGGTGATAATGATTATTATTGTGGTGATAACGGCTGTTATAGTGTTGATAATGGTCACTATAGTGCGGATAATGGTGGGTATGGTGGTGATAATGGTTGTTATGGTGGTGATAATGGTTGTTATAGTGGTGGTAATGGTTGTTATAGTGGTGATAATGGTCCTTATAATGGTGATAATGGTTGTTATAGTGGTGATAATGGTTGTTATAGTGAGGACAATGTTGTTATAGTGGTGATAATGGTTGTTATTGTGGTGATAATTGTTGTTATAGTGATGATAATGGTTGTTATAGTGGTGATAATGGTTGTTATAGAGGTGATAATGATTGTTATAGTGGGGATAATGGTGGTTATGGTGGTGATAATGGTTATTATAGTTGTCTTAATGGTCCTTGTAGTGGTGATAATGGTCGTTATAGTGGTGATAATGGTCCTTGTAGTGGTGATAATGGTTTTTATTGTGGTGATGATGGTTGTCGTAGTGGTGATAAAGGTTGTTATGGTGATGATAATGGTAGTTGTAGTGGTGATAATGGTCATTATAGTGGTGATAATGGTTGTTATAGTTTTGATAATGGTTGCTATAGTGGTGATACTGGTTGCTATAGTGGTGATAGTGGTTGCTATAGTGGTGATACTGGTTGCTATGGTGGTGATAATAGTTGCTATAGTGGTGGTAATGGCTGTTATAGTGGTGATAATGGTTGTTATAGTGGTGATAATGGTTGTTATAGTGGTGATACTGGTTGCTATAGTGGCGATAGTGGTTGCTATAGTGGTGATAATGGCTATTATAGTGGTGATAATTGTTGTTATAGTGTTGATGATGGTTGTTCTAGTCGTGATAATGGTCGTTATAGTGGTGATAACGGTTGTTATAGTCGCGATAATGTTTCTTATAGTGGCGATGATGGTTGTTCTGGTAGTGATAATGGTTGTTATAGTGGTGATAATGGTTTTTATAGTGTTGATAATGGTTGTTATAGTGATGATAATGGTTTTTATAGTGTTGATAATGGTTGTTATAGTGATGATAATGGTTGTTGTAGTGGTGATAATGGTTGTTAAAGTGGTGATAATGTTTGTTATAGTGGGGATAATCGTTGTTAGAGTGGTGATAATGGCAGTTATAGTGGTGATAATTGTTGTTATAGTGGTGATAATGGTCGTTATGGTGGTGGTAATCGTAGTGGTGATAATGGTCCTTATAGTGGTGATAATGGTTGTTATAGTGGTGATAATGGTTGTTATACTGGGGACAATGGTTATTATAGTGGTGATAATGGTTGTTATGGTGGTGATAATGTTTCTTATAGCAGTGATAATGGTTGTTATAGTGGTCATAATGGTCCTTGTAGTGGTGATAATGGTCGTTATAGTGGTGATAATGGTCCTTGTAGTGGTGATAATGGTTTTTATTGTGGTGATGATGGTTGTTGTAGTGGTGATAATGGTTATTATTGTGGTGATAACGGCTGTTATAGTGTTGATAATGGCCACTATAGTGCGGATAATGGTGGGTATGGTGGTGATAATGGTTGTTCTGGTAGTGATAATGGTTGTTATAGTGGTGATAATGGTTTTTATAGTGGTGATAATGGTTGTTATAGTGGGGATAATGGTGGTTATGGTGGTGATAATGGTAGTTATAGTGGGGACAATGGTTGCTATAGTGGTGGTAATGGCTGTTATAGTGGTGATAATGGTTGTTATAGTGGTGGTAATGGTTGTTATAGTGGTGATAATGGTTGTTATAGTGCTGATAATGGTTGTTATAGTGGCGATAATGTTCTTTATAGTGGGGATAATGGTTGTTGTAGTGGTGATAATGTTTGTTATAGTGGCGATAATGTTTGTTATAGTGAGTATAATGGTTGTTAGAGTGGTGATAATGGCTGTTATAGTGGTGATAATTGTTGTTATAGTGGTGATAATGGTTGTTATAGTGGGGACAATGGTTGTTATAGTGGCGATAGTGGTTGTTATGGTGGCGATAGTGGTTGTTATGGTGGTGATAATGGTTTTTATTGTGGTGATGATGGTTGTTGTAGTGGTGATAATGATTATTATTGTGGTGATAACGGCTGTTATAGTGTTGATAATGGTCACTATAGTGCGGATAATGGTTGTTATGGTGGTGATAATGGTTGTTATAGTGGTGGTAATGGTTGTTATAGTGGTGATAATGGTCATTATAATGGTGATAATGGTTGTTATAGTGGTGATAATGGTTGTTATAGTGAGGACAATGTTGTTATAGTGGTGATAATGGTTGTTATAGTGGCGATAATGTTTTTTATAGTGGGGATAATGGTTGTTATAGTGGTGATAATGGCTGTTATAGTGGTGATAATGGTTGTTATAGTGGTGGTAACGGTCGTTATAGTGGTGATAATGGTCCTTGTAGTGGTGATAATGGTTTTTATTGTGGTGATGATGGTTGTTGTAGTGATGATAATGGTTGTTATAGTGGTGATAATGGTTGTTATAGTGGGGACAATGGTTGTTATAGTGGTGATAATGGTTGTTATTGTGGCGATAATGTTTTTTATAGTGGGGATAATGGTGGTTATAGTGGTGATAATGGTCCTTATGATGGTGATAGTGGTTGCTATAGTGGTGATAATGGCTATTATAGTGGTGGTAATGTTTCTTATAATGGTGATAATGGTTGTTCTAGTCGTGATAATGGTCGTTATAGTGGTGATAATGGTTGTTATAGTGGTGATAATGGTTGTTATAGTGGGGATAATGGTTGTTATAGTGGTGATAATGGTTGTTATAGTGGTGATAATGGTCCTTATAGAGGTGATAATGGTTGTTATAGTGGTGATAATTGTTGTTATAGTGGTGATAATGGTTGTTATTGTGGTGATAATTGTTGTTATAGTGATGATAATGGTTGTTATAGTGGTGATAATGGTTGTTATAGTGGTGATAATGATTGTTATAGTGGGGATAATGGTGGTTATGGTGGTGATAATGGTTATTATAGTTGTCTTAATGGTCCTTGTAGTGGTGATAATCGTCGTTATAGTGGTGATAATGGTCCTTGTAGTGGTGATAATGGTTTTTATTGTGGTGATGATGGTTGTCGTAGTGGTGATAAAGGTTGTTATGGTGATGATAATGGTAGTTGTAGTGGTGATAATGGTCATTATAGTGGTGATAATGGTTGTTATAGTTTTGATAATGGTTGCTATAGTGGTGATACTGGTTGCTATAGTGGTGATAGTGGTTGCTATAGTAGTGATACTGGTTGCTATGGTGGTGATAATAGTTGCTATAGTGGTGGTAATGGCTGTTATAGTGGTGATAATTGTTGTTATAGTGGTGATAATGGTTGTTATAGTGGTGATACTGGTTGCTATAGTGGTGATAGTGGTTGCTATAGTGGTGATAATGGCTATTATAGTGGTGATAATTGTTGTTATAGTGTTGATGATGGTTGTTCTAGTCGTGATAATGGTCGTTATAGTGGTGATAACGGTTGTTATAGTCGCGATAATGCTTCTTATAGTGGCGATGATGGTTGTTCTGGTAGTGATAATGGTTGTTATAGTGGTGATAATGGTTTTTATAGTGTTGATAATGGTTGTTATAGTGATGATAATGGTTATTGTAGTGGTGATAATGGTTGTTAAAGTGGTGATAATGTTTGTTATAGTGGGGATAATGGTTGTTAGAGTGGTGATAATGGCAGTTATAGTGGTGATAATTGTTGTTATAGTGGTGACAATGGTCGTTATGGTGGTGGTAATCGTAGTGGTGATAATGGTCCTTATAGTGGTGATAATGGTTGTTATAGTGGTGATAATGGTTGTTATACTGGGGACAATGGTTATTATAGTGGTGATAATGGTTGTTATGGTGGTGATAATGTTTCTTATAGCAGTGATAATGGTTGTTATAGTGGTCATAATGGTCCTTGTAGTGGTGATAATGGTCGTTATAGTGGTGATAATGGTCCTTGTGGTGGTGATAATGGTTTTTATTGTGGTGATGATGGTTGTTGTAGTGGTGATAATGGTTATTATTGTGGTGATAACGGCTGTTATAGTGTTGATAATGGTCACTATAGTGCGGATAATGGTGGGTATGGTGGTGATAATGGTTGTTCTGGTAGTGATAATGGTTGTTATAGTGGTGATAATGGTTTTTATAGTGGTGATAATGGTTGTTATAGTGATGATAATGGTTGTTATAGTGGTGATAATGGTTGTTATAGTGGTGATAATGGTTGTTATAGTGGGGATAATGGTGGTTATGGTGGTGATAATGGTTATTATAGTTGTCTTAATGGTCCTTGTAGTGGTGATAATGGTCGTTATAGTGGTGATAATGGTCGTTGTAGTGGTGATAATGGTTTTTATTGTGGTGATGATGGTTGTCGTAGTGGTGATAAAGGTTGTTATGGTGATGATAATGGAAGTTGTAGTGGTGATAATGGTCATTATAGTGGTGATAATGGTTGTTACAGTGGTGATAATGGTTGCTATAGTGGTGATACTGGTTGCTATAGTGGTGATAGTGGTTGCTATAGTGGTGATACTGGTTGCTATAGTGGTGATAATAGTTGCTATAGTGGTGGTAATGGCTGTTATAGTGGTGATCGGGGGTGTCCCACTTGGACGTCGACCGATTGGACGCGTTCCGTTTGGACGGTCCCGATTCGACGCGTTCCAATTCGAAGCGGTGCCGATTGGACGCGTCCCAATTCGAAGAGCTTAGATTTGGTTAGGTTAGGTTCTATAAGCCCTGCTTAGAATTGGAACGCGTCCAATCGGCACCGCTTCGAATTGGAACGAGTCGAATCGGGACCGTCCAATCGGGACGCGTCCAAGCGGTCGGCGTCCAAGTGGGCATCACTCGTGGTGATCATTGTTGTTATAGTGTTGATGATGGTTGTTCTAGTCGTGATAATGGTCGTTATACTGGTGATAACGGTTGTTATAGTCGCGATAATGTTTCTTATAGTGGTGATGATGGTTGTTCTGGTAGTGATAATGGTTGTTATAGTGGTGATAATGGTTTTTATAGTGGTGATAATGGTTGTTATAGTGATGATAATGGTTGTTATAGTGGTGATAATGGTTGTTATAGTGGGGACAATGGTTATTATAGTGGTGATAATGGTTGTTATGGTGGTGATAATGTTTCTTATAGCAGTGATAATGGTTGTTATAGTGGTCATAATGGTCCTTGTAGTGGTGATAATGGTCGTTACAGTGGTGATAATGGTCCTTGTAGTGGTGATAATGGTTTTTATTGTGGTGATGACGGTTGTTGTAGTGTTGATAATGGTCACTATAGTGCGGATAATGGTGGGTATGGTGGTGATAATGGTTGTTATGGTGGTGATAATGGTTGTTACAGTGGTGATAATGGTTGTTATAGAGGTGATAATGGTTGTTATAGTGGTGGTAATGGTTGTTATAGTGGGGACAATGGTTGTTATAGTGGCGATAGTGGTTGTTATGGTGGCGATAGTGGTTGTTATGGTGGTGATAATGGTTTTTATTGTGGTGATGATGGTTGTCGTAGTGGTGATAAAGGTTGTTATGGTGATGATAATGGTAGTTGTAGTGGTGATAATGGTCATTATAGTGGTGATAATGGTTGTTATAGTGGTGATAATGGTTGCTATAGTGGTGATACTGGTTGCTATAGTGGTGATAGTGGTTGCTATAGTGGTGATACTGGTTGCTATGGTGGTGATAATAGTTGCTATAGTGGTGGTAATGGCTGTTATAGTGGTGATAATGGTTGTTATAGTGGTGATAATGGTTGTTATAGTGGTGATACTGGTTGCTATAGTGGTGATAGTGGTTGCTATAGTGGTGATAATGGCTATTATAGTGGTGATAATTGTTGTTATAGTGTTGACGATGGTTGTTCTAGTCGTGATAATGGTCGTTATAGTGGTGATAACGGTTGTTATACTGGGGACAATGGTTATTATAGTGGTGATAATGGTTGTTATGGTGGTGATAATGTTTCTTATAGCAGTGATAATGGTTGTTATAGTGGTCATAATGGTCCTTGTAGTGGTGATAATGGTCGTTATAGTGGTGATAATGGTCCTTGTAGTGGTGATAATGGTTTTTATTGTGGTGATGATGGTTGTTGTAGTGCTGATAATGGTTGTTATAGTGACGATAATGTTTTTTATAGTGGGGATAATGGTTGTTATAGTGGTGATAATGGTTGTTATAGTGGTGATAATTGTCCTTATAGAGGTGATAATGGTGTTATAGTGGTGATAATGGTTGTTATAGTGGTGGTAATGGTCCTTATAGAGGTGATAATGGTTGTTGTAGTGGTGATAATGGTTGTTATAGTGGCGATAATGTTTGTTATAGTGAGGATAATGGTTGTTAGAGTGGTGATAATGGCTGTTATAGTGGTGATAATTGTTGTTATAGTGGTGATAATGGTCGTTATGGTGGTGGTAATCGTAGTGGTGATAATGGTCCTTATAGTGGTGATAATGGTTGTTATAGTGGGGACAATGGTTGTTATAGTGGCGATAGTGGTTGTTATGGTGGCGATAGTGGTTGTTATGGTGGTGATAATGGTTTTTATTGTGGTGATGATGGTTGTTGTAGTGGTGATAATGATTATTATTGTGGTGATAACGGCTGTTGTAGTGTTGATAATGGTCACTATAGTGCGGATAATGGTGGGTATGGTGGTGATAATGGTTGTTATGGTGGTGATAATGGTTGTTACAGTGGTGATAATGGTTGCTATAGAGGTGATAATGGTTGTTATAGTGGGGATAATGGTTGTTATAGTGGTGATAATGGTTGTTATAGTGGTGATAGTGGTCCTTATAGAGGTGATAATGGTTGTTATAGTGGTGATAATTGTTGTTATAGTGGTGATAATGGTTGTTATTGTGGTGATAATTGTTGTTATAGTGATGATAATGGTTGTTATAGTGGTGATAATGGTTGTTATAGTGGTGATAATGGTTGTTATAGTGGTGATACTGGTTGCTATAGTGGTGATAGTGGTTGCTATAGTGGTGATAATGGCTATTATAGTGGTGATAATTGTTGTTATAGTGGTGATAATGGTCGTTATGGTGGTGGTAATCGTAGTGGTGATAATGGTCCTTATAGTGGTGATAATGGTTGTTATAGTGGTGATAATGGTTGTTATACTGGGGACAATGGTTATTATAGTGGTGATAATGGTTGTTATGGTGGTGATAATGTTTCTTATAGCAGTGATAATGGTTGTTATAGTGGTCATAATGGTCCTTGTAGTGGTGATAATGGTCGTTATAGTGGTGATAATGGTCCTTGTAGTGGTGATAATGGTTTTTATTGTGGTGATGATGGTTGTTGTAGTGCTGATAATGGTTGTTATAGTGACGATAATGTTTTTTATAGTGGGGATAATGGTTGTTATAGTGGTGATAATGGTTGTTATAGTGGTGATAATTGTCCTTATAGAGGTGATAATGGTGTTATAGTGGTGATAATGGTTGTTATAGTGGTGGTAATGGTCCTTATAGAGGTGATAATGGTTGTTGTAGTGGTGATAATGGTTGTTATAGTGGCGATAATGTTTGTTATAGTGAGGATAATGGTTGTTAGAGTGGTGATAATGGCTGTTATAGTGGTGATAATTGTTGTTATAGTGGTGATAATGGTCGTTATGGTGGTGGTATTCGTAGTGGTGATAATGGTCCTTATAGTGGTGATAATGGTTGTTATAGTGGTGATAATGGTTGTTATAGTGATGATAATGGTTGTTATAGTGGTGATAATGGTTGTTATAGTGGGGACAATGGTTATTATAGTGGTGATAATGGTTGTTATGGTGGTGATAATGTTTCTTATAGCAGTGATAATGGTTGTTATAGTGGTCATAATGGTCCTTGTAGTGGTGATAATGGTCGTTACAGTGGTGATAATGGTCCTTGTAGTGGTGATAATGGTTTTTATTGTGGTGATGACGGTTGTTGTAGTGTTGATAATGGTCACTATAGTGCGGATAATGGTGGGTATGGTGGTGATAATGGTTGTTATGGTGGTGATAATGGTTGTTACAGTGGTGATAATGGTTGTTATAGAGGTGATAATGGTTGTTATAGTGGTGGTAATGGTTGTTATAGTGGGGACAATGGTTGTTATAGTGGCGATAGTGGTTGTTATGGTGGCGATAGTGGTTGTTATGGTGGTGATAATGGTTTTTATTGTGGTGATGATGGTTGTCGTAGTGGTGATAAAGGTTGTTATGGTGATGATAATGGTAGTTGTAGTGGTGATAATGGTCATTATAGTGGTGATAATGGTTGTTATAGTGGTGATAATGGTTGCTATAGTGGTGATACTGGTTGCTATAGTGGTGATAGTGGTTGCTATAGTGGTGATACTGGTTGCTATGGTGGTGATAATAGTTGCTATAGTGGTGGTAATGGCTGTTATAGTGGTGATAATGGTTGTTATAGTGGTGATAATGGTTGTTATAGTGGTGATACTGGTTGCTATAGTGGTGATAGTGGTTGCTATAGTGGTGATAATGGCTATTATAGTGGTGATAATTGTTGTTATAGTGTTGACGATGGTTGTTCTAGTCGTGATAATGGTCGTTATAGTGGTGATAACGGTTGTTATACTGGGGACAATGGTTATTATAGTGGTGATAATGGTTGTTATGGTGGTGATAATGTTTCTTATAGCAGTGATAATGGTTGTTATAGTGGTCATAATGGTCCTTGTAGTGGTGATAATGGTCGTTATAGTGGTGATAATGGTCCTTGTAGTGGTGATAATGGTTTTTATTGTGGTGATGATGGTTGTTGTAGTGCTGATAATGGTTGTTATAGTGACGATAATGTTTTTTATAGTGGGGATAATGGTTGTTATAGTGGTGATAATGGTTGTTATAGTGGTGATAATTGTCCTTATAGAGGTGATAATGGTGTTATAGTGGTGATAATGGTTGTTATAGTGGTGGTAATGGTCCTTATAGAGGTGATAATGGTTGTTGTAGTGGTGATAATGGTTGTTATAGTGGCGATAATGTTTGTTATAGTGAGGATAATGGTTGTTAGAGTGGTGATAATGGCTGTTATAGTGGTGATAATTGTTGTTATAGTGGTGATAATGGTCGTTATGGTGGTGGTATTCGTAGTGGTGATAATGGTCCTTATAGTGGTGATAATGGTTGTTATAGTGGTGATAATGGTTGTTATAGTGGGGACAATGGTTGTTATAGTGGCGATAGTGGTTGTTATGGTGGCGATAGTGGTTGTTATGGTGGTGATAATGGTTTTTATTGTGGTGATGATGGTTGTTGTAGTGGTGATAATGATTATTATTGTGGTGATAACGGCTGTTATAGTGGTGATAATGGTCACTATAGTGCGGATAATGGTGGGTATGGTGGTGATAATGGTTGTTATGGTGGTGGTAATGGTTGTTACAGTGGTGATAATGGTTGCTATAGAGGTGATAATGGTTGTTATAGTGGGGATAATGGTTGTTATAGTGGTGATAATGGTTGTTATAGTGGTGATAATGGTCCTTATAGAGGTGATAATGGTTGTTATAGTGGTGATAATTGTTGTTATAGTGGTGATAATGGTTGTTATTGTGGTGATAATTGTTGTTATAGTGATGATAATGGTTGTTATAGTGGTGATAATGGTTGTTATAGTGGTGATAATGGTTGTTATAGTGGTGATACTGGTTGCTGTAGTGGTGATAGTGGTTGCTATAGTGGTGATAATGGCTATTATAGTGGTGATAATTGTTGTTATAGTGTTGATGATGGTTGTTCTAGTCGTGATAACGGTCGGTATAGTGGTGATAACGGTTGTTATAGTCGCGATAATGTTTCTTACAGTGGTGATGATGGTTGTTCTGGTAGTGATAATGGTTGTTATAGTTGTGATAATGGTTTTTATAGTGTTGATAATGGTTGTTATAGTGATGATAATGGTTGTTGTAGTGGTGATAATGGTTGTTATAGTGGTGATAAGCTTTGTTATAGTGGGGATAATGGTTGTTAGAGTGGTGATAATGGCAGTTATAGTAGTGATAATTGTTGTTATAGTGGTGATAATGGTCGTTATGGTGGTGGTAATCGTAGTGGTGATAATGGTCCTTATAGTGGTGATAATGGTTGTTATAGTGGTGATAATGGTTGTTATACTGGGGACAATGGTTATTATAGTGGTGATAATGGTTGTTATGGTGGTGATAATGTTTCTTATAGCAGTGATAATGGTTGTTATAGTGGTCATAATGGTCCTTGTAGTGGTGATAATGGTTGTTATAGTGGTGATAATGGTTGTTATAGTGGGGACAATGGTTGCTATAGTGGTGGTAATGGCTGTTATAGTGGTGATAATGGTTGTTATAGTGGTGGTAATGGTTGTTATAGTGGTGATAATGGTTGTTATAGTGCTGATAATGGTTGTTATAGTGGCGATAATGTTTTTTATAGTGGGGATAATGGTTGTTATAGTGGTGATAATTGTCCTTATAGAGGTGATAATGGTGTTATAGTGGTGATAATGGTTGTTATAGTGGTGGTAATGGTCCTTATAGAGGTGATAATGGTTGTTGTAGTGGTGATAATGGTTGTTATAGTGGCGATAATGTTTGTTATAGTGAGGATAATGGTTGTTAGAGTGGTGATAATGGCTGTTATAGTGGTGATAATAGTTGTTATAGTGGTGATAATGGTCGTTATGGTGGTGGTAATCGTAGTGGTGATAATGGTCCTTATAGTGGTGATAATGGTTGTTATAGTGGTGATAATGGTTGTTATAGTGGGGACAATGGTTGTTATAGTGGCGATAGTGGTTGTTATGGTGGCGATAGTGGTTGTTATGGTGGTGATAATGGTTTTTATTGTGGTGATGATGGTTGTTGTAGTGGTGATAATGGTTATTATTGTGGTGATAGCGGCTGTTATAGTGTTGATAATGGTCACTATAGTGCGGATAATGGTGGGTATGGTGGTGATAATGGTTGTTATGGTGGTGATAATGGTTGTTACAGTGGTGATAATGGTTGTTATAGAGGTGATAATGGTTGTTGTAGTGGTGATAATGGTCGTTATAGTGGTGATAATGGTCCTTGTAGTGGTGATAATGGTTTTTATTGTGGTGATGATGGTTGTCGTAGTGGTGATAAAGGTTGTTATGGTGATGATAATGGTAGTTGTAGTGGTGATAATGGTCATTATAGTGGTGATAATGTTTGTTATAGTTTTGATAATGGTTGCTATAGTGGTGATACTGGTTGCTATAGTGGTGATAGTGGTTGCTATAGTGGTGATACTGGTTGCTATGGTGGTGATAATAGTTGCTATAGTGGTGGTAATGGCTGTTATAGTGGTGATAATGGTTGTTATAGTGGTGATAATGGTTGTTATAGTGGTGATACTGGTTGCTATAGTGGTGATAGTGGTTGCTTTAGTGGTGATAATGGCTATTATAGTGGTGATAATTGTTGTTATAGTGTTGATGATGGTTGTTCTAGTCGTGATAATGGTCGTTATAGTGGTGATAACGGTTGTTATAGTCGCGATAATGTTTCTTATAGTGGCGATGATGGTTGTTCTGGTAGTGATAATGGTTGTTATAGTGGTGATAATGGTTTTTATAGTGTTGATAATGGTTGTTATAGTGATGATAATGGTTTTTATAGTGTTGATAATGGTTGTTATAGTGATGATAATGGTTGTTGTAGTGGTGATAATGGTTGTTAAAGTGGTGATAATGTTTGTTATAGTGGGGATAATGGTTGTTAGAGTGGTGATAATGGCAGTTATAGTGGTGATAATTGTTGTTATAGTGGTGATAATGGTCGTTATGGTGGTGGTAATCGTAGTGGTGATAATGGTCCTTATAGTGGTGATAATGGTTGTTATAGTGGTGATAATGGTTGTTATACTGGGGACAATGGTTATTATAGTGGTGATAATGGTTGTTATGGTGGTGATAATGTTTCTTATAGCAGTGATAATGGTTGTTATAGTGGTCATAATGGTCCTTGTAGTGGTGATAATGGTCGTTACAGTGGTGATAATGGTCCTTGTAGTGGTGATAATGGTTTTTATTGTGGTGATGACGGTTGTTGTAGTGTTGATAATGGTCACTATAGTGCGGATAATGGTGGGTATGGTGGTGATAATGGTTGTTATGGTGGTGATAATGGTTGTTACAGTGGTGATAATGGTTGTTATAGAGGTGATAATGGTTGTTATAGTGGTGATAATGGTTGTTATAGTGGGGACAATGGTTGCTATAGTGGTGATAATGGTTGTTATAGTGGGGATAATGGTGGTTATGGTGGTGATAATGGTTATTATAGTTGTCTTAATGGTCCTTGTAGTGGTGATAATGGTCGTTATAGTGGTGATAATGGTCGTTGTAGTGGTGATAATGGTTTTTATTGTGGTGATGATGGTTGTCGTAGTGGTGATAAAGGTTGTTATGGTGATGATAATGGAAGTTGTAGTGGTGATAATGGTCATTATAGTGGTGATAATGGTTGTTATAGTGGTGATAATGGTTGCTATAGTGGTGATACTGGTTGCTATAGTGGTGATAGTGGTTGCTATAGTGGTGATACTGGTTGCTATAGTGGTGATAATAGTTGCTATAGTGGTGGTAATGGCTGTTATAGTGGTGATCATTGTTGTTATAGTGTTGATGATGGTTGTTCTAGTCGTGATAATGGTCGTTATACTGGTGATAACGGTTGTTATAGTCGCGATAATGTTTCTTATAGTGGTGATGATGGTTGTTCTGGTAGTGATAATGGTTGTTATAGTGGTGATAATGGTTTTTATAGTGGTGATAATGGTTGTTATAGTGATGATAATGGTTGTTATAGTGGTGATAATGGTTGTTATAGTGGGGACAATGGTTATTATAGTGGTGATAATGGTTGTTATGGTGGTGATAATGTTTCTTATAGCAGTGATAATGGTTGTTATAGTGGTCATAATGGTCCTTGTAGTGGTGATAATGGTCGTTACAGTGGTGATAATGGTCCTTGTAGTGGTGATAATGGTTTTTATTGTGGTGATGACGGTTGTTGTAGTGTTGATAATGGTCACTATAGTGCGGATAATGGTGGGTATGGTGGTGATAATGGTTGTTATGGTGGTGATAATGGTTGTTACAGTGGTGATAATGGTTGTTATAGAGGTGATAATGGTTGTTATAGTGGTGATAATGGTTGTTATAGTGGGGACAATGGTTGCTATAGTGGTGGTAATGGCTGTTATAGTGGTGATAATGGTTGTTATAGTGGTGGTAATGGTTGTTATAGTGGTGATAATGGTTGTTATAGTGCTGATAATGGTTGTTATAGTGGCGATAATGTTTTTTATAGTGGGGATAATGGTTGTTGTAGTGGTGATAATGTTTGTTATAGTGGCGATAATGTTTGTTATAGTGAGGATAATGGTTGTTAGAGTGGTGATAATGGCGGTTATAGTGGTGATAATTGTTGTTATAGTGGTGATAATGGTCGTTATGGTGGTGGTAATCGTAGTGGTGATAATGGTCCTTATAGTGGTGATAATGGTTGTTATAGTGGTGATAATGGTTGTTATAGTGGGGACAATGGTTGTTATAGTGGCGATAGTGGTTGTTATGGTGGCGATAGTGGTTGTTATGGTGGTGATAATGGTTTTTATTGTGGTGATGATGGTTGTTGTAGTGGTGATAATGATTATTATTGTGGTGATAACGGCTGTTATAGTGTTGATAATGGTCACTATAGTGCGGATAATGGTGGGTATGGTGGTGATAATGGTTGTTATGGTGGTGATAATGGTTGTTATAGTGGTGGTAATGGTTGTTATAGTGGTGATAATGGTCCTTATAATGGTGATAATGGTTGTTATAGTGGTGATAATGGTTGTTATAGTGAGGACAATGTTGTTATAGTGGTGATAATGGTTGTTATTGTGGTGATAATTGTTGTTATAGTGATGATAATGGTTGTTATAGTGGTGATAATGGTTGTTATAGTGGTGATAATGATTGTTATAGTGGGGATGATGGTGGTTATGGTGGTGATAATGGTTATTATAGTTGTCTTAATGGTCCTTGTAGTGGTGATAATGGTCGTTATAGTGGTGATAATGGTCCTTGTAGTGGTGATAATGGTTTTTATTGTGGTGATGATGGTTGTCGTAGTGGTGATAAAGGTTGTTATGGTGATGATAATGGTAGTTGTAGTGGTGATAATGGTCATTATAGTGGTGATAATGGTTGTTATAGTTTTGATAATGGTTGCTATAGTGGTGATACTGGTTGCTATAGTGGTGATAGTGGTTGCTATAGTGGTGATACTGGTTGCTATGGTGGTGATAATAGTTGCTATAGTGGTGGTAATGGCTGTTATAGTGGTGATAATGGTTGTTATAGTGGTGATAATGGTTGTTATAGTGGTGATACTGGTTGCTATAGTGGCGATAGTGGTTGCTATAGTGGTGATAATGGCTATTATAGTGGTGATAATTGTTGTTATAGTGTTGATGATGGTTGTTCTAGTCGTGATAATGGTCGTTATAGTGGTGATAACGGTTGTTATAGTCGCGATAATGTTTCTTATAGTGGCGATGATGGTTGTTCTGGTAGTGATAATGGTTGTTATAGTGGTGATAATGGTTTTTATAGTGTTGATAATGGTTGTTATAGTGATGATAATGGTTTTTATAGTGTTGATAATGGTTGTTATAGTGATGATAATGGTTGTTGTAGTGGTGATAATGGTTGTTAAAGTGGTGATAATGTTTGTTATAGTGGGGATAATGGTTGTTAGAGTGGTGATAATGGCAGTTATAGTGGTGATAATTGTTGTTATAGTGGTGATAATGGTCGTTATGGTGGTGGTAATCGTAGTGGTGATAATGGTCCTTATAGTGGTGATAATGGTTGTTATAGTGGTGATAATGGTTGTTATACTGGGGACAATGGTTATTATAGTGGTGATAATGGTTGTTATGGTGGTGATAATGTTTCTTATAGCAGTGATAATGGTTGTTATAGTGGTCATAATGGTCCTTGTAGTGGTGATAATGGTCGTTATAGTGGTGATAATGGTCCTTGTAGTGGTGATAATGGTTTTTATTGTGGTGATGATGGTTGTTGTAGTGGTGATAATGGTTATTATTGTGGTGATAACGGCTGTTATAGTGTTGATAATGGTCACTATAGTGCGGATAATGGTGGGTATGGTGGTGATAATGGTTGTTCTGGTAGTGATAATGGTTGTTATAGTGGTGATAATGGTTTTTATAGTGGTGATAATGGTTGTTATAGTGGGGATAATGGTGGTTATGGTGGTGATAATGGTTATTATAGTTGTCTTAATGGTCCTTGTAGTGGTGATAATGGTCGTTATAGTGGTGATAATGGTCGTTGTAGTGGTGATAATGGTTTTTATTGTGGTGATGATGGTTGTCGTAGTGGTGATAAAGGTTGTTATGGTGATGATAATGGAAGTTGTAGTGGTGATAATGGTCATTATAGTGGTGATAATGGTTGCTATAGTGGTGATAGTGGTTGCTATAGTGGTGATACTGGTTGCTATAGTGGTGATACTGGTTGCTATAGTGGTGATAGTGGTTGCTATAGTGGTGATACTGGTTGCTATGGTGGTGATAATAGTTGCTATAGTGGTGGTAATGGCTGTTATAGTGGTGATAATGGTTGTTATAGTGGTGATAATGGTTGTTATAGTGGTGATACTGGTTGCTATAGTGGCGATAGTGGTTGCTATAGTGGTGATAATGGCTATTATAGTGGTGATAATTGTTGTTATAGTGTTGATCATGGTTGTTCTAGTCGTGATAATGGTCGTTATAGTGGTGATAACGGTTGTTATAGTCGCGATAATGTTTCTTATAGTGGCGATGATGGTTGTTCTGGTAGTGATAATGGTTGTTATAGTGGTGATAATGGTTTTTATAGTGTTGATAATGGTTGTTATAGTGATGATAATGGTTTTTATAGTGTTGATAATGGTTGTTATAGTGATGAAAATGGTTGTTGTAGTGGTGATAATGGTTGTTAAAGTGGTGATAATGTTTGTTATAGTGGGGATAATGGTTGTTCTAGTCGTGATAATGGTCGTTATAGTGGTGATAATGGTTGTTATAGTGGTGATAATGGTTGTTATAGTGGGGATAATGGTTGTTATAGTGGTGATAATGGTTGTTATAGTGGTGATAATGGTCCTTAAAGAGGTGATAATGGTTGTTATAGTGGTGATAATTGTTGTTATAGTGGTGATAATGGTTGTTATTGTGGTGATAATTGTTGTTATAGTGATGATAATGGTTGTTATAGTGGTGATAATGGTTGTTATAGTGGTGATAATGATTGTTATAGTGGGGATAATGGTGGTTATGGTGGTGATAATGGTTATTATAGTTGTCTTAATGGTCCTTGTAGTGGTGATAATGGTCGTTATAGTGGTGATAATGGTCCTTGTAGTGGTGATAATGGTTTTTATTGTGGTGATGATGGTTGTCGTAGTGGTGATAAAGGTTGTTATGGTGATGATAATGGTAGTTGTAGTGGTGATAATGGTCATTATAGTGGTGATAATGGTTGTTATAGTTTTGATAATGGTTGCTATAGTGGTGATACTGGTTGCTATAGTGGTGATAGTGGTTGCTATAGTGGTGATACTGGTTGCTATGGTGGTGATAATAGTTGCTATAGTGGTGGTAATGGCTGTTATAGTGGTGATAATTGTTGTTATAGTGGTGATAATGGTTGTTATAGTGGTGATACTGGTTGCTATAGTGGTGATAGTGGTTGCTATAGTGGTGATAATGGCTATTATAGTGGTGATAATTGTTGTTATAGTGTTGATGATGGTTGTTCTAGTCGTGATAATGGTCGTTATAGTGGTGATAACGGTTGTTATAGTCGCGATAATGTTTCTTATAGTGGCGATGATGGTTGTTCTGGTAGTGATAATGGTTGTTATAGTGGTGATAATGGTTTTTATAGTGTTGATAATGGTTGTTATAGTGATGATAATGGTTTTTATAGTGTTGATAATGGTTGTTATAGTGATGATAATGGTTGTTGTAGTGGTGATAATGGTTGTTAAAGTGGTGATAATGTTTGTTATAGTGGGGATAATGGTTGTTCTAGTCGTGATAATGGTCGTTATAGTGGTGATAATGGTTGTTATAGTGGTGATAATGGTTGTTATAGTGGGGATAATGGTTGTTATAGTGGTGATAATGGTTGTTATAGTGGTGATAATGGTCCTTATAGAGGTGATAATGGTTGTTATAGTGGTGATAATTGTTGTTATAGTGGTGATAATGGTTGTTATTGTGGTGATAATTGTTGTTATAGTGATGATAATGGTTGTTATAGTGGTGATAATGGTTGTTATAGTGGTGATAATGGTTGTTATAGTGGGGATAATGGTGGTTATGGTGGTGATAATGGTTATTATAGTTGTCTTAATGGTCCTTGTAGTGGTGATAATGGTCGTTATAGTGGTGATAATGGTCCTTGTAGTGGTGATAATGGTTTTTATTGTGGTGATGATGGTTGTCGTAGTGGTGATAAAGGTTGTTATGGTGATGATAATGGTAGTTGTAGTGGTGATAATGGTCATTATAGTGGTGATAATGGTTGTTATAGTGGTGATAATGGTTGCTATAGTGGTGATACTGGTTGCTATAGTGGTGATAGTGGTTGCTATAGTGGTGATACTGGTTGCTATGGTGGTGATAATAGTTGCTATAGTGGTGGTAATGGCTGTTATAGTGGTGATAATGGTTGTTATAGTGGTGATAATGGTTGTTATAGTGGGGATAATGGTGGTTATGGTGGTGATAATGGTTATTATAGTTGTCTTAATGGTCCTTGTAGTGGTGATAATGGTCGTTATAGTGGTGATAATGGTCCTTGTAGTGGTGATAATGGTTTTTATTGTGGTGATGATGGTTGTCGTAGTCGTGATAAAGGTTGTTATGGTGATGATAATGGTAGTTGTAGTGGTGATAATGGTCATTATAGTGGTGATAATGGTTGTTATAGTTTTGATAATGGTTGCTATAGTGGTGATACTGGTTGCTATAGTGGTGATAGTGGTTGCTATAGTGGTGATACTGGTTGCTATGGTGGTGATAATAGTTGCTATAGTGGTGGTAATGGCTGTTATAGTGGTGATAATGGTTGTTATAGTGGTGATAATGGTTGTTATAGTGGTGATACTGGTTGCTATAGTGGTGATAGTGGTTGCTATAGTGGTGATAATGGCTATTATAGTGGTGATAATTGTTGTTATAGTGTTGATGATGGTTGTTCTAGTCGTGATAATGGTTGTTATAGTGGTGATAATGGTTTTTATAGTGTTGATAATGGTTGTTATAGTGATGATAATGGTTGTTGTAGTGGTGATAATGGTTGTTAAAGTGGTGATAATGTTTGTTATAGTGGGGATAATGGTTGTTAGAGTGTTGATAATGGCAGTTATAGTGGTGATAATTGTTGTTATAGTGGTGATAATGGTCGTTATGGTGGTGGTAATCGTAGTGGTGATAATGGTCCTTATAGTGGTGATAATGGTTGTTATAGTGGTGATAATGGTTGTTATACTGGGGACAATGGTTATTATAGTGGTGATAATGGTTGTTATGGTGGTGATAATGTTTCTTATAGCAGTGATAATGGTTGTTATAGTGGTCATAATGGTCCTTGTAGTGGTGATAATGGTCGTTATAGTGGTGATAATGGTCGTTATAGTGGTGATAATGGTCCTTGTAGTGGTGATAATGGTTTTTATTGTGGTGATGATGGTTGTTGTAGTGGTGATAATGGTTATTATTGTGGTGATAACGGCTGTTATGGTGTTGATAATGGTCACTATAGTGCGGATAATGGTGGGTATGGTGGTGATAATGGTTGTTCTGGTAGTGATAATGGTTGTTATAGTGGTGATAATGGTTTTTATAGTGGTGATAATGGTTGTTATAGTGATGATAATGGTTGTTATAGTGGTGATAATGGTTGTTATAGTGGTGATAATGGTTGTTATAGTGGGGATAATGGTGGTTATGGTGGTGATAATGGTTATTATAGTTGTCTTAATGGTCCTTGTAGTGGTGATAATGGTCGTTATAGTGGTGATAATGGTCGTTGTAGTGGTGATAATGGTTTTTATTGTGGTGATGATGGTTGTCGTAGTGGTGATAAAGGTTGTTATGGTGATGATAATGGAAGTTGTAGTGGTGATAATGGTCATTATAGTGGTGATAATGGTTGTTATAGTGGTGATAATGGTTGCTATAGTGGTGATACTGGTTGCTATAGTGGTGATAATGGTTGCTATAGTGGTGATACTGGTTGCTATAGTGGTGAAAATAGTTGCTATAGTGGTGGTAATGGCTGTTATAGTGGTGATCATTGTTGTTATAGTGTTGATGATGGTTGTTCTAGTCGTGATAATGGTCGTTATACTGGTGATAACGGTTGTTATAGTCGCGATAATGTTTCTTATAGTGGTGATGATGGTTGTTCTGGTAGTGATAATGGTTGTTATAGTGGTGATAATGGTTTTTATAGTGGTGATAATGGTTGTTATAGTGATGATAATGGTTGTTATAGTGGTGATAATGGTTGTTATAGTGGGGACAATGGTTATTATAGTGGTGATAATGGTTGTTATGGTGGTGATAATGTTTCTTATAGCAGTGATAATGGTTGTTATAGTGGTCATAATGGTCCTTGTAGTGGTGATAATGGTCGTTACAGTGGTGATAATGGTCCTTGTAGTGGTGATAATGGTTTTTATTGTGGTGATGACGGTTGTTGTAGTGTTGATAATGGTCACTATAGTGCGGATAATGGTGGGTATGGTGGTGATAATGGTTGTTATGGTGGTGATAATGGTTGCTACAGTGGTGATAATGGTTGTTATAGAGGTGATAATGGTTGTTATAGTGGTGATAATGGTTGTTATAGTGGGGACAATGGTTGCTATAGTGGTGGTAATGGCTGTTATAGTGGTGATAATGGTTGTTATAGTGGTGGTAATGGTTGTTATAGTGGTGATAATGGTTGTTATAGTGCTGATAATGGTTGTTATAGTGGCGATAATGTTTTTTATAGTGGGGATAATGGTTGTTATAGTGGTGATAATGGTTGTTATAGTGGTGATAATTGTCCTTATAGAGGTGATAATGGTGTTATAGTGGTGATAATGGTTGTTATAGTGGTGGTAATGGTCCTTATAGAGGTGATAATGGTTGTCGTAGTGGTGATAATGTTTGTTATAGTGGCGATAATGTTTGTTATAGTGAGGATAATGGTTGTTAGAGTGGTGATAATGACTGTTATAGTGGTGATAATTGTTGTTATAGTGGTGATAATGGTCGTTATGGTGGTGGTAATCGTAGTGGTGATAATGGTCCTTATAGTGGTGATAATGGTTGTTATAGTGGTGATAATGGTTGTTATAGTGGGGACAATGGTTGTTATAGTGGCGATAGTGGTTGTTATGGTGGCGATAGTGGTTGTTATGGTGGTGATAATGGTTTTTATTGTGGTGATGATGGTTGTTGTAGTGGTGATAATGATTATTATTGTGGTGATAACGGCTGTTATAGTGTTGATAATGGTCACTATAGTGCGGATAATGGTGGGTATGGTGGTGATAATGGTTGTTATGGTGGTGATAATGGTTGTTACAGTGGTGATAATGGTTGCTATAGAGGTGATAATGGTTGTTGTAGTGGTGATAATGGTTGTTATAGTGGTGGTAATGGTTGTTATAGTGGTGACAATAGTTGTTATAGTGGTGATAATGGTTGTTATAGTGGGGACAATGGTTGCTATAGTGGTGATAATGGTTGTTATAGTGGCGATAGTGGTTGTTAGAGTGGTGATAATGGCTCTTATAGTGGTGATAATGGTTGTTATAGTGGTGATAATGGTCGTTATAGTGGTGGTAATCGTCGTTATATTGGTGATAATGGTTGTTATTGTGGTGATAATGGTTGTTATAGTGGTGATAATGGTCCTTATAATGGTGATAATGGTTGTTATAGTGGCGATAATGTTTTTTATAGTGGGGATAATGGTTGTTATAGTGGTGATAATGGCTGTTATAGTGGTGATAATGGTTGTTATAGTGGTGGTAACGGTCGTTATAGTGGTGATAATGGTCCTTGTAGTGGTGATAATGGTTTTTATTGTGGTGATGATGGTTGTTGTAGTGATGATAATGGTGTTATAGTGGTGATAATGGTTGTTATAGTGGGGACAATGGTTGTTATAGTGGTGATAATGGTTGTTATTGTGGCGATAATGTTTTTTATAGTGGGGATAATGGTTGTTATAGTGGTGATAATGGTCCTTATGATGGTGATAGTGGTTGCTATAGTGGTGATAATGGCTATTATAGTGGTGGTAATGTTTCTTATAATGGTGATAATGGTTGTTCTAGTCGTGATAATGGTCGTTATAGTGGTGATAATGGTTGTTATAGTGGTGATAACGGTTGTTATAGTCGCGATAATGTTTCTTATAGTGGTGATGATGGTTGTTCTGGTAGTGATAATGGTTGTTATAGTGGTGATAATGGTTTTTATAGTGGTGATAATGGTTGTTATAGTGATGATAATGGTTGTTATAGTGGTGATAATGGTTGTTATAGTGGGGACAATGGTTATTATAGTGGTGATAATGGTTGTTATGGTGGTGATAATGTTTCTTATAGCAGTGATAATGGTTGTTATAGTGGTCATAATGGTCCTTGTAGTGGTGATAATGGTCGTTATAGTGGTGATAATGGTCCTTGTAGTGGTGATAATGGTTTTTATTGTGGTGATGATGGTTGTTGTAGTGCTGATAATGGTTGTTATAGTGGTGATAATGTTTTTTATAGTGGGGATAATGGTTGTTGTAGTGGTGATAATGGTTGTTATAGTGGGGACAATGGTTGTTATAGTGGCGATAGTGGTTGTTATGGTGGCGATAGTGGTTGTTATGGTGGTGATAATGGTTTTTATTGTGGTGATGATGGTTGTTGTAGTGGTGATAATGATTATTATTGTGGTGATAACGGCTGTTATAGTGTTGATAATGGTCACTATAGTGCGGATAATGGTGGGTATGGTGGTGATAATGTTTGTTATGGTGGTGATAATGGTTGTTACAGTGGTGACAATGGTTGCTATAGAGGTGATAATGGTTGTTGTAGTGGTGATAATGGTTGTTATAGTGGTGGTAATGGTTGTTATAGTGGTGACAATAGTTGTTATAGTGGTGATAATGGTTGTTATAGTGGGGACAATGGTTGCTATAGTGGTGATAATGGTTGTTATAGTGGCGATAGTGGTTGTTAGAGTGGTGATAATGGCTCTTATAGTGGTGATAATGGTTGTTATAGTGGTGATAATGGTCGTTATAGTGGTGGTAATCGTCGTTATATTGGTGATAATGGTCGTTATTGTGGTGATAATGGTTGTTATAGTGGTGATAATGGTCCTTATAATGGTGATAATGGTTGTTATAGTGGTGATAATGGTTGTTATAGTGAGGACAATGTTGTTATAGTGGTGATAATGGTTGTTATAGTGGCGATAATGTTTTTTATAGTGGGGATAATGGTTGTTATAGTGGTGATAATGGTCCTTATGATGGTGATAGTGGTTGCTATAGTGGTGATAATGGCTATTATAGTGGTGGTAATGTTTCTTATAATGGTGATAATGGTTGTTCTAGTCGTGATAATGGTCGTTATAGTGGTGATAATGGTTGTTATAGTGGTGATAATGGTTGTTATAGTGGGGATAATGGTTGTTATAGTGGTGATAATGGTTGTTATAGTGGTGATAATGGTCCTTATAGAGGTGATAATGGTTGTTATAGTGGTGATAATTGTTGTTATAGTGGTGATAATGGTTGTTATTGTGGTGATACTGGTTGCTATAGTGGTGATAGTGGATGCTATAGTGGTGATAATGGCTATTATAGTGGTGATAATTGTTGTTATAGTGTTGATGATGGTTGTTCTAGTCGTGATAATGGTCGTTATAGTGGTGATAACGGTTGTTATAGTCGCGATAATGTTTCTTATAGTGGCGATGATGGTTGTTCTGGTAGTGATAATGGTTGTTATAGTGGTGATAATGGTTTTTATAGTGTTGATAATGGTTGTTATAGTGATGATAATGGTTGTTGTAGTGGTGATAATGGTTGTTAAAGTGGTGATAATGTTTGTTATAGTGGGGATAATGGTTGTTAGAGTGTTGATAATGGCAGTTATAGTGGTGATAATTGTTGTTATAGTGGTGATAATGGTCGTTATGGTGGTGGTAATCGTAGTGGTGATAATGGTCCTTATAGTGGTGATAATGGTTGTTATAGTGGTGATAATGGTTGTTATACTGGGGACAATGGTTATTATAGTGGTGATAATGGTTGTTATGGTGGTGATAATGTTTCTTATAGCAGTGATAATGGTTGTTATAGTGGTCATAATGGTCCTTGTAGTGGTGATAATGGTCGTTATAGTGGTGATAATGGTCGTTATAGTGGTGATAATGGTCCTTGTAGTGGTGATAATGGTTTTTATTGTGGTGATGATGGTTGTTGTAGTGGTGATAATGGTTATTATTGTGGTGATAACGGCTGTTATGGTGTTGATAATGGTCACTATAGTGCGGATAATGGTGGGTATGGTGGTGATAATGGTTGTTCTGGTAGTGATAATGGTTGTTATAGTGGTGATAATGGTTTTTATAGTGGTGATAATGGTTGTTATAGTGATGATAATGGTTGTTATAGTGGTGATAATGGTTGTTATAGTGGTGATAATGGTTGTTATAGTGGGGATAATGGTGGTTATGGTGGTGATAATGGTTATTATAGTTGTCTTAATGGTCCTTGTAGTGGTGATAATGGTCGTTATAGTGGTGATAATGGTCGTTGTAGTGGTGATAATGGTTTTTATTGTGGTGATGATGGTTGTCGTAGTGGTGATAAAGGTTGTTATGGTGATGATAATGGAAGTTGTAGTGGTGATAATGGTCATTATAGTGGTGATAATGGTTGTTATAGTGGTGATAATGGTTGCTATAGTGGTGATACTGGTTGCTATAGTGGTGATAATGGTTGCTATAGTGGTGATACTGGTTGCTATAGTGGTGAAAATAGTTGCTATAGTGGTGGTAATGGCTGTTATAGTGGTGATCATTGTTGTTATAGTGTTGATGATGGTTGTTCTAGTCGTGATAATGGTCGTTATACTGGTGATAACGGTTGTTATAGTCGCGATAATGTTTCTTATAGTGGTGATGATGGTTGTTCTGGTAGTGATAATGGTTGTTATAGTGGTGATAATGGTTTTTATAGTGGTGATAATGGTTGTTATAGTGATGATAATGGTTGTTATAGTGGTGATAATGGTTGTTATAGTGGAGACAATGGTTATTATAGTGGTGATAATGGTTGTTATGGTGGTGATAATGTTTCTTATAGCAGTGATAATGGTTGTTATAGTGGTCATAATGGTCCTTGTAGTGGTGATAATGGTCGTTACAGTGGTGATAATGGTCCTTGTAGTGGTGATAATGGTTTTTATTGTGGTGATGACGGTTGTTGTAGTGTTGATAATGGTCACTACAGTGCGGATAATGGTGGGTATGGTGGTGATAATGGTTGTTACAGTGGTGATAATGGTTGTTATAGAGGTGATAATGGTTGTTATAGTGGTGATAATGGTTGTTATAGTGGGGACAATGGTTGCTATAGTGGTGGTAATGGCTGTTATAGTGGTGATAATGGTTGTTATAGTGGTGGTAATGGTTGTTATAGTGGTGATAATGGTTGTTATAGTGCTGATAATGGTTGTTATAGTGGCGATAATGTTTTTTATAGTGGGGATAATGGTTGTTATAGTGGTGATAATGGTTGTTATAGTGGTGATAATTGTCCTTATAGAGGTGATAATGGTGTTATAGTGGTGATAATGGTTGTTATAGTGGTGGTAATGGTCCTTATAGAGGTGATAATGGTTGTCGTAGTGGTGATAATGTTTGTTATTGTGGCGATAATGTTTGTTATAGTGAGGATAATGGTTGTTAGAGTGGTGATAATGACTGTTATAGTGGTGATAATTGTTGTTATAGTGGTGATAATGGTCGTTATGGTGGTGGTAATCGTAGTGGTGATAATGGTCCTTATAGTGGTGATAATGGTTGTTATAGTGGTGATAATGGTTGTTATAGTGGGGACAATGGTTGTTATAGTGGCGATAGTGGTTGTTATGGTGGCGATAGTGGTTGTTATGGTGGTGATAATGGTTTTTATTGTGGTGATGATGGTTGTTGTAGTGGTGATAATGATTATTATTGTGGTGATAACGGCTGTTATACTGTTGATAATGGTCACTATAGTGCGGATAATGGTGGGTATGGTGGTGATAATGTTTGTTATGGTGGTGATAATGGTTGTTACAGTGGTGACAATGGTTGCTATAGAGGTGATAATGGTTGTTGTAGTGGTGATAATGGTTGTTATAGTGGTGGTAATGGTTGTTATAGTGGTGACAATAGTTGTTATAGTGGTGATAATGGTTGTTATAGTGGGGACAATGGTTGCTATAGTGGTGATAATGGTTGTTATAGTGGCGATAGTGGTTGTTAGAGTGGTGATAATGGCTCTTATAGTGGTGATAATGGTTGTTATAGTGGTGATAATGGTTGTTATAGTGGCGATAATGTTTTTTATAGTGGGGATAATGGTTGTTATAGTGGTGATAATGGTCCTTATGATGGTGATAGTGGTTGCTATAGTGGTGATAATGGCTATTATAGTGGTGGTAATGTTTCTTATAATGGTGATAATGGTTGTTCTAGTCGTGATAATGGTCGTTATAGTGGTGATAATGGTTGTTATAGTGGTGATAATGGTTGTTATAGTGGGGATAATGGTTGTTATAGTGGTGATAATGGTTGTTATAGTGGTGATAATGGTCCTTATAGAGGTGATAATGGTTGTTATAGTGGTGATAATTGTTGTTATAGTGGTGATAATGGTTGTTATTGTGGTGATAATTGTTGTTATAGTGATGATAATGGTTGTTATAGTGGTGATAATGGTTGTTATAGTGGTGATAATGGTTGTTATAGTGGGGATAATGGTGGTTATGGTGGTGATAATGGTTATTATAGTTGTCTTAATGGTCCTTGTAGTGGTGATAATGGTCGTTATAGTGGTGATAATGGTCCTTGTAGTGGTGATAATGGTTTTTATTGTGGTGATGATGGTTGTCGTAGTGGTGATAAAGGTTGTTATGGTGATGATAATGGTAGTTGTAGTGGTGATAATGGTCATTATAGTGGTGATAATGGTTGTTATAGTGGTGATAATGGTTGCTATAGTGGTGATACTGGTTGCTATAGTGGTGATAGTGGTTGCTATAGTGGTGATACTGGTTGCTATGGTGGTGATAATAGTTGCTATAGTGGTGGTAATGGCTGTTATAGTGGTGATAATGGTTGTTATAGTGGTGATAATGGTTGTTATAGTGGTGATACTGGTTGCTATAGTGGTGATAGTGGTTGCTATAGTGGTGATAATGGCTATTATAGTGGTGATAATTGTTGTTATAGTGTTGATGATGGTTGTTCTAGTCGTGATAATGGTCGTTATAGTGGTGATAACGGTTGTTATGGTCGCGATAATGTTTCTTATAGTGGTGATGATGGTTGTTCTGGTAGTGATAATGGTTGTTATAGTGGTGATAATGGTGGTTATGGTGGTGATAATGGTTATTATCGTTGTCTTAATGGTCCTTGTAGTGGTGATAATGGTCGTTATAGTGGTGATAATGGTCGTTGTAGTGGTGATAATGGTTTTTATTGTGGTGATGATGGTTGTCGTAGTGGTGAATAAGGTTGTTATGGTGATGATAATGGAAGTTGTAGTGGTGATAATGGTCATTATAGTGGTGATAATGGTTGTTATAGTGGTGATAATGGTTGCTATAGTGGTGATACTGGTTGCTATAGTGGTGATAGTGGTTGCTATAGTGGTGATATTGGTTGCTATAGTGGTGATAATAGTTGCTATAATGGTGGTAATGGCTGTTATAGTGGTGATCATTGTTGTTATAGTGTTGATGATGGTTGTTCTAGTCGTGATAATGGTCGTTATACTGGTGATAACGGTTGTTATAGTCGCGATAATGTTTCTTATAGTGGTGATGATGGTTGTTCTGGTAGTGATAATGGTTGTTATAGTGGTGATAATGGTTTTTATAGTGGTGATAATGGTTGTTATAGTGATGATAATGGTTGTTATAGTGGTGATAATGGTTGTTATAGTGGGGACAATGGTTATTATAGTGGTGATAATGGTTGTTATGGTGGTGATAATGTTTCTTATAGCAGTGATAATGGTTGTTATAGTGGTCATAATGGTCCTTGTAGTGGTGATAATGGTCGTTACAGTGGTGATAATGGTTTTTATTGTGGTGATGATGGTTGTTGTAGTGGTGATAATGGTTATTATTGTGGTGATAACGGTTGTTGTAGTGTTGATAATGGTCACTATAGTGCGGATAATGGTGGGTATGGTGGTGATAATGGTTGTTATGGTGGTGATAATGGTTGTTACAGTGGTGATAATGGTTGTTATAGAGGTGATAATGGTTGTTATAGTGGTGATAATGGTTGTTATAGTGGGGACAATGGTTGCTATAGTGGTGGTAATGGCTGTTATAGTGGTGATAATGGTTGTTATAGTGGTGGTAATGGTTGTTATAGTGGTGATAATGGTTGTTATAGTGCTGATAATGGTTGTTATAGTGGCGATAATGTTTTCTATAGTGGGGATAATGGTTGTTATAGTGGTTATAATGGTTGTTATAGTGGTGATAATTGTCCTTATAGAGGTGATAATGGTGTTATAGTGGTGATAATGGTTGTTATAGTGGTGGTAATGATCCTTATAGAGGTGATAATGGTTGTTGTAGTGGTGATAATGGTTGTTATAGTGGCGATAATGTTTGTTATAGTGAGGATAATGGTTGTTAGAGTGGTGATAATGGCTGTTATAGTGGTGATAATTGTTGTTATAGTGGTGATAATGGTCGTTATAGTGGTGGTAATCGTCGTTATATTGGTGATAATGGTTGTTATTGTGGTGATAATGGTTTTTATAGTGTTGATAATGGTTGTTATAGTGATGATAATGGTTGTTGTAGTGGTGATAATGGTTGTTAAAGTGGTGATAATGTTTGTTATAGTGGGGATAATGGTTGTTAGAGTGGTGATAATGGCAGTTATAGTGGTGATAATTGTTGTTATAGTGGTGATAATGGTCGTTATGGTGGTGGTAATCGTAGTGGTGATAATGGTCCTTATAGTGGTGATAATGGTTGTTATAGTGGTGATAATGGTTGTTATAGTGGTGATAATGGTCCTTATAGAGGTGATAATGGTTGTTATAGTGGTGATAATTGTTGTTATAGTGGTGATAATGGTTGTTATTGTGGTGATAATTGTTGTTATAGTGATGATAATGGTTGTTATAGTGGTGATAATGGTTGTTATAGTGGTGATAATGGTTGTTATAGTGGGGATAATGGTGGTTATGGTGGTGATAATGGTTATTATAGTTGTCTTAATGGTCCTTGTAGTGGTGATAATGGTCGTTATAGTGGTGATAATGGTCCTTGTAGTGGTGATAATGGTTTTTATTGTGGTGATGATGGTTGTCGTAGTGGTGATAAAGGTTGTTATGGTGATGATAATGGTAGTTGTAGTGGTGATAATGGTCATTATAGTGGTGATAATGGTTGTTATAGTGGTGATAATGGTTGCTATAGTGGTGATACTGGTTGCTATAGTGGTGATAGTGGTTGCTATAGTGGTGATACTGGTTGCTATGGTGGTGATAATAGTTGCTATAGTGGTGGTAATGGCTGTTATAGTGGTGATAATGGTTGTTATAGTGGTGATAATGGTTGTTATAGTGGTGATACTGGTTGCTATAGTGGTGATAGTGGTTGCTATAGTGGTGATAATGGCTATTATAGTGGTGATAATTGTTGTTATAGTGTTGATGATGGTTGTTATAGTGATGATAATGGTTGTTGTAGTGGTGATAATGGTAGTTATAGTGGTGATAATGTTTGTTATAGTGGGGATAATTGTTGTTATAGTGGTGATAATGGTCGTTATGGTGGTGGTAATCGTAGTGGTGATAATGGTCCTTATAGTGGTGATAATGGTTGTTATAGTGGTGATAATGGTTGTTATACTGGGGACAATGGTTATTATAGTGGTGATAATGGTTGTTATGGTGGTGATAATGTTTCTTATAGCAGTGATAATGGTTGTTATAGTGGTCATAATGGTCCTTGTAGTGGTGATAATGGTCGTTATAGTGGTGATAATGGTCCTTGTAGTGGTGATAATGGTTTTTATTGTGGTGATGATGGTTGTTGTAGTGGTGATAATGGTTATTATTGTGGTGATAACGGTTGTTATAATGTCGATAATGGTCACTATAGCGCGGATAATGGTGGGTATGGTGGTGATAATGGTTGTTATGGTGGTGATAATGGTTGTTACAGTGGTGATAATGGTTGTTATAGAGGTGATAATGGTTGTTATAGTGGTGATAATGTTTTTTATAGTGGGGATAATGGTTGTTATAGTGGTGATAATGGTTGTTATTGTGGTGATAATTGTCCTTATAGAGGTGATAATGGTTGTTATAGTGGTGATAATGGTTGTTATAGTGGGGACAATGGTTGCTATAGTGGTGGTAATGGCTGTTATAGTGGTGATAATGGTTGTTATAGTGGTGGTAATGGTTGTTATAGTGGTGATAATGGTTGTTATAGTGCTGATAATGGTTGTTATAGTGGCGATAATGTTTTTTATAGTGGGGATAATGGTTGTTATAGTGGTGATAATGGTTGTTATAGTGGTGGTAATGGTCCTTATAGAGGTGATAATGGTTGTTGTAGTGGTGATAATGGTTGTTATAGTGGCGATAATGTTTGTTATAGTGAGGATAATGGTTGTTAGAGTGGTGATAATGGCTGTTATAGTGGTGATAATTGTTGTTATAGTGGTGATAATGGTCGTTATGGTGGTGGTAATCGTAGTGGTGATAATGGTCCTTATAGTGGTGATAATGGTTGTTATAGTGGGGATAATGGTGGTTATGGTGGTGATAATTGTTATTATAGTTGTCTTAATGGTCCTTGTAGTGGTGATAATGGTCCTTATAGTGGTGATAATAGTTGTTATAGTGGTGATAATGGTTGTTATAGTGGGGACAATGGTTGTTATAGTGGCGATAGTGGTTGTTATGGTGGCGATAGTGGTTGTTATGGTGGTGATAATGGTTTTTATTGTGGTGATGATGGTTGTTGTAGTGGTGATAATGGTTATTATTGTGGTGATATCGGCTGTTATAGTGTTGATAATGGTCACTATAGTGCGGATACTGGTGGGTATGGTGGTGATAATGGTTGTTATGGTGGTGATAATGGTTGTTACAGTGGTGATAATGGTTGTTATAGAGGTGATAATGGTCCTTATAGTGGTGATAATGGTTGTTATAGTGGGGACAATGGTTGTTATGGTGGCGATAGTGGTTGTTATGGTGGTGATAATGGTTTTTATTGTGGTGATGATGGTTGTTGTAGTGGTGATAATGGTTATTATTGTGGTGATAGCGGCTGTTATAGTGTTGATAATGGTCACTATAGTGCGGATAATGATGGGTATGGTGGTGATAATGGTTGTTATGGTGGTGATAATGGTTGTTACAGTGGTGATAATGGCTGTTATAGAGGTGATAATGGTTGTTGTAGTGGTGATAATGGTTGTTATATTGGTGGTAATGGTTGTTATAGTGGTGACAATAGTTGTTATAGTGGTGATAATGGTTGTTATAGTGGGGACAATGGTTGCTATAGTGGTGATAATGGTTGTTATAGTGGCGATAGGGGTTGTTAGAGTGGTGATAATGGCTCTTATAGTGGTGATAATGGTTGTTATAGTGGTGATAATTGTCGTTATAGTGGTGGTAATCGTCGTTATATTGGTGACAATGGTTGTTATTGTGGTGATAATGGTTGTTATAGTGGTGATAATGGTCCTTATAATGGTGATAATGGTTGTTATAGTGGTGATAATGGTTGTTATAGTGAGGACAATGGTTGTTATAGTGGTGATAATGGTTGTTATAGTGGCGATAATGTTTTTTATAGTGGGGATAATGGTTGTTATAGTGGTGATAATGGCTGTTATAGTGGTGATAATGGTTGTTATAGTGGTGGTAACGGTCGTTATAGTGGTGATAATGGTCCTTGTAGTGGTGATAATGGTTTTTATTGTGGTGATGATGGTTGTTGTAGTGATGATAATGGTTGTTATAGTGGTGATAATGGTTGTTATAGTGGGGACAATGGTTGTTATAGTGGTGATAATGGTTGTTATTGTGGCGATAATGTTTTTTATAGTGGGGATAATGGTTGTTAGAGTGGTGATAATGGTCCTTATGATGGTGATAGTGGTTGCTATAGTGGTGATAATGGCTATTATAGTGGTGGTAATGTTTCTTATAATTGTGATAATGGTTGTTCTAGTCGTGATAATGGTCGTTATAGTGGTGATAATGGTTGTTATAGTGGGGATAATGGTTGTTATAGTGGTGATAATGGTTGTTATAGTGGTGATAATGGTCCTTATAGAGGTGATAATGGTTGTTATAGTGGTGATAATTGTTGTTATAGTGGTGATAATGGTTGTTATTGTGGTGATAATTGTTGTTATAGTGATGATAATGGTTGTTATAGTGGGGATAATGGTCCTTATAATGGTGATAATGGTTGTTATAGTGGTGATAATGGTTGTTATAGTGAGGACAATGGTTGTTATAGTGGTGATAATGGTTGTTATAGTGGCGATAATGTTTTTTATAGTGGGGATAATGGTTGTTATAGTGGTGATAATGGCTGTTATAGTGGTGATAATGGTTGTTATAGTGGTGGTAACGGTCGTTATAGTGGTGATAATGGTCCTTGTAGTGGTGATAATGGTTTTTATTGTGGTGATGATGGTTGTTGTAGTGGTGATAATGGTTATTATTGTGGTGATAACGGTTGTTATAATGTCGATAATGGTCACTATAGCGCGGATAATGGTGGGTATGGTGGTGATAATGGTTGTTATGGTGGTGATAATGGTTGTTACAGTGGTGATAATGGTTGTTATAGAGGTGATAATGTTTTTTATAGTGGGGATAATGGTTGTTATAGTGGTGATAATGGTTGTTATTGTGGTGATAATTGTCCTTATAGAGGTGATAATGGTTGTTATAGTGGTGATAATGGTTGTTATAGTGGGGACAATGGTTGCTATAGTGGTGGTAATGGCTGTTATAGTGGTGATAATGGTTGTTATAGTGGTGGTAATGGTTGTTATAGTGGTGATAATGGTTGTTATTGTGGCGATAATGTTTTTTATAGTGGGGATAATGGTTGTTATAGTGGTGATAATGGTCCTTATAGAGGTGATAATGGTTGTTATAGTGGTGATAATTGTTGTTATAGTGGTGATAATGGTTGTTATTGTGGTGATAATTGTTGTTATAGTGATGATAATGGTTGTTATAGTGGGGATAATGGTCCTTATAATGGTGATAATGGTTGTTATAGTGGTGATAATGGTTGTTATAGTGAGGACAATGGTTGTTATAGTGGTGATAATGGTTGTTATAGTGGCGATAATGTTTTTTATAGTGGGGATAATGGTTGTTATAGTGGTGATAATGGCTGTTATAGTGGTGATAATGGTTGTTATAGTGGTGATAATGGTCGTTATAGTGGTGATAATGGTCCTTGTAGTGGTGATAATGGTTTTTATTGTGGTGATGATGGTTGTTGTAGTGGTGATAATGGTTATTATTGTGGTGATAACGGTTGTTATAATGTCGATAATGGTCACTATAGCGCGGATAATGGTGGGTATGGTGGTGATAATGGTTGTTATGGTGGTGATAATGGTTGTTACAGTGGTGATAATGGTTGTTATAGAGGTGATAATGGTTGTTATAGTGGTGATAATGTTTTTTATAGTGGGGATAATGGTTGTTATAGTGGTGATAATGGTTGTTATTGTGGTGATAATTGTCCTTATAGAGGTGATAATGGTTGTTATAGTGGTGATAATGGTTGTTATAGTGGGGACAATGGTTGCTATAGTGGTGGTAATGGCTGTTATAGTGGTGATAATGGTTGTTATAGTGGTGGTAATGGTTGTTATAGTGGTGATAATGGTTGTTATAGTGCTGATAATGGTTGTTATAGTGGCGATAATGTTTTTTATAGTGAGGATAATGGTTGTTAGAGTGGTGATAATGGCTGTTATAGTGGTGATAATTGTTGTTATAGTGGTGATAATGGTCGTTATGGTGGTGGTAATCGTAGTGGTGATAATGGTCCTTATAGTGGTGATAATGGTTGTTATAGTGGGGATAATGGTGGTTATGGTGGTGATAATTGTTATTATAGTTGTCTTAATGGTCCTTGTAGTGGTGATAATGGTCCTTATAGTGGTGATAATAGTTGTTATAGTGGTGATAATGGTTGTTATAGTGGGGACAATGGTTGTTATAGTGGCGATAGTGGTTGTTATGGTGGCGATAGTGGTTGTTATGGTGGTGATAATGGTTTTTATTGTGGTGATGATGGTTGTTGTAGTGGTGATAATGGTTATTATTGTGGTGATATCGGCTGTTATAGTGTTGATAATGGTCACTATAGTGCGGATACTGGTGGGTATGGTGGTGATAATGGTTGTTATGGTGGTGATAATGGTTGTTACAGTGGTGATAATGGTTGTTATAGAGGTGATAATGGTCCTTATAGTGGTGATAATGGTTGTTATAGTGGGGACAATGGTTGTTATGGTGGCGATAGTGGTTGTTATGGTGGTGATAATGGTTTTTATTGTGGTGATGATGGTTGTTGTAGTGGTGATAATGGTTATTATTGTGGTGATAGCGGCTGTTATAGTGTTGATAATGGTCACTATAGTGCGGATAATGGTGGGTATGGTGGTGATAATGGTTGTTATGGTGGTGATAATGGTTGTTACAGTGGTGATAATGGCTGTTATAGAGGTGATAATGGTTGTTGTAGTGGTGATAATGGTTGTTATATTGGTGGTAATGGTTGTTATAGTGGTGACAATAGTTGTTATAGTGGTGATAATGGTTGTTATAGTGGGGACAATGGTTGCTATAGTGGTGATAATGGTTGTTATAGTGGCGATAGGGGTTGTTAGAGTGGTGATAATGGCTCTTATAGTGGTGATAATGGTTGTTATAGTGGTGATAATGGTCGTTATAGTGGTGGTAATCGTCGTTATATTGGTGACAATGGTTGTTATTGTGGTGATAATGGTTGTTATAGTGGTGATAATGGTCCTTATAATGGTGATAATGGTTGTTATAGTGGTGATAATGGTTGTTATAGTGAGGACAATGGTTGTTATAGTGGTGATAATGGTTGTTATAGTGGCGATAATGTTTTTTATAGTGGGGATAATGGTTGTTATAGTGGTGATAATGGCTGTTATAGTGGTGATAATGGTTGTTATAGTGGTGGTAACGGTCGTTATAGTGGTGATAATGGTCCTTGTAGTGGTGATAATGGTTTTTATTGTGGTGATGATGGTTGTTGTAGTGATGATAATGGTTGTTATAGTGGTGATAATGGTTGTTATAGTGGGGACAATGGTTGTTATAGTGGTGATAATGGTTGTTATTGTGGCGATAATGTTTTTTATAGTGGGGATAATGGTTGTTAGAGTGGTGATAATGGTCCTTATGATGGTGATAGTGGTTGCTATAGTGGTGATAATGGCTATTATAGTGGTGGTAATGTTTCTTATAATTGTGATAATGGTTGTTCTAGTCGTGATAATGGTCGTTATAGTGGTGATAATGGTTGTTATAGTGGGGATAATGGTTGTTATAGTGGTGATAATGGTTGTTATAGTGGTGATAATGGTCCTTATAGAGGTGATAATGGTTGTTATAGTGGTGATAATTGTTGTTATAGTGGTGATAATGGTTGTTATTGTGGTGATAATTGTTGTTATAGTGATGATAATGGTTGTTATAGTGGTGATAATGGTTGTTATAGTGGGGATAATGGTGGTTATGGTGGTGATAATGGTTATTATAGTTGTCTTAATGGTCCTTGTAGTGGTGATAATGGTCCTTATAGTGGTGATAATGGTTGTTATAGTGGTGATAATGGTTGTTATAGTGGGGACAATGGTTGTTATAGTGGCGATAGTGGTTGTTATGGTGGCGATAGTGGTTGTTATGGTGGTGATAATGGTTTTTATTGTGGTGATGATGGTTGTTGTAGTGGTGATAATGGTTATTATTGTGGTGATATCGGCTGTTATAGTGTTGATAATGGTCACTATAGTGCGGATACTGGTGGGTATGGTGGTGATAATGGTTGTTATGGTGGTGATAATGGTTGTTACAGTGGTGATAATGGTTGTTATAGAGGTGATAATGGTTGTTGTAGTGGTGATAATGGTTGTTATAGTGGTGGTAATGGCTGTTATAGTGGTGACAATAGTTGTTATAGTGATGATAATGGTTGTTATAGTGGGGACAATGGTTGCTATAGTGGTGATAATGGTTGTTATAGTGGTGATAATGTTTGTTATAGTCGGGATAATGGTTGTTAGAGTGGTGATAATGGCAGGTATAGTGGCGATAATTGTTGTTATAGTGGTGATAATGGTCGTTATGGTGGTGGTAATCGTAGTGGTGATAATGGTCCTTATAGTGGTGATAATGGTTGTTATAGTGGTGATAATGGTTGTTATACTGGGGACAATGGTTATTATAGTGGTGATAATGGTTGTTATGGTGGTGATAATGTTTCTTATAGCAGTGATAATGGTTGTTATAGTGGTCATAATGGTCCTTGTAGTGGTGATAATGGTCGTTATAGTGGTGATAATGGTCCTTGTAGTGGTGATAATGGTTTTTATTGTGGTGATGATGGTTGTTGTAGTGGTGATAATGGTTATTATTGTGGTGATAACGGTTGTTATAGTGTCGATAATGGTCACTATAGTGCGGATAATGGTGGGTATGGTGGTGATAATGGTTGTTATGGTGGTGATAATGGTTGTTACAGTGGTGATAATGGTTGTTATAGAGGTGATAATGGTTGTTATAGTGGTGATAATGTTTTTTATAGTGGGGATAATGGTTGTTATAGTGGTGATAATGGTTGTTATTGTGGTGATAATTGTCCTTATAGAGGTGATAATGGTTGTTATAGTGGTGATAATGGTTGTTATAGTGGGGACAATGGTTGCTATAGTGGTGGTAATGGCTGTTATAGTGGTGATAATGGTTGTTATAGTGGTGGTAATGGTTGTTATAGTGGTGATAATGGTTGTTATAGTGCTGATAATGGTTGTTATAGTGGCGATAATGTTTTTTATAGTGGGGATAATGGTTGTTATAGTGGTGATAATGGTTGTTATAGTGGTGGTAATGGTCCTTATAGAGGTGATAATGGTTGTTGTAGTGGTGATAATGGTTGTTATAGTGGCGATAATGTTTGTTATAGTGTGGATAATGGTTGTTAGAGTGGTGATAATGGCTGTTATAGTGGTGATAATTGTTGTTATAGGGGTGATAATGGTCGTTATGGTGGTGGTAATCGTAGTGGTGATAATGGTCCTTATAGTGGTGATAATGGTTGTTATAGTGGTGATAATGGTTGTTATAGTGGGGACAATGGTTGTTATAGTGGCGATAGTGGTTGTTATGGTGGCGACAGTGGTTGTTATGGTGGTGATAATGGTTTTTATTGTGGTGATGATGGTTGTTGTAGTGGTGATAATGGTTATTATTGTGGTGATAGCGGCTGTTATAGTGTTGATAATGGTCACTATAGTGCGGATAATGGTGGGTATGGTGGTGATAATGGTTGTTATGGTGGTGATAATGGTTGTTACAGTGGTGATAATGGTTGTTATAGAGGTGATAATGGTTGTTGTAGTGGTGATAATGGTTGTTACAGTGGTGGTAATCGTCGTTATATTGGTGATAATGGTTGTTATTGTGGTGATAATGGTTGTTATAGTGGTGATAATGGTCCTTATAATGGTGATAATGGTTGTTATAGTGGTGATAATGGTTGTTATAGTGAGGACAATGGTTGTTATAGTGGTGATAATGGTTGTTATAGTGGCGATAATGTTTTTTATAGTGGGGATAATGGTTGTTATAGTGGTGGTAACAGTCGTTATAGTGGTGATAATGGTCCTTGTAGTGGTGATAATGGTTTTCATTGTGGTGATGATTGTTGTTGTAGTGGTGATAATGGTTATTATTGTGATGATAACGGTTGTTATAGTGTCGATAATGGTCACTATAGTGCGGATAATGGTGGGTATGGTGGTGATAATGGTTGTTATGGTGGTGATAATGGTTGTTACAGTGGTGATAATGGTTGTTATAGAGGTGATAATGGTTGTTATAGTGGTGATAATGTTTTTTATAGTGGGGATAATGGTTGTTATAGTGGTGATAATGGTTGTTATAGTGGCGATAATGTTTTTTATAGTGGGGATAATGGTTGTTATAGTGGTGATAATGGTTGTTATAGTGGTGATAATTGTCCTTATAGAGGTGATAATGGTGTTATAGTGGTGATAATGGTTGTTATAGTGGTGGTAATGGTCCTTATAGAGGTGATAATGGTTGTTGTAGTGGTGATAATGGTTGTTATAGTGGGGACAATGGTTGTTATAGTGGCGATAGTGGTTGTTATGGTGGCGATAGTGGTTGTTATGGTGGTGATAATGGTTTTTATTGTGGTGATGATGGTTGTTGTAGTGGTGATAATGGTTATTATTGTGGTGATATCGGCTGTTATAGTGTTGATAATGGTCACTATAGTGCGGATACTGGTGGGTATGGTGGTGATAATGGTTGTTATGGTGGTGATAATGGTTGTTACAGTGGTGATAATGGTTGTTATAGAGGTGATAATGGTTGTTGTAGTGGTGATAATGGTCGTTATAGTGGTGGTAATGGTTGTTATAGTGGGGATAATGGTTGTTATAGTGGTGATAATGGTTGTTATAGTGGTGATAATGGTCCTTATAGAGGTGATAATGGTTGTTATAGTGGCGATAATGTCTTTTATAGTGGGGATAATGGTTGTTATAGTGGTGATAATGGCTGTTATAGTGGTGAAAATGGTTGTTATAGTGGTGGTAACGGTCGTTATAGTGGTGATAATGGTCCTTGTAGTGGTGATAATGGTTTTTATTGTGGTGATGATGGTTGTTGTAGTGATGATAATGGTTGTTATAGTGGTGATAATGGTTGTTATAGTGGGGACAATGGTTGTTATAGTGGTGATAATGGTCCTTATGATGGTGATAGTGGTTGCTATAGTGGTGATAATGGCTATTATAGTGGTGGTAATGTTTCTTATAATGGTGATAATGGTTGTTCTAGTCGTGATAATGGTCGTTATAGTGGTGATAATGGTTGTTATAGTGGTGATAATGGTCCTTATGATGGTGATAGTGGTTGCTATAGTGGTGATAATGGCTATTATAGTGGTGGTAATGTATCTTATAATGGTGATAATGGTTGTTCTAGTCGTGATAATGGTCGTTATAGTGGCGATAATGTTTGTTATAGTGAGGATAATGGTTGTTATACTGGTGATAATGGTTGTTATAGTGGGGATAATGGTTGTTATAGTGGTGATAATGGTTGTTATAGTGGTGATAATGGTCCTTATAGAGGTGATAATGGTTGTTATAGTGGTGATAATTGTTGTTATAGTGGTGATAATGGTTTTTGTTGTGGTGATGATGGTTGTCGTAGTGGTGATAATGGTCGTTATGGTGGTGGTAATCGTAGTGGTGATAATGGTCCTTATAGTGGTGATAATGGTTGTTATAGTGGTGATAATGGTTGTTATACTGGGGACAATGGTTATTATAGTGGTGATAATGGTTGTTATGGTGGTGATAATGTTTCTTATAGCAGTGATAATGGTTGTTATAGTGGTCAAAATGGTCCTTGTAGTGGTGATAATGGTCGTTATAGTGGTGATAATGGTCCTTGTAGTGGTGATAATGGTTTTCATTGTGGTGATGATTGTTGTTGTAGTGGTGATAATGGTTATTATTGTGATGATAACGGTTGTTATAGTGTCGATAATGGTCACTATAGTGCGGATAATGGTGGGTATGGTGGTGATAATGGTCGTTATGGTGGTGATAATGGTTGTTACAGTGGTGATAATGGTTGTTATAGAGGTGATGATGGTTGTTATAGTGGTGATAATGTTTTTTATAGTGGGGATAATGGTTGTTATAGTGGTGATAATGGTTGTTATAGTGGCGATAATGTTTTTTATAGTGGGGATAATGGTTGTTATAGTGGTGATAATGGTTGTTATAGTGGTGATAATTGTCCTTATAGAGGTGATAATGGTGTTATAGTGGTGATAATGGTTGTTATAGTGGTGGTAATGGTCCTTATAGAGGTGATAATGGTTGTTGTAGTGGTGATAATGGTTGTTATAGTGGGGACAATGGTTGTTATAGTGGCGATAGTGGTTGTTATGGTGGCGATAGTGGTTGTTATGGTGGTGATAATGGTTTTTATTGTGGTGATGATGGTTGTTGTAGTGGTGATAATGGTTATTATTGTGGTGATATCGGCTGTTATAGTGTTGATAATGGTCACTATAGTGCGGATACTGGTGGATATGGTGGTGATAATGGTTGTTATGGTGGTGATAATGGTTGTTACAGTGGTGATAATGGTTGTTATAGAGGTGATAATGGTTGTTATAGTGGGGACAATGGTTGCTATAGTGGTGATAATGGTTGTTATAGTGGCGATAATGTCTTTTATAGTGGGGATAATGGTTGTTATAGTGGTGATAATGGCTGTTATAGTGGTGATAATGGTTGTTATAGTGGTGGTAACGGTCGTTATAGTGGTGATAATGGTCCTTGTAGTGGTGATAATGGTTTTTATTGTGGTGATGATGGTTGTTGTAGTGATGATAATGGTTGTTATAGTGGTGATAATGGTTGTTATAGTGGGGACAATGGTTGTTATAGTGGTGATAATGGTCCTTATGATGGTGATAGTGGTTGCTATAGTGGTGATAATGGCTATTATAGTGGTGGTAATGTTTCTTATAATGGTGATAATGGTTGTTCTAGTCGTGATAATGGTCGTTATAGTGGTGGTAATCGTCGTTATATTGGTGATAATGGTTGTTATTGTGGTGATAATGGTTGTTATAGTGGTGATAATGGTCCTTATAATGGTGATAATGGTTGTTATAGTGGTGATAATGGTTGTTATAGTGAGGACAATGGTTGTTATAGTGGTGATAATGGTTGTTATAGTGGCGATAATGTTTTTTATAGTGGGGATAATGGTTGTTATAGTGGTGATAATGGCTGTTATAGTGGTGATAATGGTTGTTATAGTGGTGGTAACGGTCGTTATAGTGGTGATAATGGTCCTTGTAGTGGTGATAATGGTTTTTATTGTGGTGATGATGGTTGTTGTAGTGATGATAATGGTTGTTATAGTGGTGATAATGGTTGTTGTAGTGGGGACAATGGTTGTTATAGTGGTGATAATGGTTGTTATTGTGGCGATAATGTTTTTTATAGTGGGGATAATGGTTGTTATAGTGGTGATAATGGTCCTTATGATGGTGATAGTGGTTGCTATAGTGGTGATAATGGCTATTATAGTGGTGGTAATGTTTCTTATAATGGTGATAATGGTTGTTCTAGTCGTGATAATGGTCGTTATAGCGGTGATAATGGTTGTTATAGTGGTGATAATGGTCCTTATGATGGTGATAGTGGTTGCAATAGTGGTGATAATGGCTATTATAGTGGTGGTAATGTTTCTTATAATGGTGATAATGGTTGTTCTAGTCGTGATAATGGTCGTTATAGTGGTGATAATGGTTGTTATAGTGGTGATAATGGTTGTTATAGTGGGGACAATGGTTGTTATAGTGGCGATAGTGGTTGTTATGGTGGCGATAGTGGTTGTTATGGTGGTGATAATGGTTTTTATTGTGGTGATGATGGTTGTTGTAGTGGTGATAATGGTTATTATTGTGGTGATAGCGGCTGTTATAGTGTTGATAATGGCCACTATAGTGCGGATACTGGTGGGTATGGTGGTGATAATGGTTGTTATGGTGGTGATAATGGTTGTTACAGTGGTGATAATGGTTGTTATAGAGGTGATAATGGTTGTTGTAGTGGTGATAATGGTTGTTATAGTGGCGATAATGTTTTTTATAGTGGGGATAATGGTTGTTATAGTGGTGATAATGGCTGTTATAGTGGTGATAATGGCTGTTATAGTGGTGATAATGGTTGTTATAGTGGTGGTAACGGTTGTTATAGTGGCGATAATGTTTTTTATAGTGGGGATAATGGTTGTTATAGTGGTGATAATGGCTGTTATAGTGGTGATAATGGTTGTTATAGTGGTGGTAACGGTCGTTATAGTGGTGATAATGGTCCTTGTAGTGGTGATAATGGTTTTTATTGTGGTGATGATGGTTGTTGTAGTGATGATAATGGTTGTTATAGTGGTGATAATGGTTGTTATAGTGGGGACAATGGTCGTTATAGTGGTGATAATGGTTGTTATTGTGGCGATAATGTTTTTTATAGTGGGGATAATGGTTGTTATAGTGGTGATAATGGTCCTTATGATGGTGATAGTGGTTGCTATAGTGGTGACAATGGCTATTATAGTGGTGGTAATGTTTCTTATAATGGTGATAATGGTTGTTCTAGTCGTGATAATGGTCGTTATAGTGGTGATAATGGTTGTTATAGTGGTGATAATGGTTGTTATAGTGGGGATAATGGTTGTTATAGTGGTGATAATGGTTGTTATAGTGGTGATAATGGTCCTTATAGAGGTGATAATGGTTGTTATAGTGGTGATAATTGTTGTTATAGTGGTGATAATGGTTATTATTGTGGTGATAATTGTTGTTATAGTGATGATAATGGTTGTTATAGTGGTGATAATGGTTGTTATAGTGGTGATAATGGCTGTTATAGTGGGGATAATGGTGGTTATGGTGGTGATAATAGTTATTATAGTTGTCTTAATGGTCCTTGTAGTGGTGATAATGGTCGTTATAGTGGTGATAATGGTCCTTGTAGTGGTGATAATGGTTTTTATTGTGGTGATGATGGTTGTTGTAGTGATGATAATGGTTGTTATAGTGGTGATAATGGTTGTTATAGTGGGGACAATGGTTGTTATAGTGGTGATAATGGTTGTTATTGTGGCGATAATGTTTTTTATAGTGGGGATAATGGTTGTTATAGTGGTGATAATGGTCCTTATGATGGTGATAGTGGTTGCTATAGTGGTGACAATGGCTATTATAGTGGTGGTAATGTTTCTTATAATGGTGATAATGGTTGTTCTAGTCGTGATAATGGTCGTTATAGTGGTGATAATGGTTGTTATAGTGGTGATAATGGTTGTTATAGTGGGGATAATGGTTGTTATAGTGGTGATAATGGTTGTTATAGTGGTGATAATGGTCCTTATAGAGGTGATAATGGTTGTTATAGTGGTGATAATTGTTGTTATAGTGGTGATAATGGTTATTATTGTGGTGATAATTGTTGTTATAGTGATGATAATGGTTGTTATAGTGGTGATAATGGTTGTTATAGTGGTGATAATGGCTGTTATAGTGGGGATAATGGTGGTTATGGTGGTGATAATAGTTATTATAGTTGTCTTAATGGTCCTTGTAGTGGTGATAATGGTCGTTATAGTGGTGATAATGGTCCTTGTAGTGGTGATAATGGTTTTTATTGTTGTGATGATGGTTGCTGTAGTGGTGATAATGGTTATTATTGTGATGATAACGGTTGTTATAGTGTCGATAATGGTCACTATAGTGCGGATAATGGTGGGTATGGTGGTGATAATGGTTGTTATGGTGGTGATAATGGTTGTTACAGTGGTGATAATGGTTGTTATAGAGGTGATAATGGTTGTTAGAGTGGTGATAATGTTTTTTATAGCGGGGATAATGGTTGTTATAGTGGTGATAATGGTTGTTATAGTGGTGATAATTGTCCTTATAGAGGTGATAATGGTTGTTATAGTGGTGATAATGGTTGTTATAGTGGGGACAATGGTTGCTATAGTGGTGGTAATGGCTGTTATAGTGGTGATAATGGTTGTTATAGTGGTGGTAATGGTTGTTATAGTGGTGATAATGGTTGTTATAGTGCTGATAATGGTTGTTATAGTGGCGATAATGTTTTTTATAGTGGGGATAATGGTTGTTATAGTGGTGATAATGGTTGTTATAGTGGTGATAATTGTCCTTATAGAGGTGATAATGGTGTTATAGTGGTGATAATGGTTGTTATAGTGGTGGTAATGGTCCTTATAGAGGTGATAATGGTTGTTGTAGTGGTGATAATGGTTGTTATAGTGGCGATAATGTTTGTTATAGTGAGGATAATGGTTGTTAGAGTAGTGATAATGGCTGTTGTAGTGGTGATAATTGTTGTTATAGTGGTGATAATGGTCGTTATGGTGGTGGTAATCGTAGTGGTGATAATGGTCCTTATAGTGGTGATAATGGTTGTTATAGTGGTGATAATGGTTGTTATAGTGGGGACAATGGTTGTTATAGTGGCGATAGTGGTTGTTATGGTGGCGATACTGGTTGTTATGGTGGTGATAATGGTTTTTATTGTGGTGATGATGGTTGTTGTAGTGGTGATAATGGTTATTATTGTGGTGATAGCGGCTGTTATAGTGTTGATAATGGTCACTATAGTGCGGATAATGGTGGGTATGGTGGTGATAATGGTTGTTATGGTGGTGATAATGGTTGTTACAGTGGTGATAATGTTTGTTATAGAGGTGATAATGGTTGTTGTAGTGGTGATAATGGCTATTATAGTGGTGGTAATTTTTCTTATAATGGTGATAATGGTTGTTCTAGTCGTGATAATGGTCGTTATAGTGGTGATAATGGTTGTTATAGTGGTGATAATGGTCCTTATGATGGTGATAGTGGTTGCTATAGTGGTGATAATGGCTATTATAGTGGTGGTAATGTTTCTTATAATGGTGATAATGGTTGTTCTAGTCGTGATAATGGTCGTTATAGTGGGGATAATGGTTGTTATAGTGGTGATAATGGTTGTTATATTGGTGATACTGGTCCTTATAGAGGTGATAATGGTTGTTATAGTGGTGATAATTGTTGTTATAGTGGTGATAATGGTTGTTATTGTGGTGATAATTGTTGTTATAGTGATGATAATGGTTGTTATAGTGGTGATAATGGTTGTTATAGTGGTGATAATGGTTGTTATAGTGGGGACAATGGTTGTTATAGTGGTGATAATGGTCCTTATGATGGTGATAGTGGTTGCTATAGTGGTGATAATGGCTATTATAGTGGTGGTAATGTTTCTTATAATGGTGATAATGGTTGTTCTAGTCGTGATAATGGTCGTTATAGTGGTGGTAATCGTCGTTATATTGGTGATAATGGTTGTTATTGTGGTGATAATGGTTGTTATAGTGGTGATAATGGTCCTTATAATGGTGATAATGGTTGTTATAGTGGTGATAATGGTTGTTATAGTGAGGACAATGGTTGTTATAGTGGTGATAATGGTTGTTATAGTGGCGATAATGTTTTTTATAGTGGGGATAATGGTTGTTATAGTGGTGATAATGGCTGTTATAGTGGTGATAATGGTTGTTATAGTGGTGGTAACGGTCGTTATAGTGGTGATAATGGTCCTTGTAGTGGTGATAATGGTTTTTATTGTGGTGATGATGGTTGTTGTAGTGATGATAATGGTTGTTATAGTGGTGATAATGGTTGTTATAGTGGGGACAATGGTTGTTATAGTGGTGATAATGGTTGTTATTGTGGCGATAATGTTTTTTATAGTGGGGATAATGGTTGTTATAGTGGTGATAATGGTCCTTATGATGGTGATAGTGGTTGCTATAGTGGTGATAATGGCTATTATAGTGGTGGTAATGTTTCTTATAATGGTGATAATGGTTGTTCTAGTCGTGATAATGGTCGTTATAGCGGTGATAATGGTTGTTATAGTGGTGATAATGGTCCTTATGATGGTGATAGTGGTTGCAATAGTGGTGATAATGGCTATTATAGTGGTGGTAATGTTTCTTATAATGGTGATAATGGTTGTTCTAGTCGTGATAATGGTCGTTATAGTGGTGATAATGGTTGTTATAGTGGTGATAATGGTTGTTATAGTGGGGACAATGGTTGTTATAGTGGCGATAGTGGTTGTTATGGTGGCGATAGTGGTTGTTATGGTGGTGATAATGGTTTTTATTGTGGTGATGATGGTTGTTGTAGTGGTGATAATGGTTATTATTGTGGTGATAGCGGCTGTTATAGTGTTGATAATGGCCACTATAGTGCGGATACTGGTGGGTATGGTGGTGATAATGGTTGTTATGGTGGTGATAATGGTTGTTACAGTGGTGATAATGGTTGTTATAGAGGTGATAATGGTTGTTGTAGTGGTGATAATGGTTGTTATAGTGGCGATAATGTTTTTTATAGTGGGGATAATGGTTGTTATAGTGGTGATAATGGCTGTTATAGTGGTGATAATGGCTGTTATAGTGGTGATAATGGTTGTTATAGTGGTGGTAACGGTTGTTATAGTGGCGATAATGTTTTTTATAGTGGGGATAATGGTTGTTATAGTGGTGATAATGGCTGTTATAGTGGTGATAATGGTTGTTATAGTGGTGGTAACGGTCGTTATAGTGGTGATAATGGTCCTTGTAGTGGTGATAATGGTTTTTATTGTGGTGATGATGGTTGTTGTAGTGATGATAATGGTTGTTATAGTGGTGATAATGGTTGTTATAGTGGGGACAATGGTTGTTATAGTGGTGATAATGGTTGTTATTGTGGCGATAATGTTTTTTATAGTGGGGATAATGGTTGTTATAGTGGTGATAATGGTCCTTATGATGGTGATAGTGGTTGCTATAGTGGTGACAATGGCTATTATAGTGGTGGTAATGTTTCTTATAATGGTGATAATGGTTGTTCTAGTCGTGATAATGGTCGTTATAGTGGTGATAATGGTTGTTATAGTGGTGATAATGGTTGTTATAGTGGGGATAATGGTTGTTATAGTGGTGATAATGGTTGTTATAGTGGTGATAATGGTCCTTATAGAGGTGATAATGGTTGTTATAGTGGTGATAATTGTTGTTATAGTGGTGATAATGGTTATTATTGTGGTGATAATTGTTGTTATAGTGATGATAATGGTTGTTATAGTGGTGATAATGGTTGTTATAGTGGTGATAATGGCTGTTATAGTGGGGATAATGGTGGTTATGGTGGTGATAATAGTTATTATAGTTGTCTTAATGGTCCTTGTAGTGGTGATAATGGTCGTTATAGTGGTGATAATGGTCCTTGTAGTGGTGATAATGGTTTTTATTGTGGTGATGATGGTTGTTGTAGTGATGATAATGGTTGTTATAGTGGTGATAATGGTTGTTATAGTGGGGACAATGGTTGTTATAGTGGTGATAATGGTTGTTATTGTGGCGATAATGTTTTTTATAGTGGGGATAATGGTTGTTATAGTGGTGATAATGGTCCTTATGATGGTGATAGTGGTTGCTATAGTGGTGACAATGGCTATTATAGTGGTGGTAATGTTTCTTATAATGGTGATAATGGTTGTTCTAGTCGTGATAATGGTCGTTATAGTGGTGATAATGGTTGTTATAGTGGTGATAATGGTTGTTATAGTGGGGATAATGGTTGTTATAGTGGTGATAATGGTTGTTATAGTGGTGATAATGGTCCTTATAGAGGTGATAATGGTTGTTATAGTGGTGATAATTGTTGTTATAGTGGTGATAATGGTTATTATTGTGGTGATAATTGTTGTTATAGTGATGATAATGGTTGTTATAGTGGTGATAATGGTTGTTATAGTGGTGATAATGGCTGTTATAGTGGGGATAATGGTGGTTATGGTGGTGATAATAGTTATTATAGTTGTCTTAATGGTCCTTGTAGTGGTGATAATGGTCGTTATAGTGGTGATAATGGTCCTTGTAGTGGTGATAATGGTTTTTATTGTTGTGATGATGGTTGCTGTAGTGGTGATAATGGTTATTATTGTGATGATAACGGTTGTTATAGTGTCGATAATGGTCACTATAGTGCGGATAATGGTGGGTATGGTGGTGATAATGGTTGTTATGGTGGTGATAATGGTTGTTACAGTGGTGATAATGGTTGTTATAGAGGTGATAATGGTTGTTAGAGTGGTGATAATGTTTTTTATAGCGGGGATAATGGTTGTTATAGTGGTGATAATGGTTGTTATAGTGGTGATAATTGTCCTTATAGAGGTGATAATGGTTGTTATAGTGGTGATAATGGTTGTTATAGTGGGGACAATGGTTGCTATAGTGGTGGTAATGGCTGTTATAGTGGTGATAATGGTTGTTATAGTGGTGGTAATGGTTGTTATAGTGGTGATAATGGTTGTTATAGTGCTGATAATGGTTGTTATAGTGGCGATAATGTTTTTTATAGTGGGGATAATGGTTGTTATAGTGGTGATAATGGTTGTTATAGTGGTGATAATTGTCCTTATAGAGGTGATAATGGTGTTATAGTGGTGATAATGGTTGTTATAGTGGTGGTAATGGTCCTTATAGAGGTGATAATGGTTGTTGTAGTGGTGATAATGGTTGTTATAGTGGCGATAATGTTTGTTATAGTGAGGATAATGGTTGTTAGAGTAGTGATAATGGCTGTTGTAGTGGTGATAATTGTTGTTATAGTGGTGATAATGGTCGTTATGGTGGTGGTAATCGTAGTGGTGATAATGGTCCTTATAGTGGTGATAATGGTTGTTATAGTGGTGATAATGGTTGTTATAGTGGGGACAATGGTTGTTATAGTGGCGATAGTGGTTGTTATGGTGGCGATACTGGTTGTTATGGTGGTGATAATGGTTTTTATTGTGGTGATGATGGTTGTTGTAGTGGTGATAATGGTTATTATTGTGGTGATAGCGGCTGTTATAGTGTTGATAATGGTCACTATAGTGCGGATAATGGTGGGTATGGTGGTGATAATGGTTGTTATGGTGGTGATAATGGTTGTTACAGTGGTGATAATGTTTGTTATAGAGGTGATAATGGTTGTTGTAGTGGTGATAATGGCTATTATAGTGGTGGTAATTTTTCTTATAATGGTGATAATGGTTGTTCTAGTCGTGATAATGGTCGTTATAGTGGTGATAATGGTTGTTATAGTGGTGATAATGGTCCTTATGATGGTGATAGTGGTTGCTATAGTGGTGATAATGGCTATTATAGTGGTGGTAATGTTTCTTATAATGGTGATAATGGTTGTTCTAGTCGTGATAATGGTCGTTATAGTGGGGATAATGGTTGTTATAGTGGTGATAATGGTTGTTATATTGGTGATACTGGTCCTTATAGAGGTGATAATGGTTGTTATAGTGGTGATAATTGTTGTTATAGTGGTGATAATGGTTGTTATTGTGGTGATAATTGTTGTTATAGTGATGATAATGGTTGTTATAGTGGTGATAATGGTTGTTATAGTGGTGATAATGGTTGTTATAGTGGGGATAATGGTGGTTATGGTGGTGATAATAGTTATTATAGTTGTCTTAATGGTCCTTGTAGTGGTGATAATGGTCGTTATAGTGGTGATAATGGTCCTTGTAGTGGTGATAATGGTTTTTATTGTGGTGATGATGGTTGTCGTAGTGGTGATAATGGTCGTTATGGTGGTGGTAATCGTAGTGGTGATAATGGTCCTTATAGTGGTGATAATGGTTGTTATAGTGGTGATAATGGTTGTTATACTGGGGACAATGGTTATTATAGTGGTGATAATGGTTGTTATGGTGGTGATAATGTTTCTTATAGCAGTTATAATGGTTGTTATAGTGGTCATAATGGTCCTTGTAGTGGTGATAATGGTCGTTATAGTGGTGATAATGGTCCTTGTAGTGGTGATAATGGTTTTTATTGTTGTGATGATGGTTGTTGTAGTGGTGATAATGGTTATTATTGTGATGATAACGGTTGTTATAGTGTCGATAATGGTCACTATAGTGCGGATAATGGTGGGTATGGTGGTGATAATGGTTGTTATGGTGGTGATAATGGTTGTTACAGTGGTGATAATGGTTGTTATAGAGGTGATAATGGTTGTTAGAGTGGTGATAATGTTTTTTATAGTGGGGATAATGGTTGTTATAGTGGTGATAATGGTTGTTATAGTGGTGATAATTGTCCTTATAGAGGTGATAATGGTTGTTATAGTGGGGACAATGGTTGCTATAGTGGTGGTAATGGCTGTTATAGTGGTGATAATGGTTGTTATAGTGGTGGTAATGGTTGTTATAGTGGTGATAATGGTTGTTATAGTGCTGATAATGGTTGTTATAGTGGCGATAATGTTTTTTATAGTGGGGATAATGGTTGTTATAGTGGTGATAATGGTTGTTATAGTGGTGATAATTGTCCTTATAGAGGTGATAATGGTGTTATAGTGGTGATAATGGTTGTTATAGTGGTGGTAATGGTCCTTATAGAGGTGATAATGGTTGTTGTAGTGGTGATAATGGTTGTTATAGTGGCGATAATGTTTGTTATAGTGAGGATAATGGTTGTTAGAGTAGTGATAATGGCTGTTATAGTGGTGATAATTGTTGTTATAGTGGTGATAATGGTCGTTATGGTGGTGGTAATCGTAGTGGTGGTAATGGTCCTTATAGTGGTGATAATGGTTGTTATAGTGGTGATAATGGTTGTTATAGTGGGGACAATGGTTGTTATAGTGGCGATAGTGGTTGTTATGGTGGCGATAGTGGTTGTTATGGTGGTGATAATGGTTTTTATTGTGGTGATGATGGTTGTTGTAGTGGTGATAATGGTTATTATTGTGGTGATAGCGGCTGTTATAGTGTTGATAATGGTCACTATAGTGCGGATAATGGTGGGTATGGTGGTGATAATGGTTGTTATGGTGGTGATAATGGTTGTTACAGTGGTGATAATGGTTGTTATAGAGGTGATAATGGTTGTTGTAGTGGTGATAATGGTTGTTATAGTGGTGGTAATGGTTGTTATAGTGGTGACAATAGTTGTTATAGTGGTGATAATGGTTGTTATAGTGGGGACAATGGTTGCTATAGTGGTGATAATGGTTGTTATAGTGGCGATAGTGGTTGTTAGAGTGGTGATAATGGCTCTTATAGTGGTGATAATGGTTGTTATAGTGGTGATAATGGTCGTTATAGTGGTGGTAATCGTCGTTATATTGGTGATAATGGTTGTTATTGTGGTGATAATGGTTGTTATAGTGGTGATAATGGTCCTTATAATGGTGATAATGGTTGTTATAGTGGTGATAATGGTTGTTATAGTGAGGACAATGGTTGTTATAGTGGTGATAATGGTTGTTATAGTGGCGATAATGTTTTTTATAGTGGGGATAATGGTTGTTATAGTGGTGATAATGGCTGTTATAGTGGTGATAATGGTTGTTATAGTGGTGGTAACGGTCGTTATAGTGGTGATAATGGTCCTTGTAGTGGTGATAATGGTTTTTATTGTGGTGATGATGGTTGTTGTAGTGATGATAATGGTTGTTATAGTGGTGATAATGGTTGTTATAGTGGGGACAATGGTTGTTATAGTGGTGATAATGGTTGTTATTGTGGCGATAATGTTTTTTATAGTGGGGATAATGGTTGTTATAGTGGTGATAATGGTCCTTATGATGGTGATAGTGGTTGCTATAGTGGTGATAATGGCTATTATAGTGGTGGTAATGTTTCTTATAATGGTGATAATGGTTGTTCTAGTCGTGATAATGGTCGTTATAGTGGTGATAATGGTTGTTATAGTGGTGATAATGGTTGTTATAGTGGGGATAATAGTTGTTATAGTGGTGATAATGGTTGTTATAGTGGTGATAATGGTCCTTATAGAGGTGATAATGGTTGTTATAGTGGTGATAATTGTTGTTATAGTGGTGATAATGGTTGTTATTGTGGTGATAATTGTTGTTATAGTGATGATAATGGTTGTTATAGTGGTGATAATGGCTGTTATAGTGGTGATAATGGTTGTTATAGTGGGGATAATGGTGGTTATGGTGGTGATAATGGTTATTATAGTTGTCTTAATGGTCCTTGTAGTGGTGATAATGGTCGTTATAGTGGTGATAATGGTCCTTGTAGTGGTGATAATGGTTTTTATTGTGGTGATGATGGTTGTCGTAGTGGTGATAAAGGTTGTTATGGTGATGATAATGGTAGTTGTAGTGGTGATAATGGTCATTATAGTGGTGATAATGGTTGTTATAGTGGTGATAATGGTTGCTATAGTGGTGATACTGGTTGCTATAGTGGTGATAGTGGTTGCTATAGTGGTGATACTGGTTGCTATGGTGGTGATAATAGTTGCTATAGTGGTGGTAATGGCTGTTATAGTGGTGATAATGGTTGTTATAGTGGTGATAATGGTTGTTATAGTGGTGATACTGGTTGCTATAGTGGTGATAGTGGTTGCTATAGTGGTGATAATGGCTATTATAGTGGTGATAATTGTTGTTATAGTGTTGATGATGGTTGTTCTAGTCGTGATAATGGTCGTTATAGTGGTGATAACGGTTGTTATAGTCGCGATAATGTTTCTTATAGTGGTGATGATGGTTGTTCTGGTAGTGATAATGGTTGTTATAGTGGTGATAATGGTTTTTATAGTGTTGATAATGGTTGTTATAGTGATGATAATGGTTGTTGTAGTGGTGATGATGGTTGTTATAGTGGTGATAATGTTTGTTATAGTGGGGATAATGGTTGTTAGAGTGGTGATAATGGCAGTTATAGTGGTGATAATTGTTGTTATAGTGGTGATAATGGTCGTTATGGTGGTGGTAATCGTAGTGGTGATAATGGTCCTTATAGTTGTGATAATGGTTGTTATAGTGGTGATAATGGTTGTTATACTGGGGACAATGGTTATTATAGTGGTGATAATGGTTGTTATGGTGGTGATAATGTTTCGTATAGCAGTGATAATGGTTGTTATAGTGGTCATAATGGTCCTTGTAGTGGTGATAATGGTCGTTATAGTGGTGATAATGGTCCTTGTAGTGGTGATAATGGTTTTTATTGTGGTGATGATGGTTGTTGTAGTGGTGATAATGGTTATTATTGTGGTGATAACGGTTGTTATTGTGTCGATAATGGTCACTATAGTGCGGATAATGGTGGGTATGGTGGTGATAATGGTTGTTATGGTGGTGATAATGGTTGTTACAGTGGTGATAATGCTTGTTATAGAGGTGATAATGGTTGTTATAGTGGTGATAATGGTTGTTATAGTGGGGACAATGGTTGCTATAGTGGTGGTAATGGCTGTTATAGTGGTGATAATGGTTGTTATAGTGGTGGTAATGGTTGTTATAGCGGTGGTAATGGTTGTTATAGTGCTGATAATGGTTGTTATAGTGGCGATAATGTTTTTTATAGTGGGGATAATGGTTGTTATAGTGGTGATAATGGTTGTTATAGTGGTGATAATTGTCCTTATAGAGGTGATAATTGTTGTTATAGTGATGATAATGGTTGTGATAGTGGTGATAATGGTTGTTATAGTGGTGATAATGGTCCTTATAGAGGTGATAATGGTGTTATAGTGTTGATAATGGTTGTTATGGTGGTGATAATGGTTGTTACAGTGGTGATAATGGTTGTTATAGAGGTGATAATGGTTGTTGTAGTGGTGATAATGGTTGTTATAGTGGTGGTAATGGTTGTTATAGTGGTGACAATAGTTGTTATAGTGGTGATAATGGTTGTTATAGTGGGGACAATGCTTGCTATAGTGGTGATAATGGTTGTTATAGTGGCGATAGTGGTTGTTAGAGTGGTGATAATGGCTCTTATAGTGGTGATAATGGTTGTTATAGTAGTGATAATGGTCGTTATAGTGGTGGTAATCGTCGCTATATTGGTGATAATGGTTGTTATTGTGGTGATAATGGTTGTTATAGTGGTGATGATGGTCCTTATAATGGTGATAATGGTTGTTATAGTGGTGATAATGGTTGTTATAGTGAGGACAATGGTTGTTATAGTGGTGATAATGGTTGTTATAGTGGCGATAATTTTTTTTATAGTGGGGATAATGGTTGTTATAGTGGTGATAATGGCTGTTATAGTGGTGATAATGGTTGTTATAGTGGTGGTAACGGTCGTTATAGTGGTGATAATGGTCCTTGTAGTGGTGATAATGGTTTTTATTGTGGTGATAATGGTTGTTGTAGTGATGATAATGGTTGTTATAGTGGTGATAATGGTTGTTATAGTGGGGACAATGGTTGTTATAGTGGTGATAATGGTTGTTATTGTGGCGATAATGTTTTTTATAGTGGGGATAATGGTTGTTATAGTGGTGATAATGGTCCTTATGATGGTGATAGTGGTTGCTATAGTGGTGATAATGGCTATTATAGTGGTGATAATTGTTGTTATAGTGTTGATGATGGTTGTTCTAGTCGTGATAATGGTCGTTATAGTGGTGATAACGGTTGTTATAGTCGCGATAATGTTTCTTATAGTGGTGATGATGGTTGTTCTGGTAGTGATAATGGTTGTTATAGTGGTGATAATGGTTTTTATAGTGTTGATAATGGTTGTTATAGTGATGATAATGGTTGTTGTAGTGGTGATAATGGTTGTTATAGTGGTGATAGTGTTTGTTATAGTGGGGATAATGGTTGTTAGAGTGGTGATAATGGCAGTTATAGTGGTGATAATTGTTGTTATAGTGGTGATAATGGTCGTTATGGTGGTGGTAATCGTAGTGGTGATAATGGTCCTTATAGTGGTGATAATGGTTGTTATAGTGGTGATAATGGTTGTTATACTGGGGACAATGGTTATTGTAGTGGTGATAATGGTTGTTATGGTGGTGATAATGTTTCTTATAGCAGTGATAATGGTTGTTATAGTGGTCATAATGGTCCTTGTAGTGGTGATAATGGTCGTTATAGTGGTGATAATGGTCCTTGTAGTGGTGATAATGGTTTTTATTGTGGTGATGATGGTTGTTGTAGTGGTGATAATGGTTATTATTGTGGTGATAACGGTTGTTATAGTGTCGATAATGGTCACTATAGTGCGGATAATGGTGGGTATGGTGGTGATAATGGTTGTTATGGTGGTGATAATGGTTGTTACAGTGGTGATAATGGTTGTTACAGAGGTGATAATGGTTGTTATAGTGGTGATAATGTTTTTTATAGTGGGGATAATGGTTGTTATAGTGGTGATAATGGTTGTTATAGTGGTGATAATTGTCCTTATAGAGGTGATAATGGTTGTTGTAGTGGTGATAATGGTTGTTATAGTGGGGACAATGGTTGCTATAGTGGTGGTAATGGCTGTTATAGTGGTGATAATGGTTGTTATAGTGGTGGTAATGGTTGTTATAGTGGTGATAATGGTTGTTATAGTGCTGATAATGGTTGTTATAGCGGCGATAATGTTTTTTATAGTGGGGATAATGGTTGTTATAGTGGCGATAATGATTGTTATAGTGGTGATAATTGTCCTTATAGAGGTGATAATGGTGTTATAGTGGTGATAATGGTTGTTATAGTGGTGGTAATGGTCCTTATAGATGTGATAATGGTTGTTGTAGTGGTGATAATGGTTGTTATAGTGGCGATAATGTTTGTTATAGTGAGGATAATGGTTGTTAGAGTGGTGACAATGGCTGTTATAGTGGTGATAATTGTTGTTATAGTGGTGATAATGGTCGTTATGGTGGTGGTAATCGTAGTGGTGATAATGGTCCTTATAGTGGTGATAATGGTTGTTATAGTGGTGATAATGGTTGTTATAGTGGGGACAATGGTTGTTATAGTGGCGATAGTGGTTGTTATGGTGGCGATAGTGGTTGTTATGGTGGTGATAATGGTTTTTATTGTGGTGATGATGGTTGTTGTAGTGGTGATAATGGTTATTATTGTGGTGATAGCGGCTGTTATAGTGTTGATAATGGTCACTTTAGTGCGGATAATGGTGGGTATGGTGGTGATAATGGTTGTTATGGTGGTGATAATGGTTGTTACAGTGGTGATAATGGTTGTTATAGAGGTGATAATGGTTGTTGTAGTGGTGATAATGGTTGCTATAGTGGTGGTAATGGTTGTTATAGTGGGGACAATTGTTGCTATAGTGGTGATAATGGTTGTTAAAGTGGCGATAGTGGTTGTTAGAGTGGTGATAATGGCTCTTATAGTGGTGATAATGGTTGTTATAGTGGTGATAATGGTCGTTATAGTGGTGGTAATCGTCGTTATATTGGTGATAATGGTTGCTATTGTGGTGATAATGGTTGTTATAGTGGTGATAATGGTCCTTATAATGGTGATAATGGTTGTTATAGTGGTGATAATGGTTGTTATAGTGAGGACAATGGTTGTTATAGTGGTGATAATGGTTGTTATTGTGGCGATAATGTTTTTTATAGTGGGGATAATGGTTGTTATAGTGGTGATAATGGCTGTTCTAGTGGTGATAATGGTTGTTATAGTGGTGGTAACGGTCGTTATAGTGGTGATAATGGTCCTTGTAGTGGTGATAATGGTTTTTATTGTGGTGATGATGGTTGTTGTAGTGATGATAATGGTTGTTATAGTGGTGATAATGGTTGTTATAGTGGGGACAATGGTTGTTATAGTGGTGATAATGGTTGTTATTGTGGCGATAATGTTTTTTATAGTGGGGATAATGGTTGTTATAGTGGTGATAATGGTTGTTATAGTGGTGATAATTGTCCTTATAGAGGTGATAATGGTGTTATAGTGGTGATAATGGTTGTTATAGTGGTGGTAATGGTCCTTATAGAGGTGATAATGGTTGTTGTAGTGGTGATAATGGTTGTTATAGTGGCGATAATGTTTGTTATAGTGAGGATAATGGTTGTTAGAGTGGTGATAATGGCTGTTATAGTGGTGATAATTGTTGTTATAGTGGTGATAATGGTCGTTATGGTGGTGGTAATCGTAGTGGTGATAATGGTCCTTATAGTGGTGATAATGGTTGTTATAGTGGTGATAATGGTTGTTATAGTGGGGACAATGGTTGTTATAGTGGCGATAGTGGTTGTTATGGTGGCGATAGTGGTTGTTATGGTGGTGATAATGGTTTTTATTGTGGTGATGATGGTTGTTGTAGTGGTGATAATGGTTATTATTGTGGTGATAGCGGCTGTTATAGTGTTGATAATGGTCACTATAGTGCGGATAATGGTGGGTATGGTGGTGATAATGGTTGTTATGGTGGTGATAATGGTTGTTACAGTGGTGATAATGGTTGTTATAGAGGTGATAATGGTTGTTGTAGTGGTGATAATGGTTGTTATAGTGGGGACAATGGTTGCTATAGTGGTGATAATGGTTGTTATAGTGGCGATAGTGGTTGTTAGAGTGGTGATAATGGCTCTTATAGTGGTGATAATGGTTGTTATAGTGGTGATAATGGTCGTTATAGTGGTGGTAATCGTCGTTATATTGGTGATAATGGTTGTTATTGTGGTGATAATGGTTGTTATAGTGGTGATAATGGTCCTTATAATGGTGATAATGGTTGTTATAGTGGTGATAATGGTTGTTATAGGGAGGACAATGGTTGTTATAGTGGTGATAATGGTTGTTATAGTGGCGATAATGTTTTTTATAGTGGGGACAATGGTTGTCATAGTGGTGATAATGGCTGTTATAGTAGTGATAATGGTTGTTACAGTGGTGGTAACGGTCGTTATAGTGGTGATAATGGTCCTTGTAGTGGTGATAATGGTTTTTATTGTGGTGATGATGGTTGTTGTAGTGATGATAATGGTTGTTATAGTGGTGATAATGGTTGTTATAGTGGGGACAATGGTTGTTATAGTGGTGATAATGGTTGTTATAGTGGCGATAGTGGTTGTTAGAGTGGTGATAATGGCTCTTATAGTGGTGATAATGGTTGTTATAGTAGTGATAATGGTCGTTATAGTGGTGGTAATCGTCGCTATATTGGTGATAATGGTTGTTATTGTGGTGATAATGGTTGTTATAGTGGTGATGATGGTCCTTATAATGGTGATAATGGTTGTTATAGTGGTGATAATGGTTGTTATAGTGAGGACAATGGTTGTTATAGTGGTGATAATGGTTGTTATAGTGGCGATAATTTTTTTTATAGTGGGGATAATGGTTGTTATAGTGGTGATAATGGCTGTTATAGTGGTGATAATGGTTGTTATAGTGGTGGTAACGGTCGTTATAGTGGTGATAATGGTCCTTGTAGTGGTGATAATGGTTTTTATTGTGGTGATAATGGTTGTTGTAGTGATGATAATGGTTGTTATAGTGGTGATAATGGTTGTTATAGTGGGGACAATGGTTGTTATAGTGGTGATAATGGTTGTTATTGTGGCGATAATGTTTTTTATAGTGGGGATAATGGTTGTTATAGTGGTGATAATGGTCCTTATGATGGTGATAGTGGTTGCTATAGTGGTGATAATGGCTATTATAGTGGTGATAATTGTTGTTATAGTGTTGATAATGGTTGTTATAGTGGTGATAGTGTTTGTTATAGTGGGGATAATGGTTGTTAGAGTGGTGATAATGGCAGTTATAGTGGTGATAATTGTTGTTATAGTGGTGATAATGGTCGTTATGGTGGTGGTAATCGTAGTGGTGATAATGGTCCTTATAGTGGTGATAATGGTTGTTATAGTGGTGATAATGGTTGTTATACTGGGGACAATGGTTATTGTAGTAGTGATAATGGTTGTTATGGTGGTGATAATGTTTCTTATAGCAGTGATAATGGTTGTTATAGTGGTCATAATGGTCCTTGTAGTGGTGATAATGGTCGTTATAGTGGTGATAATGGTCCTTGTAGTGGTGATAATGGTTTTTATTGTCGTGATGATGGTTGTTGTAGTGGTGATAATGGTTATTATTGTGGTGATAACGGTTGTTATAGTGTCGATAATGGTCACTATAGTGCGGATAATGGTGGGTATGGTGGTGATAATGGTTGTTATGGTGGTGATAATGGTTGTTACAGTGGTGATAATGGTTGTTACAGAGGTGATAATGGTTGTTATAGTGGTGATAATGTTTTTTATAGTGGGGATAATGGTTGTTATAGTGGTGATAATGGTTGTTATAGTGGTGATAATTGTCCTTATAGAGGTGATAATGGTTGTTGTAGTGGTGATAATGGTTGTTATGGTGGTGATAATGGTTTTTATTGTGGTGATGATGGTTGTTGTAGTGGTGATAATGGTTATTATTGTGGTGATAGCGGCTGTTATAGTGTTGATAATGGTCACTATAGTGCGGATAATGGTGGGTATGGTGGTGATAATGGTTGTTATGGTGGTGATTATGGTTGTTACAGTGGTGATAATGGTTGTTATAGAGGTGATAATGGTTGTTGTAGTGGTGATAATGGTTGTTATAGTGGTGGTAATGGTTGTTATAGTGGTGACAATAGTTGTTATAGTGGTGATAATGGTTGTTATAGTGGGGATAGTGGTTGTTAGAGTGGTGATAATGGCTCTTATAGTGGTGATAATGGTTGTTATAGTGGTGATAATGGTCGTTATAGTGGTGGTAATCGTCGTTATATTGGTGATAATGGTTGTTATTGTGGTGATAATGGTTGTTATAGTGGTGATAATGGTCCTTATAATGGTGATAATGGTTGTTATAGTGGTGATAATGGTCCTTATGATGGTGATAGTGGTTGCTATAGTGGTGATAATGGCTATTATAGTGGTGGTAATGTTTCTTATAATGGTGATAATGGTTGTTCTAGTCGTGATAATGGTCGTTATAGTGGTGATAATGGTTGTTATAGTGGTGATAATGGTCCTTATGATGGTGATAGTGGTTGCAATAGTGGTGATAATGGCTATTATAGTGGTGGTAATGTTTCTTATAATGGTGATAATGGTTGTTCTAGTCGTGATAATGGTCGTTATAGTGGTGATAATGGTTGTTATAGTGGTGATAATGGTTGTTATAGTGGGGACAATGGTTGTTATAGTGGCGATAGTGGTTGTTATGGTGGCGATAGTGGTTGTTATGGTGGTGATAATGGTTTTTATTGTGGTGATGATGGTTGTTGTAGTGGTGATAATGGTTATTATTGTGGTGATAGCGGCTGTTATAGTGTTGATAATGGTCACTTTAGTGCGGATAATGGTGGGTATGGTGGTGATAATGGTTGTTATGGTGGTGATAATGGTTGTTACAGTGGTGATAATGGTTGTTATAGAGGTGATAATGGTTGTTGTAGTGGTGATAATGGTTGCTATAGTGGTGGTAATGGTTGTTATAGTGGGGACAATTGTTGCTATAGTGGTGATAATGGTTGTTAAAGTGGCGATAGTGGTTGTTAGAGTGGTGATAATGGCTCTTATAGTGGTGATAATGGTTGTTATAGTGGTGATAATGGTCGTTATAGTGGTGGTAATCGTCGTTATATTGGTGATAATGGTTGCTATTGTGGTGATAATGGTTGTTATAGTGGTGATAATGGTCCTTATAATGGTGATAATGGTTGTTATAGTGGTGATAATGGTTGTTATAGTGAGGACAATGGTTGTTATAGTGGTGATAATGGTTGTTATTGTGGCGATAATGTTTTTTATAGTGGGGATAATGGTTGTTATAGTGGTGATAATGGCTGTTATAGTGGTGATAATGGTTGTTATAGTGGTGGTAACGGTCGTTATAGTGGTGATAATGGTCCTTGTAGTGGTGATAATGGTTTTTATTGTGGTGATGATGGTTGTTGTAGTGATGATAATGGTTGTTATAGTGGTGATAATGGTTGTTATAGTGGGGACAATGGTTGTTATAGTGGTGATAATGGTTGTTATTGTGGCGATAATGTTTTTTATAGTGGGGATAATGGTTGTTATAGTGGTGATAATGGTTGTTATAGTGGTGATAATTGTCCTTATAGAGGTGATAATGGTTGTGACGATGTCGCGTCACGTCGGCAACATGCTCCGTCGCGTGCCGACGACCGCGCATCGTCAGCCGCGCACCGCGGTGGGGGACCCCCCACCGAGACCACCCGCGAGACCGTGACCTACTTAGATACCGATCGATCGCGTGATCGATGGAGTTGGCCCGGGGCGTCGGCCCCGAAAGGATCTCTCCGGAGATCCGCTCCCAGGCGTAAAGGTCTTCCTGGCTTGAAGGGTACCCTGAGCTAGGTGGACTGGAGGCCAGTCTCAGGAGGAAGGGTAACACTTCTTCTGAGACCAGCCGAGCCAACGGTCAGCCAGCAAACCGACTCGACAAGGTAACACGGAGGGTCGGTAAGCTGGAGACAGTCGCCACAAGGAGGGGGTAGCACCTCCGCGCGGTGGCTGTCCGATCGTGGAGGAACGTGCCAGCTCCCTCGAAGGCTAGCCTAGCCGCAGGTCAGCCGGCAAGTCGACTTAACGGGGGAGCCCGGAGGGTTGGCGAGTCGGAGGCAGTAGCCGCGCTGGGAGGGTAGCACCACGGCGCGGTGTCTGTCCGAACGTGGAGGCGCCTGTAAGACCCCCCTGGGGCAATCTCGGAACACTCTCGGAACAACCAGGTTCCAGTTTAATAAGAGCAAGGCAAGGCCAGAACTGGCCATTTACCCGGTGTATTTTGATATCCCTTCTCTCCTCCTCCTCTTGCGCGCGAACCTAGACTAAGACCCGCGAACGCGCCTCCGCGTAACCCGCGAAACGCGCCTCCGCATCCGACCGCGCCGACCGACACGCGAGTACGTCCCGCGACGAACCGCGTCCGCCCGTAAACCGCGAGCGCGCCTCCGCGTAACCCGCGAAACGCGTCTCCGCGCCCGAAACTCCGCCGTATACGGACATCCCGCGATGTCCCCCGTACCGCACCCCGTCCGCCGTTAGTATGTAAGCTATAGTACGTAAGTTATAGTAAGTAAGATAGATTGTATGATAGATAGGTAAGCGTAGTTTATAAGATAGTATGTAAGCTAGGTAGGCTATAGTGTATAAGACTCGCGCCGCCGTCATAACTTCGACACTTTGTAACACCGTTTTGTATATTCTAGAAACCTAACATCGAGCCGCCACCGAAACCGGCAGCCTCGGCCGGCACCGCCGCGACACCCGCGCAGCCCACCGAAAAGGGAGACAATAAAGAATAGTTTAAAGGCGAATCCTGCGTTCTCTATTTTCTACCCTGCGACCAGTCCCCTTCCCCACCGCGACCGGCTCCCTCGCGAAAACCCTGGCTCGCTGAAGCGTCCGGCACCAGGGGGCCCGCGAGTCGCGACTCCACCGCGTTGCCTAGCAACGCGGTGTGGCGAAGACCGACTCCGTTACATGGTGTTATAGTGGTGATAATGGTTGTTATAGTGGTGGTAATGGTCCTTATAGAGGTGATAATGGTTGTTGTAGTGGTGATAATGGTTGTTATAGTGGCGATAATGTTTGTTATAGTGAGGATAATGGTTGTTAGAGTGGTGATAATGGCTGTTATAGTGGTGATAATTGTTGTTATAGTGGTGATAATGGTCGTTATGGTGGTGGTAATCGTAGTGGTGATAATGGTCCTTATAGTGGTGATAATGGTTGTTATAGTGGTGATAATGGTTGTTATAGTGGGGACAATGGTTGTTATAGTGGCGATAGTGGTTGTTATGGTGGCGATAGTGGTTGTTATGGTGGTGATAATGGTTTTTATTGTGGTGATGATGGTTGTTGTAGTGGTGATAATGGTTATTATTGTGGTGATAGCGGCTGTTATAGTGTTGATAATGGTCACTATAGTGCGGATAATGGTGGGTATGGTGGTGATAATGGTTGTTGTGGTGGTGATAATGGTTGTTACAGTGGTGATAATGGTTGTTATAGAGGTGATAATGGTTGTTGTAGTGGTGATAATGGTTGCTATAGTGGTGGTAATGGTTGTTATAGTGGGGACAATTGTTGCTATAGTGGTGATAATGGTTGTTAAAGTGGCGATAGTGGTTGTTAGAGTGGTGATAATGGCTCTTATAGTGGTGATAATGGTTGTTATAGTGGTGATAATGGTCGTTATAGTGGTGGTAATCGTCGTTATATTGGTGATAATGGTTGTTATTGTGGTGATAATGGTTGTTATAGTGGTGATGATGGTCCTTATAATGGTGATAATGGTTGTTATAGTGGTGATAATGGTTGTTATAGTGAGGACAATGGTTGTTATAGTGGTGATAATGGTTGTTATTGTGGCGATAATGTTTTTTATAGTGGGGATAATGGTTGTTATAGTGGTGATAATGGCTGTTATAGTGGTGATAATGGTTGTTATAGTGGTGGTAACGGTCGTTATAGTGGTGATAATGGTCCTTGTAGTGGTGATAATGGTTTTTATTGTGGTGATGATGGTTGTTGTAGTGATGATAATGGTTGTTATAGTGGTGATAATGGTTGTTATAGTGGGGACAATGGTTGTTATAGTGGTGATAATGGTTGTTATTGTGGCGATAATGTTTTTTATAGTGGGGATAATAGTGGTGATAATGGTTGTTATAGTGGTGATAATTGTCCTTATAGAGGTGATAATGGTGTTATAGTGGTGATAATGGTTGTTATAGTGGTGGTAATGGTCCTTATAGAGGTGATAATGGTTGTTGTAGTGGTGATAATGGTTGTTATAGTGGCGATAATGTTTGTTATAGTGAGGATAATGGTTGTTAGAGTGGTGATAATGGCTGTTATAGTGGTGATAATTGTTGTTATAGTGGTGATAATGGTCGTTATGGTGGTGGTAATCGTAGTGGTGATAATGGTCCTTATAGTGGTGATAATGGTTGTTATAGTGGTGATAATGGTTGTTATAGTGGGGACAATGGTTGTTATAGTGGCGATAGTGGTTGTTATGGTGGCGATAGTGGTTGTTATGGTGGTGATAATGGTTTTTATTGTGGTGATGATGGTTGTTGTAGTGGTGATAATGGTTATTATTGTGGTGATAGCGGCTGTTATAGTGTTGATAATGGTCACTATAGTGCGGATAATGGTGGGTATGGTGGTGATAATGGTTGTTGTGGTGGTGATAATGGTTGTTACAGTGGTGATAATGGTTGTTATAGAGGTGATAATGGTTGTTGTAGTGGTGATAATGGTTGTTATAGTGGTGGTAATGGTTGTTATAGTGGTGACAATAGTTGTTATAGTGGTGATAATGGTTGTTATAGTGGGGACAATGGTTGCTATAGTGGTGATAATGGTTGTTATAGTGGCGATAGTGGTTGTTAGAGTGGTGATAATGGCTCTTATAGTGGTGATAATGGTTGTTATAGTGGTGATAATGGTCGTTATAGTGGTGGTAATCGTCGTTATATTGGTGATAATGGTTGTTATTGTGGTGATAATGGTTGTTATAGTGGTGATAATGGTCCTTATAATGGTGATAATGGTTGTTATAGTGGTGATAATGGTTGTTATAGGGAGGACAATGGTTGTTATAGTGGTGATAATGGTTGTTATAGTGGCGATAATGTTTTTTATAGTGGGGACAATGGTTGTCATAGTGGTGATAATGGCTGTTATAGTAGTGATAATGGTTGTTACAGTGGTGGTAACGGTCGTTATAGTGGTGATAATGGTCCTTGTAGTGGTGATAATGGTTTTTATTGTGGTGATGATGGTTGTTGTAGTGATGATAATGGTTGTTATAGTGGTGATAATGGTTGTTATAGTGGGGACAATGGTTGTTATAGTGGTGATAATGGTTGTTATTGTGGCGATAATGTTTTTTATAGTGGGGATAATGGTTGTTATAGTGGTGATAATGGTCCTTATGATGGTGATAGTGGTTGCTATAGTGGTGATAATGGCTATTATAGTGGTGGTAATGTTTCTTGTAATGGTGATAATGGTTGTTCTAGTTGTGATAATGGTCGTCATAGTGGTGATAATGGTTGTTATAGTGGTGATAATGGTTGTTATAGTGGGGATAATGGTTGTTATAGTGGTGATAATGGTCCTTATAGAGGTGATAATGGTTGTTATAGTGGTGATAATTGTTGTTATAGTGGTGATAATGGTTGTTATTGTGGTGATAATTGTTGTTATAGTGATGATAATGGTTGTTATAGTGGTGATAATGGTTGTTATAGTGGTGATAATGATTGTTATAGTGGGGATAATGGTGGTTATGGTGGTGATAATGGTTATTATAGTTGTCTTAATGGTCCTTGTAGTGGTGATAATGGTCGTTATAGTGGTGATAATGGTCCTTGTAGTGGTGATAATGGTTTTTATTGTGGTGATGATGGTTGTCGTAGTGATGATAATGGTTGTTATAGTGGTGATAATGGTTGTTATAGTGGGGACAATGGTTGTTATAGTGGTGATAATGGTTGTTATTGTGGCGATAATGTTTTTTATAGTGGGGATAATGGTTGTTATAGTGGTGATAATGGTCCTTATGATGGTGATAGTGGTTGCTATAGTGGTGATAATGGCTATTATAGTGGTGGTAATGTTTCTTATAATGGTGATAATGGTTGTTCTAGTTGTGATAATGGTCGTTATAATGGTGATAATGGTTGTTATAGTGGTGATAATGGTTGTTATAGTGGGGATAATGGTTGTTATAGTGGTGATAATGGTTGTTATAGTGGTGATAATGGTCCTTATAGAGGTGATAATGGTTGTTATAGTGGTGATAATTGTTGTTATAGTGGTGATAATGGTTGTTATTGTGGTGATAATTGTTGTTATAGTGATGATAATGGTTGTTATAGTAGTGATAATGGTTGTTATAGTGGTGATAATGATTGTTATAGTGGGGATAATGGTGGTTATGGTGGTGATAATGGTTGTTATAGTTGTCTTAATGGTCCTTGTAGTGGTGATAATGGTCGTTATAGTGGTGATAATGGTCCTTGTAGTGGTGATAATGGTTTTTATTGTGGTGATGATGGTTGTCGTAGTGGTGATAAAGGTTGTTATGGTGATGATAATGGTAGTTGTAGTGGTGATAATGGTCATTATAGTGGTGATAATGGTTGTTATAGTTTTGATAATGGTTGCTATAGTGGTGATACTGGTTGCTATAGTGGTGATAGTGGTTGCTATAGTGGTGATACTGGTTGCTATGGTGGTGATAATAGTTGCTATAGTGGTGGTAATGGCTGTTATAGTGGTGATAATGGTTGTTATAGTGGTGATAATGGTTGTTATAGTGGTGATACTGGTTGCTATAGTGGTGATAGTGGTTGCTATAGTGGTGATAATGGCTATTATAGTGGTGATAATTGTTGTTATAGTGTTGATGATGGTTGTTCTAGTCGTGATAATGGTCGTTATAGTGGTGATAACGGTTGTTATAGTCGCGATAATGTTTCTTATAGTGGCGATGATGGTTGTTCTGGTAGTGATAATGGTTGTTATAGTGGTGATAATGGTTTTTATAGTGTTGATAATGGTTGTTATAGTGATGATAATGGTTTTTATAGTGTTGATAATGGTTGTTATAGTGATGATAATGGTTGTTGTAGTGGTGATAATGGTTGTTAAAGTGGTGATAATGTTTGTTATAGTGGGGATAATCGTTGTTAGAGTGGTGATAATGGCAGTTATAGTGGTGATAATTGTTGTTATAGTGGTGATAATGGTCGTTATGGTGGTGGTAATCGTAGTGGTGATAATGGTCCTTATAGTGGTGATAATGGTTGTTATAGTGGTGATAATGGTTGTTATACTGGGGACAATGGTTATTATAGTGGTGATAATGGTTGTTATGGTGGTGATAATGTTTCTTATAGCAGTGATAATGGTTGTTATAGTGGTCATAATGGTCCTTGTAGTGGTGATAATGGTCGTTATAGTGGTGATAATGGTCCTTGTAGTGGTGATAATGGTTTTTATTGTGGTGATGATGGTTGTTGTAGTGGTGATAATGGTTATTATTGTGGTGATAACGGCTGTTATAGTGTTGATAATGGCCACTATAGTGCGGATAATGTTGGGTATGGTGGTGATAATGGTTGTTCTGGTAGTGATAATGGTTGTTATAGTGGTGATAATGGTTTTTATAGTGGTGATAATGGTTGTTATAGTGGGGATAATGGTGGTTATGGTGGTGATAATGGTTATTATAGTTGTCTTAATGGTCCTTGTAGTGGTGATAATGGTCGTTATAGTGGTGATAATGGTCGGTGTAGTGGTGATAATGGTTTTTATTGTGGTGATGATGGTTGTCGTAGTGGTGATAAAGGTTGTTATGGTGATGATAATGGAAGTTGTAGTGGTGATAATGGTCATTATAGTGGTGATAATGGTTGTTATAGTGGTGATAATGGTTGCTATAGTGGTGATACTGGTTGCTATAGTGGTGATAGTGGTTGCTATAGTGGTGATACTGGTTGCTATAGTGGTGATAATAGTTGCTATAGTGGTGGTAATGGCTGTTATAGTGGTGATCATTGTTGTTATAGTGTTGATGATGGTTGTTCTAGTCGTGATAATGGTCGTTATACTGGTGATAACGGTTGTTATAGTCGCGATAATGTTTCTTATAGTGGTGATGATGGTTGTTCTGGTAGTGATAATGGTTGTTATAGTGGTGATAATGGTTTTTATAGTGGTGATAATGGTTGTTAAAGTGATGATAATGGTTGTTATAGTGGTGATAATGGTTGTTATAGTGGGGACAATGGTTATTATAGTGGTGATAATGGTTGTTATGGTGGTGATAATGTTTCTTATAGCAGTGATAATGGTTGTTATAGTGGTCATAATGGTCCTTGTAGTGGTGATAATGGTCGTTACAGTGGTGATAATGGTCCTTGTAGTGGTGATAATGGTTTTTATTATGGTGATGACGGTTGTTGTAGTGTTGATAATGGTCACTATAGTCACTATAGCGAGGCATTATGCCCGCTGGTCACCGTAGCAGGAGCGACTCCACCCGTCAACAGCAGCCAGCGGTCATTCCTGTGGCCGCCCCGGACCGAACCAGACCGACCGGAGGAGAACGACACCAGCCAGGGGCACGAACGAACACGAAAGTTCACGTGGCCCCCACCATCCCGGCCCGGGTATTCGGCGGAGCCGCCGCTAGTTGGCGACGCCGAGCCCAGGAGTATAAGGGCAGGAGACTCCCACACCGAAGGAGTCTTGACTCGGTGGCAACCGAAGAGTACACATCGTGGAGAAGCAACCAGACCTGTGAAGAAGATGCCAGGAATAGCTTGGGTTTACCGGCTCCGTAAACCAGAAGTCCTCCGCGAATTGGAGCGACTCCAGCTACCGACCGACGGCACGTGGGTACAGCTACGGCAAAGGCTGGCCACCTACGTGCGCAACCATCCAGGAGAGTTTCCGGACCGACCAGCCGACGAACCCGGGTACAAGGAGGAAGTCGACCGCACCCGTGATTACGAGGAATTCCATGCTGAAATCGCCAGGATGTGGCCGACCAATGTCCAGGCCACGCAGGTCGGGGTAGGCAACACCTCCACCCCGACACACGCCGAGGAAGGACCGTCACCAGCCATTCCGCCCGAGCCCGCGAATCCAACTGGGCAACTAGGACCGGCGACAAGCCAGGCGCCTCCACCTGCGCCGACCTCCGCCGCGCCAGCTCCTTACGATCCAATCAGGTTCATGGAAATGGTGCGGAGGTGGAATTGTCAATTCGACGGGCGAGACGCTCAAGCCTTTCTCGAGCGTTTAGAAGAGCTGCAGGAGTCATACCAGCTGACCGGCGACCAGATGTTAAGAGGATTTCCCGAACTCCTACGAGGCGATGCCCAGCTCTGGTATCGCAACGTGTCCCGAAAGGTTAACACTTGGGACGAACTCCGTAACCGACTCCGAAACTTCTTCCTGCCAGCTGCCGAGAGAACCCGCCTGGATTTGCAGATCGCAAATCGCCGTCAAGCACCGGATGAGCCCGTGCGCTCATATATCACCGCTATTACCACCTTGATGCGTCGACGTGGAGGCTACACCGAGGAGGAAGAGCTCGACGTAATCTACAGCAACTTGACGGAAGATCTGCGACTTTACCTACGAAGAACCGGACTCAGGGACGTAGACGACCTGATCGCCCAGGCAGACGCGGTGACCGCACTTCTGGCCACCAGGAACGCACGGAACGCCAGAAAGGAGGAGTCAACGACGCGGAGTAGCCGACCGCCCGAAACATCAGGGGCGCACGTCGCCAGCGATTACCACCGGGACACCCACTGCTGGCGGTGCGGGCAAAGAGGACATAATCGACAGCAATGTCGAAACGAGTACCTCCGCTTTTGCGCCCGTTGCGGAAGAGAAGGTACTCTCAGCCGCGACTGCCCTTGCGACAAGCCGGGAAACGCCAACCGGGCCGGGGAGACCCGGCCCCGAAGATAAAACAGCAGGAGAAATCCGCTATCTCCATGGCCCGTCGCAGTCAACCGACGCGATCGGAAAAAACCAGCCGCCCGAAACCAGATCGCCGATCTCAACCAGAACCGACCAGAAGATCCGAACAACCAGGAGAAGATCAGCGAACAACACCGAAGACGATCGAACACCGAGAAACCGTCCGTCCAGTACCGGTCAGCAACAATCAGCCAGTACCGTCCAGCAACCGACCAGAACCCGCCGACCGAATTGACCAGAAGGACCGACTGGTATTGGACGTCCAGATCGGAGGAAAAACCGTGTCCGCATTATTGGACACAGGAGCAGTTTCCTCCTACATCGATCAACACACAGCGCAGATTTGCCGTGAAGCCGGGTGGCGGAGGCGCCGCCACAATTTGGTGACCGCACTGGCAAACGGGGAACATATAGCTACGAAAAATAGCTATCAAGGAGAAGTTCTCGTCCAGGGCGCACGTCAAGACCACCGCTTCTACGAAATGCCGAATCTCGCATACAGCATGGTGCTGGGGATGGACATCCTCCGCAAATTGCAACTCCAAGTTTGGTTGACAGGTCAACCCATCACCGACTGCAGAAGGAAGCCCGAACCATCTACGACGCAAGAAAACCGCACCATCGCAGCAACCAGCGGACTGATTGAGGCGTCAGCCCAACAGTTACAGCAGCTGGACCGGATCATCGCCCAGGAGAAGAGGAGGTTCGAGGAGGTCAAAGGGCCTACCCCTTTGATCGAACACGAAATCCGGCTGGAAGACCCGACGCCGATTAAGCAACGCTATCGGCCCCGTAACCCCACCATGCAGCGCCTGATCGACACCGAAGTACAGAAGATGCTCGACGAAGGGGTAATACAACCGTCCAGCAGCCCTTGGAGCTCTCCAATAGTGATGGCGAAGAAGAAAAGCGGCGAATATCGGTTTTGCGTAGATTTCCGTCGACTAAATGATGTAACGCGAAAAGATGCGTATCCGTTACCGCAGGTCAACGCGACGTTAGATAAGTTACGCGGAGCGAAATATTTGTCTACAATAGATTTAAAAAATGGATATTGGCAGGTACCTTTAACTCCCGAAAGCCGACCTTTGACCGCCTTTACCGTTCCTGGCCGTGGGCTCATGGAGTTCACGGTAATGCCTTTCGGACTTCACTCCGCACCCTCCACCTTCCAGAGACTCCTAGACCGAGTAATCACTCCGGAAATGGCGCCTCACGCGTTCGCCTACCTAGACGACATTGTAGTAGTCACCTCCACCTTTGACGATCACCTCCGCGTGTTAACCGAGGTTTTTCGCCGTCTACGCAGCGCGAAATTGCGACCGAATTGGGAGAAATGTCAATTCGCGAGAACAAGTCTAAAATATCTCGGACATTTAGTTGACCAGCGCGGCCTCCGAACCGATCCTGAAAAAGTAGCTGCAGTCGCCGAGTTACCTCCACCTACCAATATAAAAGAACTCCGCCGATTCCTCGGGTTACTATCCTGGTACCGCCGTTTCCTCCGCGATATTTCCCAAACCGCCGCCCCACTAACCCAACTCCTCAAGAAGAAAGTAAAATGGTCGTGGGAAGAGCCTCAACAGCGAGCCTTCGAGGAGCTACGCCGAAGACTTACGGAGGCGCCTGTTCTGGCAGTACCGAACTGGGATCTCACCTTCGTCCTTCAAACCGACGCCAGCATGGACGGCTTGGGAGCCGTTCTCACCCAGGAAGACGAAGATGGGGAACGGGTTATCGCCTACGCAAGCCGGACACTCACTCAGGCGGAACGCAATTATTCAACGACCGAGTTGGAGTGTCTAGCTGTCCGGTGGGGCATCTGGAAGATGCGCCATTACCTCGAGGGGAACCACTTCGTCGTTTTGACCGACCATCAGTCTCTGAAGTGGCTCGAGAAGATTGACAACCCTTCCGGTAGACTCGCCCGATGGGCCCTAGAACTCGGACAATGGGACTTCGAGATACGCTACCGAAAAGGACCGGACAACACCGTCGCAGATGCACTTTCCCGCCAGCCGCGTGCCACGTGCGAAATGCGAGGACCATTCAGATGCTCGTGGTACAATAACTATCTTCAAGGAACAGCGCAACATCCCGAACAATATCCCGACTACCGGATCGAAGACGGACGCCTGTATCGACACATTCTACACACGCTCGATTTCAACGAGCAGGATTCGAACGAGCAGTGGAAGCTGTGCGTGCCGAAAGAAGATAGAGCGCGGGTCCTCCAGGAGGCGCACGATGACCCAACGGCAGGACACTTAGGAATCGCTAAAACGCTCGCACGGATAGCCCGCGTATACTATTGGCCAGGAATGCTGCGAGAAGCCACGAAATACGTTCGAGAATGTCGCAGCTGCCAAAAATTCAAGTCACAGCAGCAGACACTCCCAGGAGCAATGCAGCCGACCAGTGTCCAGCAACCGTGGGAGATGGTTTCTGCCGATCTTGTAGGACCACTTCCACGATCGACCAACGGGAACACCACGCTGCTCGTCTTTCAAGATCGATTCACGAAATGGATCGAACTCCGTCCGCTGAAGAAAGCCACGGCGAGCGCCATTGTGAAGGCCCTTAATGAATTGGTCATCCTGCGACACGGATGTCCACGAGTCATCGTTACGGACAACGGTCGGCAATTTATCAGCCAGGACTTCACCCGCGCACTCAAAGAGAGTGCGATCCAGCACCGCCGTACACCGCCGTACACACCGCAGTGTAACCCAGTAGAACGGGCCAATCGTGTTATAAAAACCATGATTGGTCAGTTCGTCGGCCGGACACAACGAGGATGGGACCAGCGATTACCAGAACTCGCCTTCGCTTACAACACCGCTCGTCACGAAGCCACGGGGCACACTCCAGCCTTTTTGAACACGGGGAGAGAGTTTATCCCCCCAGGTACCCTCCACCAGGAAAACCGCCGACCAGCCACAGGTCCATGGGAGAGACGACTCGCCCAATTAAAGGACGCTTACGAACTGGCAAGAGTTCGATTAGCACAGGAGTTCCAGCGACAACAAAAATACTACAATCTCCGACGCCGCGACTGGCAACCGCAGATCGGGGAGCAAGTATGGAAGCGGACGCACGTGCTCTCCAACAAGGCGGAGGCGCGCAATGCGAAGCTCGTCGAGAAGTACGAAGGACCCTTCGAAATTGCGCGAAAAATCTCACCTGTGATCTATGATCTCCGGGACCTGAAAGGGAAGAAGATAGAACATATTCATGTACGAGACATGAAGCCGGTGACAGGGGTGGGGACCCCCTCCAAAGCCACAAATAAGTATATAAGGAGCAACGATCCAGGAGCAGGACTCAGTCAACATCAAGACAGCAAGCTCACCATGTCTGGCAGCAAGAAGAAAACCGACAACAACGCATGGGACCTCACTGCGTTACAACGCGAGATAGACGCAGCGATCACAAGAATGCGTACTTGGGAGAAATTCCGGGAAGACCCCCGCTCCCTGACAACCACCGAAAGGCAGCAGATTCATCGTGACCTGCGAAGAATCGAAGACAGTAATCGACGAGCAATGGAAGCGACCAGGCGTAAGCGAACGGCTCCAAAACGAGTACCTACACCCCGGGCGAAACCACCCGCGGGGTCATACATCCCCGCCAAAAGGACAGCCGCACCGATCGCTCCCGGAGACCGGCCACCAGCGACCCCGTCAACCTCCAAGGGGGCAGAAGCACCGGCAACCGTCTCGACCGCCGCACCACCTCCACCAGCATCGGTACGGGCATGGCCTCTACTCATGGCACCGGAGGCGCCGGGAAGAAGACCGACGGTAGCGGTAACTCTACCGGACGGGAGTATCCATCAGCTACCCCTTGGAATAAAGAGACATCGCCGGATGTCCCGGGGCCGCCGCTGGACGATCCTTCTGGATCCAACCGGCAAAGTTATCGAGTTCCGGCCAGGCGTACAGGTAATAACCGACACCGTATATTTTATAACCGACGTTGTACCGTATATATTTTAACCGACACCGGGTATATTTTGACCGACACCGTATTGTGTATATTGTAATCGACGTTACTGTAAATATTTGGTAGTTAAGGAATGCGACGACCAAGGTCCTATACCTTGGTCTACCCGGAGGAGGAGGGGGGTGTGACGATGTCGCGTCACGTCGGCAACATGCTCCGTCGCGTGCCGACGACCGCGCATCGTCAGCCGCGCACCGCGGTGGGGGACCCCCCACCGAGACCACCCGCGAGACCGTGACCTACTTAGATACCGATCGATCGCGTGATCGATGGAGTTGGCCCGGGGCGTCGGCCCCGAAAGGATCTCTCCGGAGATCCGCTCCCAGGCGTAAAGGTCTTCCTGGCTTGAAGGGTACCCTGAGCTAGGTGGACTGGAGGCCAGTCTCAGGAGGAAGGGTAACACTTCTTCTGAGACCAGCCGAGCCAACGGTCAGCCAGCAAACCGACTCGACAAGGTAACACGGAGGGTCGGTAAGCTGGAGACAGTCGCCACAAGGAGGGGGTAGCACCTCCGCGCGGTGGCTGTCCGATCGTGGAGGAACGTGCCAGCTCCCTCGAAGGCTAGCCTAGCCGCAGGTCAGCCGGCAAGTCGACTTAACGGGGGAGCCCGGAGGGTTGGCGAGTCGGAGGCAGTAGCCGCGCTGGGAGGGTAGCACCACGGCGCGGTGTCTGTCCGAACGTGGAGGCGCCTGTAAGACCCCCCTGGGGCAATCTCGGAACACTCTCGGAACAACCAGGTTCCAGTTTAATAAGAGCAAGGCAAGGCCAGAACTGGCCATTTACCCGGTGTATTTTGATATCCCTTCTCTCCTCCTCCTCTTGCGCGCGAACCTAGACTAAGACCCGCGAACGCGCCTCCGCGTAACCCGCGAAACGCGCCTCCGCATCCGACCGCGCCGACCGACACGCGAGTACGTCCCGCGACGAACCGCGTCCGCCCGTAAACCGCGAGCGCGCCTCCGCGTAACCCGCGAAACGCGTCTCCGCGCCCGAAACTCCGCCGTATACGGACATCCCGCGATGTCCCCCGTACCGCACCCCGTCCGCCGTTAGTATGTAAGCTATAGTACGTAAGTTATAGTAAGTAAGATAGATTGTATGATAGATAGGTAAGCGTAGTTTATAAGATAGTATGTAAGCTAGGTAGGCTATAGTGTATAAGACTCGCGCCGCCGTCATAACTTCGACACTTTGTAACACCGTTTTGTATATTCTAGAAACCTAACATCGAGCCGCCACCGAAACCGGCAGCCTCGGCCGGCACCGCCGCGACACCCGCGCAGCCCACCGAAAAGGGAGACAATAAAGAATAGTTTAAAGGCGAATCCTGCGTTCTCTATTTTCTACCCTGCGACCAGTCCCCTTCCCCACCGCGACCGGCTCCCTCGCGAAAACCCTGGCTCGCTGAAGCGTCCGGCACCAGGGGGCCCGCGAGTCGCGACTCCACCGCGTTGCCTAGCAACGCGGTGTGGCGAAGACCGACTCCGTTACATGGTGTTATAGTGGTGATAATGGTTGTTATAGTGGTGGTAATGGTCCTTATAGAGGTGATAATGGTTGTTGTAGTGGTGATAATGGTTGTTATAGTGGCGATAATGTTTGTTATAGTGAGGATAATGGTTGTTAGAGTGGTGATAATGGCTGTTATAGTGGTGATAATTGTTGTTATAGTGGTGATAATGGTCGTTATGGTGGTGGTAATCGTAGTGGTGATAATGGTCCTTATAGTGGTGATAATGGTTGTTATAGTGGTGATAATGGTTGTTATAGTGGGGACAATGGTTGTTATAGTGGCGATAGTGGTTGTTATGGTGGCGATAGTGGTTGTTATGGTGGTGATAATGGTTTTTATTGTGGTGATGATGGTTGTTGTAGTGGTGATAATGGTTATTATTGTGGTGATAGCGGCTGTTATAGTGTTGATAATGGTCACTATAGTGCGGATAATGGTGGGTATGGTGGTGATAATGGTTGTTGTGGTGGTGATAATGGTTGTTACAGTGGTGATAATGGTTGTTATAGAGGTGATAATGGTTGTTGTAGTGGTGATAATGGTTGCTATAGTGGTGGTAATGGTTGTTATAGTGGGGACAATTGTTGCTATAGTGGTGATAATGGTTGTTAAAGTGGCGATAGTGGTTGTTAGAGTGGTGATAATGGCTCTTATAGTGGTGATAATGGTTGTTATAGTGGTGATAATGGTCGTTATAGTGGTGGTAATCGTCGTTATATTGGTGATAATGGTTGCTATTGTGGTGATAATGGTTGTTATAGTGGTGATAATGGTCCTTATAATGGTGATAATGGTTGTTATAGTGGTGATAATGGTTGTTATAGTGAGGACAATGGTTGTTATAGTGGTGATAATGGTTGTTATTGTGGCGATAATGTTTTTTATAGTGGGGATAATGGTTGTTATAGTGGTGATAATGGCTGTTATAGTGGTGATAATGGTTGTTATAGTGGTGGTAACGGTCGTTATAGTGGTGATAATGGTCCTTGTAGTGGTGATAATGGTTTTTATTGTGGTGATGATGGTTGTTGTAGTGATGATAATGGTTGTTATAGTGGTGATAATGGTTGTTATAGTGGGGACAATGGTTGTTATAGTGGTGATAATGGTTGTTATTGTGGCGATAATGTTTTTTATAGTGGGGATAATGGTTGTTATAGTGGTGATAATGGTTGTTATAGTGGTGATAATTGTCCTTATAGAGGTGATAATGGTGTTATAGTGGTGATAATGGTTGTTATAGTGGTGGTAATGGTCCTTATAGAGGTGATAATGGTTGTTGTAGTGGTGATAATGGTTGTTATAGTGGCGATAATGTTTGTTATAGTGAGGATAATGGTTGTTAGAGTGGTGATAATGGCTGTTATAGTGGTGATAATTGTTGTTATAGTGGTGATAATGGTCGTTATGGTGGTGGTAATCGTAGTGGTGATAATGGTCCTTATAGTGGTGATAATGGTTGTTATAGTGGTGATAATGGTTGTTATAGTGGGGACAATGGTTGTTATAGTGGCGATAGTGGTTGTTATGGTGGCGATAGTGGTTGTTATGGTGGTGATAATGGTTTTTATTGTGGTGATGATGGTTGTTGTAGTGGTGATAATGGTTATTATTGTGGTGATAGCGGCTGTTATAGTGTTGATAATGGTCACTATAGTGCGGATAATGGTGGGTATGGTGGTGATAATGGTTGTTGTGGTGGTGATAATGGTTGTTACAGTGGTGATAATGGTTGTTATAGAGGTGATAATGGTTGTTGTAGTGGTGATAATGGTTGTTATAGTGGTGGTAATGGTTGTTATAGTGGTGACAATAGTTGTTATAGTGGTGATAATGGTTGTTATAGTGGGGACAATGGTTGCTATAGTGGTGATAATGGTTGTTATAGTGGCGATAGTGGTTGTTAGAGTGGTGATAATGGCTCTTATAGTGGTGATAATGGTTGTTATAGTGGTGATAATGGTCGTTATAGTGGTGGTAATCGTCGTTATATTGGTGATAATGGTTGTTATTGTGGTGATAATGGTTGTTATAGTGGTGATAATGGTCCTTATAATGGTGATAATGGTTGTTATAGTGGTGATAATGGTTGTTATAGGGAGGACAATGGTTGTTATAGTGGTGATAATGGTTGTTATAGTGGCGATAATGTTTTTTATAGTGGGGACAATGGTTGTCATAGTGGTGATAATGGCTGTTATAGTAGTGATAATGGTTGTTACAGTGGTGGTAACGGTCGTTATAGTGGTGATAATGGTCCTTGTAGTGGTGATAATGGTTTTTATTGTGGTGATGATGGTTGTTGTAGTGATGATAATGGTTGTTATAGTGGTGATAATGGTTGTTATAGTGGGGACAATGGTTGTTATAGTGGTGATAATGGTTGTTATTGTGGCGATAATGTTTTTTATAGTGGGGATAATGGTTGTTATAGTGGTGATAATGGTCCTTATGATGGTGATAGTGGTTGCTATAGTGGTGATAATGGCTATTATAGTGGTGGTAATGTTTCTTGTAATGGTGATAATGGTTGTTCTAGTTGTGATAATGGTCGTCATAGTGGTGATAATGGTTGTTATAGTGGTGATAATGGTTGTTATAGTGGGGATAATGGTTGTTATAGTGGTGATAATGGTCCTTATAGAGGTGATAATGGTTGTTATAGTGGTGATAATTGTTGTTATAGTGGTGATAATGGTTGTTATTGTGGTGATAATTGTTGTTATAGTGATGATAATGGTTGTTATAGTGGTGATAATGGTTGTTATAGTGGTGATAATGATTGTTATAGTGGGGATAATGGTGGTTATGGTGGTGATAATGGTTATTATAGTTGTCTTAATGGTCCTTGTAGTGGTGATAATGGTCGTTATAGTGGTGATAATGGTCCTTGTAGTGGTGATAATGGTTTTTATTGTGGTGATGATGGTTGTCGTAGTGATGATAATGGTTGTTATAGTGGTGATAATGGTTGTTATAGTGGGGACAATGGTTGTTATAGTGGTGATAATGGTTGTTATTGTGGCGATAATGTTTTTTATAGTGGGGATAATGGTTGTTATAGTGGTGATAATGGTCCTTATGATGGTGATAGTGGTTGCTATAGTGGTGATAATGGCTATTATAGTGGTGGTAATGTTTCTTATAATGGTGATAATGGTTGTTCTAGTTGTGATAATGGTCGTTATAATGGTGATAATGGTTGTTATAGTGGTGATAATGGTTGTTATAGTGGGGATAATGGTTGTTATAGTGGTGATAATGGTTGTTATAGTGGTGATAATGGTCCTTATAGAGGTGATAATGGTTGTTATAGTGGTGATAATTGTTGTTATAGTGGTGATAATGGTTGTTATTGTGGTGATAATTGTTGTTATAGTGATGATAATGGTTGTTATAGTAGTGATAATGGTTGTTATAGTGGTGATAATGATTGTTATAGTGGGGATAATGGTGGTTATGGTGGTGATAATGGTTGTTATAGTTGTCTTAATGGTCCTTGTAGTGGTGATAATGGTCGTTATAGTGGTGATAATGGTCCTTGTAGTGGTGATAATGGTTTTTATTGTGGTGATGATGGTTGTCGTAGTGGTGATAAAGGTTGTTATGGTGATGATAATGGTAGTTGTAGTGGTGATAATGGTCATTATAGTGGTGATAATGGTTGTTATAGTTTTGATAATGGTTGCTATAGTGGTGATACTGGTTGCTATAGTGGTGATAGTGGTTGCTATAGTGGTGATACTGGTTGCTATGGTGGTGATAATAGTTGCTATAGTGGTGGTAATGGCTGTTATAGTGGTGATAATGGTTGTTATAGTGGTGATAATGGTTGTTATAGTGGTGATACTGGTTGCTATAGTGGTGATAGTGGTTGCTATAGTGGTGATAATGGCTATTATAGTGGTGATAATTGTTGTTATAGTGTTGATGATGGTTGTTCTAGTCGTGATAATGGTCGTTATAGTGGTGATAACGGTTGTTATAGTCGCGATAATGTTTCTTATAGTGGCGATGATGGTTGTTCTGGTAGTGATAATGGTTGTTATAGTGGTGATAATGGTTTTTATAGTGTTGATAATGGTTGTTATAGTGATGATAATGGTTTTTATAGTGTTGATAATGGTTGTTATAGTGATGATAATGGTTGTTGTAGTGGTGATAATGGTTGTTAAAGTGGTGATAATGTTTGTTATAGTGGGGATAATCGTTGTTAGAGTGGTGATAATGGCAGTTATAGTGGTGATAATTGTTGTTATAGTGGTGATAATGGTCGTTATGGTGGTGGTAATCGTAGTGGTGATAATGGTCCTTATAGTGGTGATAATGGTTGTTATAGTGGTGATAATGGTTGTTATACTGGGGACAATGGTTATTATAGTGGTGATAATGGTTGTTATGGTGGTGATAATGTTTCTTATAGCAGTGATAATGGTTGTTATAGTGGTCATAATGGTCCTTGTAGTGGTGATAATGGTCGTTATAGTGGTGATAATGGTCCTTGTAGTGGTGATAATGGTTTTTATTGTGGTGATGATGGTTGTTGTAGTGGTGATAATGGTTATTATTGTGGTGATAACGGCTGTTATAGTGTTGATAATGGCCACTATAGTGCGGATAATGTTGGGTATGGTGGTGATAATGGTTGTTCTGGTAGTGATAATGGTTGTTATAGTGGTGATAATGGTTTTTATAGTGGTGATAATGGTTGTTATAGTGGGGATAATGGTGGTTATGGTGGTGATAATGGTTATTATAGTTGTCTTAATGGTCCTTGTAGTGGTGATAATGGTCGTTATAGTGGTGATAATGGTCGGTGTAGTGGTGATAATGGTTTTTATTGTGGTGATGATGGTTGTCGTAGTGGTGATAAAGGTTGTTATGGTGATGATAATGGAAGTTGTAGTGGTGATAATGGTCATTATAGTGGTGATAATGGTTGTTATAGTGGTGATAATGGTTGCTATAGTGGTGATACTGGTTGCTATAGTGGTGATAGTGGTTGCTATAGTGGTGATACTGGTTGCTATAGTGGTGATAATAGTTGCTATAGTGGTGGTAATGGCTGTTATAGTGGTGATCATTGTTGTTATAGTGTTGATGATGGTTGTTCTAGTCGTGATAATGGTCGTTATACTGGTGATAACGGTTGTTATAGTCGCGATAATGTTTCTTATAGTGGTGATGATGGTTGTTCTGGTAGTGATAATGGTTGTTATAGTGGTGATAATGGTTTTTATAGTGGTGATAATGGTTGTTAAAGTGATGATAATGGTTGTTATAGTGGTGATAATGGTTGTTATAGTGGGGACAATGGTTATTATAGTGGTGATAATGGTTGTTATGGTGGTGATAATGTTTCTTATAGCAGTGATAATGGTTGTTATAGTGGTCATAATGGTCCTTGTAGTGGTGATAATGGTCGTTACAGTGGTGATAATGGTCCTTGTAGTGGTGATAATGGTTTTTATTATGGTGATGACGGTTGTTGTAGTGTTGATAATGGTCACTATAGTGCGGATAATGGTGGGTATGGTGGTGATAATGGTTGTTATGGTGGTGATAATGGTTGTTACAGTGGTGATAATGGTTGTTATAGAGGTGATAATGGTTGTTATAGTGGTGGTAATGGTTGTTATAGTGGGGACAATGGTTGCTATAGTGGTGGTAATGGCTGTTATAGTGGTGATAATGGTTGTTATAGTGGTGGTAATGGTTGTTATAGTGGTGATAATGGTTGTTATAGTGCTGATAATGGTTGTTATAGTGGCGATAATGTTTTTTATAGTGGGGATAATGGTTGTTATAGTGGTGATAATGGTTGTTATAGTGGTGATAATTGTCCTTATAGAGGTGATAATGGTGTTATAGTGGTGATAATGGTTGTTATAGTGGTGGTAATGGTCCTTATAGAGGTGATAATGGTTGTTGTAGTGGTGATAATGTTTGTTATAGTGGCGATAATGTTTGTTATAGTGAGGATAATGGTTGTTAGAGTGGTGATAATGGCTGTTATAGTGGTGATAATTGTTGTTATAGTGGTGATAATGGTCGTTATGGTGGTGGTAATCGTAGTGGTGATAATGGTCCTTATAGTGGTGATAATGGTTGTTATAGTGGTGATAATGGTTGTTATAGTGGGGACAATGGTTGTTATAGTGGCGATAGTGGTTGTTATGGTGGCGATAGTGGTTGTTATGGTGGTGATAATGGTTTTTATTGTGGTGATGATGGTTGTCGTAGTGGTGATAAAGGTTGTTATGGTGATGATAATGGTAGTTGTAGTGGTGATAATGGTCATTATAGTGGTGATAATGGTTGTTATAGTGGTGATAATGGTTGCTATAGTGGTGATACTGGTTGCTATAGTGGTGATAGTGGTTGCTATAGTGGTGATACTGGTTGCTATGGTGGTGATAATAGTTGCTATAGTGGTGGTAATGGCTGTTATAGTGGTGATAATGGTTGTTATAGTGGTGATAATGGCTGTTATAGTGGTGATACTGGTTGCTATAGTGGTGATAGTGGTTGCTATAGTGGTGATAATGGCTATTATAGTGGTGATAATTGTTGTTATAGTGTTGAAGATGGTTGTTCTAGTCGTGATAATGGTCGTTATAGTGGTGATAACGGTTGTTATAGTCGCGATAATGTTTCTTATAGTGGTGATGATGGTTGTTCTGGTAGTGATAATGGTTGTTATAGTGGTGATAATGGTTTTTATAGTGTTGATAATGGTTGTTATAGTGATGATAATGGTTGTTGTAGTGGTGATAATGGTTGTTATAGTGGTGATAATGTTTGTTATAGTGGGGATAATGGTTGTTAGAGTGGTGATAATGGCAGTTATAGTGGCGATAATTGTTGTTATAGTGGTGATAATGGTCGTTATGGTGGTGGTAATCGTAGTGGTGATAATGGTCCTTATAGTGGTGATAATGGTTGTTATAGTGGTGATAATGGTTGTTATACTGGGGACAATGGTTATTATAGTGGTGATAATGGTTGTTATGGTGGTGATAATGTTTCTTATAGCAGTGATAATGGTTGTTATAGTGGTCATAATGGTCCTTGTAGTGGTGATAATGGTCGTTATAGTGGTGATAATGGTCCTTGTAGTGGTGATAATGGTTTTTATTGTGGTGATGATGGTTGTTGTAGTGCTGATAATGGTTGTTATAGTGACGATAATGTTTTTTATAGCGGGGATAATGGTTGTTATAGTGGTGATAATGGTTGTTATAGTGGTGATAATTGTCCTTATAGAGGTGATAATGGTGTTATAGTGGTGATAATGGTTGTTATAGTGGTGGTAATGGTCCTTATAGAGGTGATAATGGTTGTTGTAGTGGTGATAATGGTTGTTATAGTGGCGATAATGTTTGTTATAGTGAGGATAATGGTTGTTAGAGTGGTGATAATGGCTGTTATAGTGGTGATAATTGTTGTTATAGTGGTGATAATGGTCGTTATGGTGGTGGTAATCGTAGTGGTAATAATGGTCCTTATAGTGGTGATAATGGTTGTTATAGTGGTGATAATGGTTGTTATAGTGGGGACAATGGTTGTTATAGTGGCGATAGTGGTTGTTATGGTGGCGATAGTGGTTGTTATGGTGGTGATAATGGTTTTTATTGTGGTGATGATGGTTGTTGTAGTGGTGATAATGATTATTATTGTGGTGATAACGGCTGTTATAGTGTTGATAATGGTCACTATAGTGCGGATAATGGTGGGTATGGTGGTGATAATGGTTGTTATGGTGGTGATAATGGTTGTTACAGTGGTGATAATGGTTGCTATAGAGGTGATAATGGTTGTTATAGTGGGGATAATGGTTGTTATAGGGTTAAGTTCAAGAAAATGGGGTACCCTTCGATTTGACTGATTTATATATCAAAAGAAAGCCCTTGTCTTGGCGAGTTCGTTGGTGGTCATCCCACCCCTTAACTCCCACCCCTCTGCCCCCTAGAAGCTAAAAACTGAAACGGTCTAAAAAATGATTTTTCCACATATCTCAGCGAGTTTATCATTTCCGACCCTTTTTTTTGAGAATCGGATTTGGCTAGGTTATATCGATAGGTTATATCGTATGGGTTGGGGGTGCATAGCCCCTCCCCCGCCAATACGTTTAGATTTTAAACAGTATTTATATTTCTTGCCTGGTGAGTGTACATGCTTATATTGCGCTCGCACTGGCCCATATACAAAGTAAGCAGTGTTTATGCTATTACTTTTTTTGAATTCCATTGCAGTTAGGTAAGGTTATGTTAGGTGAGGTTAAACCCGCCCATTAAACCTAACCTAACCTAACCTTACCTAACTGCAATGGAATTCAAACAATGTTAGTTCATTGCAGTTAGGTAAGGTTAGGTTAGATTAGGTTAAACCCACCCATTAAACCTAACCTAACCTAACCTTATCTAACTGCAATGGAATTCAAAAAAAGTAACAACATAAACACTGCTTACTTTGTATATGGGCCATCGCGTCCAAGCATGTACACTCACCAGGCAAGAAATATAAATACAGTTTAAAAACTAAACGTATTGGCGGGGGAGGAGCTACGCCCCGCCCCCTGCACCCCCATCCCATATGATATAACCTAACCAAATCTGATTATCAAAAAAAAAAGGGATGGAAATGATAAACTCGCTGAGATATGTGGAAAGATCATTTTTTAGGCCGTTTCAGTTTTTGGCTTCTGGGGGGCAGAGGGGTGGGAGTTAAGGGGTGGGATGACCACCGTTGGAATCGCCAAGTCAAGGGCTTTCTTTTGATATATATATCAGGTAAATCGAAGGGTACCCCATTTTCTAGAACCCAACCTGTTATAGTGGTGATAATGGTTGTTATAGTGGTGATAATGGTCCTTATAGAGGTGATAATGGTTGTTATAGTGGTGATAATTGTTGTTATAGTGGTGATAATGGTTGTTATTGTGGTGATAATTGTTGTTATAGTGATGATAATGGTTGTTATAGTGGTGATAATGGTTGTTATAGTGGTGATAATGGTTGTTATAGTGGTGATACTGGTTGCTATAGTGGTGATAGTGGTTGCTATAGTGGTGATAATGGCTATTATAGTGGTGATAATTGTTGTTATAGTGGTGATAATGGTCGTTATGGCGGTGGTAATCGTAGTGGTGATAATGGTCCTTATAGTGGTGATAATGGTTGTTATAGTGGTGATAATGGTTGTTATACTGGGGACAATGGTTATTATAGTGGTGATAATGGTTGTTATGGTGGTGATAATGTTTCTTATAGCAGTGATAATGGTTGTTATAGTGGTCATAATGGTCCTTGTAGTGGTGATAATGGTCGTTATAGTGGTGATAATGGTCCTTGTAGTGGTGATAATGGCTTTTATTGTGGTGATGATGGTTGTTGTAGTGCTGATAATGGTTGTTATAGTGACGATAATGTTTTTTATAGTGGGGATAATGGTTGTTATAGTGGTGATAATGGTTGTTATAGTGGTGATAATTGTCCTTATAGAGGTGATAATGGTTGTTATAGTGGTGATAATTGTTGTTATAGTGGTGATAATGGTTGTTATTATGGTGATAATTGTTGTTATAGTGATGATAATGGTTGTTATAGTGGTGATAATGGTTGTTATAGTGGTGATAATGGTTGTTATAGTGGTGATACTGGTTGCTATAGTGGTGATAGTGGTTGCTATAGTGGTGATAATGGCTATTATAGTGGTGATAATTGTTGTTATAGTGGTGATAATGGTCGTTATGGTGGTGGTAATCGTAGTGGTGATAATGGTCCTTATAGTGGTGATAATGGTTGTTATAGTGGTGATAATGGTTGTTATACTGGGGACAATGGTTATTATAGTGGTGATAATGGTTGTTATGGTGGTGATAATGTTTCTTATAGCAGTGATAATGGTTGTTATAGTGGTCATAATGGTCCTTGTAGTGGTGATAATGGTCGTTATAGTGGTGATAATGGTCCTTGTAGTGGTGATAATGGTTTTTATTGTGGTGATGATGGTTGTTGTAGTGCTGATAATGGTTGTTATAGTGACGATAATGTTTTTTATAGTGGGGATAATGGTTGTTATAGTGGTGATAATGGTTGTTATAGTGGTGATAATTGTCCTTATAGAGGTGATAATGGTGTTATAGTGGTGATAATGGTTGTTATAGTGGTGGTAATGGTCCTTATAGAGGTGATAATGGTTGTTGTAGTGGTGATAATGGTTGTTATAGTGGCGATAATGTTTGTTATAGTGAGGATAATGGTTGTTAGAGTGGTGATAATGGCTGTTATAGTGGTGATAATTGTTGTTATAGTGGTGATAATGGTCGTTATGGTGGTGGTAATCGTAGTGGTGATAATGGTCCTTATAGTGGTGATAATGGTCCTTGTAGTGGTGATAATGGTTTTTATTGTGGTGATGATGGTTGTTGTAGTGGTGATAATGGTTATTATTGTGGTGATAACGGCTGTTATAGTGTTGATAATGGTCACTATAGTGCGGATAATGGTGGGTATGGTGGTGATAATGGTTGTTCTGGTAGTGATAATGGTTGTTATAGTGGTGATAATGGTTTTTATAGTGGTGATAATGGTTGTTATAGTGATGATAATGGTTGTTATAGTGGTGATAATGGTTGTTATAGTGGTGATAATGGTTTTTATAGTGGTGATAATGGTTGTTATAGTGATGATAATGGTTGTTATAGTGGTGATAATGGTTGTTATAGTGGGGACAATGGTTATTATAGTGGTGATAATGGTTGTTATGGTGGTGATAATGTTTCTTATAGCAGTGATAATGGTTGTTATAGTGGTCATAATGGTCCTTGTAGTGGTGATAATGGTCGTTACAGTGGTGATAATGGTCCTTGTAGTGGTGATAATGGTTTTTATTGTGGTGATGACGGTTGTTGTAGTGTTGATAATGGTCACTATAGTGCGGATAATGGTGGGTATGGTGGTGATAATGGTTGTTATGGTGGTGATAATGGTTGTTACAGTGGTGATAATGGTTGTTATAGAGGTGATAATGGTTGTTATAGTGGTGATAGTGGTTGTTATAGTGGGGACAATGGTTGCTATAGTGGTGGTAATGGCTGTTATAGTGGTGATAATGGTTGTTATAGTGGTGGTAATGGTTGTTATAGTGGTGATAATGGTTGTTATAGTGCTGATAATGGTTGTTATAGTGGCGATAATGTTTTTTATAGTGGGGATAATGGTTGTTGTAGTGGTGATAATGTTTGTTATAGTGGCGATAATGTTTTTTATAGTGAGGATAATGGTTGTTAGAGTGGTGATAATGGCTGTTATAGTGGTGATAATTGTTGTTATAGTGGTGATAATGGTCGTTATGGTGGTGGTAATCGTAGTGGTGATAATGGTCCTTATAGTGGTGATAATGGTTGTTATAGTGGTGATAATGGTTGTTATAGTGGGGACAATGGTTGTTATAGTGGCGATAGTGGTTGTTATGGTGGCGATAGTGGTTGTTATGGTGGTGATAATGGTTTTTATTGTGGTGATGGTGTTTGTTGTAGTGGTGATAATGATTATTATTGTGGTGATAACGGCTGTTATAGTGTTGATAATGGTCACTATAGTGCGGATAATGGTGGGTATGGTGGTGATAATGGTTGTTATGGTGGTGATAATGGTTGTTATAGTGGTGGTAATGGTTGTTATAGTGGTGATAATGGTCCTTATAATGGTGATAATGGTTGTTATAGTGGTGATAATGGTTGTTATAGTGAGGACAATGTTGTTATAGTGGTGATAATGGTTGTTATTGTGGTGATAATTGTTGTTATAGTGATGATAATGGTTGTTATAGTGGTGATAATGGTTGTTATAGTGGTGATAATGATTGTTATAGTGGGGATAATGGTGGTTATGGTGGTGATAATGGTTATTATAGTTGTCTTAATGGTCCTTGTAGTGGTGATAATGGTCGTTATAGTGGTGATAATGGTCCTTGTAGTGGTGATAATGGTTTTTATTGTGGTGATGATGGTTGTCGTAGTGGTGATAAAGGTTGTTATGGTGATGATAATGGTAGTTGTAGTGGTGATAATGGTCATTATAGTGGTGATAATGGTTGTTATAGTTTTGATAATGGTTGCTATAGTGGTGATACTGGTTGCTATAGTGGTGATAGTGGTTGCTATAGTGGTGATACTGGTTGCTATGGTGGTGATAATAGTTGCTATAGTGGTGGTAATGGCTGTTATAGTGGTGATAATGGTTGTTATAGTGGTGATAATGGTTGTTATAGTGGTGATACTGGTTGCTATAGTGGTGATAGTGGTTGCTATAGTGGTGATAATGGCTATTATAGTGATGATAATTGTTGTTATAGTGTTGATGATGGTTGTTATAGTGATGATAATGGTTGTTGTAGTGGTGATAATGGTAGTTATAGTGGTGATAATGTTTGTTATAGTGGGGATAATTGTTGTTATAGTGGTGATAATGGTCGTTATGGTGGTGGTAATCGTAGTGGTGATAATGGTCCTTATAGTGGTGATAATGGTTGTTATAGTGGTGATAATGGTTGTTATACTGGGGACAATGGTTATTATAGTGGTGATAATGGTTGTTATGGTGGTGATAATGTTTCTTATAGCAGTGATAATGGTTGTTATAGTGGTCATAATGGTCCTTGTAGTGGTGATAATGGTCGTTATAGTGGTGATAATGGTCCTTGTAGTGGTGATAATGGTTTTTATTGTGGTGATGATGGTTGTTGTAGTGGTGATAATGGTTATTATTGTGGTGATAACGGTTGTTATAATGTCGATAATGGTCACTATAGCGCGGATAATGGTGGGTATGGTGGTGATAATGGTTGTTATAGTGGTGATAATGTTTTTTATAGTGGGGATAATGGTTGTTATAGTGGTGATAATGGTTGTTATTGTGGTGATAATTGTCCTTATAGAGGTGATAATGGTTGTTATAGTGGTGATAATGGTTGTTATAGTGGGGACAATGGTTGCTATAGTGGTGGTAATGGCTGTTATAGTGGTGATAATGGTTGTTATAGTGGTGGTAATGGTTGTTATAGTGGTGATAATGGTTGTTATAGTGCTGATAATGGTTGTTATAGTGGCGATAATGTTTTTTATAGTGGGGATAATGGTTGTTATAGTGGTGATAATGGTTGTTATAGTGGTGGTAATGGTCCTTATAGAGGTGATAATGGTTGTTGTAGTGGTGATAATGGTTGTTATAGTGGCGATAATGTTTGTTATAGTGAGGATAATGGTTGTTAGAGTGGTGATAATGGCTGTTATAGTGGTGATAATTGTTGTTATAGTGGTGATAATGGTCGTTATGGTGGTGGTAATCGTAGTGGTGATAATGGTCCTTATAGTGGTGATAATGGTTGTTATAGTGGGGATAATGGTGGTTATGGTGGTGATAATTGTTATTATAGTTGTCTTAATGGTCCTTGTAGTGGTGATAATGGTCCTTATAGTGGTGATAATAGTTGTTATAGTGGTGATAATGGTTGTTATAGTGGGGACAATGGTTGTTATAGTGGCGATAGTGGTTGTTATGGTGGCGATAGTGGTTGTTATGGTGGTGATAATGGTTTTTATTGTGGTGATGATGGTTGTTGTAGTGGTGATAATGGTTATTATTGTGGTGATATCGGCTGTTATAGTGTTGATAATGGTCACTATAGTGCGGATACTGGTGGGTATGGTGGTGATAATGGTTGTTATGGTGGTGATAATGGTTGTTACAGTGGTGATAATGGTTGTTATAGAGGTGATAATGGTCCTTATAGTGGTGATAATGGTTGTTATAGTGGGGACAATGGTTGTTATGGTGGCGATAGTGGTTGTTATGGTGGTGATAATGGTTTTTATTGTGGTGATGATGGTTGTTGTAGTGGTGATAATGGTTATTATTGTGGTGATAGCGGCTGTTATAGTGTTGATAATGGTCACTATAGTGCGGATAATGGTGGGTATGGTGGTGATAATGGTTGTTATGGTGGTGATAATGGTTGTTACAGTGGTGATAATGGCTGTTATAGAGGTGATAATGGTTGTTGTAGTGGTGATAATGGTTGTTATATTGGTGGTAATGGTTGTTATAGTGGTGACAATAGTTGTTATAGTGGTGATAATGGTTGTTATAGTGGGGACAATGGTTGCTATAGTGGTGATAATGGTTGTTATAGTGGCGATAGGGGTTGTTAGAGTGGTGATAATGGCTCTTATAGTGGTGATAATGGTTGTTATAGTGGTGATAATTGTCGTTATAGTGGTGGTAATCGTCGTTATATTGGTGACAATGGTTGTTATTGTGGTGATAATGGTTGTTATAGTGGTGATAATGGTCCTTATAATGGTGATAATGGTTGTTATAGTGGTGATAATGGTTGTTATAGTGAGGACAATGGTTGTTATAGTGGTGATAATGGTTGTTATAGTGGCGATAATGTTTTTTATAGTGGGGATAATGGTTGTTATAGTGGTGATAATGGCTGTTATAGTGGTGATAATGGTTGTTATAGTGGTGGTAACGGTCGTTATAGTGGTGATAATGGTCCTTGTAGTGGTGATAATGGTTTTTATTGTGGTGATGATGGTTGTTGTAGTGATGATAATGGTTGTTATAGTGGTGATAATGGTTGTTATAGTGGGGACAATGGTTGTTATAGTGGTGATAATGGTTGTTATTGTGGCGATAATGTTTTTTATAGTGGGGATAATGGTTGTTAGAGTGGTGATAATGGTCCTTATGATGGTGATAGTGGTTGCTATAGTGGTGATAATGGCTATTATAGTGGTGGTAATGTTTCTTATAATTGTGATAATGGTTGTTCTAGTCGTGATAATGGTCGTTATAGTGGTGATAATGGTTGTTATAGTGGGGATAATGGTTGTTATAGTGGTGATAATGGTTGTTATAGTGGTGATAATGGTCCTTATAGAGGTGATAATGGTTGTTATAGTGGTGATAATTGTTGTTATAGTGGTGATAATGGTTGTTATTGTGGTGATAATTGTTGTTATAGTGATGATAATGGTTGTTATAGTGGTGATAATGGTTGTTATAGTGGGGATAATGGTGGTTATGGTGGTGATAATGGTTATTATAGTTGTCTTAATGGTCCTTGTAGTGGTGATAATGGTCCTTATAGTGGTGATAATGGTTGTTATAGTGGTGATAATGGTTGTTATAGTGGGGACAATGGTTGTTATAGTGGCGATAGTGGTTGTTATGGTGGCGATAGTGGTTGTTATGGTGGTGATAATGGTTTTTATTGTGGTGATGATGGTTGTTGTAGTGGTGATAATGGTTATTATTGTGGTGATATCGGCTGTTATAGTGTTGATAATGGTCACTATAGTGCGGATACTGGTGGGTATGGTGGTGATAATGGTTGTTATGGTGGTGATAATGGTTGTTACAGTGGTGATAATGGTTGTTATAGAGGTGATAATGGTTGTTGTAGTGGTGATAATGGTTGTTATAGTGGTGGTAATGGCTGTTATAGTGGTGACAATAGTTGTTATAGTGATGATAATGGTTGTTATAGTGGGGACAATGGTTGCTATAGTGGTGATAATGGTTGTTATAGTGGTGATAATGTTTGTTATAGTGGGGATAATGGTTGTTAGAGTGGTGATAATGGCAGGTATAGTGGCGATAATTGTTGTTATAGTGGTGATAATGGTCGTTATGGTGGTGGTAATCGTAGTGGTGATAATGGTCCTTATAGTGGTGATAATGGTTGTTATAGTGGTGATAATGGTTGTTATACTGGGGACAATGGTTATTATAGTGGTGATAATGGTTGTTATGGTGGTGATAATGTTTCTTATAGCAGTGATAATGGTTGTTATAGTGGTCATAATGGTCCTTGTAGTGGTGATAATGGTCGTTATAGTGGTGATAATGGTCCTTGTAGTGGTGATAATGGTTTTTATTGTGGTGATGATGGTTGTTGTAGTGGTGATAATGGTTATTATTGTGGTGATAACGGTTGTTATAGTGTCGATAATGGTCACTATAGTGCGGATAATGGTGGGTATGGTGGTGATAATGGTTGTTATGGTGGTGATAATGGTTGTTACAGTGGTGATAATGGTTGTTATAGAGGTGATAATGGTTGTTATAGTGGTGATAATGTTTTTTATAGTGGGGATAATGGTTGTTATAGTGGTGATAATGGTTGTTTTTGTGGTGATAATTGTCCTTATAGAGGTGATAATGGTTGTTATAGTGGTGATAATGGTTGTTATAGTGGGGACAATGGTTGCTATAGTGGTGGTAATGGCTGTTATAGTGGTGATAATGGTTGTTATAGTGGTGGTAATGGTTGTTATAGTGGTGATAATGGTTGTTATAGTGCTGATAATGGTTGTTATAGTGGCGATAATGTTTTTTATAGTGGGGATAATGGTTGTTATAGTGGTGATAATGGTTGTTATAGTGGTGGTAATGGTCCTTATAGAGGTGATAATGGTTGTTGTAGTGGTGATAATGGTTGTTATAGTGGCGATAATGTTTGTTATAGTGTGGATAATGGTTGTTAGAGTGGTGATAATGGCTGTTATAGTGGTGATAATTGTTGTTATAGGGGTGATAATGGTCGTTATGGTGGTGGTAATCGTAGTGGTGATAATGGTCCTTATAGTGGTGATAATGGTTGTTATAGTGGTGATAATGGTTGTTATAGTGGGGACAATGGTTGTTATAGTGGCGATAGTGGTTGTTATGGTGGCGACAGTGGTTGTTATGGTGGTGATAATGGTTTTTATTGTGGTGATGATGGTTGTTGTAGTGGTGATAATGGTTATTATTGTGGTGATAGCGGCTGTTATAGTGTTGATAATGGTCACTATAGTGCGGATAATGGTGGGTATGGTGGTGATAATGGTTGTTATGGTGGTGATAATGGTTGTTACAGTGGTGATAATGGTTGTTATAGAGGTGATAATGGTTGTTGTAGTGGTGATAATGGTTGTTACAGTGGTGGTAATGGTTGTTATAGTGGTGACAATAGTTGTTATGGTGGTGATAATGGTTGTTATAGTGGGGACAATGGTTGCTATAGTGGTGATAATGGTTGTTATAGTGGCGATAGTGGTTGTTAGAGTGGTGATAATGGCTCTTATAGTGGTGATAATGGTTGTTATAGTGGTGATAATTGTCGTTATAGTGGTGGTAATCGTCGTTATATTGGTGATAATGGTTGTTATTGTGGTGATAATGGTTGTTATAGTGGTGATAATGGTCCTTATAATGGTGATAATGGTTGTTATAGTGGTGATAATGGTTGTTATGGTGAGGACAATGGTTGTTATAGTGGTGATAATGGTTGTTATAGTGGCGATAATGTTTTTTATAGTGGGGATAATGGTTGTTATAGTGGTGGTAACAGTCGTTATAGTGGTGATAATGGTCCTTGTAGTGGTGATAATGGTTTTCATTGTGGTGATGATTGTTGTTGTAGTGGTGATAATGGTTATTATTGTGATGATAACGGTTGTTATAGTGTCGATAATGGTCACTATAGTGCGGATAATGGTGGGTATGGTGGTGATAATGGTTGTTATGGTGGTGATAATGGTTGTTACAGTGGTGATAATGGTTGTTATAGAGGTGATAATGGTTGTTATAGTGGTGATAATGTTTTTTATAGTGGGGATAATGGTTGTTATAGTGGTGATAATGGTTGTTATAGTGGCGATAATGTTTTTTATAGTGGGGATAATGGTTGTTATAGTGGTGATAATGGTTGTTATAGTGGTGATAATTGTCCTTATAGAGGTGATAATGGTGTTATAGTGGTGATAATGGTTGTTATAGTGGTGGTAATGGTCCTTATAGAGGTGATAATGGTTGTTGTAGTGGTGATAATGGTTGTTATAGTGGGGACAATGGTTGTTATAGTGGCGATAGTGGTTGTTATGGTGGCGATAGTGGTTGTTATGGTGGTGATAATGGTTTTTATTGTGGTGATGATGGTTGTTGTAGTGGTGATAATGGTTATTATTGTGGTGATATCGGCTGTTATAGTGTTGATAATGGTCACTATAGTGCGGATACTGGTGGGTATGGTGGTGATAATGGTTGTTATGGTGGTGATAATGGTTGTTACAGTGGTGATAATGGTTGTTATAGAGGTGATAATGGTTGTTGTAGTGGTGATAATGGTCGTTATAGTGGTGGTAATGGTTGTTATAGTGGGGATAATGGTTGTTATAGTGGTGATAATGGTTGTTATAGTGGTGATAATGGTCCTTATAGAGGTGATAATGGTTGTTATAGTGGCGATAATGTCTTTTATAGTGGGGATAATGGTTGTTATAGTGGTGATAATGGCTGTTATAGTGGTGAAAATGGTTGTTATAGTGGTGGTAACGGTCGTTATAGTGGTGATAATGGTCCTTGTAGTGGTGATAATGGTTTTTATTGTGGTGATGATGGTTGTTGTAGTGATGATAATGGTTGTTATAGTGGTGATAATGGTTGTTATAGTGGGGACAATGGTTGTTATAGTGGTGATAATGGTCCTTATGATGGTGATAGTGGTTGCTATAGTGGTGATAATGGCTATTATAGTGGTGGTAATGTTTCTTATAATGGTGATAATGGTTGTTCTAGTCGTGATAATGGTCGTTATAGTGGTGATAATGGTTGTTATAGTGGTGATAATGGTCCTTATGATGGTGATAGTGGTTGCTATAGTGGTGATAATGGCTATTATAGTGGTGGTAATGTATCTTATAATGGTGATAATGGTTGTTCTAGTCGTGATAATGGTCGTTATAGTGGCGATAATGTTTGTTATAGTGAGGATAATGGTTGTTATACTGGTGATAATGGTTGTTATAGTGGGGATAATGGTTGTTATAGTGGTGATAATGGTTGTTATAGTGGTGATAATGGTCCTTATAGAGGTGATAATGGTTGTTATAGTGGTGATAATTGTTGTTATAGTGGTGGTAATGGTCCTTATAGAGGTGATAATGGTTGTTGTAGTGGTGATAATGGTTGTTATAGTGGGGACAATGGTTGTTATAGTGGCGATAGTGGTTGTTATGGTGGCGATAGTGGTTGTTATGGTGGTGATAATGGTTTTTATTGTGGTGATGATGGTTGTTGTAGTGGTGATAATGGTTATTATTGTGGTGATATCGGCTGTTATAGTGTTGATAATGGTCACTATAGTGCGGATACTGGTGGATATGGTGGTGATAATGGTTGTTATGGTGGTGATAATGGTTGTTACAGTGGTGATAATGGTTGTTATAGAGGTGATAATGGTTGTTATAGTGGGGACAATGGTTGCTATAGTGGTGATAATGGTTGTTATAGTGGCGATAATGTCTTTTATAGTGGGGATAATGGTTGTTATAGTGGTGATAATGGCTGTTATAGTGGTGATAATGGTTGTTATAGTGGTGGTAACGGTCGTTATAGTGGTGATAATGGTCCTTGTAGTGGTGATAATGGTTTTTATTGTGGTGATGATGGTTGTTGTAGTGATGATAATGGTTGTTATAGTGGTGATAATGGTTGTTATAGTGGGGACAATGGTTGTTATAGTGGTGATAATGGTCCTTATGATGGTGATAGTGGTTGCTATAGTGGTGATAATGGCTATTATAGTGGTGGTAATGTTTCTTATAATGGTGATAATGGTTGTTCTAGTCGTGATAATGGTCGTTATAGTGGTGGTAATCGTCGTTATATTGGTGATAATGGTTGTTATTGTGGTGATAATGGTTGTTATAGTGGTGATAATGGTCCTTATAATGGTGATAATGGTTGTTATAGTGGTGATAATGGTTGTTATAGTGAGGACAATGGTTGTTATAGTGGTGATAATGGTTGTTATAGTGGCGATAATGTTTTTTATAGTGGGGATAATGGTTGTTATAGTGGTGATAATGGCTGTTATAGTGGTGATAATGGTTGTTATAGTGGTGGTAACGGTCGTTATAGTGGTGATAATGGTCCTTGTAGTGGTGATAATGGTTTTTATTGTGGTGATGATGGTTGTTGTAGTGATGATAATGGTTGTTATAGTGGTGATAATGGTTGTTATAGTGGGGACAATGGTTGTTATAGTGGTGATAATGGTTGTTATTGTGGCGATAATGTTTTTTATAGTGGGGATAATGGTTGTTATAGTGGTGATAATGGTCCTTATGATGGTGATAGTGGTTGCTATAGTGGTGATAATGGCTATTATAGTGGTGGTAATGTTTCTTATAATGGTGATAATGGTTGTTCTAGTCGTGATAATGGTCGTTATAGCGGTGATAATGGTTGTTATAGTGGTGATAATGGTCCTTATGATGGTGATAGTGGTTGCAATAGTGGTGATAATGGCTATTATAGTGGTGGTAATGTTTCTTATAATGGTGATAATGGTTGTTCTAGTCGTGATAATGGTCGTTATAGTGGTGATAATGGTTGTTATAGTGGTGATAATGGTTGTTATAGTGGGGACAATGGTTGTTATAGTGGCGATAGTGGTTGTTATGGTGGCGATAGTGGTTGTTATGGTGGTGATAATGGTTTTTATTGTGGTGATGATGGTTGTTGTAGTGGTGATAATGGTTATTATTGTGGTGATAGCGGCTGTTATAGTGTTGATAATGGCCACTATAGTGCGGATACTGGTGGGTATGGTGGTGATAATGGTTGTTATGGTGGTGATAATGGTTGTTACAGTGGTGATAATGGTTGTTATAGAGGTGATAATGGTTGTTGTAGTGGTGATAATGGTTGTTATAGTGGCGATAATGTTTTTTATAGTGGGGATAATGGTTGTTATAGTGGTGATAATGGCTGTTATAGTGGTGATAATGGCTGTTATAGTGGTGATAATGGTTGTTATAGTGGTGGTAACGGTTGTTATAGTGGCGATAATGTTTTTTATAGTGGGGATAATGGTTGTTATAGTGGTGATAATGGCTGTTATAGTGGTGATAATGGTTGTTATAGTGGTGGTAACGGTCGTTATAGTGGTGATAATGGTCCTTGTAGTGGTGATAATGGTTTTTATTGTGGTGATGATGGTTGTTGTAGTGATGATAATGGTTGTTATAGTGGTGATAATGGTTGTTATAGTGGGGACAATGGTTGTTATAGTGGTGATAATGGTTGTTATTGTGGCGATAATGTTTTTTATAGTGGGGATAATGGTTGTTATAGTGGTGATAATGGTCCTTATGATGGTGATAGTGGTTGCTATAGTGGTGACAATGGCTATTATAGTGGTGGTAATGTTTCATATAATGGTGATAATGGTAGTTCTAGTCGTGATAATGGTCGTTATAGTGGTGATAATGGTTGTTATAGTGGTGATAATGGTTGTTATAGTGGGGATAATGGTTGTTATAGTGGTGATAATGGTTGTTATAGTGGTGATAATGGTCCTTATAGAGGTGATAATGGTTGTTATAGTGGTGATAATTGTTGTTATAGTGGTGATAATGGTTATTATTGTGGTGATAATTGTTGTTATAGTGATGATAATGGTTGTTATAGTGGTGATAATGGTTGTTATAGTGGTGATAATGGCTGTTATAGTGGGGATAATGGTGGTTATGGTGGTGATAATAGTTATTATAGTTGTCTTAATGGTCCTTGTAGTGGTGATAATGGTCGTTATAGTGGTGATAATGGTCCTTGTAGTGGTGATAATGGTTTTTATTGTGGTGATGATGGTTGTTGTAGTGATGATAATGGTTGTTATAGTGGTGATAATGGTTGTTATAGTGGGGACAATGGTTGTTATAGTGGTGATAATGGTTGTTATTGTGGCGATAATGTTTTTTATAGTGGGGATAATGGTTGTTATAGTGGTGATAATGGTCCTTATGATGGTGATAGTGGTTGCTATAGTGGTGACAATGGCTATTATAGTGGTGGTAATGTTTCTTATAATGGTGATAATGGTTGTTCTAGTCGTGATAATGGTCGTTATAGTGGTGATAATGGTTGTTATAGTGGTGATAATGGTTGTTATAGTGGGGATAATGGTTGTTATAGTGGTGATAATGGTTGTTATAGTGGTGATAATGGTCCTTATAGAGGTGATAATGGTTGTTATAGTGGTGATAATTGTTGTTATAGTGGTGATAATGGTTATTATTGTGGTGATAATTGTTGTTATAGTGATGATAATGGTTGTTATAGTGGTGATAATGGTTGTTATAGTGGTGATAATGGCTGTTATAGTGGGGATAATGGTGGTTATGGTGGTGATAATAGTTATTATAGTTGTCTTAATGGTCCTTGTAGTGGTGATAATGGTCGTTATAGTGGTGATAATGGTCCTTGTAGTGGTGATAATGGTTTTTATTGTTGTGATGATGGTTGCTGTAGTGGTGATAATGGTTATTATTGTGATGATAACGGTTGTTATAGTGTCGATAATGGTCACTATAGTGCGGATAATGGTGGGTATGGTGGTGATAATGGTTGTTATGGTGGTGATAATGGTTGTTACAGTGGTGATAATGGTTGTTATAGAGGTGATAATGGTTGTTAGAGTGGTGATAATGTTTTTTATAGCGGGGATAATGGTTGTTATAGTGGTGATAATGGTTGTTATAGTGGTGATAATTGTCCTTATAGAGGTGATAATGGTTGTTATAGTGGTGATAATGGTTGTTATAGTGGGGACAATGGTTGCTATAGTGGTGGTAATGGCTGTTATAGTGGTGATAATGGTTGTTATAGTGGTGGTAATGGTTGTTATAGTGGTGATAATGGTTGTTATAGTGCTGATAATGGTTGTTATAGTGGCGATAATGTTTTTTATAGTGGGGATAATGGTTGTTATAGTGGTGATAATGGTTGTTATAGTGGTGATAATTGTCCTTATAGAGGTGATAATGGTGTTATAGTGGTGATAATGGTTGTTATAGTGGTGGTAATGGTCCTTATAGAGGTGATAATGGTTGTTGTAGTGATGATAATGGTTGTTATAGTGGCGATAATGTTTGTTATAGTGAGGATAATGGTTGTTAGAGTAGTGATAATGGCTGTTGTAGTGGTGATAATTGTTGTTATAGTGGTGATAATGGTCGTTATGGTGGTGGTAATCGTAGTGGTGATAATGGTCCTTATAGTGGTGATAATGGTTGTTATAGTGGTGATAATGGTTGTTATAGTGGGGACAATGGTTGTTATAGTGGCGATAGTGGTTGTTATGGTGGCGATACTGGTTGTTATGGTGGTGATAATGGTTTTTATTGTGGTGATGATGGTTGTTGTAGTGGTGATAATGGTTATTATTGTGGTGATAGCGGCTGTTATAGTGTTGATAATGGTCACTATAGTGCGGATAATGGTGGGTATGGTGGTGATAATGGTTGTTATGGTGGTGATAATGGTTGTTACAGTGGTGATAATGTTTGTTATAGAGGTGATAATGGTTGTTGTAGTGGTGATAATGGCTATTATAGTGGTGGTAATTTTTCTTATAATGGTGATAATGGTTGTTCTAGTCGTGATAATGGTCGTTATAGTGGTGATAATGGTTGTTATAGTGGTGATAATGGTCCTTATGATGGTGATAGTGGTTGCTATAGTGGTGATAATGGCTATTATAGTGGTGGTAATGTTTCTTATAATGGTGATAATGGTTGTTCTAGTCGTGATAATGGTCGTTATAGTGGGGATAATGGTTGTTATAGTGGTGATAATGGTTGTTATATTGGTGATACTGGTCCTTATAGAGGTGATAATGGTTGTTATAGTGGTGATAATTGTTGTTATAGTGGTGATAATGGTTGTTATTGTGGTGATAATTGTTGTTATAGTGATGATAATGGTTGTTATAGTGGTGATAATGGTTGTTATAGTGGTGATAATGGTTGTTATAGTGGGGATAATGGTGGTTATGGTGGTGATAATAGTTATTATAGTTGTCTTAATGGTCCTTGTAGTGGTGATAATGGTCGTTATAGTGGTGATAATGGTCCTTGTAGTGGTGATAATGGTTTTTATTGTGGTGATGATGGTTGTCGTAGTGGTGATAATGGTCGTTATGGTGGTGGTAATCGTAGTGGTGATAATGGTCCTTATAGTGGTGATAATGGTTGTTATAGTGGTGATAATGGTTGTTATACTGGGGACAATGGTTATTATAGTGGTGATAATGGTTGTTATGGTGGTGATAATGTTTCTTATAGCAGTTATAATGGTTGTTATAGTGGTCATAATGGTCCTTGTAGTGGTGATAATGGTCGTTATAGTGGTGATAATGGTCCTTGTAGTGGTGATAATGGTTTTTATTGTTGTGATGATGGTTGTTGTAGTGGTGATAATGGTTATTATTGTGATGATAACGGTTGTTATAGTGTCGATAATGGTCACTATAGTGCGGATAATGGTGGGTATGGTGGTGATAATGGTTGTTATGGTGGTGATAATGGTTGTTACAGTGGTGATAATGGTTGTTATAGAGGTGATAATGGTTGTTAGAGTGGTGATAATGTTTTTTATAGTGGGGATAATGGTTGTTATAGTGGTGATAATGGTTGTTATAGTGGTGATAATTGTCCTTATAGAGGTGATAATGGTTGTTATAGTGGGGACAATGGTTGCTATAGTGGTGGTAATGGCTGTTATAGTGGTGATAATGGTTGTTATAGTGGTGGTAATGGTTGTTATAGTGGTGATAATGGTTGTTATAGTGCTGATAATGGTTGTTATAGTGGCGATAATGTTTTTTATAGTGGGGATAATGGTTGTTATAGTGGTGATAATGGTTGTTATAGTGGTGATAATTGTCCTTATAGAGGTGATAATGGTGTTATAGTGGTGATAATGGTTGTTATAGTGGTGGTAATGGTCCTTATAGAGGTGATAATGGTTGTTGTAGTGGTGATAATGGTTGTTATAGTGGCGATAATGTTTGTTATAGTGAGGATAATGGTTGTTAGAGTAGTGATAATGGCTGTTATAGTGGTGATAATTGTTGTTATAGTGGTGATAATGGTCGTTATGGTGGTGGTAATCGTAGTGGTGGTAATGGTCCTTATAGTGGTGATAATGGTTGTTATAGTGGTGATAATGGTTGTTATAGTGGGGACAATGGTTGTTATAGTGGCGATAGTGGTTGTTATGGTGGCGATAGTGGTTGTTATGGTGGTGATAATGGTTTTTATTGTGGTGATGATGGTTGTTGTAGTGGTGATAATGGTTATTATTGTGGTGATAGCGGCTGTTATAGTGTTGATAATGGTCACTATAGTGCGGATAATGGTGGGTATGGTGGTGATAATGGTTGTTATGGTGGTGATAATGGTTGTTACAGTGGTGATAATGGTTGTTATAGAGGTGATAATGGTTGTTGTAGTGGTGATAATGGTTGTTATAGTGGTGGTAATGGTTGTTATAGTGGTGACAATAGTTGTTATAGTGGTGATAATGGTTGTTATAGTGGGGACAATGGTTGCTATAGTGGTGATAATGGTTGTTATAGTGGCGATAGTGGTTGTTAGAGTGGTGATAATGGCTCTTATAGTGGTGATAATGGTTGTTATAGTGGTGATAATGGTCGTTATAGTGGTGGTAATCGTCGTTATATTGGTGATAATGGTTGTTATTGTGGTGATAATGGTTGTTATAGTGGTGATAATGGTCCTTATAATGGTGATAATGGTTGTTATAGTGGTGATAATGGTTGTTATAGTGAGGACAATGGTTGTTATAGTGGTGATAATGGTTGTTATAGTGGCGATAATGTTTTTTATAGTGGGGATAATGGTTGTTATAGTGGTGATAATGGCTGTTATAGTGGTGATAATGGTTGTTATAGTGGTGGTAACGGTCGTTATAGTGGTGATAATGGTCCTTGTAGTGGTGATAATGGTTTTTATTGTGGTGATGATGGTTGTTGTAGTGATGATAATGGTTGTTATAGTGGTGATAATGGTTGTTATAGTGGGGACAATGGTTGTTATAGTGGTGATAATGGTTGTTATTGTGGCGATAATGTTTTTTATAGTGGGGATAATGGTTGTTATAGTGGTGATAATGGTCCTTATGATGGTGATAGTGGTTGCTATAGTGGTGATAATGGCTATTATAGTGGTGGTAATGTTTCTTATAATGGTGATAATGGTTGTTCTAGTCGTGATAATGGTCGTTATAGTGGTGATAATGGTTGTTATAGTGGTGATAATGGTTGTTATAGTGGGGATAATAGTTGTTATAGTGGTGATAATGGTTGTTATAGTGGTGATAATGGTCCTTATAGAGGTGATAATGGTTGTTATAGTGGTGATAATTGTTGTTATAGTGGTGATAATGGTTGTTATTGTGGTGATAATTGTTGTTATAGTGATGATAATGGTTGTTATAGTGGTGATAATGGCTGTTATAGTGGTGATAATGGTTGTTATAGTGGGGATAATGGTGGTTATGGTGGTGATAATGGTTATTATAGTTGTCTTAATGGTCCTTGTAGTGGTGATAATGGTCGTTATAGTGGTGATAATGGTCCTTGTAGTGGTGATAATGGTTTTTATTGTGGTGATGATGGTTGTCGTAGTGGTGATAAAGGTTGTTATGGTGATGATAATGGTAGTTGTAGTGGTGATAATGGTCATTATAGTGGTGATAATGGTTGTTATAGTGGTGATAATGGTTGCTATAGTGGTGATACTGGTTGCTATAGTGGTGATAGTGGTTGCTATAGTGGTGATACTGGTTGCTATGGTGGTGATAATAGTTGCTATAGTGGTGGTAATGGCTGTTATAGTGGTGATAATGGTTGTTATAGTGGTGATAATGGTTGTTATAGTGGTGATACTGGTTGCTATAGTGGTGATAGTGGTTGCTATAGTGGTGATAATGGCTATTATAGTGGTGATAATTGTTGTTATAGTGTTGATGATGGTTGTTCTAGTCGTGATAATGGTCGTTATAGTGGTGATAACGGTTGTTATAGTCGCGATAATGTTTCTTATAGTGGTGATGATGGTTGTTCTGGTAGTGATAATGGTTGTTATAGTGGTGATAATGGTTTTTATAGTGTTGATAATGGTTGTTATAGTGATGATAATGGTTGTTGTAGTGGTGATGATGGTTGTTATAGTGGTGATAATGTTTGTTATAGTGGGGATAATGGTTGTTAGAGTGGTGATAATGGCAGTTATAGTGGTGATAATTGTTGTTATAGTGGTGATAATGGTCGTTATGGTGGTGGTAATCGTAGTGGTGATAATGGTCCTTATAGTTGTGATAATGGTTGTTATAGTGGTGATAATGGTTGTTATACTGGGGACAATGGTTATTATAGTGGTGATAATGGTTGTTATGGTGGTGATAATGTTTCGTATAGCAGTGATAATGGTTGTTATAGTGGTCATAATGGTCCTTGTAGTGGTGATAATGGTCGTTATAGTGGTGATAATGGTCCTTGTAGTGGTGATAATGGTTTTTATTGTGGTGATGATGGTTGTTGTAGTGGTGATAATGGTTATTATTGTGGTGATAACGGTTGTTATTGTGTCGATAATGGTCACTATAGTGCGGATAATGGTGGGTATGGTGGTGATAATGGTTGTTATGGTGGTGATAATGGTTGTTACAGTGGTGATAATGCTTGTTATAGAGGTGATAATGGTTGTTATAGTGGTGATAATGGTTGTTATAGTGGGGACAATGGTTGCTATAGTGGTGGTAATGGCTGTTATAGTGGTGATAATGGTTGTTATAGTGGTGGTAATGGTTGTTATAGCGGTGGTAATGGTTGTTATAGTGCTGATAATGGTTGTTATAGTGGCGATAATGTTTTTTATAGTGGGGATAATGGTTGTTATAGTGGTGATAATGGTTGTTATAGTGGTGATAATTGTCCTTATAGAGGTGATAATTGTTGTTATAGTGATGATAATGGTTGTGATAGTGGTGATAATGGTTGTTATAGTGGTGATAATGGTCCTTATAGAGGTGATAATGGTGTTATAGTGTTGATAATGGTTGTTATGGTGGTGATAATGGTTGTTACAGTGGTGATAATGGTTGTTATAGAGGTGATAATGGTTGTTGTAGTGGTGATAATGGTTGTTATAGTGGTGGTAATGGTTGTTATAGTGGTGACAATAGTTGTTATAGTGGTGATAATGGTTGTTATAGTGGGGACAATGCTTGCTATAGTGGTGATAATGGTTGTTATAGTGGCGATAGTGGTTGTTAGAGTGGTGATAATGGCTCTTATAGTGGTGATAATGGTTGTTATAGTAGTGATAATGGTCGTTATAGTGGTGGTAATCGTCGCTATATTGGTGATAATGGTTGTTATTGTGGTGATAATGGTTGTTATAGTGGTGATGATGGTCCTTATAATGGTGATAATGGTTGTTATAGTGGTGATAATGGTTGTTATAGTGAGGACAATGGTTGTTATAGTGGTGATAATGGTTGTTATAGTGGCGATAATTTTTTTTATAGTGGGGATAATGGTTGTTATAGTGGTGATAATGGCTGTTATAGTGGTGATAATGGTTGTTATAGTGGTGGTAACGGTCGTTATAGTGGTGATAATGGTCCTTGTAGTGGTGATAATGGTTTTTATTGTGGTGATAATGGTTGTTGTAGTGATGATAATGGTTGTTATAGTGGTGATAATGGTTGTTATAGTGGGGACAATGGTTGTTATAGTGGTGATAATGGTTGTTATTGTGGCGATAATGTTTTTTATAGTGGGGATAATGGTTGTTATAGTGGTGATAATGGTCCTTATGATGGTGATAGTGGTTGCTATAGTGGTGATAATGGCTATTATAGTGGTGATAATTGTTGTTATAGTGTTGATGATGGTTGTTCTAGTCGTGATAATGGTCGTTATAGTGGTGATAACGGTTGTTATAGTCGCGATAATGTTTCTTATGGTGGTGATGATGGTTGTTCTGGTAGTGATAATGGTTGTTATAGTGGTGATAATGGTTTTTATAGTGTTGATAATGGTTGTTATAGTGATGATAATGGTTGTTGTAGTGGTGATAATGGTTGTTATAGTGGTGATAGTGTTTGTTATAGTGGGGATAATGGTTGTTAGAGTGGTGATAATGGCAGTTATAGTGGTGATAATTGTTGTTATAGTGGTGATAATGGTCGTTATGGTGGTGGTAATCGTAGTGGTGATAATGGTCCTTATAGTGGTGATAATGGTTGTTATAGTGGTGATAATGGTTGTTATACTGGGGACAATGGTTATTGTAGTGGTGATAATGGTTGTTATGGTGGTGATAATGTTTCTTATAGCAGTGATAATGGTTGTTATAGTGGTCATAATGGTCCTTGTAGTAGTGATAATGGTCGTTATAGTGGTGATAATGGTCCTTGTAGTGGTGATAATGGTTTTTATTGTGGTGATGATGGTTGTTGTAGTGGTGATAATGGTTATTATTGTGGTGATAACGGTTGTTATAGTGTCGATAATGGTCACTATAGTGCGGATAATGGTGGGTATGGTGGTGATAATGGTTGTTATGGTGGTGATAATGGTTGTTACAGTGGTGATAATGGTTGTTACAGAGGTGATAATGGTTGTTATAGTGGTGATAATGTTTTTTATAGTGGGGATAATGGTTGTTATAGTGGTGATAATGGTTGTTATAGTGGTGATAATTGTCCTTATAGAGGTGATAATGGTTGTTGTAGTGGTGATAATGGTTGTTATAGTGGGGACAATGGTTGCTATAGTGGTGGTAATGGCTGTTATAGTGGTGATAATGGTTGTTATAGTGGTGGTAATGGTTGTTATAGTGGTGATAATGGTTGTTATAGTGCTGATAATGGTTGTTATAGCGGCGATAATGTTTTTTATAGTGGGGATAATGGTTGTTATAGTGGCGATAATGATTGTTATAGTGGTGATAATTGTCCTTATAGAGGTGATAATGGTGTTATAGTGGTGATAATGGTTGTTATAGTGGTGGTAATGGTCCTTATAGATGTGATAATGGTTGTTGTAGTGGTGATAATGGTTGTTATAGTGGCGATAATGTTTGTTATAGTGAGGATAATGGTTGTTAGAGTGGTGACAATGGCTGTTATAGTGGTGATAATTGTTGTTATAGTGGTGATAATGGTCGTTATGGTGGTGGTAATCGTAGTGGTGATAATGGTCCTTATAGTGGTGATAATGGTTGTTATAGTGGTGATAATGGTTGTTATAGTGGGGACAATGGTTGTTATAGTGGCGATAGTGGTTGTTATGGTGGCGATAGTGGTTGTTATGGTGGTGATAATGGTTTTTATTGTGGTGATGATGGTTGTTGTAGTGGTGATAATGGTTATTATTGTGGTGATAGCGGCTGTTATAGTGTTGATAATGGTCACTATAGTGCGGATAATGGTGGGTATGGTGGTGATAATGGTTGTTATGGTGGTGATTATGGTTGTTACAGTGGTGATAATGGTTGTTATAGAGGTGATAATGGTTGTTGTAGTGGTGATAATGGTTGTTATAGTGGTGGTAATGGTTGTTATAGTGGTGACAATAGTTGTTATAGTGGTGATAATGGTTGTTATAGTGGGGATAGTGGTTGTTAGAGTGGTGATAATGGCTCTTATAGTGGTGATAATGGTTGTTATAGTGGTGATAATGGTCGTTATAGTGGTGGTAATCGTCGTTATATTGGTGATAATGGTTGTTATTGTGGTGATAATGGTTGTTATAGTGGTGATAATGGTCCTTATAATGGTGATAATGGTTGTTATAGTGGTGATAATGGTTGTTATAGTGAGGACAATTGTTGTTATAGTGGTGATAATGGTTGTTATAGTGGCGATAATGTTTTTTATAGTGGGGATAATGGTTGTTATAGTGGTGATATGGCTGTTATAGTGGTGATAATGGCTGTTATAGTGGTGGTAACGGTCGTTATAGTGGTGATAATGGTCCTTGTAGTGGTGATAATGTTTTTTATTGTGGTGATGATGGTTGTTGTAGTGATGATAATGGTTGTTATAGTGGTGATAATGGTTGTTATAGTGGGGACAATGGTTGTTATAGTGGTGATAATGGTTGTTACTGTGGCGATAATGTTTTTTATAGTGGGGATAATGGTTGTTATAGTGGTGATAATGGTCCTTATGATGGTGATACTGGTTGCTATAGTGGTGATAATGGCTATTATAGTGGTGGTAATGTTTCTTATAATGGTGATAATGGTTGTTCTAGTCGTGATAATGGTCGTTATAGTGGTGATAATGGTTGTTATAGTGGTGATAATGGTCCTTATGATGGTGATAGTGGTTGCAATAGTGGTGATAATGGCTATTATAGTGGTGGTAATGTTTCTTATAATGGTGATAATGGTTGTTCTAGTCGTGATAATGGTCGTTATAGTGGTGATAATGGTTGTTATAGTGGTGATAATGGTTGTTATAGTGGGGACAATGGTTGTTATAGTGGCGATAGTGGTTGTTATGGTGGCGAAAGTGGTTGTTATGGTGGTGATAATGGTTTTTATTGTGGTGATGATGGTTGTTGTAGTGGTGATAATGGTTATTATTGTGGTGATAGCGGCTGTTATAGTGTTGATAATGGTCACTTTAGTGCGGATAATGGTGGGTATGGTGGTGATAATGGTTGTTATGGTGGTGATAATGGTTGTTACAGTGGTGATAATGGTTGTTATAGAGGTGATAATGGTTGTTGTAGTGGTGATAATGGTTGCTATAGTGGTGGTAATGGTTGTTATAGTGGGGACAATTGTTGCTATAGTGGTGATAATGGTTGTTAAAGTGGCGATAGTGGTTGTTAGAGTGGTGATAATGGCTCTTATAGTGGTGATAATGGTTGTTATAGTGGTGATAATGGTCGTTATAGTGGTGGTAATCGTCGTTATATTGGTGATAATGGTTGTTATAGTGGTGGTAATGGTTGTTATAGTGGTGACAATAGTTGTTATAGTGGTGATAATGGTTGTTATAGTGGGGACAATGGTTGCTATAGTGGTGATAATGGTTGTTATAGTGGCGATAGTGGTTGTTAGAGTGGTGATAATGGCTCTTATAGTGGTGATAATGGTTGTTATAGTGGTGATAATGGTCGTTATAGTGGTGGTAATCGTCGTTATATTGGTGATAATGGTTGTTATTGTGGTGATAATGGTTGTTATAGTGGTGATAATGGTCCTTATAATGGTGATAATGGTTGTTATAGTGGTGATAATGGTTGTTATAGGGAGGACAATGGTTGTTATAGTGGTGATAATGGTTGTTATAGTGGCGATAATGTTTTTTATAGTGGGGACAATGGTTGTCATAGTGGTGATAATGGCTGTTATAGTAGTGATAATGGTTGTTACAGTGGTGGTAACGGTCGTTATAGTGGTGATAATGGTCCTTGTAGTGGTGATAATGGTTTTTATTGTGGTGATGATGGTTGTTGTAGTGATGATAATGGTTGTTATAGTGGTGATAATGGTTGTTATAGTGGGGACAATGGTTGTTATAGTGGTGATAATGGTTGTTATAGTGGCGATAGTGGTTGTTAGAGTGGTGATAATGGCTCTTATAGTGGTGATAATGGTTGTTATAGTAGTGATAATGGTCGTTATAGTGGTGGTAATCGTCGCTATATTGGTGATAATGGTTGTTATTGTGGTGATAATGGTTGTTATAGTGGTGATGATGGTCCTTATAATGGTGATAATGGTTGTTATAGTGGTGATAATGGTTGTTATAGTGAGGACAATGGTTGTTATAGTGGTGATAATGGTTGTTATAGTGGCGATAATTTTTTTTATAGTGGGGATAATGGTTGTTATAGTGGTGATAATGGCTGTTATAGTGGTGATAATGGTTGTTATAGTGGTGGTAACGGTCGTTATAGTGGTGATAATGGTCCTTGTAGTGGTGATAATGGTTTTTATTGTGGTGATAATGGTTGTTGTAGTGATGATAATGGTTGTTATAGTGGTGATAATGGTTGTTATAGTGGGGACAATGGTTGTTATAGTGGTGATAATGGTTGTTATTGTGGCGATAATGTTTTTTATAGTGGGGATAATGGTTGTTATAGTGGTGATAATGGTCCTTATGATGGTGATAGTGGTTGCTATAGTGGTGATAATGGCTATTATAGTGGTGATAATTGTTGTTATAGTGTTGATAATGGTTGTTATAGTGGTGATAGTGTTTGTTATAGTGGGGATAATGGTTGTTAGAGTGGTGATAATGGCAGTTATAGTGGTGATAATTGTTGTTATAGTGGTGATAATGGTCGTTATGGTGGTGGTAATCGTAGTGGTGATAATGGTCCTTATAGTGGTGATAATGGTTGTTATAGTGGTGATAATGGTTGTTATACTGGGGACAATGGTTATTGTAGTAGTGATAATGGTTGTTATGGTGGTGATAATGTTTCTTATAGCAGTGATAATGGTTGTTATAGTGGTCATAATGGTCCTTGTAGTGGTGATAATGGTCGTTATAGTGGTGATAATGGTCCTTGTAGTGGTGATAATGGTTTTTATTGTCGTGATGATGGTTGTTGTAGTGGTGATAATGGTTATTATTGTGGTGATAACGGTTGTTATAGTGTCGATAATGGTCACTATAGTGCGGATAATGGTGGGTATGGTGGTGATAATGGTTGTTATGGTGGTGATAATGGTTGTTACAGTGGTGATAATGGTTGTTACAGAGGTGATAATGGTTGTTATAGTGGTGATAATGTTTTTTATAGTGGGGATAATGGTTGTTATAGTGGTGATAATGGTTGTTATAGTGGTGATAATTGTCCTTATAGAGGTGATAATGGTTGTTGTAGTGGTGATAATGGTTGTTATAGTGGGGACAATGGTTGCTATAGTGGTGGTAATGGCTGTTATAGTGGTGATAATGGTTGTTATAGTGGTGGTAATGGTTGTTATAGTGGTGATAATGGTTGTTATAGTGCTGATAATGGTTGTTATAGCGGCGATAATGTTTTTTATAGTGGGGATAATGGTTGTTATAGTGGCGATAATGATTGTTATAGTGGTGATAATTGTCCTTATAGAGGTGATAATGGTGTTATAGTGGTGATAATGGTTGTTATAGTGGTGGTAATGGTCCTTATAGATGTGATAATGGTTGTTGTAGTGGTGATAATGGTTGTTATAGTGGCGATAATGTTTGTTATAGTGAGGATAATGGTTGTTAGAGTGGTGACAATGGCTGTTATAGTGGTGATAATTGTTGTTATAGTGGTGATAATGGTCGTTATGGTGGTGGTAATCGTAGTGGTGATAATGGTCCTTATAGTGGTGATAATGGTTGTTATAGTGGTGATAATGGTTGTTATAGTGGGGACAATGGTTGTTATAGTGGCGATAGTGGTTGTTATGGTGGCGATAGTGGTTGTTATGGTGGTGATAATGGTTTTTATTGTGGTGATGATGGTTGTTGTAGTGGTGATAATGGTTATTATTGTGGTGATAGCGGCTGTTATAGTGTTGATAATGGTCACTATAGTGCGGATAATGGTGGGTATGGTGGTGATAATGGTTGTTATGGTGGTGATTATGGTTGTTACAGTGGTGATAATGGTTGTTATAGAGGTGATAATGGTTGTTGTAGTGGTGATAATGGTTGTTATAGTGGTGGTAATGGTTGTTATAGTGGTGACAATAGTTGTTATAGTGGTGATAATGGTTGTTATAGTGGGGATAGTGGTTGTTAGAGTGGTGATAATGGCTCTTATAGTGGTGATAATGGTTGTTATAGTGGTGATAATGGTCGTTATAGTGGTGGTAATCGTCGTTATATTGGTGATAATGGTTGTTATTGTGGTGATAATGGTTGTTATAGTGGTGATAATGGTCCTTATAATGGTGATAATGGTTGTTATAGTGGTGATAATGGTCCTTATGATGGTGATAGTGGTTGCTATAGTGGTGATAATGGCTATTATAGTGGTGGTAATGTTTCTTATAATGGTGATAATGGTTGTTCTAGTCGTGATAATGGTCGTTATAGTGGTGATAATGGTTGTTATAGTGGTGATAATGGTCCTTATGATGGTGATAGTGGTTGCAATAGTGGTGATAATGGCTATTATAGTGGTGGTAATGTTTCTTATAATGGTGATAATGGTTGTTCTAGTCGTGATAATGGTCGTTATAGTGGTGATAATGGTTGTTATAGTGGTGATAATGGTTGTTATAGTGGGGACAATGGTTGTTATAGTGGCGATAGTGGTTGTTATGGTGGCGATAGTGGTTGTTATGGTGGTGATAATGGTTTTTATTGTGGTGATGATGGTTGTTGTAGTGGTGATAATGGTTATTATTGTGGTGATAGCGGCTGTTATAGTGTTGATAATGGTCACTTTAGTGCGGATAATGGTGGGTATGGTGGTGATAATGGTTGTTATGGTGGTGATAATGGTTGTTACAGTGGTGATAATGGTTGTTATAGAGGTGATAATGGTTGTTGTAGTGGTGATAATGGTTGCTATAGTGGTGGTAATGGTTGTTATAGTGGGGACAATTGTTGCTATAGTGGTGATAATGGTTGTTAAAGTGGCGATAGTGGTTGTTAGAGTGGTGATAATGGCTCTTATAGTGGTGATAATGGTTGTTATAGTGGTGATAATGGTCGTTATAGTGGTGGTAATCGTCGTTATATTGGTGATAATGGTTGCTATTGTGGTGATAATGGTTGTTATAGTGGTGATAATGGTCCTTATAATGGTGATAATGGTTGTTATAGTGGTGATAATGGTTGTTATAGTGAGGACAATGGTTGTTATAGTGGTGATAATGGTTGTTATTGTGGCGATAATGTTTTTTATAGTGGGGATAATGGTTGTTATAGTGGTGATAATGGCTGTTATAGTGGTGATAATGGTTGTTATAGTGGTGGTAACGGTCGTTATAGTGGTGATAATGGTCCTTGTAGTGGTGATAATGGTTTTTATTGTGGTGATGATGGTTGTTGTAGTGATGATAATGGTTGTTATAGTGGTGATAATGGTTGTTATAGTGGGGACAATGGTTGTTATAGTGGTGATAATGGTTGTTATTGTGGCGATAATGTTTTTTATAGTGGGGATAATGGTTGTTATAGTGGTGATAATGGTTGTTATAGTGGTGATAATTGTCCTTATAGAGGTGATAATGGTGTTATAGTGGTGATAATGGTTGTTATAGTGGTGGTAATGGTCCTTATAGAGGTGATAATGGTTGTTGTAGTGGTGATAATGGTTGTTATAGTGGCGATAATGTTTGTTATAGTGAGGATAATGGTTGTTAGAGTGGTGATAATGGCTGTTATAGTGGTGATAATTGTTGTTATAGTGGTGATAATGGTCGTTATGGTGGTGGTAATCGTAGTGGTGATAATGGTCCTTATAGTGGTGATAATGGTTGTTATAGTGGTGATAATGGTTGTTATAGTGGGGACAATGGTTGTTATAGTGGCGATAGTGGTTGTTATGGTGGCGATAGTGGTTGTTATGGTGGTGATAATGGTTTTTATTGTGGTGATGATGGTTGTTGTAGTGGTGATAATGGTTATTATTGTGGTGATAGCGGCTGTTATAGTGTTGATAATGGTCACTATAGTGCGGATAATGGTGGGTATGGTGGTGATAATGGTTGTTGTGGTGGTGATAATGGTTGTTACAGTGGTGATAATGGTTGTTATAGAGGTGATAATGGTTGTTGTAGTGGTGATAATGGTTGTTATAGTGGTGGTAATGGTTGTTATAGTGGTGACAATAGTTGTTATAGTGGTGATAATGGTTGTTATAGTGGGGACAATGGTTGCTATAGTGGTGATAATGGTTGTTATAGTGGCGATAGTGGTTGTTAGAGTGGTGATAATGGCTCTTATAGTGGTGATAATGGTTGTTATAGTGGTGATAATGGTCGTTACAGTGGTGGTAATCGTCGTTATATTGGTGATAATGGTTGTTATTGTGGTGATAATGGTTGTTATAGTGGTGATAATGGTCCTTATAATGGTGATAATGGTTGTTATAGTGGTGATAATGGTTGTTATAGGGAGGACAATGGTTGTTATAGTGGTGATAATGGTTGTTATAGTGGCGATAATGTTTTTTATAGTGGGGACAATGGTTGTCATAGTGGTGATAATGGCTGTTATAGTAGTGATAATGGTTGTTACAGTGGTGGTAACGGTCGTTATAGTGGTGATAATGGTCCTTGTAGTGGTGATAATGGTTTTTATTGTTTTGATGATGGTTGTTGTAGTGATGATAATGGTTGTTATAGTGGTGATAATGGTTGTTATAGTGGGGACAATGGTTGTTATAGTGGTGATAATGGTTGTTATTGTGGCGATAATGTTTTTTATAGTGGGGATAATGGTTGTTATAGTGGTGATAATGGTCCTTATGATGGTGATAGTGGTTGCTATAGTGGTGATAATGGCTATTATAGTGGTGGTAATGTTTCTTGTAATGGTGATAATGGTTGTTCTAGTTGTGATAATGGTCGTCATAGTGGTGATAATGGTTGTTATAGTGGTGATAATGGTTGTTATAGTGGGGATAATGGTTGTTATAGTGGTGATAATGGTCCTTATAGAGGTGATAATGGTTGTTATAGTGGTGATAATTGTTGTTATAGTGGTGATAATGGTTGTTATTGTGGTGATAATTGTTGTTATAGTGATGATAATGGTTGTTATAGTGGTGATAATGGTTGTTATAGTGGTGATAATGATTGTTATAGTGGGGATAATGGTGGTTATGGTGGTGATAATGGTTATTATAGTTGTCTTAATGGTCCTTGTAGTGGTGATAATGGTCGTTATAGTGGTGATAATGGTCCTTGTAGTGGTGATAATGGTTTTTATTGTGGTGATGATGGTTGTCGTAGTGATGATAATGGTTGTTATAGTGGTGATAATGGTTGTTATAGTGGGGACAATGGTTGTTATAGTGGTGATAATGGTTGTTATTGTGGCGATAATGTTTTTTATAGTGGGGATAATGGTTGTTATAGTGGTGATAATGGTCCTTATGATGGTGATAGTGGTTGCTATAGTGGTGATAATGGCTATTATAGTGGTGGTAATGTTTCTTATAATGGTGATAATGGTTGTTCTAGTTGTGATAATGGTCGTTATAATGGTGATAATGGTTGTTATAGTGGTGATAATGGTTGTTATAGTGGGGATAATGGTTGTTATAGTGGTGATAATGGTTGTTATAGTGGTGATAATGGTCCTTATAGAGGTGATAATGGTTGTTATAGTGGTGATAATTGTTGTTATAGTGGTGATAATGGTTGTTATTGTGGTGATAATTGTTGTTATAGTGATGATAATGGTTGTTATAGTAGTGATAATGGTTGTTATAGTGGTGATAATGATTGTTATAGTGGGGATAATGGTGGTTATGGTGGTGATAATGGTTGTTATAGTTGTCTTAATGGTCCTTGTAGTGGTGATAATGGTCGTTATAGTGGTGATAATGGTCCTTGTAGTGGTGATAATGGTTTTTATTGTGGTGATGATGGTTGTCGTAGTGGTGATAAAGGTTGTTATGGTGATGATAATGGTAGTTGTAGTGGTGATAATGGTCATTATAGTGGTGATAATGGTTGTTATAGTTTTGATAATGGTTGCTATAGTGGTGATACTGGTTGCTATAGTGGTGATAGTGGTTGCTATAGTGGTGATACTGGTTGCTATGGTGGTGATAATAGTTGCTATAGTGGTGGTAATGGCTGTTATAGTGGTGATAATGGTTGTTATAGTGGTGATAATGGTTGTTATAGTGGTGATACTGGTTGCTATAGTGGTGATAGTGGTTGCTATAGTGGTGATAATGGCTATTATAGTGGTGATAATTGTTGTTATAGTGTTGATGATGGTTGTTCTAGTCGTGATAATGGTCGTTATAGTGGTGATAACGGTTGTTATAGTCGCGATAATGTTTCTTATAGTGGTGATGATGGTTGTTCTGGTAGTGATAATGGTTGTTATAGTGGTGATAATGGTTTTTATAGTGTTGATAATGGTTGTTATAGTGATGATAATGGTTTTTATAGTGTTGATAATGGTTGTTATAGTGATGATAATGGTTGTTGTAGTGGTGAAAATGGTTGTTAAAGTGGTGATAATGTTTGTTATAGTGGGGATAATGGTTGTTAGAGTGGTGATAATGGCAGTTATAGTGGTGATAATTGTTGTTATAGTGGTGATAATGGTCGTTATGGTGGTGGTAATCGTAGTGGTGATAATGGTCCTTATAGTGGTGATAATGGTTGTTATAGTGGTGATAATGGTTGTTATACTGGGGACAATGGTTATTATAGTGGTGATAATGGTTGTTATGGTGGTGATAATGTTTCTTATAGCAGTGATAATGGTTGTTATAGTGGTCATAATGGTCCTTGTAGTGGTGATAATGGTCGTTATAGTGGTGATAATGGTCCTTGTAGTGGTGATAATGGTTTTTATTGTGGTGATGATGGTTGTTGTAGTGGTGATAATGGTTATTATTGTGGTGATAACGGCTGTTATAGTGTTGATAATGGTCACTATAGTGCGGATAATGGTGGGTATGGTGGTGATAATGGTTGTTCTGGTAGTGATAATGGTTGTTATAGTGGTGATAATGGTTTTTATAGTGGTGATAATGGTTGTTATAGTGGGGATAATGGTGGTTATGGTGGTGATAATGGTTATTATAGTTGTCTTAATGGTCCTTGTAGTGGTGATAGTGGTCGTTATAGTGGTGATAATGGTCGTTGTAGTGGTGATAATGGTTTTTATTGTGGTGATGATGGTTGTCGTAGTGGTGATAAAGGTTGTTATGGTGATGATAATGGAAGTTGTAGTGGTGATAATGGTCATTATAGTGGTGATAATGGTTGTTATAGTGGTGATAATGGTTGCTATAGTGGTGATACTGGTTGCTATAGTGGTGATAGTGGTTGCTATAGTGGTGATACTGGTTGCTATAGTGGTGATACTGGTTGCTATAGTGGTGATAGTGGTTGCTATAGTGGTGATACTGGTTGCTATGGTGGTGATAATAGTTGCTCTGGGGTGGTAATGGCTGTTATAGTGGTGATAATGGTTGTTATAGTGGTGATAATGGTTGTTATAGTGGTGATACTGGTTGCTATAGTGGCGATAGTGGTTGCTATAGTGGTGATAATGGCTATTATAGTGGTGATAATTGTTGTTATAGTGTTGATGATGGTTGTTCTAGTCGTGATAATGGTCGTTATAGTGGTGATAACGGTTGTTATAGTCGCGATAATGTTTCTTATAGTGGCGATGATGGTTGTTCTGGTAGTGATAATGGTTGTTATAGTGGTGATAATGGTTTTTATAGTGTTGATAATGGTTGTTATAGTGATGATAATGGTTTTTATAGTGTTGATAATGGTTGTTATAGTGATGATAATGGTTGTTGTAGTGGTGATAATGGTTGTTAAAGTGGTGATAATGTTTGTTATAGTGGGGATAATGGTTGTTCTAGTCGTGATAATGGTCGTTATAGTGGTGATAATGGTTGTTATAGTGGTGATAATGGTTGTTATAGTGGGGATAATGGTTGTTATAGTGGTGATAATGGTTGTTATAGTGGTGATAATGGTCCTTAAAGAGGTGATAATGGTTGTTATAGTGGTGATAATTGTTGTTATAGTGGTGATAATGGTTGTTATTGTGGTGATAATTGTTGTTATAGTGATGATAGTGGTTGTTATAGTGGTGATAATGGTTGTTATAGTGGTGATAATGATTGTTATAGTGGGGATAATGGTGGTTATGGTGGTGATAATGGTTATTATAGTTGTCTTAATGGTCCTTGTAGTGGTGATAATGGTCGTTATAGTGGTGATAATGGTCCTTGTAGTGGTGATAATGGTTTTTATTGTGGTGATGATGGTTGTCGTAGTGGTGATAAAGGTTGTTATGGTGATGATAATGGTAGTTGTAGTGGTGATAATGGTCATTATAGTGGTGATAATGGTTGTTATAGTTTTGATAATGGTTGCTATAGTGGTGATACTGGTTGCTATAGTGGTGATAGTGGTTGCTATAGTGGTGATACTGGTTGCTATGGTGGTGATAATAGTTGCTATAGTGGTGGTAATGGCTGTTATAGTGGTGATAATTGTTGTTATAGTGGTGATAATGGTTGTTATAGTGGTGATACTGGTTGCTATAGTGGTGATAGTGGTTGCTATAGTGGTGATAATGGCTATTATAGTGGTGATAATTGTTGTTATAGTGTTGACGATGGTTGTTCTAGTCGTGATAATGGTCGTTATAGTGGTGATAACGGTTGTTATAGTCGCGATAATGTTTCTTATAGTGGCGATGATGGTTGTTCTGGTAGTGATAATGGTTGTTATAGTGGTGATAATGGTTTTTATAGTGTTGATAATGGTTGTTATAGTGATGATAATGGTTATTGTAGTGGTGATAATGGTTGTTAAAGTGGTGATAATGTTTGTTATAGTGGGGATAATGGTTGTTAGAGTGGTGATAATGGCAGTTATAGTGGTGATAATTGTTGTTATAGTGGTGATAATGGTCGTTATGGTGGTGGTAATCGTAGTGGTGATAATGGTCCTTATAGTGGTGATAATGGTTGTTATAGTGGTGATAATGGTTGTTATACTGGGGACAATGGTTATTATAGTGGTGATAATGGTTGTTATGGTGGTGATAATGTTTCTTATAGCAGTGATAATGGTTGTTATAGTGGTCATAATGGTCCTTGTAGTGGTGATAATGGTCGTTATAGTGGTGATAATGGTCCTTGTAGTGGTGATAATGGTTTTTATTGTGGTGATGATGGTTGTTGTAGTGCTGATAATGGTTGTTATAGTGGCGATAATGTTTTTTATAGTGGGGATAATGGTTGTTATAGTGGTGATAATGGTTGTTATAGTGGTGATAATTGTCCTTATAGAGGTGATAATGGTGTTATAGTGGTGATAATGGTTGTTATAGTGGTGGTAATGGTCCTTATAGAGGTGATAATGGTTGTTGTAGTGGTGATAATGGTTGTTATAGTGGCGATAATGTTTGTTATAGTGAGGATAATGGTTGTTAGAGTGGTGATAATGGCTGTTATAGTGGTGATAATTGTTGTTATAGTGGTGATAATGGTCGTTATGGTGGTGGTAATCGTAGTGGTGATAATGGTCCTTATAGTGGTGATAATGGTTGTTATAGTGGTGATAATGGTTGTTATAGTGGGGACAATGGTTGTTATAGTGGCGATAGTGGTTGTTATGGTGGCGATAGTGGTTGTTATGGTGGTGATAATGGTTTTTATTGTGGTGATGATGGTTGTTGTAGTGGTGATAATGATTATTATTGTGGTGATAACGGCTGTTATAGTGTTGATAATGGTCACTATAGTGCGGATAATGGTGGGTATGGTGGTGATAATGGTTGTTATGGTGGTGATAATGGTTGTTACAGTGGTGATAATGGTTGCTATAGAGGTGAGAATGGTTGTTGTAGTGGTGATAATGGTTGTTATAGTGGTGGTAATGGTTGTTATAGTGGTGACAATAGTTGTTATAGTGGTGATAATGGTTGTTATAGTGGGGACAATGGTTGCTATAGTGGTGATAATGGTTATTATAGTGGCGATAGTGGTTGTTAGAGTGGTGATAATGGCTCTTATAGTGGTGATAATGGTTGTTATAGTGGTGATAATGGTCGTTATAGTGGTGGTAATCGTCGTTATATTGGTGATAATGGTTGTTATTGTGGTGATAATGGTTGTTATAGTGGTGATAATGGTCCTTATAGAGGTGATAATGGTTGTTATAGTGGTGATAATTGTTGTTATAGTGGTGATAATGGTTGTTATTGTGGCGATAATGTTTTTTATAGTGGGGATAATGGTTGTTATAGTGGTGATAATGGTCCTTATGATGGTGATAGTGGTTGCTATAGTGGTGATAATGGCTATTATAGTGGTGGTAATGTTTCTTATAATGGTGATAATGGTTGTTCTAGTCGTGATAATGGTCGTTATAGTGGTGATAATGGTTGTTATAGTGGTGATAATGGTTGTTATAGTGGGGATAATGGTTGTTATAGTGGTGATAATGGTTGTTATAGTGGTGATAATGGTCCTTATAGAGGTGATAATGGTTGTTATAGTGGTGATAATTGTTGTTATAGTGGTGATAATGGTTGTTATTGTGGTGATAATTGTTGTTATAGTGATGATAATGGTTGTTATAGTGGTGATAATGGTTGTTATAGTGGTGATAATGGTTGTTATAGTGGGGATAATGGTGGTTATGGTGGTGATAATGGTTATTATAGTTGTCTTAATGGTCCTTGTAGTGGTGATAATGGTCGTTATAGTGGTGATAATGGTCCTTGTAGTGGTGATAATGGTTTTTATTGTGGTGATGATGGTTGTCGTAGTGGTGATAAAGGTTGTTATGGTGATGATAATGGTAGTTGTAGTGGTGATAATGGTCATTATAGTGGTGATAATGGTTGTTATAGTGGTGATAATGGTTGCTATAGTGGTGATACTGGTTGCTATAGTGGTGATAGTGGTTGCTATAGTGGTGATACTGGTTGCTATGGTGGTGATAATAGTTGCTATAGTGGTGGTAATGGCTGTTATAGTGGTGATAATGGTTGTTATAGTGGTGATAATGGTTGTTATAGTGGGGATAATGGTGGTTATGGTGGTGATAATGGTTATTATAGTTGTCTTAATGGTCCTTGTAGTGGTGATAATGGTCGTTATAGTGGTGATAATGGTCCTTGTAGTGGTGATAATGGTTTTTATTGTGGTGATGATGGTTGTCGTAGTCGTGATAAAGGTTGTTATGGTGATGATAATGGTAGTTGTAGTGGTGATAATGGTCATTATAGTGGTGATAATGGTTGTTATAGTTTTGATAATGGTTGCTATAGTGGTGATACTGGTTGCTATAGTGGTGATAGTGGTTGCTATAGTGGTGATCCTGGTTGCTATGGTGGTGATAATAGTTGCTATAGTGGTGGTAATGGCTGTTATAGTGGTGATAATGGTGTTATAGTGGTGATAATGGTTGTTATAGTGGTGGTAATGGTCCTTATAGAGGTGATAATGGTTGTTGTAGTGGTGATAATGGTTGTTATAGTGGCGATAATGTTTGTTATAGTGAGGATAATGGTTGTTAGAGTGGTGATAATGGCTGTTATAGTGGTGATAATTGTTGTTATAGTGGTGATAATGGTCGTTATGGTGGTGGTAATCGTAGTGGTGATAATGGTCCTTATAGTGGTGATAATGGTTGTTATAGTGGTGATAATGGTTGTTATAGTGGGGACAATGGTTGTTATAGTGGCGATAGTGGTTGTTATGGTGGCGATAGTGGTTGTTATGGTGGTGATAATGGTTTTTATTGTGGTGATGATGGTTGTTGTAGTGGTGATAATGATTATTATTGTGGTGATAACGGCTGTTATAGTGTTGATAATGGTCACTATAGTGCGGATAATGGTGGGTATGGTGGTGATAATGGTTGTTATGGTGGTGATAATGGTTGTTACAGTGGTGATAATGGTTGCTATAGAGGTGATAATGGTTGTTGTAGTGGTGATAATGGTTGTTATAGTGGTGGTAATGGTTGTTATAGTGGTGACAATAGTTGTTATAGTGGTGATAATGGTTGTTATAGTGGGGACAATGGTTGCTATAGTGGTGATAATGGTTGTTATAGTGGCGATAGTGGTTGTTAGAGTGGTGATAATGGCTCTTATAGTGGTGATAATGGTTGTTATAGTGGTGATAATGGTCGTTATAGTGGTGGTAATCGTCGTTATATTGGTGATAATGGTTGTTATTGTGGTGATAATGGTTGTTATAGTGGTGATAATGGTCCTTATAATGGTGATAATGGTTGTTATAGTGGTGATAATGGTTGTTATAGTGAGGACAATGTTGTTATAGTGGTGATAATGGTTGTTATTGTGGCGATAATGTTTTTTATAGTGGGGATAATGGTTGTTATAGTGGTGATAATGGTGCTTATGATGGTGATAGTGGTTGCTATAGTGGTGATAATGGCTATTATAGTGGTGGTAATGTTTCTTATAATGGTGATAATGGTTGTTCTAGTCGTGATAATGGTCGTTATAGTGGTGATAATGGTTGTTATAGTGGTGATAATGGTTGTTATAGTGGGGATAATGGTTGTTATAGTGGTGATAATGGTTGTTATAGTGGTGATAATGGTCCTTATAGAGGTGATAATGGTTGTTATAGTGGTGATAATTGTTGTTATAGTGGTGATAATGGTTGTTATTGTGGTGATAATTGTTGTTATAGTGATGATAATGGTTGTTATAGTGGTGATAATGGTTGTTATAGTGGTGATAATGGTTGTTATAGTGGGGATAATGGTGGTTATGGTGGTGATAATGGTTATTATAGTTGTCTTAATGGTCCTTGTAGTGGTGATAATGGTCGTTATAGTGGTGATAATGGTCCTTGTAGTGGTGATAATGGTTTTTATTGTGGTGATGATGGTTGTCGTAGTGGTGATAAAGGTTGTTATGGTGATGATAATGGTAGTTGTAGTGGTGATAATGGTCATTATAGTGGTGATAATGGTTGTTATAGTGGTGATAATGGTTGCTATAGTGGTGATGCTGGTTGCTATAGTGGTGATAGTGGTTGCTATAGTGGTGATACTGGTTGCTATGGTGGTGATAATAGTTGCTATAGTGGTGGTAATGGCTGTTATAGTGGTGATAATGGTTGTTATAGTGGTGATAATGGTTGTTATAGTGGGGATAATGGTGGTTATGGTGGTGATAATGGTTATTATAGTTGTCTTAATGGTCCTTGTAGTGGTGATAATGGTCGTTATAGTGGTGATAATGGTCCTTGTAGTGGTGATAATGGTTTTTATTGTGGTGATGATGGTTGTCGTAGTCGTGATAAAGGTTGTTATGGTGATGATAATGGTAGTTGTAGTGGTGATAATGGTCATTATAGTGGTGATAATGGTTGTTATAGTTTTGATAATGGTTGCTATAGTGGTGATACTGGTTGCTATAGTGGTGATAGTGGTTGCTATAGTGGTGATCCTGGTTGCTATGGTGGTGATAATAGTTGCTATAGTGGTGGTAATGGCTGTTATAGTGGTGATAATGGTTGTTATAGTGGTGATAATGGTTGTTATAGTGGTGATACTGGTTGCTATAGTGGTGATAGTGGTTGCTATAGTGGTGATAATGGCTATTATAGTGGTGATAATTGTTGTTATAGTGTTGATGATGGTTGTTCTAGTCGTGATAATGGTCGTTATAGTGGTGATAACGGTTGTTATAGTCGCGATAATGTTTCTTATAGTGGCGATGATGGTTGTTCTGGTAGTGATAATGGTTGTTATAGTGGTGATAATGGTTTTTATAGTGTTGATAATGGTTGTTATAGTGATGATAATGGTTGTTGTAGTGGTGATAATGGTTGTTAAAGTGGTGATAATGTTTGTTATAGTGGGGATAATGGTTGTTAGAGTGTTGATAATGGCAGTTATAGTGGTGATAATTGTTGTTATAGTGGTGATAATGGTCGTTATGGTGGTGGTAATCGTAGTGGTGATAATGGTCCTTATAGTGGTGATAATGGTTGTTATAGTGGTGATAATGGTTGTTATACTGGGGACAATGGTTATTATAGTGGTGATAATGGTTGTTATGGTGGTGATAATGTTTCTTATAGCAGTGATAATGGTTGTTATAGTGGTCATAATGGTCCTTGTAGTGGTGATAATGGTCGTTATAGTGGTGATAATGGTCGTTATAGTGGTGATAATGGTCCTTGTAGTGGTGATAATGGTTTTTATTGTGGTGATGATGGTTGTTGTAGTGGTGATAATGGTTATTATTGTGGTGATAACGGCTGTTATGGTGTTGATAATGGTCACTATAGTGCGGATAATGGTGGGTATGGTGGTGATAATGGTTGTTCTGGTAGTGATAATGGTTGTTATAGTGGTGATAATGGTTTTTATAGTGGTGATAATGGTTGTTATAGTGATGATAATGGTTGTTATAGTGGTGATAATGGTTGTTATAGTGGTGATAATGGTTGTTATAGTGGGGATAATGGTGGTTATGGTGGTGATAATGGTTATTATAGTTGTCTTAATGGTCCTTGTAGTGGTGATAATGGTCGTTATAGTGGTGATAATGGTCGTTGTAGTGGTGATAATGGTTTTTATTGTGGTGATGATGGTTGTCGTAATGGTGATAAAGGTTGTTATGGTGATGATAATGGAAGTTGTAGTGGTGATAATGGTCATTATAGTGGTGATAATGGTTGTTATAGTGGTGATAATGGTTGCTATAGTGGTGATACTGGTTGCTATAGTGGTGATAATGGTTGCTATAGTGGTGATACTGGTTGCTATAGTGGTGAAAATAGTTGCTATAGTGGTGGTAATGGCTGTTATAGTGGTGATCATTGTTGTTATAGTGTTGATGATGGTTGTTCTAGTCGTGATAATGGTCGTTATACTGGTGATAACGGTTGTTATAGTCGCGATAATGTTTCTTATAGTGGTGATGATGGTTGTTCTGGTAGTGATAATGGTTGTTATAGTGGTGATAATGGTTTTTATAGTGGTGATAATGGTTGTTATAGTGATGATAATGGTTGTTATAGTGGTGATAGTGGTTGTTATAGTGGGGACAATGGTTATTATAGTGGTGATAATGGTTGTTATGGTGGTGATAATGTTTCTTATAGCAGTGATAATGGTTGTTATAGTGGTCATAATGGTCCTTGTAGTGGTGATAATGGTCGTTACAGTGGTGATAATGGTCCTTGTAGTGGTGATAATGGTTTTTATTGTGGTGATGACGGTTGTTGTAGTGTTGATAATGGTCACTATAGTGCGGATAATGGTGGGTATGGTGGTGATAATGGTTGTTATGGTGGTGATAATGGTTGTTACAGTGGTGATAATGGTTGTTATAGAGGTGATAATGGTTGTTATAGTGGTGATAATGGTTGTTATAGTGGGGACAATGGTTGCTATAGTGGTGGTAATGGCTGTTATAGTGGTGATAATGGTTGTTATAGTGGTGGTAATGGTTGTTATAGTGGTGATAATGGTTGTTATAGTGCTGATAATGGTTGTTATAGTGGCGATAATGTTTTTTATAGTGGGGATAATGGTTGTTATAGTGGTGATAATGGTTGTTATAGTGGTGATAATTGTCCTTATAGAGGTGATAATTGTGTTATAGTGGTGATAATGGTTGTTATAGTGGTGGTAATGGTCCTTATAGAGGCGATAATGGTTGTCGTAGTGGTGATAATGTTTGTTATAGTGGCGATAATGTTTGTTATAGTGAGGATAATGGTTGTTAGAGTGGTGATAATGACTGTTATAGTGGTGATAATTGTTGTTATAGTGGTGATAATGGTCGTTATGGTGGTGGTAATCGTAGTGGTGATAATGGTCCTTATAGTGGTGATAATGGTTGTTATAGTGGTGATAATGGTTGTTATAGTGGGGACAATGGTTGTTATAGTGGCGATAGTGGTTGTTATGGTGGCGATAGTGGTTGTTATGGTGGTGATAATGGTTTTTATTGTGGTGATGATGGTTGTTGTAGTGGTGATAATGATTATTATTGTGGTGATAACGGCTGTTATAGTGTTGATAATGGTCACTATAGTGCGGATAATGGTGGGTATGGTGGTGATAATGGTTGTTATGGTGGTGATAATGGTTGTTACAGTGGTGATAATGGTTGCTATAGAGGTGATAATGGTTGTTGTAGTGGTGATAATGGTTGTTATAGTGGTGGTAATGGTTGTTATAGTGGTGACAATAGTTGTTATAGTGGTGATAATGGTTGTTATAGTGGGGACAATGGTTGCTATAGTGGTGATAATGGTTGTTATAGTGGCGATAGTGGTTGTTAGAGTGGTGATAATGGCTCTTATAGTGGTGATAATGGTTGTTATAGTGGTGATAATGGTCGTTATAGTGGTGGTAATCGTCGTTATATTGGTGATAATGGTTGTTATTGTGGTGATAATGGTTGTTATAGTGGTGATAATGGTCCTTATAATGGTGATAATGGTTGTTATAGTGGCGATAATGTTTTTTATAGTGGGGATAATGGTTGTTATAGTGGTGATAATGGCTGTTATAGTGGTGATAATGGTTGTTATAGTGGTGGTGACGGTCGTTATAGTGGTGATAATGGTCCTTGTAGTGGTGATAATGGTTTTTATTGTGGTGATGATGGTTGTTGTAGTGATGATAATGGTGTTATAGTGGTGATAATGGTTGTTATAGTGGGGACAATGGTTGTTATAGTGGTGATAATGGTTGTTATTGTGGCGATAATGTTTTTTATAGTGGGGATAATGGTTGTTATAGTGGTGATAATGGTCCTTATGATGGTGATAGTGGTTGCTATAGTGGTGATAATGGCTATTATAGTGGTGGTAATGTTTCTTATAATGGTGATAATGGTTGTTCTAGTCGTGATAATGGTCGTTATAGTGGTGATAATGGTTGTTATAGTGGTGATAATGGTTGTTATAGTGGGGATAATGGTTGTTATAGTGGTGATAATGGTTGTTATAGTGGTGATAATGGTCCTTATAGAGGTGATAATGGTTGTTATAGTGGTGATAATTGTTGTTATAGTGGTGATAATGGTTGTTATAGTGGTGATAATGGTTGTTATAGTGGTGATAATGGTGGTTATGGTGGTGATAATGGTTATTATAGTTGTCTTAATGGTCCTTGTAGTGGTGATAATAGTCGTTATAGTGGTGATAATGGTCCTTGTAGTGGTGATAATGGTTTTTATTGTGGTGATAATGGTTGTCGTAGTGGTGATAAAGGTTGTTATGGTGATGATAATGGTAGTTGTAGTGGTGATAATGGTCATTATAGTGGTGATAATGGTTGTTATAGTGGTGATAATGGTTGCTATAGTGGTGATACTGGTTGCTATAGTGGTGATAGTGGTTGCTATAGTGGTGATACTGGTTGCTATGGTGGTGATAATAGTTGCTATAGTGGTGGTAATGGCTGTTATAGTGGTGATAATGGTTGTTATAGTGGTGATGATGGTTGTTATAGTGGTGATACTGGTTGCTATAGTGGTGATAGTGGTTGCTATAGTGGTGATAATGGCTATTATAGTGGTGATAATTGTTGTTATAGTGTTGATGATGGTTGTTCTAGTCGTGATAATGGTCGTTATAGTGGTGATAACGGTTGTTATAGTCGCGATAATGTTTCTTATAGTGGTGATGATGGTTGTTCTGGTAGTGATAATGGTTGTTATAGTGGTGATAATGGTTTTTATAGTGTTGATAATGGTTGTTATAGTGAGGATAATGGTTGTTAGAGTGGTGATAATGGCTGTTATAGTGGTGATAATCGTTGTTATAGTGGTGATAATGGTCGTTATGGTGGTGGTAATCGTAGTGGTGATAATGGTCCTCATAGTGGTGATAATGGTTGTTATAGTGGTGATAATGGTTGTTATACTGGGGACAATGGTTATTATAGTGGTGATAATGGTTGTTATGGTGGTGATAATGTTTCTTATAGCAGTGATAATGGTTGTTATAGTGGTCATAATGGTCCTTGTAGTGGTGATAATGGTCGTTATAGTGGTGATAATGGTCCTTGTAGTGGTGATAATGGTTTTTATTGTGGTGATGATGGTTGTTGTAGTGCTGATAATGGTTGTTATAGTGGCGATAATGTTTTTTATAGTGGGGATAATGGTTGTTGTAGTGGTGATAATGGTTGTTATAGTGGTGATAATTGTCCTTATAGAGGTGATAATGGTGTGATAGTGGTGATAATGGTTGTTATAGTGGTGGTAATGGTCCTTATAGAGGTGATAATGGTTGTTGTAGTGGTGATAATGGTTGTTATAGTGGCGATAATGTTTGTTATAGTGAGGATAATGGTTGTTAGAGTGGTGATAATGGCTGTTATAGTGGTGATAATTGTTGTTATAGTGGTGATAATGGTCGTTATGGTGGTGGTAATCGTAGTGGTGATAATGGTCCTTATAGTGGTGATAATGGTTGTTATAGTCGTGATAATGGTTGTTATAGTGGGGACAATGGTTGTTATAGTGGCGATAGTGGTTGTTATGGTGGCGATAGTGGTTGTTATGGTGGTGATAATGGTTTTTATTGTGGTGATGATGGTTGTTGTAGTGGTGATAATGATTATTATTGTGGTGATAACGGCTGTTATAGTGTTGATAATGGTCACTATAGTGCGGATAATGGTGGGTATGGTGGTGATAATGTTTGTTATGGTGGTGATAATGGTTGTTACAGTGGTGACAATGGTTGCTATAGAGGTGATAATGGTTGTTGTAGTGGTGATAATGGTTGTTATAGTGGTGGTAATGGTTGTTATAGTGGTGACAATAGTTGTTATAGTGGTGATAATGGTTGTTATAGTGGGGACAATGGTTGCTATAGTGGTGATAATGGTTGTTATAGTGGCGATAGTGGTTGTTAGAGTGGTGATAATGGCTCTTATAGTGGTGATAATGGTTGTTATAGTGGTGATAATGGTCGTTATAGTGGTGGTAATCGTCGTTATATTGGTGATAATGGTCGTTATTGTGGTGATAATGGTTGTTATAGTGGTGATAATGGTCCTTATAGTGGTGATAATGGTTGTTATAGTGGTGATAATGGTTGTTATAGTGAGGACAATGTTGTTATAGTGGTGATAATGGTTGTTATAGTGGCGATAATGTTTTTTATAGTGGGGATAATGGTTGTTATAGTGGTGATAATGGCTGTTATAGTGGTGATAATGGTTGTTATAGTGGTGGTAACGGTCGTTATAGTGGTGATAATGTTCCTTGTAGTGGTGATAATGGTTTTTATTGTGGTGATGATGGTTGTTGTAGTGATGATAATGGTTGTTATAGTGGTGATAATGGTTGTTATAGTGGGGACAATGGTTGTTATAGTGGTGATAATGGTTGTTATTGTGGCGATAATGTTTTTTATAGTGGGGATAATGGTTGTTATAGTGGTGATAATGGTCCTTATGATGGTGATAGTGGTTGCTATAGTGGTGATAATGGCTATTATAGTGGTGGTAATGTTTCTTATAATGGTGATAATGGTTGTTCTAGTCGTGATAATGGTCGTTATAGTGGTGATAATGGTTGTTATAGTGGTGATAATGGTTGTTATAGTGGGGATAATGGTTGTTATAGTGGTGATAATGGTTGTTATAGTGGTGATAATGGTCCTTATAGAGGTGATAATGGTTGTTATAGTGGTGATAATTGTTGTTATAGTGGTGATAATGGTTGTTATTGTGGTGATAATTGTTGTTATAGTGATGATAATGGTTGTTATAGTGGTGATAATGGTTGTTATAGTGGTGATAATGGTTGTTATAGTGGGGATAATGGTGGTTATGGTGGTGATAATGGTTATTATAGTTGTCTTAATGGTCCTTGTAGTGGTGATAATGGTCGTTATAGTGGTGATAATGGTCCTTGTAGTGGTGATAATGGTTTTTATTGTGGTGATGATGGTTGTCGTAGTGGTGATAAAGGTTGTTATGGTGATGATAATGGTAGTTGTAGTGGTGATAATGGTCATTATAGTGGTGATAATGGTTGTTATAGTGGTGATAATGGTTGCTATAGTGGTGATACTGGTTGCTATAGTGGTGATAGTGGTTGCTATAGTGGTGATACTGGTTGCTATGGTGGTGATAATAGTTGCTATAGTGGTGGTAATGGCTGTTATAGTGGTGATAATGGTTGTTATAGTGGTGATGATGGTTGTTATAGTGGTGATACTGGTTGCTATAGTGGTGATAGTGGTTGCTATAGTGGTGATAATGGCTATTATAGTGGTGATAATTGTTGTTATAGTGTTGATGATGGTTGTTCTAGTCGTGATAATGGTCGTTATAGTGGTGATAACGGTTGTTATAGTCGCGATAATGTTTCTTATAGTGGTGATGATGGTTGTTCTGGTAGTGATAATGGTTGTTATAGTGGTGATAATGGTTTTTATAGTGTTGATAATGGTTGTTATAGTGATGATAATGGTTGTTGTAGTGGTGATAATGGTTGTTATAGTGGTGATAATGTTTGTTATAGTGGGGATAATGGTTGTTAGAGTGGTGATAATGGCAGTTATAGTGGCGATAATTGTTGTTATAGTGGTGATAATGGTCGTTATGGTGGTGGTAATCGTAGTGGTGATAATGGTCCTTATAGTGGTGATAATGGTTGTTATAGTGGTGATAATGATTGTTATACTTCGGACAATGGTTATTATAGTGGTGATAATGGTTGTTATAGTGGTCATAATGGTCCTTGTAGTGGTGATAATGGTCGTTATAGTGGTGATAATGGTCCTTGTAGTGGTGATAATGGTTTTTATTGTGGTGATGATGGTTGTTGTAGTGGTGATAATGGTTATTATTGTGGTGATAACGGCTGTTATAGTGTTGATAATGGTCACTATAGTGCGGATAATGGTGGGTATGGTGGTGATAATGGTTGTTCTGGTAGTGATAATGGTTGTTATAGTGGTGATAATGGTTTTTATAGTGGTGATAATGGTTGTTATAGTGATGATAATGGTTGTTATAGTGGTGATAATGGTTGTTATAGTGGTGATAATGGTTGTTATAGTGGGGATAATGGTGGTTATGGTGGTGATAATGGTTATTATCGTTGTCTTAATGGTCCTTGTAGTGGTGATAATGGTCGTTATAGTGGTGATAATGGTCGTTGTAGTGGTGATAATGGTTTTTATTGTGGTGATGATGGTTGTCGTAGTGGTGAATAAGGTTGTTATGGTGATGATAATGGAAGTTGTAGTGGTGATAATGGTCATTATAGTGGTGATAATGGTTGTTATAGTGGTGATAATGGTTGCTATAGTGGTGATACTGGTTGCTATAGTGGTGATAGTGGTTGCTATAGTGGTGATACTGGTTGCTATAGTGGTGATAATACTTGCTATACTGGTGGTAATGGCTGTTATAGTGGTGGTAATGGCTGTTATAGTGGTGATCATTGTTGTTATAGTGTTGATGATGGTTGTTCTAGTCGTGATAATGGTCGTTATACTGGTGATAACGGTTGTTATAGTCGCGATAATGTTTCTTATAGTGGTGATGATGGTTGTTCTGGTAGTGATAATGGTTGTTATAGTGGTGATAATGGTTTTTATAGTGGTGATAATGGTTGTTATAGTGATGATAATGGTCGTTACAGTGGTGATAATGGTCCTTGTAGTGGTGATAATGGTTTTTATTGTGGTGATGATGGTTGTTGTAGTGGTGATAATGGTTATTATTGTGGTGATAACGGTTGTTGTAGTGTTGATAATGGTCACTATAGTGCGGATAATGGTGGGTATGGTGGTGATAATGGTTGTTATGGTGGTGATAATGGTTGTTACAGTGGTGATAATGGTTGTTATAGAGGTGATAATGGTTGTTATAGTGGTGATAATGGTTGTTATAGTGGGGACAATGGTTGCTATAGTGGTGGTAATGGCTGTTATAGTGGTGATAATGGTTGTTATAGTGGTGGTAATGGTTGTTATAGTGGTGATAATGGTTGTTATAGTGCTGATAATGGTTGTTATAGTGGCGATAATGTTTTTTATAATGGGGATAATGGTTGTTATAGTGGTGATAATGGTTGTTATAGTGGTGATAATTGTCCTTATAGAGGTGATAATGGTGTTATAGTGGTGATAATGGTTGTTATAGTGGTGGTAATGGTCCTTATAGAGGTGATAATGGTTGTTGTAGTGGTGATAATGGTTGTTATAGTGGCGATAATGTTTGTTATAGTGAGGATAATGGTTGTTAGAGTGGTGATAATGGCTGTTATAGTGGTGATAATTGTTGTTATAGTGGTGATAATGGTCGTTATGGTGGTGGTAATCGTAGTGGTGATAATGGTCCTTATAGTGGTGATAATGGTTGTTATATTGGTGATAATGGTTGTTATAGTGGCGATATAGTTTTTTATAGTGGGGATAATGGTTGTTATAGTGGTGATAATGGCTGTTATAGTGGTGATAATGGTTGTTATAGTGGTGGTAACGGTCGTTATAGTGGTGATAATGTTCCTTGTAGTGGTGATAATGGTTTTTATTGTGGTGATGATGGTTGTTGTAGTGATGATAATGGTTGTTGTAGTGGTGATAATGGTTGTTATAGTGGGGACAATGGTTGTTATAGTGGTGATAATGGTTGTTATTGTGGCGATAATGTTTTTTATAGTGGGGATAATGGTTGTTATAGTGGTGATAATGGTCCTTATGATGGTGATAGTGGTTGCTATAGTGGTGATAATGGCTATTATAGTGGTGGTAATGTTTCTTATAATGGTGATAATGGTTGTTCTAGTCGTGATAATGGTCGTTATAGTGGTGATAATGGTTGTTATAGTGGTGATAATGGTTGTTATAGTGGTGATACTGGTTGCTATAGTGGTGATAGTGGTTGCTATAGTGGTGATAATGGCTGTTATAGTGGTGATAATTGTTGTTATAGTGTTGATGATGGTTGTTCTAGTCGTGATAATGGTCGTTATAGTGGTGATAACGGTTGTTATGGTCGCGATAATGTTTCTTATAGTGGTGATGATGGTTGTTCTGGTAGTGATAATGGTTGTTATAGTGGTGATAATGGCTATTATAGTGGTGGTAATGTTTCTTATAATGGTGATAATGGTTGTTCTAGTCGTGATAATGGTCGTTATAGTGGTGATAATGGTTGTTATAGTGGTGATAATGGTTGTTATAGTGGTGATACTGGTTGCTATAGTGGTGATAGTGGTTGCTATAGTGGTGATAATGGCTGTTATAGTGGTGATAATTGTTGTTATAGTGTTGATGATGGTTGTTCTAGTCGTGATAATGGTCGTTATAGTGGTGATAACGGTTGTTATGGTCGCGATAATGTTTCTTATAGTGGTGATGATGGTTGTTCTGGTAGTGATAATGGTTGTTATAGTGGTGATAATGGTTTTTATGGTGTTGATAATGGTTGTTATAGTGATGATAATGGTTGTTGTAGTGGTGATAATGGTTGTTATAGTGGTGATAATGTTTGTTATAGTGGGGATAATGGTTGTTAGAGTGGTGATAATGGCAGTTATAGTGGCGATAATTGTTGTTATAGTGGTGATAATGGTCGTTATGGTGGTGGTAATCGTAGTGGTGATAATGGTCCTTATAGTGGTGATAATGGTTGTTATAGTGGTGATAATGATTGTTATACTTCGGACAATGGTTATTATAGTGGTGATAATGGTTGTTATAGTGGTCATAATGGTCCTTGTAGTGGTGATAATGGTCGTTATAGTGGTGATAATGGTCCTTGTAGTGGTGATAATGGTTTTTATTGTGGTGATGATGGTTGTTGTAGTGGTGATAATGGTTATTATTGTGGTGATAACGGCTGTTATAGTGTTGATAATGGTCACTATAGTGCGGATAATGGTGGGTATGGTGGTGATAATGGTTGTTCTGGTAGTGATAATGGTTGTTATAGTGGTGATAATGGTTTTTATAGTGGTGATAATGGTTGTTATAGTGATGATAATGGTTGTTATAGTGGTGATAATGGTTGTTATAGTGGTGATAATGGTTGTTATAGTGGGGATAATGGTGGTTATGGTGGTGATAATGGTTATTATCGTTGTCTTAATGGTCCTTGTAGTGGTGATAATGGTCGTTATAGTGGTGATAATGGTCGTTGTAGTGGTGATAATGGTTTTTATTGTGGTGATGATGGTTGTCGTAGTGGTGAATAAGGTTGTTATGGTGATGATAATGGAAGTTGTAGTGGTGATAATGGTCATTATAGTGGTGATAATGGTTGTTATAGTGGTGATAATGGTTGCTATAGTGGTGATACTGGTTGCTATAGTGGTGATAGTGGTTGCTATAGTGGTGATACTGGTTGCTATAGTGGTGATAATACTTGCTATACTGGTGGTAATGGCTGTTATAGTGGTGGTAATGGCTGTTATAGTGGTGATCATTGTTGTTATAGTGTTGATGATGGTTGTTCTAGTCGTGATAATGGTCGTTATACTGGTGATAACGGTTGTTATAGTCGCGATAATGTTTCTTATAGTGGTGATGATGGTTGTTCTGGTAGTGATAATGGTTGTTATAGTGGTGATAATGGTTTTTATAGTGGTGATAATGGTTGTTATAGTGATGATAATGGTCGTTACAGTGGTGATAATGGTCCTTGTAGTGGTGATAATGGTTTTTATTGTGGTGATGATGGTTGTTGTAGTGGTGATAATGGTTATTATTGTGGTGATAACGGTTGTTGTAGTGTTGATAATGGTCACTATAGTGCGGATAATGGTGGGTATGGTGGTGATAATGGTTGTTATGGTGGTGATAATGGTTGTTACAGTGGTGATAATGGTTGTTATAGAGGTGATAATGGTTGTTATAGTGGTGATAATGGTTGTTATAGTGGGGACAATGGTTGCTATAGTGGTGGTAATGGCTGTTATAGTGGTGATAATGGTTGTTATAGTGGTGGTAATGGTTGTTATAGTGGTGATAATGGTTGTTATAGTGCTGATAATGGTTGTTATAGTGGCGATAATGTTTTTTATAATGGGGATAATGGTTGTTATAGTGGTGATAATGGTTGTTATAGTGGTGATAATTGTCCTTATAGAGGTGATAATGGTGTTATAGTGGTGATAATGGTTGTTATAGTGGTGGTAATGGTCCTTATAGAGGTGATAATGGTTGTTGTAGTGGTGATAATGGTTGTTATAGTGGCGATAATGTTTGTTATAGTGAGGATAATGGTTGTTAGAGTGGTGATAATGGCTGTTATAGTGGTGATAATTGTTGTTATAGTGGTGATAATGGTCGTTATGGTGGTGGTAATCGTAGTGGTGATAATGGTCCTTATAGTGGTGATAATGGTTGTTATAGTGGTGATAATGGTTGTTATAGTGGCGATATAGTTTTTTATAGTGGGGATAATGGTTGTTATAGTGGTGATAATGGCTGTTATAGTGGTGATAATGGTTGTTATAGTGGTGGTAACGGTCGTTATAGTGGTGATAATGTTCCTTGTAGTGGTGATAATGGTTTTTATTGTGGTGATGATGGTTGTTGTAGTGATGATAATGGTTGTTGTAGTGGTGATAATGGTTGTTATAGTGGGGACAATGGTTGTTATAGTGGTGATAATGGTTGTTATTGTGGCGATAATGTTTTTTATAGTGGGGATAATGGTTGTTATAGTGGTGATAATGGTCCTTATGATGGTGATAGTGGTTGCTATAGTGGTGATAATGGCTATTATAGTGGTGGTAATGTTTCTTATAATGGTGATAATGGTTGTTCTAGTCGTGATAATGGTCGTTATAGTGGTGATAATGGTTGTTATAGTGGTGATAATGGTTGTTATAGTGGGGATAATGGTTGTTATAGTGGTGATAATGGTTGTTATAGTGGTGATAATGGTCCTTACAGAGGTGATAATGGTTGTTATAGTGGTGATAATTGTTGTTATAGTGGTGATAATGGTTCTTATTGTGGTGATAATTGTTGTTATAGTGATGATAATGGTTGTTATAGTGGTGATAATGGTTGTTATAGTGGTGATAATGGTTGTTATAGTGGTGATAATGGTTGCTATAGTGGTGATACTGGTTGCTATAGTGGTGATAGTGGTTGCTATAGTGGTGATACTGGTTGCTATGGTGGTGATAATAGTTGCTATAGTGGTGGTAATGGCTGTTATAGAGGTGATAATGGTTGTTATAGTGGTGATAATGGTTGTTATAGTGGTGATACTGGTTGCTATAGTGGTGATAGTGGTTGCTATAGTGGTGATAACGGCTATTATAGTGGTGATAATTGTTGTTATAGTGTTGATGATGGTTGTTCTAGTCGTGATAATGGTCGTTATAGTGGTGATAACGGTTGTTATAGTCGCGATAATGTTTCTTATAGTGGTGATGATGGTTGTTCTGGTAGTGATAATGGTTGTTATAGTGGTGATAATGGTTTTTATAGTGTTGATAATGGTTGTTATAGTGATGATAATGGTTGTTGTAGTGGTGATAATGGTTGTTATAGTGGTGATAATGTTTGTTATAGTGGGGATAATGGTTGTTAGAGTGGTGATAATGGCAGTTATAGTGGCGATAATTGTTGTTATAGTGGTGATAATGGTCGTTATGGTGGTGGTAATCGTAGTGGTGATAATGGTCCTTATAGTGGTGATAATGGTTGTTATAGTGGTGATAATGATTGTTATACTTCGGACAATGGTTATTATAGTGTTGATAATGGTTGTTATAGTGGTCATAATGGTCCTTGTAGTGGTGATAATGGTCGTTATAGTGGTGATAATGGTCCTTGTAGTGGTGATAATGGTTTTTATTGTGGTGATGATGGTTGTTGTAGTGGTGATAATGGTTATTATTGTGGTGATAACGGCTGTTATAGTGTTGATAATGGTCACTATAGTGCGGATAATGGTGGGTATGGTGGTGATAATGGTTGTTCTGGTAGTGATAATGGTTGTTATAGTGGTGATAATGGTTTTTATAGTGGTGATAATGGTTGTTATAGTGATGATAATGGTTGTTATAGTGGTGATAATGGTTGTTATAGTGGTGATAATGGTTGTTATAGTGGGGATAATGGTGGTTATGGTGGTGATAATGGTTATTATCGTTGTCTTAATGGTCCTTGTAGTGGTGATAATGGTCGTTATAGTGGTGATAATGGTCGTTGTAGTGGTGATAATGGTTTTTATTGTGGTGATGATGGTTGTCGTAGTGGTGAATAAGGTTGTTATGGTGATGATAATGGAAGTTGTAGTGGTGATAATGGTCATTATAGTGGTGATAATGGTTGTTATAGTGGTGATAATGGTTGCTATAGTGGTGATACTGGTTGCTATAGTGGTGATAGTGGTTGCTATAGTGGTGATACTGGTTGCTATAGTGGTGATAATAGTTGCTATAGTGGTGGTAATGGCTGTTATAGTGGTGATCATTGTTGTTATAGTGTTGATGATGGTTGTTCTAGTCGTGATAATGGTCGTTATACTGGTGATAACGGTTGTTATAGTCGCGATAATGTTTCTTATAGTGGTGATGATGGTTGTTCTGGTAGTGATAATGGTTGTTATAGTGGTGATAATGGTTTTTATAGTGGTGATAATGGTTGTTATAGTGATGATAATGGTTGTTATAGTGGTGATAATGGTTGTTATAGTGGGGACAATGGTTATTATAGTGGTGATAATGGTTGTTATGGTGGTGATAATGTTTCTTATAGCAGTGATAATGGTTGTTATAGTGGTCATAATGGTCCTTGTAGTGGTGATAATGGTCGTTACAGTGGTGATAATGGTCCTTGTAGTGGTGATAATGGTTTTTATTGTGGTGATGATGGTTGTTGTAGTGGTGATAATGGTTATTATTGTGGTGATAACGGTTGTTGTAGTGTTGATAATGGTCACTATAGTGCGGATAATGGTGGGTATGGTGGTGATAATGGTTGTTACAGTGGTGATAATGGTTGTTATAGAGGTGATAATGGTTGTTATAGTGGTGATAATGGTTGTTATAGTGGGGACAATGGTTGCTATAGTGGTGGTAATGGCTGTTATAGTGGTGATAATGGTTGTTATAGTGGTGGTAATGGTTGTTATAGTGGTGATAATGGTTGTTATAGTGCTGATAATGGTTGTTATAGTGGCGATAATGTTTTTTATAGTGGGGATAATGGTTGTTATAGTGGTGATAATGGTTGTTATAGTGGTGATAATTGTCCTTATAGAGGTGATAATGGTGTTATAGTGGTGATAATGGTTGTTATAGTGGTGGTAATGGTCCTTATAGAGGTGATAATGGTTGTTGTAGTGGTGATAATGGTTGTTATAGTGGCGATAATGTTTGTTATAGTGAGGATAATGGTTGTTAGAGTGGTGATAATGGCTGTTATAGTGGTGATAATTGTTGTTATAGTGGTGATAATGGTCGTTATAGTGGTGGTAATCGTCGTTATATTGGTGATAATGGTTGTTATTGTGGTGATAATGGTTTTTATAGTGTTGATAATGGTTGTTATAGTGATGATAATGGTTGTTGTAGTGGTGATAATGGTTGTTAAAGTGGTGATAATGTTTGTTATAGTGGGGATAATGGTTGTTAGAGTGGTGATAATGGCAGTTATAGTGGTGATAATTGTTGTTATAGTGGTGATAATGGTTTTTATAGTGGTGATAATGGTTGTTATAGTGATGATAATGGTTGTTATAGTGGTGATAATGGTTGTTATAGTGGTGATAATGGTTGTTATAGTGGGGATAATGGTGGTTATGGTGGTGATAATGGTTATTATCGTTGTCTTAATGGTCCTTGTAGTGGTGATAATGGTCGTTATAGTGGTGATAATGGTCGTTGTAGTGGTGATAATGGTTTTTATTGTGGTGATGATGGTTGTCGTAGTGGTGAATAAGGTTGTTATGGTGATGATAATGGAAGTTGTAGTGGTGATAATGGTCATTATAGTGGTGATAATGGTTGTTATAGTGGTGATAATGGTTGCTATAGTGGTGATACTGGTTGCTATAGTGGTGATAGTGGTTGCTATAGTGGTGATACTGGTTGCTATAGTGGTGATAATACTTGCTATACTGGTGGTAATGGCTGTTATAGTGGTGGTAATGGCTGTTATAGTGGTGATCATTGTTGTTATAGTGTTGATGATGGTTGTTCTAGTCGTGATAATGGTCGTTATACTGGTGATAACGGTTGTTATAGTCGCGATAATGTTTCTTATAGTGGTGATGATGGTTGTTCTGGTAGTGATAATGGTTGTTATAGTGGTGATAATGGTTTTTATAGTGGTGATAATGGTTGTTATAGTGATGATAATGGTCGTTACAGTGGTGATAATGGTCCTTGTAGTGGTGATAATGGTATTTATTGTGGTGATGATGGTTGTTGTAGTGGTGATAATGGTTATTATTGTGGTGATAACGGTTGTTGTAGTGTTGATAATGGTCACTATAGTGCGGATAATGGTGGGTATGGTGGTGATAATGGTTGTTATGGTGGTGATAATGGTTGTTACAGTGGTGATAATGGTTGTTATAGAGGTGATAATGGTTGTTATAGTGGTGATAATGGTTGTTATAGTGGTGATAATGGTTGTTATAGTGGTGATACTGGTTGCTATAGTGGTGATAGTGGTTGCTATAGTGGTGATAACGGCTATTATAGTGGTGATAATTGTTGTTATAGTGTTGATGATGGTTGTTCTAGTCGTGATAATGGTCGTTATAGTGGTGATAACGGTTGTTATAGTCGCGATAATGTTTCTTATAGTGGTGATGATGGTTGTTCTGGTAGTGATAATGGTTGTTATAGTGGTGATAATGGTTTTTATAGTGTTGATAATGGTTGTTATAGTGATGATAATGGTTGTTGTAGTGGTGATAATGGTTGTTATGGTGGTGATAATGTTTGTTATAGTGGGGATAATGGTTGTTAGAGTGGTGATAATGGCAGTTATAGTGGCGATAATTGTTGTTATAGTGGTGATAATGGTCGTTATGGTGGTGGTAATCGTAGTGGTGATAATGGTCCTTATAGTGGTGATAATGGTTGTTATAGTGGTGATAATGATTGTTATACTTCGGACAATGGTTATTATAGTGTTGATAATGGTTGTTATAGTGGTCATAATGGTCCTTGTAGTGGTGATAATGGTCGTTATAGTGGTGATAATGGTCCTTGTAGTGGTGATAATGGTTTTTATTGTGGTGATGATGGTTGTTGTAGTGGTGATAATGGTTATTATTGTGGTGATAACGGCTGTTATAGTGTTGATAATGGTCACTATAGTGCGGATAATGGTGGGTATGGTGGTGATAATGGTTGTTCTGGTAGTGATAATGGTTGTTATAGTGGTGATAATGGTTTTTATAGTGGTGATAATGGTTGTTATAGTGATGATAATGGTTGTTATAGTGGTGATAATGGTTGTTATAGTGGTGATAATGGTTGTTATAGTGGGGATAATGGTGGTTATGGTGGTGATAATGGTTATTATCGTTGTCTTAATGGTCCTTGTAGTGGTGATAATGGTCGTTATAGTGGTGATAATGGTCGTTGTAGTGGTGATAATGGTTTTTATTGTGGTGATGATGGTTGTCGTAGTGGTGAATAAGGTTGTTATGGTGATGATAATGGAAGTTGTAGTGGTGATAATGGTAATTATAGTGGTGATAATGGTTGTTATAGTGGTGATAATGGTTGCTATAGTGGTGATACTGGTTGCTATAGTGGTGATAGTGGTTGCTATAGTGGTGATACTGGTTGCTATAGTGGTGATAATAGTTGCTATAGTGGTGGTAATGGCTGTTATAGTGGTGATCATTGTTGTTATAGTGTTGATGATGGTTGTTCTAGTCGTGATAATGGTCGTTATACTGGTGATAACGGTTGTTATAGTCGCGATAATGTTTCTTATAGTGGTGATGATGGTTGTTCTGGTAGTGATAATGGTTGTTATAGTGGTGATAATGGTTTTTATAGTGGTGATAATGGTTGTTATAGTGATGATAATGGTTGTTATAGTGGTGATAATGGTTGTTATAGTGGGGACAATGGTTATTATAGTGGTGATAATGGTTGTTATGGTGGTGATAATGTTTCTTATAGCAGTGATAATGGTTGTTATAGTGGTCATAATGGTCCTTGTAGTGGTGATAATGGTCGTTACAGTGGTGATAATGGTCCTTGTAGTGGTGATAATGGTTTTTATTGTGGTGATGATGGTTGTTGTAGTGGTGATAATGGTTATTATTGTGGTGATAACGGTTGTTGTAGTGTTGATAATGGTCACTATAGTGCGGATAATGGTGGGTATGGTGGTGATAATGGTTGTTACAGTGGTGATAATGGTTGTTATAGAGGTGATAATGGTTGTTATAGTGGTGATAATGGTTGTTATAGTGGGGACAATGGTTGCTATAGTGGTGGTAATGGCTGTTATAGTGGTGATAATGGTTGTTATAGTGGTGGTAATGGTTGTTATAGTGGTGATAATGGTTGTTATAGTGCTGATAATGGTTGTTATAGTGGCGATAATGTTTTTTATAGTGGGGATAATGGTTGTTATAGTGGTGATAATGGTTGTTATAGTGGTGATAATTGTCCTTATAGAGGTGATAATGGTGTTATAGTGGTGATAATGGTTGTTATAGTGGTGGTAATGGTCCTTATAGAGGTGATAATGGTTGTTGTAGTGGTGATAATGGTTGTTATAGTGGCGATAATGTTTGTTATAGTGAGGATAATGGTTGTTAGAGTGGTGATAATGGCTGTTATAGTGGTGATAATTGTTGTTATAGTGGTGATAATGGTCGTTATAGTGGTGGTAATCGTCGTTATATTGGTGATAATGGTTGTTATTGTGGTGATAATGGTTTTTATAGTGTTGATAATGGTTGTTATAGTGATGATAATGGTTGTTGTAGTGGTGATAATGGTTGTTAAAGTGGTGATAATGTTTGTTATAGTGGGGATAATGGTTGTTAGAGTGGTGATAATGGCAGTTATAGTGGTGATAATTGTTGTTATAGTGGTGATAATGGTTTTTATAGTGGTGATAATGGTTGTTATAGTGATGATAATGGTTGTTATAGTGGTGATAATGGTTGTTATAGTGGTGATAATGGTTGTTATAGTGGGGATAATGGTGGTTATGGTGGTGATAATGGTTATTATCGTTGTCTTAATGGTCCTTGTAGTGGTGATAATGGTCGTTATAGTGGTGATAATGGTCGTTGTAGTGGTGATAATGGTTTTTATTGTGGTGATGATGGTTGTCGTAGTGGTGAATAAGGTTGTTATGGTGATGATAATGGAAGTTGTAGTGGTGATAATGGTCATTATAGTGGTGATAATGGTTGTTATAGTGGTGATAATGGTTGCTATAGTGGTGATACTGGTTGCTATAGTGGTGATAGTGGTTGCTATAGTGGTGATACTGGTTGCTATAGTGGTGATAATACTTGCTATACTGGTGGTAATGGCTGTTATAGTGGTGGTAATGGCTGTTATAGTGGTGATCATTGTTGTTATAGTGTTGATGATGGTTGTTCTAGTCGTGATAATGGTCGTTATACTGGTGATAACGGTTGTTATAGTCGCGATAATGTTTCTTATAGTGGTGATGATGGTTGTTCTGGTAGTGATAATGGTTGTTATAGTGGTGATAATGGTTTTTATAGTGGTGATAATGGTTGTTATAGTGATGATAATGGTCGTTACAGTGGTGATAATGGTCCTTGTAGTGGTGATAATGGTTTTTATTGTGGTGATGATGGTTGTTGTAGTGGTGATAATGGTTATTATTGTGGTGATAACGGTTGTTGTAGTGTTGATAATGGTCACTATAGTGCGGATAATGGTGGGTATGGTGGTGATAATGGTTGTTATGGTGGTGATAATGGTTGTTACAGTGGTGATAATGGTTGTTATAGAGGTGATAATGGTTGTTATAGTGGTGATAATGGTTGTTATAGTGGGGACAATGGTTGCTATAGTGGTGGTAATGGCTGTTATAGTGGTGATAATGGTTGTTATAGTGGTGGTAATGGTTGTTATAGTGGTGATAATGGTTGTTATAGTGCTGATAATGGTTGTTATAGTGGCGATAATATTTTTTATAATGGGGATAATGGTTGTTATAGTGGTGATAATGGTTGTTATAGTGGTGATAATTGTCCTTATAGAGGTGATAATGGTGTTATAGTGGTGATAATGGTTGTTATAGTGGTGGTAATGGTCCTTATAGAGGTGATAATGGTTGTTGTAGTGGTGATAATGGTTGTTATAGTGGCGATAATGTTTGTTATAGTGAGGATAATGGTTGTTAGAGTGGTGATAATGGCTGTTATAGTGGTGATAATTGTTGTTATAGTGGTGATAATGGTCGTTATGGTGGTGGTAATCGTAGTGGTGATAATGGTCCTTATAGTGGTGATAATGGTTGTTATAGTGGTGATAATGGTTGTTATAGTGGCGATATAGTTTTTTATAGTGGGGATAATGGTTGTTATAGTGGTGATAATGGCTGTTATAGTGGTGATAATGGTTGTTATAGTGGTGGTAACGGTCGTTATAGTGGTGATAATGTTCCTTGTAGTGGTGATAATGGTTTTTATTGTGGTGATGATGGTTGTTGTAGTGATGATAATGGTTGTTGTAGTGGTGATAATGGTTGTTATAGTGGGGACAATGGTTGTTATAGTGGTGATAATGGTTGTTATTGTGGCGATAATGTTTTTTATAGTGGGGATAATGGTTGTTATAGTGGTGATAATGGTCCTTATGATGGTGATAGTGGTTGCTATAGTGGTGATAATGGCTATTATAGTGGTGGTAATGTTTCTTATAATGGTGATAATGGTTGTTCTAGTCGTGATAATGGTCGTTATAGTGGTGATAATGGTTGTTATAGTGGTGATAATGGTTGTTATAGTGGGGATAATGGTTGTTATAGTGGTGATAATGGTTGTTATAGTGGTGATAATGGTCCTTACAGAGGTGATAATGGTTGTTATAGTGGTGATAATTGTTGTTATAGTGGTGATAATGGTTCTTATTGTGGTGATAATTGTTGTTATAGTGATGATAATGGTTGTTATAGTGGTGATAATGGTTGTTATGGTGGTGATAATGGTTGTTATAGTGGGGATAATGGTGGTTATGGTGGTGATAATGGTTATTATAGTTGTCTTAATGGTCCTTGTAGTGGTGATAATGGTCGTTATAGTGGTGATAATGGTCCTTGTAGTGGTGATAATGGTTTTTATTGTGGTGATGATGGTTGTCGTAGTGGTGATAAAGGTTGTTATGGTGATGATAATGGTAGTTGTAGTGGTGATAATGGTCATTATAGTGGTGATAATGGTTGTTATAGTGGTGATAATGGTTGCTATAGTGGTGATACTGGTTGCTATAGTGGTGATAGTGGTTGCTATAGTGGTGATACTGGTTGCTATGGTGGTGATAATAGTTGCTATAGTGGTGGTAATGGCTGTTATAGAGGTGATAATGGTTGTTATAGTGGTGATAATGGTTGTTATAGTGGTGATACTGGTTGCTATAGTGGTGATAGTGGTTGCTATAGTGGTGATAATGGCTATTATAGTGGTGATAATTGTTGTTATAGTGTTGATGATGGTTGTTCTAGTCGTGATAATGGTCGTTATAGTGGTGATAACGGTTGTTATAGTCGCGATAATGTTTCTTATAGTGGTGATGATGGTTGTTCTGGTAGTGATAATGGTTGTTATAGTGGTGATAATGGTTTTTATAGTGTTGATAATGGTTGTTATAGTGATGATAATGGTTGTTGTAGTGGTGATAATGGTTGTTATAGTGGTGATAATGTTTGTTATAGTGGGGATAATGGTTGTTAGAGTGGTGATAATGGCAGTTATAGTGGCGATAATTGTTGTTATAGTGGTGATAATGGTCGTTATGGTGGTGGTAATCGTAGTGGTGATAATGGTCCTTATAGTGGTGATAATGGTTGTTATAGTGGTGATAATGATTGTTATACTTCGGACAATGGTTATTATAGTGGTGATAATGGTTGTTATAGTGGTCATAATGGTCCTTGTAGTGGTGATAATGGTCGTTATAGTGGTGATAATGGTCCTTGTAGTGGTGATAATGGTTTTTATTGTGGTGATGATGGTTGTTGTAGTGGTGATAATGGTTATTATTGTGGTGATAACGGCTGTTATAGTGTTGATAATGGTCACTATAGTGCGGATAATGGTGGGTATGGTGGTGATAATGGTTGTTCTGGTAGTGATAATGGTTGTTATAGTGGTGATAATGGTTTTTATAGTGGTGATAATGGTTGTTATAGTGATGATAATGGTTGTTATAGTGGTGATAATGGTTGTTATAGTGGTGATAATGGTTGTTATAGTGGGGATAATGGTGGTTATGGTGGTGATAATGGTTATTATCGTTGTCTTAATGGTCCTTGTAGTGGTGATAATGGTCGTTATAGTGGTGATAATGGTCGTTGTAGTGGTGATAATGGTTTTTATTGTGGTGATGATGGTTGTCGTAGTGGTGAATAAGGTTGTTATGGTGATGATAATGGAAGTTGTAGTGGTGATAATGGTCATTATAGTGGTGATAATGGTTGTTATAGTGGTGATAATGGTTGCTATAGTGGTGATACTGGTTGCTATAGTGGTGATAGTGGTTGCTATAGTGGTGATACTGGTTGCTATAGTGGTGATAATAGTTGCTATAGTGGTGGTAATGGCTGTTATAGTGGTGATCATTGTTGTTATAGTGTTGATGATGGTTGTTCTAGTCGTGATAATGTTCGTTATACTGGTGATAACGGTTGTTATAGTCGCGATAATGTTTCTTATAGTGGTGATGATTGTTGTTCTGGTAGTGATAATGGTTGTTATAGTGGTGATAATGGTTTTTATAGTGGTGATAATGGTTGTTATAGTGATGATAATGGTTGTTATAGTGGTGATAATGGTTGTTATAGTGGGGACAATGGTTATTATAGTGGTGATAATGGTTGTTATGGTGGTGATAATGTTTCTTATAGCAGTGATAATGGTTGTTATAGTGGTCATAATGGTCCTTGTAGTGGTGATAATGGTCGTTACAGTGGTGATAATGGTCCTTGTAGTGGTGATAATGGTTTTTATTGTGGTGATGATGGTTGTTGTAGTGGTGATAATGGTTATTATTGTGGTGATAACGGTTGTTGTAGTGTTGATAATGGTCACTATAGTGCGGATAATGGTGGGTATGGTGGTGATAATGGTTGTTACAGTGGTGATAATGGTTGTTATACAGGTGATAATGGTTGTTATAGTGGTGATAATGGTTGTTATAGTGGGGACAATGGTTGCTATAGTGGTGGTAATGGCTGTTATAGTGGTGATAATGGTTGTTATAGTGGTGGTAATGGTTGTTATAGTGGTGATAATGGTTGTTATAGTGCTGATAATGGTTGTTATAGTGGCGATAATGTTTTTTATAGTGGGGATAATGGTTGTTATAGTGGTGATAATGGTTGTTATAGTGGTGATAATTGTCCTTATAGAGGTGATAATGGTGTTATAGTGGTGATAATGGTTGTTATAGTGGTGGTAATGGTCCTTATAGAGGTGATAATGGTTGTTGTAGTGGTGATAATGGTTGTTATAGTGGCGATAATGTTTGTTATAGTGAGGATAATGGTTGTTAGAGTGGTGATAATGGCTGTTATAGTGGTGATAATTGTTGTTATAGTGGTGATAATGGTCGTTATAGTGGTGGTAATCGTCGTTATATTGGTGATAATGGTTGTTATTGTGGTGATAATGGTTTTTATAGTGTTGATAATGGTTGTTATAGTGATGATAATGGTTGTTGTAGTGGTGATAATGGTTGTTAAAGTGGTGATAATGTTTGTTATAGTGGGGACAATGGTTGTTATAGTGGTGATAATGGTTGTTATTGTGGCGATAATGTTTTTTATAGTGGGGATAATGGTTGTTATAGTGGTGATAATGGTCCTTATGATGGTGATAGTGGTTGCTATAGTGGTGATAATGGTTGTTATAGTGGGGATAATGGTTGTTATAGTGGTGATAATGGTTGTTATAGTGGTGATAATGGTCCTTATAGAGGTGATAATGGTTGTTATAGTGGTGATAATTGTTGTTATAGTGGTGATAATGGTTGTTATTGTGGTGATAATTGTTGTTATAGTGATGATAATGGTTGTTATAGTGGTGATAATGGTTGTTATAGTGGTGATAATGGTTGTTATAGTGGGGATAATGGTGGTTATGGTGGTGATAATGGTTATTATAGTTGTCTTAATGGTCCTTTTAGTGGTGATAATGGTCGTTATAGTGGTGATAATGGTCCTTGTAGTGGTGATAATGGTTTTTATTGTGGTGATGATGGTTGTCGTAGTGGTGATAAAGGTTGTTATGGTGATGATAATGGTAGTTGTAGTGGTGATAATGGTCATTATAGTGGTGATAATGGTTGTTATAGTGGTGATAATGGTTGCTATAGTGGTGATACTGGTTGCTATAGTGGTGATAGTGGTTGCTATAGTGGTGATACTGGTTGCTATGGTGGTGATAATAGTTGCTATAGTGGTGGTAATGGCTGTTATAGTGGTGATAATGGTTGTTATAGTGGTGATAATGGTTGTTATAGTGGTGATACTGGTTGCTATAGTGGTGATAGTGGTTGCTATAGTGGTGATAATGGCTATTATAGTGGTGATAATTGATGTTATAGTGTTGATGATGGTTGTTCTAGTCGTGATAATGGTCGTTATAGTGGTGATAACGGTTGTTATAGTCGCGATAATGTTTCTTATAGTGGTGATGATGGTTGTTCTGGTAGTGATAATGGTTGTTATAGTGGTGATAATGGTTTTTATAGTGTTGATAATGGTTGTTATAGTGATGATAATGGTTGTTGTAGTGGTGATAATGGTAGTTATAGTGGTGATAATGTTTGTTATAGTGGGGATAATGGTTGTTAGAGTGGTGATAATGGTTGTTATGGTGGTGATAATGGTTGTTACAGTGGTGATAATGGCTGTTATAGAGGTGATAATGGTTGTTGTAGTGGTGATAATGGTTGTTATATTGGTGGTAATGGTTGTTATAGTGGTGACAATAGTTGTTATAGTGGTGATAATGGTTGTTATAGTGGGGACAATGGTTGCTATAGTGGTGATAATGGTTGTTATAGTGGCGATAGTGGTTGTTAGAGTGGTGATAATGGCTCTTATAGTGGTGATAATGGTTGTTATAGTGGTGATAATTGTCGTTATAGTGGTGGTAATCGTCGTTATATTGGTGACAATGGTTGTTATTGTGGTGATAATGGTTGTTATAGTGGTGATAATGGTCCTTATAATGGTGATAATGGTTGTTATAGTGGTGATAATGGTTGTTATAGTGAGGACAATGGTTGTTATAGTGGTGATAATGGTTGTTATAGTGGCGATAATGTTTTTTATAGTGGGGATAATGGTTGTTATAGTGGTGATAATGGCTGTTATAGTGGTGATAATGGTTGTTATAGTGGTGGTAACGGTCGTTATAGTGGTGATAATGGTCCTTGTAGTGGTGATAATGGTTTTTATTGTGGTGATGATGGTTGTTGTAGTGATGATAATGGTTGTTATAGTGGTGATAATGGTTGTTATAGTGGGGACAATGGTTGTTATAGTGGTGATAATGGTTGTTATTGTGGCGATAATGTTTTTTATAGTGGGGATAATGGTTGTTAGAGTGGTGATAATGGTCCTTATGATGGTGATAGTGGTTGCTATAGTGGTGATAATGGCTATTATGGTGGTGGTAATGTTTCTTATAATTGTGATAATGGTTGTTCTAGTCGTGATAATGGTCGTTATAGTGGTGATAATGGTTGTTATAGTGGGGATAATGGTTGTTATAGTGGTGATAATGGTTGTTATAGTGGTGATAATGGTCCTTATAGAGGTGATAATGGTTGTTATAGTGGTGATAATTGTTGTTATAGTGGTGATAATGGTTGTTATTGTGGTGATAATTGTTGTTATAGTGATGATAATGGTTGTTATAGTGGTGATAATGGTTGTTATAGTGGGGATAATGGTGGTTATGGTGGTGATAATGGTTATTATAGTTGTCTTAATGGTCCTTGTAGTGGTGATAATGGTCGTTATAGTGGTGATAATGGTCCTTGTAGTGGTGATAATGGTTTTTATTGTGGTGATGATGGTTGTCGTGGTGGTGATAAAGGTTGTTATGGTGATGATAATGGTAGTTGTAGTGGTGATAATGGTCATTATAGTGGTGATAATGGTTGTTATAGTGGTGATAATGGTTGCTATAGTGGTGATACTGGTTGCTATAGTGGTGATAGTGGTTGCTATAGTGGTGATACTGGTTGCTATGGTGGTGATAATAGTTGCTATAGTGGTGGTAATGGCTGTTATAGAGGTGATAATGGTTGTTATAGTGGTGATAATGGTTGTTATAGTGGTGATACTGGTTGCTATAGTGGTGATAGTGGTTGCTATAGTGGTGATAATGGCTATTATAGTGGTGATAATTGTTGTTATAGTGTTGATGATGGTTGTTCTAGTCGTGATAATGGTCGTTATAGTGGTGATAACGGTTGTTATAGTCGCGATAATGTTTCTTATAGTGGTGATGATGGTTGTTCTGGTAGTGATAATGGTTGTTATAGTGGTGATAATGGTTTTTATAGTGTTGATAATGGTTGTTATAGTGATGATAATGGTTGTTGTAGTGGTGATAATGGTTGTTATAGTGGTGATAATGTTTGTTATAGTGGGGATAATGGTTGTTAGAGTGGTGATAATGGCAGTTATAGTGGCGATAATTGTTGTTATAGTGGTGATAATGGTCGTTATGGTGGTGGTAATCGTAGTGGTGATAATGGTCCTTATAGTGGTGATAATGGTTGTTATAGTGGTGATAATGATTGTTATACTTCGGACAATGGTTATTATAGTGGTGATAATGGTTGTTATAGTGGTCATAATGGTCCTTGTAGTGGTGATAATGGTCGTTATAGTGGTGATAATGGTCCTTGTAGTGGTGATAATGGTTTTTATTGTGGTGATGATGGTTGTTGTAGTGGTGATAATGGTTATTATTGTGGTGATAACGGCTGTTATAGTGTTGATAATGGTCACTATAGTGCGGATAATGGTGGGTATGGTGGTGATAATGGTTGTTCTGGTAGTGATAATGGTTGTTATAGTGGTGATAATGGTTTTTATAGTGGTGATAATGGTTGTTATAGTGATGATAATGGTTGTTATAGTGGTGATAATGGTTGTTATAGTGGTGATAATGGTTGTTATAGTGGGGATAATGGTGGTTATGGTGGTGATAATGGTTATTATCGTTGTCTTAATGGTCCTTGTAGTGGTGATAATGGTCGTTATAGTGGTGATAATGGTCGTTGTAGTGGTGATAATGGTTTTTATTGTGGTGATGATGGTTGTCGTAGTGGTGAATAAGGTTGTTATGGTGATGATAATGGAAGTTGTAGTGGTGATAATGGTCATTATAGTGGTGATAATGGTTGTTATAGTGGTGATAATGGTTGCTATAGTGGTGATACTGGTTGCTATAGTGGTGATAGTGGTTGCTATAGTGGTGATACTGGTTGCTATAGTGGTGATAATAGTTGCTATAGTGGTGGTAATGGCTGTTATAGTGGTGATCATTGTTGTTATAGTGTTGATGATGGTTGTTCTAGTCGTGATAATGGTCGTTATACTGGTGATAACGGTTGTTATAGTCGCGATAATGTTTCTTATAGTGGTGATGATGGTTGTTCTGGTAGTGATAATGGTTGTTATAGTGGTGATAATGGTTTTTATAGTGGTGATAATGGTTGTTATAGTGATGATAATGGTTGTTATAGTGGTGATAATGGTTGTTATAGTGGGGACAATGGTTATTATAGTGGTGATAATGGTTGTTATGGTGGTGATAATGTTTCTTATAGCAGTGATAATGGTTGTTATAGTGGTCATAATGGTCCTTGTAGTGGTGATAATGGTCGTTACAGTGGTGATAATGGTCCTTGTAGTGGTGATAATGGTTTTTATTGTGGTGATGATGGTTGTTGTAGTGGTGATAATGGTTATTATTGTGGTGATAACGGTTGTTGTAGTGTTGATAATGGTCACTATAGTGCGGATAATGGTGGGTATGGTGGTGATAATGGTTGTTACAGTGGTGATAATGGTTGTTATAGAGGTGATAATGGTTGTTATAGTGGTGATAATGGTTGTTATAGTGGGGACAATGGTTGCTATAGTGGTGGTAATGGCTGTTATAGTGGTGATAATGGTTGTTATAGTGGTGGTAATGGTTGTTATAGTGGTGATAATGGTTGTTATAGTGCTGATAATGGTTGTTATAGTGGCGATAATGTTTTTTATAGTGGGGATAATGGTTGTTATAGTGGTGATAATGGTTGTTATAGTGGTGATAATTGTCCTTATAGAGGTGATAATGGTGTTATAGTGGTGATAATGGTTGTTATAGTGGTGGTAATGGTCCTTATAGAGGTGATAATGGTTGTTGTAGTGGTGATAATGGTTGTTATAGTGGCGATAATGTTTGTTATAGTGAGGATAATGGTTGTTAGAGTGGTGATAATGGCTGTTATAGTGGTGATAATTGTTGTTATAGTGGTGATAATGGTCGTTATAGTGGTGGTAATCGTCGTTATATTGGTGATAATGGTTGTTATTGTGGTGATAATGGTTTTTATAGTGTTGATAATGGTTGTTATAGTGATGATAATGGTTGTTGTAGTGGTGATAATGGTTGTTAAAGTGGTGATAATGTTTGTTATAGTGGGGATAATGGTTGTTAGAGTGGTGATAATGGCAGTTATAGTGGTGATAATTGTTGTTATAGTGGTGATAATGGTCGTTATGGTGGTGGTAATCGTAGTGGTGATAATGGTCCTTATAGTGGTGATAATGGTTGTTATAGTGGTGATAATGGCTGTTATAGTGGTGATAATGGTTGTTATAGTGGTGGTAACGGTCGTTATAGTGGTGATAATGGTCCTTGTAGTGGTGATAATGGTTTTTATTGTGGTGATGATGGTTGTTGTAGTGATGATTATGGTTGTTATAGTGGTGATAATGGTTGTTATAGTGGGGACAATGGTTGTTATAGTGGTGATAATGGTTGTTATTGTGGCGATAATGTTTTTTATAGTGGGGATAATGGTTGTTATAGTGGTGATAATGGTCCTTATGATGGTGATAGTGGTTGCTATAGTGGTGATAATGGTTGTTATAGTGGGGATAATGGTTGTTATAGTGGTGATAATGGTTGTTATAGTGGTGATAATGGTCCTTATAGAGGTGATAATGGTTGTTATAGTGGTGATAATTGTTGTTATAGTGGTGATAATGGTTGTTACAGTGGTGATAATGGCTGTTATAGAGGTGATAATGGTTGTTGTAGTGGTGATAATGGTTGTTATATTGGTGGTAATGGTTGTTATAGTGGTGACAATAGTTGTTATAGTGGTGATAATGGTTGTTATAGTGGGGACAATGGTTGCTATAGTGGTGATAATGGTTGTTATAGTGGCGATAGTGGTTGTTAGAGTGGTGATAATGGCTCTTATAGTGGTGATAATGGTTGTTATAGTGGTGATAATTGTCGTTATAGTGGTGGTAATCGTCGTTATATTGGTGACAATGGTTGTTATTGTGGTGATAATGGTTGTTATAGTGGTGATAATGGTCCTTATAATGGTGATAATGGTTGTTATAGTGGTGATAATGGTTGTTATAGTGAGGACAATGGTTGTTATAGTGGTGATAATGGTTGTTATAGTGGCGATAATGTTTTTTATAGTGGGGATAATGGTTGTTATAGTGGTGATAATGGCTGTTATAGTGGTGATAATGGTTGTTATAGTGGTGGTAACGGTCGTTATAGTGGTGATAATGGTCCTTGTAGTGGTGATAATGGTTTTTATTGTGGTGATGATGGTTGTTGTAGTGATGATAATGGTTGTTATAGTGGTGATAATGGTTGTTATAGTGGGGACAATGGTTGTTATAGTGGTGATAATGGTTGTTATTGTGGCGATAATGTTTTTTATAGTGGGGATAATGGTTGTTAGAGTGGTGATAATGGTCCTTATGATGGTGATAGTGGTTGCTATAGTGGTGATAATGGCTATTATAGTGGTAGTAATGTTTCTTATAATTGTGATAATGGTTGTTCTAGTCGTGATAATGGTCGTTATAGTGGTGATAATGGTTGTTATAGTGGGGATAATGGTTGTTATAGTGGTGATAATGGTTGTTATAGTGGTGATAATGGTCCTTATAGAGGTGATAATGGTTGTTATAGTGGTGATAATTGTTGTTATAGTGGTGATAATGGTTGTTATTGTGGTGATAATTGTTGTTATAGTGATGATAATGGTTGTTATAGTGGTGATAATGGTTGTTATAGTGGTGATAATGGTTGTTATAGTGGGGATAATGGTGGTTATGGTGGTGATAATGGTTATTGTAGTTGTCTTAATGGTCCTTGTAGTGGTGATAATGGTCCTTATAGTGGTGATAATGGTTGTTATAGTGGTGATAATGGTTGTTATAGTGGGGACAATGGTTGTTATAGTGGCGATAGTGGTTGTTATGGTGGCGATAGTGGTTGTTATGGTGGTGATAATGGTTTTTATTGTGGTGACGATGGTTGTTGTAGTGGTGATAATGGTTATTATTGTGGTGATATCGGCTGTTATAGTGTTGATAATGGTCACTATAGTGCGGATACTGGTGGGTATGGTGGTGATAATGGTTGTTATGGTGGTGATAATGGTTGTTACAGTGGTGATAATGGTTGTTATAGAGGTGATAATGGTTGTTGTAGTGGTGATAATGGTTGTTATAGTGGTGGTAATGGTTGTTATAGTGGTGACAATAGTTGTTATAGTGGTGATAATGGTTGTTATAGTGGGGACAATGGTTGCTATAGTGGTGATAATGGTTGTTATAGTGGCGATAATGTCTTTTATAGTGGGGATAATGGTTGTTATAGTGGTGATAATGGTTGTTATAGTGGTGATAATTGTTGTTATAGTGGTGGTAACGGTCGTTATAGTGGTGATAATGGTCCTTGTAGTGGTGATAATGGTTTTTATTGTGGTGATGATGGTTGTTGTAGTGATGATAATGGTTGTTATAGTGGTGATAATGGTTGTTATAGTGGGGACAATGGTTGTTATAGTGGTGATAATGGTCCTTATGATGGTGATAGTGGTTGCTATAGTGGTGATAATGGCTATTATAGTGGTGGTAATGTTTCTTATAATGGTGATAATGGTTGTTCTAGTCGTGATAATGGTCGTTATAGTGGTGGTAATCGTCGTTATATTGGTGATAATGGTTGTTATTGTGGTGATAATGGTTGTTATAGTGGTGATAATGGTCCTTATAATGGTGATAATGGTTGTTATAGTGGTGATAATGGTTGTTATAGTGAGGACAATGGTTGTTATAGTGGTGATAATGGTTGTTATAGTGGCGATAATGTTTTTTATAGTGGGGATAATGGTTGTTATAGTGGTGATAATGGCTGTTATAGTGGTGATAATGGTTGTTATAGTGGTGGTAACGGTCGTTATAGTGGTGATAATGGTCCTTGTAGTGGTGATAATGGTTTTTATTGTGGTGATGATGGTTGTTGTAGTGATGATAATGGTTGTTATAGTGGTGATAATGGTTGTTATAGTGGGGACAATGGTTGTTATAGTGGTGATAATGGTTGTTATTGTGGCGATAATGTTTTTTATAGTGGGGATAATGGTTGTTATAGTGGTGATAATGGTCCTTATGATGGTGATAGTGGTTGCTATAGTGGTGATAATGGCTATTATAGTGGTGGTAATGTTTCTTATAATGGTGATAATGGTTGTTCTAGTCGTGATAATGGTCGTTATAGTGGTGATAATGGTTGTTATAGTGGTGATAATGGTCCTTATGATGGTGATAGTGGTTGCAATAGTGGTGATAATGGCTATTATAGTGGTGGTAATGTTTCTTATAATGGTGATAATGGTTGTTCTAGTCGTGATAATGGTCGTTATAGTGGTGATAATGGTTGTTATAGTGGTGATAATGGTTGTTATAGTGGGGATAATGGTTGTTATAGTGGTGATAATGGTTGTTATAGTGGTGATAATGGTCCTTATAGAGGTGATAATGGTTGTTATAGTGGTGATAATTGTTGTTATAGTGGTGATAATGGTTATTATTGTGGTGATAATTGTTGTTATAGTGATGATAATGGTTGTTATAGTGGTGATAATGGTTGTTATAGTGGTGATAATGGCTGTTATAGTGGGGACAATGGTTGTTATAGTGGTGATAATGGTTGTTATTGTGGCGATAATGTTTTTTATAGTGGGGATAATGGTTGTTATAGTGGTGATAATGGTCCTTATGATGGTGATAGTGGTTGCTATAGTGGTGACAATGGCTATTATAGTGGTGGTAATGTTTCTTATAATGGTGATAATGGTTGTTCTAGTCGTGATAATGGTCGTTATAGTGGTGATAATGGTTGTTATAGTGGTGATAATGGTCCTTGTAGTGGTGATAATGGTTGTTATAGTGGTGATAATGGTTGTTATAGTGCTGATAATGGTTGTTATAGTGGCGATAATGTTTTTTATAGTGGGGATAATGGTTGTTATAGTGGTGATAATGGTTGTTATAGTGGTGATAATTGTCCTTATAGAGGTGATAATGGTGTTATAGTGGTGATAATGGTTGTTATAGTGGTGGTAATGGTCCTTATAGAGGTGATAATGGTTGTTGTAGTGGTGATAATGGTTGTTATAGTGGCGATAATGTTTGTTATAGTGAGGATAATGGTTGTTAGAGTGGTGATAATGGCTGTTATAGTGGTGATAATTGTTGTTATAGTGGTGATAATGGTCGTTATAGTGGTGGTAATCGTCGTTATATTGGTGATAATGGTTGTTATTGTGGTGATAATGGTTTTTATAGTGTTGATAATGGTTGTTATAGTGATGATAATGGTTGTTGTAGTGGTGATAATGGTTGTTAAAGTGGTGATAATGTTTGTTATAGTGGGGATAATGGTTGTTAGAGTGGTGATAATGGCAGTTATAGTGGTGATAATTGTTGTTATAGTGGTGCTAATGGTCGTTATGGTGGTGGTGATAATGGTCCTTATAGTGGTGATAATGGTTGTTATAGTGGTGATAATGGTTGTTATAGTGGTGATAATGGTTGTTATAGTGAGGACAATGTTGTTATAGTGGTGATAATGGTTGTTATAGTGGCGATAATGTTTTTTATAGTGGGGATAATGGTTGTTATAGTGGTGATAATGGCTGTTATAGTGGTGATAATGGTTGTTATAGTGGTGGTAACGGTCGTTATAGTGGTGATAATGGTCCTTGTAGTGGTGATAATGGTTTTTATTGTGGTGATGATGGTTGTTGTAGTGATGATAATGGTTGTTATAGTGGTGATAATGGTTGTTATAGTGGGGACAATGGTTGTTATAGTGGTGATAATGGTTGTTATTGTGGCGATAATGTTTTTTATAGTGGGGATAATGGTTGTTATAGTGGTGATAATGGTCCTTATGATGGTGATAGTGGTTGCTATAGTGGTGATAATGGTTGTTATAGTGGGGATAATGGTTGTTATAGTGGTGATAATGGTTGTTATAGTGGTGATAATGGTCCTTATAGAGGTGATAATGGTTGTTATAGTGGTGATAATTGTTGTTATAGTGGTGATAATGGTTGTTATTGTGGTGATAATTGTTGTTATAGTGATGATAATGGTTGTTATAGTGGTGATAATGGTTGTTATAGTGGTGATAATGGTTGTTATAGTGGGGATAATGGTGGTTATGGTGGTGATAATGGTTATTATAGTTGTCTTAATGGTCCTTTTAGTGGTGATAATGGTCGTTATAGTGGTGATAATGGTCCTTGTAGTGGTGATAATGGTTTTTATTGTGGTGATGATGGTTGTCGTAGTGGTGATAAAGGTTGTTATGGTGATGATAATGGTAGTTGTAGTGGTGATAATGGTCATTATAGTGGTGATAATGGTTGTTATAGTGGTGATAATGGTTGCTATAGTGGTGATACTGGTTGCTATAGTGGTGATAGTGGTTGCTATAGTGGTGATACTGGTTGCTATGGTGGTGATAATAGTTGCTATAGTGGTGGTAATGGCTGTTATAGTGGTGATAATGGTTGTTATAGTGGTGATAATGGTTGTTATAGTGGTGATACTGGTTGCTATAGTGGTGATAGTGGTTGCTATAGTGGTGATAATGGCTATTATAGTGGTGATAATTGATGTTATAGTGTTGATGATGGTTGTTCTAGTCGTGATAATGGTCGTTATAGTGGTGATAACGGTTGTTATAGTCGCGATAATGTTTCTTATAGTGGTGATGATGGTTGTTCTGGTAGTGATAATGGTTGTTATAGTGGTGATAATGGTTTTTATAGTGTTGATAATGGTTGTTATAGTGATGATAATGGTTGTTGTAGTGGTGATAATGGTAGTTATAGTGGTGATAATGTTTGTTATAGTGGGGATAATGGTTGTTAGAGTGGTGATAATGGTTGTTATGGTGGTGATAATGGTTGTTATAGTGGGGATAATGGTCCTTATAGTGGTGATAATGGTTGTTATAGTGGTGATAATGGTTGTTATACTGGGGACAATGGTTATTATAGTGGTGATAATGGTTATTATGGTGGTGATAATGTTTCTTATAGCAGTGATAATGGTTGTTATAGTGGTCATAATGGTCCTTGTAGTGGTGATAATGGTCGTTATAGTGGTGATAATGGTCCTTGTAGTGGTGATAATGGTTTTTATTGTGGTGATGATGATTGTTGTAGTGGTGATAATGGTTATTATTGTGGTGATAACGGTTGTTATAGTGTCGATAATGGTCACTATAGTGCGGATAATGGTGGGTATGGTGGTGATAATGGTTGTTATGGTGGTGATAATGGTTGTTACAGTGGTGATAATGGTTGTTATAGAGGTGATAATGGTTGTTATAGTGGTGATAATGTTTTTTATAGTGGTGATAATGGTTGTTATAGTGGGGACAATGGTTGCTATAGTGGTGGTAATGGCTGTTATAGTGGTGATAATGGTTGTTATAGTGGTGGTAATGGTTGTTATAGTGGTGATAATGGTTGTTATAGTGCTGATAATGGTTGTTATAGTGGCGATAATGTTTTTTATAGTGGGGATAATGTTTCTTATAATTGTGATAATGGTTGTTCTAGTCGTGATAATGGTCGTTATAGTGGTGATAATGGTTGTTATAGTGGGGATAATGGTTGTTATAGTGGTGATAATGGTTGTTATAGTGGTGATAATGGTCCTTATAGAGGTGATAATGGTTGTTATAGTGGTGATAATTGTTGTTATAGTGGTGATAATGGTTGTTATTGTGGTGATAATTGTTGTTATAGTGATGATAATGGTTGTTATAGTGGTGATAATGGTTGTTATAGTGGTGATAATGGTTGATATAGTGGGGATAATGGTGGTTATGGTGGTGATAATGGTTATTGTAGTTGTCTTAATGGTCCTTGTAGTGGTGATAATGGTCCTTATAGTGGTGATAATGGTTGTTATAGTGGTGATAATGGTTGTTATAGTGGGGACAATGGTTGTTATAGTGGGGATAGTGGTTGTTATGGTGGCGATAGTGGTTGTTATGGTGGTGATAATGGTTTTTATTGTGGTGACGATGGTTGTTGTAGTGGTGATAATGGTTATTATTGTGGTGATATCGGCTGTTATAGTGTTGATAATGGTCACTATAGTGCGGATACTGGTGGGTATGGTGGTGATAATGGTTGTTATGGTGGTGATAATGGTTGTTACAGTGGTGATAATGGTTGTTATAGAGGTGATAATGGTTGTTGTAGTGGTGATAATGGTTGTTATAGTGGTGGTAATGGTTGTTATAGTGGTGACAATAGTTGTTATAGTGGTGATAATGGTTGTTATAGTGGGGACAATGGTTGCTATAGTGGTGATAATGGTTGTTATAGTGGCGATAATGTCTTTTATAGTGGGGATAATGGTTGTTATAGTGGTGATAATGGCTGTTATAGTGGTGATAATGGTTGTTATAGTGGTGGTAACGGTCGTTATAGTGGTGATAATGGTCCTTGTAGTGGTGATAATGGTTTTTATTGTGGTGATGATGGTTGTTGTAGTGATGATAATGGTTGTTATAGTGGTGATAATGGTTGTTATAGTGGGGACAATGGTTGTTATAGTGGTGATAATGGTCCTTATGATGGTGATAGTGGTTGCTATAGTGGTGATAATGGCTATTATAGTGGTGGTAATGTTTCTTATAATGGTGATAATGGTTGTTCTAGTCGTGATAATGGTCGTTATAGTGGTGGTAATCGTCGTTATATTGGTGATAATGGTTGTTATTGTGGTGATAATGGTTGTTATAGTGGTGATAATGGTCCTTATAATGGTGATAATGGTTGTTATAGTGGTGATAATGGTTGTTATAGTGAGGACAATGGTTGTTATAGTGGTGATAATGGTTGTTATAGTGGTGGTAACGGTCGTTATAGTGGTGATAATGGTCCTTGTAGTGGTGATAATGGTTTTTATTGTGGTGATGATGGTTGTTGTAGTGATGATAATGGTTGTTATAGTGGTGATAATGGTTGTTATAGTGGGGACAATGGTTGTTATAGTGGTGATAATGGTCCTTATGATGGTGATAGTGGTTGCTATAGTGGTGATAATGGCTATTATAGTGGTGGTAATGTTTCTTATAATGGTGATAATGGTTGTTCTAGTCGTGATAATGGTCGTTATAGTGGTGGTAATCGTCGTTATATTGGTGATAATGGTTATTATTGTGGTGATAATGGTTGTTATAGTGGTGATAATGGTCCTTATAATGGTGATAATGGTTGTTATAGTGGTGATAATGGTTGTTATAGTGAGGACAATGGTTGTTATAGTGGTGATAATGGTTGTTATAGTGGCGATAATGTTTTTTATAGTGGGGATAATGGTTGTTATAGTGGTGATAATGGCTGTTATAGTGGTGATAATGGTTGTTATAGTGGTGGTAACGGTCGTTATAGTGGTGATAATGGTCCTTGTAGTGGTGATAATGGTTTTTATTGTGGTGATGATGGTTGTTGTAGTGATGATAATGTTTGTTATAGTGGTGATAATGGTTGTTATAGTGGGGACAATGGTTGTTATAGTGGTGATAATGGTTGTTATTGTGGCGATAATGTTTTTTATAGTGGGGATAATGGTTGTTATAGTGGTGATAATGGTCCTTATGATGGTGATAGTGGTTGCTATAGTGGTGATAATGGCTATTATAGTGGTGGTAATGTTTCTTATAATGGTGATAATGGTTGTTCTAGTCGTGATAATGGTCGTTATAGTGGTGATAATGGTTGTTATAGTGGTGATAATGGTCCTTATGATGGTGATAGTGGTTGCAATAGTGGTGATAATGGCTATTATAGTGGTGGTAATGTTTCTTATAATGGTGATAATGGTTGTTCTAGTCGTGATAATGGTCGTTATAGTGGTGATAATGGTTGTTATGGTGGTGATAATGGTTGTTATAGCGGGGATAATGGTTGTTATAGTGGTGATAATGGTTGTTATAGTGGTGATAATGGTCCTTATAGAGGTGATAATGGTTGTTATAGTGGTGATAATTGTTGTTATAGTGGTGATAATGGTTATTATTGTGGTGATAATTGTTGTTATAGTGATGATAATGGTTGTTATAGTGGTGATAATGGTTGTTATAGTGGTGATAATGGCTGTTATAGTGGGGATAATGGTGGTTATGGTGGTGATAATAGTTATTATAGTTGTCTTAATGGTCCTTGTAGTGGTGATAATGGTCGTTATAGTGGTGATAATGGTCCTTGTAGTGGTGATAATGGTTTTTATTGTGGTGATGATGGTTGTTGTAGTGATGATAATGGTTGTTATAGTGGTGATAATGGTTGTTATAGTGGGGACAATGGTTGTTATAGTGGTGATAATGGTTGTTATTGTGGCGATAATGTTTTTTATAGTGGGGATAATGGTTGTTATAGTGGTGATAATGGTCCTTATGATGGTGATAGTGGTTGCTATAGTGGTGACAATGGCTATTATAGTGGTGGTAATGTTTCTTATAATGGTGATAATGGTTGTTCTAGTCGTGATAATGGTCGTTATAGTGGTGATAATGGTTGTTATAGTGGTGATAATGGTTGTTATAGTGGGGATAATGGTTGTTATAGTGGTGATAATGGTTGTTATAGTGGTGATAATGGTCCTTATAGAGGTGATAATGGTTGTTATAGTGGTGATAATTGTTGTTATAGTGGTGATAATGGTTATTATTGTGGTGATAATTGTTGTTATAGTGATGATAATGGTTGTTATAGTGGTGATAATGGTTGTTATAGTGGTGATAATGGCTGTTATAGTGGGGATAATGGTGGTTATGGTGGTGATAATAGTTATTATAGTTGTCTTAATGGTCCTTGTAGTGGTGATAATGGTCGTTATAGTGGTGATAATGGTCCTTGTAGTGGTGATAATGGTTTTTATTGTTGTGATGATGGTTGCTGTAGTGGTGATAATGGTTATTATTGTGATGATAACGGTTGTTATAGTGTCGATAATGGTCACTATAGTGCGGATAATGGTGGGTATGGTGGTGATAATGGTTGTTATGGTGGTGATAATGGTTGTTACAGTGGTGATAATGGTTGTTATAGAGGTGATAATGGTTGTTAGAGTGGTGATAATGTTTTTTATAGTGGGGATACTGGTTGTTATAGTGGTGATAATGGTTGTTATAGTGGTGATAATTGTCCTTATAGAGGTGATAATGGTTGTTATAGTGGTGATAATGGTTGTTATAGTGGGGACAATGGTTGTTATAGTGGTGGTAATGGCTGTTATAGTGGTGATAATGGTTGTTATAGTGGTGGTAATGGTTGTTATAGTGGTGATAATGGTTGTTATAGTGCTGATAATGGTTGTTATAGTGGCGATAATGTTTTTTATATTGGGGATAATGGTTGTTATAGTGGTGATAATGGTTGTTATAGTGGTGATAATTGTCCTTATAGAGGTGATAATGGTGTTATAGTGGTGATAATGGTTGTTATAGTGGTGGTAATGGTCCTTATAGAGGTGATAATGGTTGTTGTAGTGGTGATAATGGTTGTTATAGTGGCGATAATGTTTGTTATAGTGAGGATAATGGTTGTTAGAGTAGTGATAATGGCTGTTATAGTGGTGATAATTGTTGTTATAGTGGTGATAATGGTCGTTATGGTGGTGGTAATCGTAGTGGTGATAATGGTCCTTATAGTGGTGATAATGGTTGTTATAGTGGTGATAATGGTTGTTATAGTGGGGACAATGGTTGTTATAGTGGCGATAGTGGTTGTTATGGTGGCGATACTGGTTGTTATGGTGGTGATAATGGTTTTTATTGTGGTGATGATGGTTGTTGTAGTGGTGATAATGGTTATTATTGTGGTGATAGCGGCTGTTATAGTGTTGATAATGGTCACTATAGTGCGGATAATGGTGGGTATGGTGGTGATAATGGTTGTTATGGTGGTGATAATGGTTGTTACAGTGGTGATAATGTTTGTTATAGAGGTGATAATGGTTGTTGTAGTGGTGATAATGGCTATTATAGTGGTGGTAATGTTTCTTATAATGGTGATAATGGTTGTTCTAGTCGTGATAATGGTCGTTATAGTGGTGATAATGGTTGTTATAGTGGTGATAATGGTCCTTATGATGGTGATAGTGGTTGCTATAGTGGTGATAATGGCTATTATAGTGGTGGTAATGTTTCTTATAATGGTGATAATGGTTGTTCTAGTCGTGATAATGGTCGTTATAGTGGTGATAATGGTTGTTATAGTGGTGATAATGGTTGTTATAGTGGGGATAATGGTTGTTATAGTGGTGATAATGGTTGTTATAGTGGTGATACTGGTCCTTATAGAGGTGATAATGGTTGTTATAGTGGTGATAATTGTTGTTATAGTGGTGATAATGGTTGTTATTGTGGTGATAATTGTTGTTATAGTGATGATAATGGTTGTTATAGTGGTGATAATGGTTGTTATAGTGGTGATAATGGTTGTTATAGTGGGGATAATGGTGGTTATGGTGGTGATAATAGTTATTATAGTTGTCTTAATGGTCCTTGTAGTGGTGATAATGGTCGTTATAGTGGTGATAATGGTCCTTGTAGTGGTGATAATGGTTTTTATTGTGGTGATGATGGTTGTCGTAGTGGTGATAATGGTCGTTATGGTGGTGGTAATCGTAGTGGTGATAATGGTCCTTATAGTGGTGATAATGGTTGTTATAGTGGTGATAATGGTTGTTATACTGGGGACAATGGTTATTATAGTGGTGATAATGGTTGTTATGGTGGTGATAATGTTTCTTATAGCAGTTATAATGGTTGTTATAGTGGTCATAATGGTCCTTGTAGTGGTGATAATGGTCGTTATAGTGGTGATAATTGTCCTTATAGAGGTGATAATGGTTGTTATAGTGGTGATAATGGTTGTTATAGTGGGGACAATGGTTGTTATAGTGGTGGTAATGGCTGTTATAGTGGTGATAATGGTTGTTATAGTGGTGGTAATGGTTGTTATAGTGGTGATAATGGTTGTTATAGTGCTGATAATGGTTGTTATAGTGGCGATAATGTTTTTTATATTGGGGATAATGGTTGTTATAGTGGTGATAATGGTTGTTATAGTGGTGATAATTGTCCTTATAGAGGTGATAATGGTGTTATAGTGGTGATAATGGTTGTTATAGTGGTGGTAATGGTCCTTATAGAGGTGATAATGGTTGTTGTAGTGGTGATAATGGTTGTTATAGTGGCGATAATGTTTGTTATAGTGAGGATAATGGTTGTTAGAGTAGTGATAATGGCTGTTATAGTGGTGATAATTGTTGTTATAGTGGTGATAATGGTCGTTATGGTGGTGGTAATCGTAGTGGTGATAATGGTCCTTATAGTGGTGATAATGGTTGTTATAGTGGTGATAATGGTTGTTATAGTGGGGACAATGGTTGTTATAGTGGCGATAGTGGTTGTTATGGTGGCGATACTGGTTGTTATGGTGGTGATAATGGTTTTTATTGTGGTGATGATGGTTGTTGTAGTGGTGATAATGGTTATTATTGTGGTGATAGCGGCTGTTATAGTGTTGATAATGGTCACTATAGTGCGGATAATGGTGGGTATGGTGGTGATAATGGTTGTTATGGTGGTGATAATGGTTGTTACAGTGGTGATAATGTTTGTTATAGAGGTGATAATGGTTGTTGTAGTGGTGATAATGGCTATTATAGTGGTGGTAATGTTTCTTATAATGGTGATAATGGTTGTTCTAGTCGTGATAATGGTCGTTATAGTGGTGATAATGGTTGTTATAGTGGTGATAATGGTCCTTATGATGGTGATAGTGGTTGCTATAGTGGTGATAATGGCTATTATAGTGGTGGTAATGTTTCTTATAATGGTGATAATGGTTGTTCTAGTCGTGATAATGGTCGTTATAGTGGTGATAATGGTTGTTATAGTGGTGATAATGGTTGTTATAGTGGGGATAATGGTTGTTATAGTGGTGATAATGGTTGTTATAGTGGTGATACTGGTCCTTATAGAGGTGATAATGGTTGTTATAGTGGTGATAATTGTTGTTATAGTGGTGATAATGGTTGTTATTGTGGTGATAATTGTTGTTATAGTGATGATAATGGTTGTTATAGTGGTGATAATGGTTGTTATAGTGGTGATAATGGTTGTTATAGTGGGGATAATGGTGGTTATGGTGGTGATAATAGTTATTATAGTTGTCTTAATGGTCCTTGTAGTGGTGATAATGGTCGTTATAGTGGTGATAATGGTCCTTGTAGTGGTGATAATGGTTTTTATTGTGGTGATGATGGTTGTCGTAGTGGTGATAATGGTCGTTATGGTGGTGGTAATCGTAGTGGTGATAATGGTCCTTATAGTGGTGATAATGGTTGTTATAGTGGTGATAATGGTTGTTATACTGGGGACAATGGTTATTATAGTGGTGATAATGGTTGTTATGGTGGTGATAATGTTTCTTATAGCAGTTATAATGGTTGTTATAGTGGTCATAATGGTCCTTGTAGTGGTGATAATGGTCGTTATAGTGGTGATAATGGTCCTTGTAGTGGTGATAATGGTTTTTATTGTTGTGATGATGGTTGTTGTAGTGGTGATAATGGTTATTATTGTGATGATAACGGTTGTTATAGTGTCGATAATGGTCACTATAGTGCGGATAATGGTGGGTATGGTGGTGATAATGGTTGTTATGGTGGTGATAATGGTTGTTACAGTGGTGATAATGGTTGTTATAGAGGTGATAATGGTTGTTATAGTGGTGGTAATGGTCCTTATAGAGGTGATAATGGTTGTTGTAGTGGTGATAATGGTTGTTATAGTGGCGATAATGTTTGTTATAGTGAGGATAATGGTTGTTAGAGTAGTGATAATGGCTGTTATAGTGGTGATAATTGTTGTTATAGTGGTGATAATGGTCGTTATGGTGGTGGTAATCGTAGTGGTGGTAATGGTCCTTATAGTGGTGATAATGGTTGTTATAGTGGTGATAATGGTTGTTATAGTGGGGACAATGGTTGTTATAGTGGCGATAGTGGTTGTTATGGTGGCGATAGTGGTTGTTATGGTGGTGATAATGGTTTTTATTGTGGTGATGATGGTTGTTGTAGTGGTGATAATGGTTATTATTGTGGTGATAGCGGCTGTTATAGTGTTGATAATGGTCACTATAGTGCGGATAATGGTGGGTATGGTGGTGATAATGGTTGTTATGGTGGTGATAATGGTTGTTACAGTGGTGATAATGGTTGTTATAGAGGTGATAATGGTTGTTGTAGTGGTGATAATGGTTGTTATAGTGGTGGTAATGGTTGTTATAGTGGTGACAATAGTTGTTATAGTGGTGATAATGGTTGTTATAGTGGGGACAATGGTTGCTATAGTGGTGATAATGGTTGTTATAGTGGCGATAGTGGTTGTTAGAGTGGTGATAATGGCTCTTATAGTGGTGATAATGGTTGTTATAGTGGTGATAATGGTCGTTATAGTGGTGGTAATCGTCGTTATATTGGTGATAATGGTTGTTATTGTGGTGATAATGGTTGTTATAGTGGTGATAATGGTCCTTATAATGGTGATAATGGTTGTTATAGTGGTGATAATGGTTGTTATAGTGAGGACAATGGTTGTTATAGTGGTGATAATGGTTGTTATAGTGGCGATAATGTTTTTTATAGTGGGGATAATGGTTGTTATAGTGGTGATAATGGCTGTTATAGTGGTGATAATGGTTGTTATAGTGGTGGTAACGGTCGTTATAGTGGTGATAATGGTCCTTGTAGTGGTGATAATGGTTTTTATTGTGGTGATGATGGTTGTTGTAGTGATGATAATGGTTGTTATAGTGGTGATAATGGTTGTTATAGTGGGGACAATGGTTGTCATAGTGGTGATAATGGTTGTTATTGTGGCGATAATGTTTTTTATAGTGGGGATAATGGTTGTTAGAGTGGTGATAATGGCTCTTATAGTGGTGATAATGGTTGTTATAGTGGTGATAATGGTCGTTATAGTGGTGGTAATCGTCGTTATATTGGTGATAATGGTTGTTATAGTGGTGATAATGGTCCTTATAGAGGTGATAATGGTTGTTATAGTGGTGATAATTGTTGTTATAGTGGTGATAATGGTTGTTATTGTGGTGATAATTGTTGTTATAGTGATGATAATGGTTGTTGTAGTGGTGATGATGGTTGTTATAGTGGTGATAATGGTCGTTATGGTGGTGGTAATCGTAGTGGTGATAATGGTCCTTATAGTTGTGATAATGGTTGTTATAGTGGTGATAATGGTTGTTATACTGGGGACAATGGTTATTATAGTGGTGATAATGGTTGTTATGGTGGTGATAATGTTTCTTATAGCAGTGATAATGGTTGTTATAGTGGTCATAATGGTCCTTGTAGTGGTGATAATGGTCGTTATAGTGGTGATAATGGTCCTTGTAGTGGTGATAATGGTTTTTATTGTGGTGATGATGGTTGTTGTAGTGGTGATAATGGTTATTATTGTGGTGATAACGGTTGTTATTGTGTCGATAATGGTCACTATAGTGCGGATAATGGTGGGTATGGTGGTGATAATGGTTGTTATGGTGGTGATAATGGTTGTTACAGTGGTGATAATGGTTGTTATAGAGGTGATAATGGTTGTTATAGTGGTGATAATGGTTGTTATAGTGGGGACAATGGTTGCTATAGTGGTGGTAATGGCTGTTATAGTGGTGATAATGGTTGTTATAGTGGTGGTAATGGTTGTTATAGTGGTGGTAATGGTTGTTATAGTGCTGATAATGGTTGTTATAGTGGCGATAATGTTTTTTATAGTGGGGATAATGGTTGTTATAGTGGTGATAATGGTTGTTATAGTGGTGATAATTGTCCTTATAGAGGTGATAATGGTGTTATAGTGGTGATAATGGCTGTTATAGTGGTGGTAATGGTCCTTATAGAGGTGATAATGGTGTTATAGTGGTGATAATGGTTGTTATAGTGGTGGTAATGGTTGTTATAGTGGGGATAATGGTTGTTATAGTGGTGATAATGGTTGTTATAGTGGTGATAATTGTTGTTATAGTGGTGATAATGGTCGTTATGGTGGTGGTAATCGTAGTGGTGATAATGGTCCTTATAGTGGTGATAATGGTTGTTATAGTGGTGATAATGGTTGTTATAGTGGTGATAATGGTTGTTATAGTGTGGACAATGGTTGTTATAGTGGCGATAGTGGTTGTTATGGTGGCGATAGTGGTTGTTATGGTGGTGATAATGGTTTTTATTGTGGTGATGATGGTTGTTGTAGTGGTGATAATGGTTATTATTGTGGTGATATCGGCTGTTATAGTGTTGATAATGGTCACTATAGTGCGGATACTGGTGGGTATGGTGGTGATAATGGTTGTTATGGTGGTGATAATGGTTGTTACAGTGGTGATAATGGTTGTTATAGAGGTGATAATGGTTGTTGTAGTGGTGATAATGGTCGTTATAGTCGTGATAATGGTCGTTATAGTGGTGATAATGGTTGTTATAGTGGTGATAATGGTCCTTATGATGGTGATAGTGGTTGCTATAGTGGTGATAATGGCTATTATAGCGGTGGTAATGTATCTTATAATGGTGATAATGGTTGTTCTAGTCGTGATAATGGTCGTTATAGTGGCGATAATGTTTGTTATAGTGAGGATAATGGTTGTTATAGTGGTGATAATGGTTGTTACAGTGGTGATAATGGTTGTTATAGAGGTGATGATGGTTGTTATAGTGGTGATAATGTTTTTTATAGTGGGGATAATGGTTGTTATAGTGGTGATAATGGTTGTTATAGTGGCGATAATGTTTTTTATAGTGGGGATAATGGTTGTTATAGTGGTGATAATGGTTGTTATAGTGGTGATAATTGTCCTTATAGAGGTGATAATGGTGTTATAGTGGTGATAATGGTTGTTATAGTGGTGGTAATGGTCCTTATAGAGGTGATAATGGTTGTTGTAGTGGTGATAATGGTTGTTATAGTGGGGAGAATGGTTGTTATAGTGGCGATAGTGGTTGTTATGGTGGCGATAGTGGTTGTTATGGTGGTGATAATGGTTTTTATTGTGGTGATGATGGTTGTTGTAGTGGTGATAATGGTTATTATTGTGGTGATATCGGCTGTTATAGTGTTGATAATGGTCACTATAGTGCGGATACTGGTGGATATGGTGGTGATAATGGTTGTTATGGTGGTGATAATGGTTGTTACAGTGGTGATAATGGTTGTTATAGAGGTGATAATGGTTGTTGTAGTGGTGATAATGGTTGTTATAGTGGTGGTAATGGTTGTTATAGTGGTGACAATAGTTGTTATAGTGGTGATAATGGTTGTTATAGTGGGGACAATGGTTGCTATAGTGGTGATAATGGTTGTTATAGTGGCGATAATGTCTTTTATAGTGGGGATAATGGTTGTTATAGTGGTGATAATGGCTGTTATAGTGGTGATAATGGTTGTTATAGTGGTGGTAACGGTCGTTATAGTGGTGATAATGGTCCTTGTAGTGGTGATAATGGTTTTTATTGTGGTGATGATGGTTGTTGTAGTGATGATAATGGTTGTTATAGTGGTGATAATGGTTGTTATAGTGGGGACAATGGTTGTTATAGTGGTGATAATGGTCCTTATGATGGTGATAGTGGTTGCTATAGTGGTGATAATGGCTATTATAGTGGTGGTAATGTTTCTTATAATGGTGATAATGGTTGTTCTAGTCGTGATAATGGTCGTTATAGTGGTGGTAATCGTCGTTATATTGGTGATAATGGTTGTTATTGTGGTGATAATGGTTGTTATAGTGGTGATAATGGTCCTTATAATGGTGATAATGGTTGTTATAGTGGTGATAATGGTTGTTATAGTGAGGACAATGGTTGTTATAGTGGTGATAATGGTTGTTATAGTGGCGATAATGTTTTTTATAGTGGGGATAATGGTTGTTATAGTGGTGATAATGGCTGTTATAGTGGTGATAATGGTTGTTATAGTGGTGGTAACGGTCGTTATAGTGGTGATAATGGTCCTTGTAGTGGTGATAATGGTTTTTATTGTGGTGATGATGGTTGTTGTAGTGATGATAATGGTTGTTATAGTGGTGATAATGGTTGTTATAGTGGGGACAATGGTTGTTATAGTGGTGATAATGGTTGTTATTGTGGCGATAATGTTTTTTATAGTGGGGATAATGGTTGTTATAGTGGTGATAATGGTCCTTATGATGGTGATAGTGGTTGCTATAGTGGTGATAATGGCTATTATAGTGGTGGTAATGTTTCTTATAATGGTGATAATGGTTGTTCTAGTCGTGATAATGGTCGTTATAGTGGTGATAATGGTTGTTATAGTGGTGATAATGGTCCTTATGATGGTGATAGTGGTTGCAATAGTGGTGATAATGGCTATTATAGTGGTGGTAATGTTTCTTATAATGGTGATAATGGTTGTTCTAGTCGTGATAATGGTCGTTATAGTGGTGATAATGGTTGTTATAGTGGTGATAATGGTTGTTATAGTGGGGATAATGGTTGTTATAGTGGTGATAATGGTTGTTATAGTGGTGATAATGGTCCTTATAGAGGTGATAATGGTTGTTATAGTGGTGATAATTGTTGTTATAGTGGTGATAATGGTTATTATTGTGGTGATAATTGTTGTTATAGTGATGATAATGGTTGTTATAGTGGTGATAATGGTTGTTATAGTGGTGATAATGGCTGTTATAGTGGGGATAATGGTGGTTATGGTGGTGATAATAGTTATTATAGTTGTCTTAATGGTCCTTGTAGTGGTGATAATGGTCGTTATAGTGGTGATAATGGTCCTTGTAGTGGTGATAATGGTTTTTATTGTGGTGATGATGGTTGTTGTAGTGATGATAATGGTTGTTATAGTGGTGATAATGGTTGTTATAGTGGGGACAATGGTTGTTATAGTGGTGATAATGGTTGTTATTGTGGCGATAATGTTTTTTATAGTGGGGATAATGGTTGTTATAGTGGTGATAATGGTCCTTATGATGGTGATAGTGGTTGCTATAGTGGTGACAATGGCTATTATAGTGGTGGTAATGTTTCTTATAATGGTGATAATGGTTGTTCTAGTCGTGATAATGGTCGTTATAGTGGTGATAATGGTTGTTATAGTGGTGATAATGGTTGTTATAGTGGGGATAATGGTTGTTATAGTGGTGATAATGGTTGTTATAGTGGTGATAATGGTCCTTATAGAGGTGATAATGGTTGTTATAGTGGTGATAATTGTTGTTATAGTGGTGATAATGGTTATTATTGTGGTGATAATTGTTGTTATAGTGATGATAATGGTTGTTATAGTGGTGATAATGGTTGTTATACTGGTGATAATGGCTGTTATAGTGGGGATAATGGTGGTTATGGTGGTGATAATAGTTATTATAGTTGTCTTAATGGTCCTTGTAGTGGTGATAATGGTCGTTATAGTGGTGATAATGGTCCTTGTAGTGGTGATAATGGTTTTTATTGTTGTGATGATGGTTGCTGTAGTGGTGATAATGGTTATTATTGTGATGATAACGGTTGTTATAGTGTCGATAATGGTCACTATAGTGCGGATAATGGTGGGTATGGTGGTGATAATGGTTGTTATGGTGGTGATAATGGTTGTTACAGTGGTGATAATGGTTGTTATAGAGGTGATAATGGTTGTTAGAGTGGTGATAATGTTTTTTATAGTGGGGATACTGGTTGTTATAGAGGTGATAATGGTTGTTATAGTGGTGATAATTGTCCTTATAGAGGTGATAATGGTTGTTATAGTGGTGATAATGGTTGTTATAGTGGGGACAATGGTTGCTATAGTGGTGGTAATGGCTGTTATAGTGGTGATAATGGTTGTTATAGTGGTGGTAATGGTTGTTATAGTGGTGATAATGGTTGTTATAGTGCTGATAATGGTTGTTATAGTGGCGATAATGTTTTTTATAGTGGGGATAATGGTTGTTATAGCGGTGATAATGGTTGTTATAGTGGTGATAATTGTCCTTATAGAGGTGATAATGGTGTTATAGTGGTGATAATGGTTGTTATAGTGGTGGTAATGGTCCTTATAGAGGTGATAATGGTTGTTGTAGTGGTGATAATGGTTGTTATAGTGGCGATAATGTTTGTTATAGTGAGGATAATGGTTGTTAGAGTAGTGATAATGGCTGTTATAGTGGTGATAATTGTTGTTATAGTGGTGATAATGGTCGTTATGGTGGTGGTAATCGTAGTGGTGATAATGGTCCTTATAGTGGTGATAATGGTTGTTATAGTGGTGATAATGGTTGTTATAGTGGGGACAATGGTTGTTATAGTGGCGATAGTGGTTGTTATGGTGGCGATACTGGTTGTTATGGTGGTGATAATGGTTTTTATTGTGGTGATGATGGTTGTTGTAGTGGTGATAATGGTTATTATTGTGGTGATAGCGGCTGTTATAGTGTTGATAATGGTCACTATAGTGCGGATAATGGTGGGTATGGTGGTGATAATGGTTGTTATGGTGGTGATAATGGTTGTTACAGTGGTGATAATGTTTGTTATAGAGGTGATAATGGTTGTTGTAGTGGTGATAATGGCTATTATAGTGGTGGTAATGTTTCTTATAATGGTGATAATGGTTGTTCTAGTCGTGATAATGGTCGTTATAGTGGTGATAATGGTTGTTATAGTGGTGATAATGGTCCTTATGATGGTGATAGTGGTTGCTATAGTGGTGATAATGGCTATTATAGTGGTGGTAATGTTTCTTATAATGGTGATAATGGTTGTTCTAGTCGTGATAATGGTCGTTATAGTGGTGATAATGGTTGTTATAGTGGTGATAATGGTTGTTATAGTGGGGATAATGGTTGTTATAGTGGTGATAATGGTTGTTATAGTGGTGATACTGGTCCTTATAGAGGTGATAATGGTTGTTATAGTGGTGATAATTGTTGTTATAGTGGTGATAATGGTTGTTATTGTGGTGATAATTGTTGTTATAGTGATGATAATGGTTGTTATAGTGGTGATAATGGTTGTTATAGTGGTGATAATGGTTGTTATAGTGGGGATAATGGTGGTTATGGTGGTGATAATAGTTATTATAGTTGTCTTAATGGTCCTTGTAGTGGTGATAATGGTCGTTATAGTGGTGATAATGGTCCTTGTAGTGGTGATAATGGTTTTTATTGTGGTGATGATGGTTGTCGTAGTGGTGATAATGGTCGTTATGGTGGTGGTAATCGTAGTGGTGATAATGGTCCTTATAGTGGTGATAATGGTTGTTATAGTGGTGATAATGGTTGTTATACTGGGGACAATGGTTATTATAGTGGTGATAATGGTTGTTATGGTGGTGATAATGTTTCTTATAGCAGTTATAATGGTTGTTATAGTGGTCATAATGGTCCTTGTAGTGGTGATAATGGTCGTTATAGTGGTGATAATGGTCCTTGTAGTGGTGATAATGGTTTTTATTGTTGTGATGATGGTTGTTGTAGTGGTGATAATGGTTATTATTGTGATGATAACGGTTGTTATAGTGTCGATAATGGTCACTATAGTGCGGATAATGGTGGGTATGGTGGTGATAATGGTTGTTATGGTGGTGATAATGGTTGTTACAGTGGTGATAATGGTTGTTATAGAGGTGATAATGGTTGTTAGAGTGGTGATAATGTTTTTTATAGTGGGGATAATGGTTGTTATAGTGGTGATAATGGTTGTTATAGTGCTGATAATGGTTGTTATAGTGGCGATAATGTTTTTTATAGTGGGGATAATGGTTGTTATAGTGGTGATAATGGTTGTTATAGTGGTGATAATTGTCCTTATAGAGGTGATAATGGTGTTATAGTGGTGATAATGGTTGTTATAGTGGTGGTAATGGTCCTTATAGAGGTGATAATGGTTGTTGTAGTGGTGATAATGGTTGTTATAGTGGCGATAATGTTTGTTATAGTGAGGATAATGGTTGTTAGAGTAGTGATAATGGCTGTTATAGTGGTGATAATTGTTGTTATAGTGGTGATAATGGTCGTTATGGTGGTGGTAATCGTAGTGGTGGTAATGGTCCTTATAGTGGTGATAATGGTTGTTATAGTGGTGATAATGGTTGTTATAGTGGGGACAATGGTTGTTATAGTGGCGATAGTGGTTGTTATGGTGGCGATAGTGGTTGTTATGGTGGTGATAATGGTTTTTATTGTGGTGATGATGGTTGTTGTAGTGGTGATAATGGTTATTATTGTGGTGATAGCGGCTGTTATAGTGTTGATAATGGTCACTATAGTGCGGATAATGGTGGGTATGGTGGTGATAATGGTTGTTATGGTGGTGATAATGGTTGTTACAGTGGTGATAATGGTTGTTATAGAGGTGATAATGGTTGTTGTAGTGGTGATAATGGTTGTTATAGTGGTGGTAATGGTTGTTATAGTGGTGACAATAGTTGTTATAGTGGTGATAATGGTTGTTATAGTGGGGACAATGGTTGCTATAGTGGTGATAATGGTTGTTATAGTGGCGATAGTGGTTGTTAGAGTGGTGATAATGGCTCTTATAGTGGTGATAATGGTTGTTATAGTGGTGATAATGGTCGTTATAGTGGTGGTAATCGTCGTTATATTGGTGATAATGGTTGTTATTGTGGTGATAATGGTTGTTATAGTGGTGATAATGGTCCTTATAATGGTGATAATGGTTGTTATAGTGGTGATAATGGTTGTTATAGTGAGGACAATGGTTGTTATAGTGGTGATAATGGTTGTTATAGTGGCGATAATGTTTTTTATAGTGGGGATAATGGTTGTTATAGTGGTGATAATGGCTGTTATAGTGGTGATAATGGTTGTTATAGTGGTGGTAACGGTCGTTATAGTGGTGATAATGGTCCTTGTAGTGGTGATAATGGTTTTTATTGTGGTGATGATGGTTGTTGTAGTGATGATAATGGTTGTTATAGTGGTGATAATGGTTGTTATAGTGGGGACAATGGTTGTCATAGTGGTGATAATGGTTGTTATTGTGGCGATAATGTTTTTTATAGTGGGGATAATGGTTGTTATAGTGGTGATAATGGTCCTTATGATGGTGATAGTGGTTGCTATAGTGGTGATAATGGCTATTATAGTGGTGGTAATGTTTCTTATAATGGTGATAATGGTTGTTCTAGTCGTGATAATGGTCGTTATAGTGGTGATAATGGTTGTTATAGTGGTGATAATGGTTGTTATAGTGGGGATAATAGTTGTTATAGTGGTGATAATGGTTGTTATAGTGGTGATAATGGTCCTTATAGAGGTGATAATGGTTGTTATAGTGGTGATAATTGTTGTTATAGTGGTGATAATGGTTGTTATTGTGGTGATAATTGTTGTTATAGTGATGATAATGGTTGTTATAGTGGTGATAATGGCTGTTATAGTGGTGATAATGGTTGTTATAGTGGGGATAATGGTGGTTATGGTGGTGATAATGGTTATTATAGTTGTCTTAATGGTCCTTGTAGTGGTGATAATGGTCGTTATAGTGGTGATAATGGTCCTTGTAGTGGTGATAATGGTTTTTATTGTGGTGATGATGGTTGTCGTAGTGGTGATAAAGGTTGTTATGGTGATGATAATGGTAGTTGTAGTGGTGATAATAGTCATTATAGTGGTGATAATGGTTGTTATAGTGGTGATAATGGTTGCTATAGTGGTGATACTGGTTGCTATAGTGGTGATAGTGGTTGCTATAGTGGTGATACTGGTTGCTATGGTGGTGATAATAGTTGCTATAGTGGTGGTAATGGCTGTTATAGTGGTGATAATGGTTGTTATAGTGGTGATAATGGTTGTTATAGTGGTGATACTGGTTGCTATAGTGGTGATAGTGGTTGCTATAGTGGTGATAATGGCTATTATAGTGGTGATAATTGTTGTTATAGTGTTGATGATGGTTGTTCTAGTCGTGATAATGGTCGTTATAGTGGTGATAACGGTTGTTATAGTCGCGATAATGTTTCTTATAGTGGTGATGATGGTTGTTCTGGCAGTGATAATGGTTGTTATAGTGGTGATAATGGTTTTTATAGTGTTGATAATGGTTGTTATAGTGATGATAATGGTTGTTGTAGTGGTGATGATGGTTGTTATAGTGGTGATAATGGTCGTTATGGTGGTGGTAATCGTAGTGGTGATAATGGTCCTTATAGTTGTGATAATGGTTGTTATAGTGGTGATAATGGTTGTTATACTGGGGACAATGGTTATTATAGTGGTGATAATGGTTGTTATAGTGGTGATAATGGTTGTTATAGTGGGGACAATGGTTGCTATAGTGGTGGTAATGGCTGTTATAGTGGTGATAATGGTTGTTATAGTGGTGGTAATGGTTGTTATAGTGGTGGTAATGGTTGTTATAGTGCTGATAATGGTTGTTATAGTGGCGATAATGTTTTTTATAGTGGGGATAATGGTTGTTATAGTGGTGATAATGGTTGTTATAGTGGTGATAATTGTCCTTATAGAGGTGATAATGGTGTTATAGTGGTGATAATGGCTGTTATAGTGGTGGTAATGGTCCTTATAGAGGTGATAATGGTGTTATAGTGGTGATAATGGTTGTTATAGTGGTGGTAATGGTTGTTATAGTGGGGATAATGGTTGTTATAGTGGTGATAATGGTTGTTATAGTGGTGATAATTGTTGTTATAGTGGTGATAATGGTCGTTATGGTGGTGGTAATCGTAGTGGTGATAATGGTCCTTATAGTGGTGATAATGGTTGTTATAGTGGTGATAATGGTTGTTATAGTGGTGATAATGGTTGTTATAGTGTGGACAATGGTTGTTATAGTGGCGATAGTGGTTGTTATGGTGGCGATAGTGGTTGTTATGGTGGTGATAATGGTTTTTATTGTGGTGATGATGGTTGTTGTAGTGGTGATAATGGTTACTATTGTGGTGATAACGGCTGTTATAGTGTTGATAATGGTCACAATAGTGCGGAAAATGGTGGGTATGGTGGTGATAATGGTTGTCATGGTGGTGATAATGGTTGTCATGGTGGTGATAATGGTTGTTACAGTGGTGATAATGGTTGTTATAGTGGTGATAATGGTTGTTATAGTGTGGACAATGGTTGTTATAGTGGCGATAATGGTTGTTATAGTGGGGACAATGGTTGCTATAGTGGTGGTAATGGCTGTTATAGTGGTGATAATGGTTGTTATAGTGGTGGTAATGGTTGTTATAGTGGTGGTAATGGTTGTTATAGTGCTGATAATGGTTGTTATAGTGGCGATAATGTTTTTTATAGTGGGGATAATGGTTGTTATAGTGGTGATAATGGTTGTTATAGTGGTGATAATTGTCCTTATAGAGGTGATAATGGTGTTATAGTGGTGATAATGGCTGTTATAGTGGTGGTAATGGTCCTTATAGAGGTGATAATGGTGTTATAGTGGTGATAATGGTTGTTATAGTGGTGGTAATGGTTGTTATAGTGGGGATAATGGTTGTTATAGTGGTGATAATGGTTGTTATAGTGGTGATAATTGTTGTTATAGTGGTGATAATGGTCGTTATGGTGGTGGTAATCGTAGTGGTGATAATGGTCCTTATAGTGGTGATAATGGTTGTTATAGTGGTGATAATGGTTGTTATAGTGGTGATAATGGTTGTTATAGTGTGGACAATGGTTGTTATAGTGGCGATAGTGGTTGTTATGGTGGCGATAGTGGTTGTTATGGTGGTGATAATGGTTTTTATTGTGGTGATGATGGTTGTTGTAGTGGTGATAATGGCTCTTATTGTGGTGATAATGGTTGTTATAGTGGTGATAATGGTCGTTATAGTGGTGGTAATCGTCGTTATATTGGTGATAATGGTTGTTATTGTGGTGATAATGGTTGTTCTAGTCGTGATAATGGTCGTTATAGTGGTGGTAATCGTCGTTATATTGGTGATAATGGTTGTTATTGTGGTGATAATGGTTGTCATAATGGCGATAATGTTTTTTATAGTGGGGATAATGGTTGTTATAGTGGTGATAGTGGTTGTTATAGTGGTGATAATGGTCCTTATAGAGGTGATAATGGTGTTATAGTGTTGATAATGGTTGTTATAGTGGTGATAATGGTTGTTATTGTGGTGATAATTGTTGTTATAGTGATGATAATGGTTGTGATAGTGGTGATAATGGTTGTTATAGTGGTGATAATGGTCCTTATAGAGGTGATAATGGTGTTATAGTGTTGATAATGGTTGTTATGGTGGTGATAATGGTTGTTACAGTGGTGATAATGGTTGTTATAGAGGTGATAATGGTTGTTGTAGTGTGACGTGGTATTTTATACCCGTCACAAGGAGCCTCCTCGGGAGACCGGACAGGTCATAGGTCGTAGGCAGGTACCGTCTAGAGAGAGAACGAAGCGCGTATAATATCGTACGAACAAATTCTGTCGCCGTGTTATTTTATATGTACCGCCGGAGAATGACGTCACAGTCAACGAGGGAGCAGCGTACGTCGAAGGAACGAGCCGATTCCCTGCCGCTTCCCCGCTGGGACCCTTCGATAGACCAGGAGAAGGCGCGCGGCAAGAGGAGAGAGACCGGCGAGGAAACGACGTACGCCGAAGGAAAGTGCCGATTCCCTGCCGCTTCCCCGCTACGGCCCTACGATAGGAGAGAGAGGCTGTGGAGCCGGAGGAAGTCCTGCCGAAGAAGACTTCGACAGAATTCGGAACTCCGAGCGAGGGTGGGGGAACGCTACGAGATGTCCTAATACCGGTGCAAGGGCCCGAGAGCAATTATTCTGTATTCGGCGTTTGCCTTCGTGCATTAGTTTAAAGTCAGTTACCGCTTATTATATTCCGAGCTATCGAGCCCTGCCGCCCCGTGTTGGACATCTTGGTAAGTCCCCTCACTTATCGAATTATTTATGTAAAAGAGCGCGAAATCGAGAATACCATATCGCGGGTTGTCGACCACCTGGCTTGCCATTCACGGGCAGGATCTGCAAAGTGTGACCGGAGTGGCTTTTTGTCGTATCGAAATTAGGTTAAGTTTGAAGGGTAGAACCCGGGGGCCCCTGTCCGAGACGGTCGAGGATCCCGACGTCCGGACTTTTCGCGGGTTCGAGAGATCGCTTCACGATCTCTCGGACTGCCACTCGGCTGGATCACTGAACCTGCACCGGGGGGTGGTACAGCGTAAGCCACAATCAACGTATCGTCTCGAGTAGGCCTTTGCCAATATTGTGCCCTCCCACGTCTCGATTTCGCCAGCTCTTAATACGGAGGTAGAACATAAGTGCATATTTTATCGTATCGGATATTTCGTGTTTGTCGCGCCATTTCCCGTTTTCTCTCTCTCTAGACGGTCGCCGATACAGAATCGATTTCCGTAAAAGATCAAGTCGCGTCGCGTGTAGAATTAAGTGCGTTTAGTTCCGTTGCGTTTCGTCGAATTCGTCGCGTTTCGTCGTGTACGCCGCGTTTCGTTGCGATAGGATAATTTCGTCGCGTTGAAAGAATTCCGTCGCGTTAGTGTAGTTTCGTCGCGTTAGAATAATTCCGCCGCGTTAGTATAATTGCGTCTCGTAGTATAAGAATCCGCGTTACGTTAAAGTTTCGTTGCGTCGCGTATCGGTTCGAGTATCGAGGATAATTCAAAGATTGTATTCCGCTTAGGAACTGGCAATTATCGTTCCGTGATTAACATCTCGCGGAAAGTTTCTCGGCCTTCCGCCGAGCGTGATTGTAATCGAATTACGTACGATATCGGACCACCCGGTACATTGAAGTCAACTAGATTTAGAATAAAGAGCTCTGTTTTAACAAATACTGTTCGATCAAGGTTTCTCGCAAAGTTTTCCCGAAACACGTTTATCGTACGCCTCCGCGTCTAGCTCCTTTACCCTTTGAGAATCCCGCCACTCTACCATTTCGTTCGGTTACTGAGCTACCGAGTCGTTCCGCCGCCGATTCGAATCTTCCGCGTTTTCCCGGAATCGCCGTAAACGATTTCCCTAATTTTCCGCTCAGAAACTCATCTCGCGTCTAAGTTCTCTATCGTGACGCGGAAACGCGTCTGGCGCCCAACTAACAAATTAAATAAAGCGATATTGAACGGGTTCGGATCGGGCGCCGAAGTGCTATTCGCTCGCGGATCCGCGGAGGCGCCGCGACGGTCATAGTCGCGGGCACGGCCAGGGAGGGTCAAACGAGTATTCGCGGGCGAAACGGGGTCGCGGGCAAACACGCGAGCTAGCCGCGATATCCCGGGTAGCAAATTGGCGCCCAACGTGGGGCCCCGAAAGGGTAAAATTTTTTCGTAAAGGACGCTAGAATAATTACCGAATTAAAATACCGAAAAAACGATCGCGGAAAATATCGAAATTATCGTAAAATTATTTTGCCATTTATTCCTGTATAAAATACCGTTAGTCACGCATCGCACTAAATTCCGTTATTTGAATATACCGAAAATTCTAAACATTTTTTTTCTCTGCCCTTCATAAACTTTAAGTTAACCGTCTTTAGTTCTCGCCAGAGTTTAGAGGGCAAACACAATTACCGAGTAGAAAAAGTGTCGGGGACAATAACGTCGTAAACCGCTCGAGTGTAATAAACACACATTTTCGTACCGTACCGTCTTCCTGAAACGGTTAGATTTCGAACCGTAGGTTGAACTTGTATACAATTCTCGAAGCAGATACTCTAGCTTGTTTTCGTTAGCGGACAAAGAAACTGTCGAAGGGGCGTCAAGGCCGTGAGCGAGTGCGACGCAGCAAGGCCGCGTGTGTTTACCACGTGCTATTACCGTTGAAACGAGTAACCGAATAGTTTCGATTGCGACCGTTGAAAAAAAAATAGCTTATAGATTTATCTTTTAAATACCGGATAATCGCGCTATCGTTACCGCATACCGTTAAAGTTATTTTCGAACAAAATGCAACGAACTCCTCCAGGAAAAGATTGGGTACGGACTCTGTCTACAGATGAATTAGTAGAGCAATTATCGTTGCGGGGGTTATCAACAAAAGGGATAGTACCGATATTACGAGCGAGACTTGAACAGCATTTACGAGGAGAGCAAGGGGCAACGGGGGGTGCGGAGGCCCCCGGGGCTGCGGGTGAACCGCCCGTACGAGCGGCCACTCCGCCGCCACGGGATCTCCTCCCCGATCCCCCGCGTTCCGCTCAGACCGGTTACATTCCGCCTCGATTTTCGACGGGGACAATACCGCGACGCGCGGGTGACCCCCACTTCCGCAACGACATCTTAGGCGCTACTCGGGTCGGACAGGCAACTGACTTACCGACGCGACAACCACTGGAGCGTACCGAAGGAAGGGGAACCGTTACGGTTACCGATACCGACTCTCGCGTACTGCCAACTGATGTACCGATAGACAAACACTCTCAACGTACCGAAACTTCATTTATACCTTTTGAACGACCTTGCCCTTCCGTGTATCGTAGGAATAAATTTCTTACATCTATTTGAGATCGTCGTAGATTTCGCTCGCGCCATGTAGCACCTGTTTTGGGATGTTCTCCAGCCCGTTCTGGGGGGCCGGTCGAAACTACGGGATGCGGTAAGGTTTGCACCCCGATATCGGGAGCTGGCGATAATTCTCCTGTTTCCGCTCCCGAGGAAGTACTATAGAACTTCCGGGCCTTATTCGTGGCCCGGCACACCGTTGCGCAGAGACCAGACGCATGTTGAGTGATGTGACAAATGGTTCTGTGATGATGTTGTCTACGGTCCACGCTTTGGTAACTGACTTAGAGGAAAAAAAAAAAATTTTCCTTGATTGGCTCATTGCCACGGTAGTTTCTTCGTACAGCAGTACGATAGTGCGAGATGCCCGGAACTAGGCGGCTCTCTGAAGCGCCAGCGAAACGATCCTTGCACTCGGAACCCTTACTTTTCGAGAAAATGACTTATTGGACAAATTAATCGGTCCCGAAATGGAACCACACGCGTTCGCGTATTTAGATGATATTATTATCGTGACGGAAATGTTTCAAGAACATCTACATTGGTTAAAAGTCGTGCTCAGAAAAATTACTGCCGCGGGTTTATCGATCAATCCCGAAAAATGCGAATTTTGCCGTTCCGAAGTTCGTTATTTAGGGTTCATTGTCGGTAAAGAAGGTCTCCGAATCGATCCCGAGAAAGTAGCGCCGGTGTTGGAGTATCCCGTACCGAAAAACATTAAACAATTACGGAGATTTTTGGGAATGGGCTCATGGTATCGTCGATTTATTCCGCATTTCGCAACTATAACGGAGCCCTTAACGCGACTCTTACGTAAAGATGCACCGTGGAAGTGGGGGGAACCACAGCAAAAAGCGTTTGATTCCGTCCGCACTTATTTAACTACCGCTCCAATATTATCGTGTCCCGATTTTACCCAACCGTTCGTACTAGCTACAGATGCAAGTACAGTAGGGGTCGGTGCCGTTCTTACCCAACAAATGGACGAGCAGAAACGCGTGATAGCATATGCAAGCCGCTCATTATCGTTTACCGAAAGAAGATATTCCACTACCGAATTGGAGTGTTTAGCAATAGTCTGGTCAATAGAAAAATTTCGCCATTATTTAGAAGGTTATCGTTTCACGGTTATCACTGACCATAGTAGCCTGCGGTGGCTAAGGTCAATGAAAAATCCCAACGGTCGTTTAGCACGCTGGGCCTTGGCCCTTCTAGAGTATGATTTTCAAGTTATTTATCGTCAAGGCGCATTACACAAAGTCCCCGATGCTTTATCTCGAATGTATGAGGAGTCGGGTGGAGGAGCCGAAACCCTTACCGCAATTATCGATACCCCGGATTGGTATTCTCGAAGATTTACCGATGTAAAGAACTTCCCGTCCCGCTTTCCGGAGTGGAAAATTCTGGACAACCAGTTGTACGTGAAAAAGCCTAATACCGATATTTCCGATATTACCGCAGATCTGGATGAGTGGAAACTAGTAGTACCGCCGGATCAAAGACTCGAAATATACCGCGAGGCACACGATCAACCTCAAGCCGGACACTTAGGGGTAGAAAAAACCTATGACCGCGTGGCCATACGATATTACTGGCCGGGAATGTATAAAGATATCGCGGAGTATGTGCGACGCTGTACAATCTGTCAAAGCGCCAAAGTGGAACAATTGGCTCCGACCGGTTTGATGGGGTACCGTGTTGTCGAAAAACCGTGGGACATTATCGCCGCGGATATTATGGGTCCGTTTCCGCGAAGTCTTTCCGGCTTCATGTACGTACTGGTGGTTCAGGATTTATTCACGAAATGGGTTGAATGTTGCCCTTTACGGAGCGCGACCGGGAAAAAGGTTAAAGAAGCGTTAAAAGACCTTATACTATGCCGATGGGGTGCACCGCGAATATTAATTACCGACAACGGAACCGAGTTTAAAAATCGCGAAATTTCCGAACTCGCGGAGCAATTTGGTATCCTCCAGTCGACTACTCCCCCATACCATCCACAAGCCAATCCCGTGGAGAGAGTAAATAGAGTTTTGAAAACGATGATAGTATCGTACATAGGAAAAGATCATCGAGAGTGGGACCGTCACCTTACCGATTTCCGTTTCGCTTATAATACCGCCCACCATAGCTCCACTAAATTTTCTCCCGCTTTTCTGAACTTTGGCAGAGAACCAAGACCAATTAATTGTTACCTCGAATCAGGCTCAAAAACTAAAGAAATAGTACCGTCAACCAGCGATGCGTGGGAAAAACGTTTGAAACAATTAAAGTCAATTCAAGATTGGGTCGTGAAAAACCTTGATAGAGCAGTAGTTAATCAAGCGTCGCGTTATAATTTAAGACGCAGAGATGAACAGTACCGCGTAGGTGATCTCGTATTGCGACGTAATCACGCGTTATCGTCAGCGGAAAAAAATATCGCCGCTAAATTAATGCCGAAGTTCCTAGGCCCGTACCGTGTCGTTCGAAAGATTTCACCAATAGTTTATGAAATACAAGGGGCGACGGATCGCCAACCGGTTAAAGCGCACATTCAAGATTTAAAGAAATATAAACTGTAACGCATTCCGAGTTCAGCAGTACCGTACCGACAAGTTACCGCTGTACCGAAAAAAAGAAAGAAACCTCCGAAACAAAAGGAGGAGAAATACAACGGCAAACCCGGGCACCTCATCAATCTTTCCGATCAAGAAAAAGTCCGCGCAGGGCTGGAATTGCGGAGGTGTAGGACATCGCTACTCCCGAGGCCCGAAACCCCGAGGAACTGTATACTGTTACCGGTGCGGCTGTAAGGGGGTGTCCCTACGCACCTGCCCCGATGCGCCAAAGAGGGGGTGGAGGAAGAAACAACAAAAGAGGCGCCGAGGGTATTCCGGCGCGAAGAGAACGAGGAGGCACCAAGGACATCCCGGCGCGAGCAGTCGCCGATGAGATATCCAACGTTCCGGCGCGAAGAATTCGGTGAGGCGCCAGGCGCCACATTCCGGCGCGAAACTTCAAACGAACGACCGTCCCGCATATTCCGGGGCGAAGTGCCAAGGGGGGCACCGCCCCCAACTTGGAGAAAGGAGGAAGAAGAATACCGCCGCCGCCACCCCAAATAGAAAAAAAATGAAGACCATTTTTTTTAAAAAAAAGTGCCGTGACGTGCCGTCATGAGGGACATTTCGTTTGTTTTCTCCCGTCCTTTACCGTGCCGCGACATTCCGTCGCGTAAGAATATGATCGACCAAATAACATTCCGGGAAGAGAAATAAATTTACACAATAATAAAATAGGTTTTCGTTTATATTGACACTTACGGTCTGCAATAACATTATTGGTACAACGGTACTGCTGCCCATATTCCTTCTATTAATTTTTCCCGTAGCATGTATAAATAGGACAGGCGATCCGTGCGCAGCAAGATACTCTCGCGGAACGTTAGATTAGGTAATACCGGGTGAAATCGCGAACGACAGGTAGGAGAGCAGAGAAACGTGAAAAGGGAGAAGCAGACAAACACGGTAAGTAACGTATTAATATATCGTAAATATTTCGGACGTCCGGTACTTCCGGTACGTTCCCTTCTTTTGTCTAATTGATTCTTGTGAATTGTCCGATAATATAATTCCGTTACCGCACTATCGTTCTCTTCCGAGAGGGGCTACCAGGTTGTCCTGCACAGGTGCCGGGTTCATTGCTCGGTGCGGTGCATTTGCTTTGTTTTTTTTTAGTCTATTTTGCTCAGTTTCGTTAGACCGTTCCGGTCTTCCGTAAGGGGGGGGGGAGTTGTGACGTGGTATTTTATACCCGTCACAAGGAGCCTCCTCGGGAGACCGGACAGGTCATAGGTCGTAGGCAGGTACCGTCTAGAGAGAGAACGAAGCGCGTATAATATCGTACGAACAAATTCTGTCGCCGTGTGATTTTATATGTACCGCCGGAGAATGACGTCACAGTCAACGAGGGAGCAGCGTACGTCGAAGGAACGAGCCGATTCCCTGCCGCTTCCCCGCTGGGACCCTTCGATAGACCAGGAGAAGGCGCGCGGCAAGAGGAGAGAGACCGGCGAGGAAACGACGTACGCCGAAGGAAAGTGCCGATTCCCTGCCGCTTCCCCGCTACGGCCCTACGATAGGAGAGAGAGGCTGTGGAGCCGGAGGAAGTCCTGCCGAAGAAGACTTCGACAGAATTCGGAACTCCGAGCGAGGGTGGGGGAACGCTACGAGATGTCCTAATACCGGTGCAAGGGCCCGAGAGCAATTATTCTGTATTCGGCGTTTGCCTTCGTGCATTAGTTTAAAGTCAGTTACCGCTTATTATATTCCGAGCTATCGAGCCCTGCCGCCCCGTGTTGGACATCTTGGTAAGTCCCCTCACTTATCGAATTATTTATGTAAAAGAGCGCGAAATCGAGAATACCATATCGCGGGTTGTCGACCACCTGGCTTGCCATTCACGGGCAGGATCTGCAAAGTGTGACCGGAGTGGCTTTTTGTCGTATCGAAATTAGGTTAAGTTTGAAGGGTAGAACCCGGGGGCCCCTGTCCGAGACGGTCGAGGATCCCGACGTCCGGACTTTTCGCGGGTTCGAGAGATCGCTTCACGATCTCTCGGACTGCCACTCGGCTGGATCACTGAACCTGCACCGGGGGGTGGTACAGCGTAAGCCACAATCAACGTATCGTCTCGAGTAGGCCTTTGCCAATATTGTGCCCTCCCACGTCTCGATTTCGCCAGCTCTTAATACGGAGGTAGAACATAAGTGCATATTTTATCGTATCGGATATTTCGTGTTTGTCGCGCCATTTCCCGTTTTCTCTCTCTCTAGACGGTCGCCGATACAGAATCGATTTCCGTAAAAGATCAAGTCGCGTCGCGTGTAGAATTAAGTGCGTTTAGTTCCGTTGCGTTTCGAGCAACTGCGTTTCCGTTGCGTTTCGTCGAATTCGTCGCGTTTCGTCGTGTACGCCGCGTTTCGTTGCGATAGGATAATTTCGTCGCGTTGAAAGAATTCCGTCGCGTTAGTGTAGTTTCGTCGCGTTAGAATAATTCCGCCGCGTTAGTATAATTGCGTCTCGTAGTATAAGAATCCGCGTTACGTTAAAGTTTCGTTGCGTCGCGTATCGGTTCGAGTATCGAGGATAATTCAAAGATTGTATTCCGCTTAGGAACTGGCAATTATCGTTCCGTGATTAACATCTCGCGGAAAGTTTCTCGGCCTTCCGCCGAGCGTGATTGTAATCGAATTACGTACGATATCGGACCACCCGGTACATTGAAGTCAACTAGATTTAGAATAAAGAGCTCTGTTTTAACAAATACTGTTCGATCAAGGTTTCTCGCAAAGTTTTCCCGAAACACGTTCATCGTACGCCTCCGCGTCTAGCTCCTTTACCCTTTGAGAATCCCGCCACTCTACCATTTCGTTCGGTTACTGAGCTACCGAGTCGTTCCGCCGCCGATTCGAATCTTCCGCGTTTTCCCGGAATCGCCGTAAACGATTTCCCTAATTTTCCGCTCAGAAACTCATCTCGCGTCTAAGTTCTCTATCGTGACGCGGAAACGCGTCTGGCGCCCAACTAACAAATTAAATAAAGCGATATTGAACGGGTTCGGATCGGGCGCCGAAGTGCTATTCGCTCGCGGATCCGCGGAGGCGCCGCGACGGTCATAGTCGCGGGCACGGCCAGGGAGGGTCAAACGAGTATTCGCGGGCGAAACGGGGTCGCGGGCAAACACGCGAGCTAGCCGCGATATCCCGGGTAGCAGTAGTGGTGATAATGGTTGTTATAGTGGTGGTAATGGTTGTTATAGTGGTGACAATAGTTGTTATAGTGGTGATAATGGTTGTTATAGTGGGGACAATGCTTGCTATAGTGGTGATAATGGTTGTTATAGTGGCGATAGTGGTTGTTAGAGTGGTGATAATGGCTCTTATAGTGGTGATAATGGTTGTTATAGTGGTGATAATGGTCGTTATAGTGGTGGTAATCGTCGCTATATTGGTGATAATGGTTGTTATTGTGGTGATAATGGTTGTTATAGTGGTGATGATGGTCCTTATAATGGTGATAATGGTTGTTATAGTGGTGATAATGGTTGTTATAGTGAGGACAATGGTTGTTATAGTGGTGATAATGGTTGTTATAGTGGCGATAATTTTTTTTATAGTGGGGATAATGGTTGTTATAGTGGTGATAATGGCTGTTATAGTGGTGATAATGGTTGTTATAGTGGTGGTAACGGTCGTTATAGTGGTGATAATGGTCCTTGTAGTGGTGATAATGGTTTTTATTGTGGTGATAATGGTTGTTGTAGTGATGATAATGGTTGTTATAGTGGTGATAATGGTTGTTATAGTAGGGACAATGGTTGTTATAGTGGTGATAATGGTTGTTATTGTGGCGATAATGTTTTTTATAGTGGGGATAATGGTTGTTATAGTGGTGATAATGGTCCTTATGATGGTGATAGTGGTTGCTATAGTGGTGATAATGGCTATTATAGTGGTGATAATTGTTGTTATAGTGTTGATGATGGTTGTTCTAGTCGTGATAATGGTCGTTATAGTGGTGATAACGGTTGTTATAGTCGCGATAATGTTTCTTATAGTGGTGATGATGGTTGTTCTGGTAGTGATAATGGTTGTTATAGTGGTGATAATGGTTTTTATAGTGTTGATAATGGTTGTTATAGTGATGATAATGGTTGTTGTAGTGGTGATAATGGTTGTTATAGTGGTGATAGTGTTTGTTATAGTGGGGATAATGGTTGTTAGAGTGGTGATAATGGCAGTTATAGTGGTGATAATTGTTGTTATAGTGGTGATAATGGTCGTTATGGTGGTGGTAATCGTAGTGGTGATAATGGTCCTTATAGTGGTGATAATGGTTGTTATAGTGGTGATAATGGTTGTTATACTGGGGACAATGGTTATTGTAGTGGTGATAATGGTTGTTATGGTGGTGATAATGTTTCTTATAGCAGTGATAATGGTTGTTATAGTGGTCATAATGGTCCTTGTAGTGGTGATAATGGTCGTTATAGTGGTGATAATGGTCCTTGTAGTGGTGATAATGGTTTTTATTGTGGTGATGATGGTTGTTGTAGTGGTGATAATGGTTATTATTGTGGTGATAACGGTTGTTATAGTGTCGATAATGGTCACTATAGTGCGGATAATGGTGGGTATGGTGGTGATAATGGTTGTTATGGTGGTGATAATGGTTGTTACAGTGGTGATAATGGTTGTTACAGAGGTGATAATGGTTGTTATAGTGGTGATAATGTTTTTTATAGTGGGGATAATGGTTGTTATAGTGGTGATAATGGTTGTTATAGTGGTGATAATTGTCCTTATAGAGGTGATAATGGTTGTTGTAGTGGTGATAATGGTTGTTATAGTGGGGACAATGGTTGCTATAGTGGTGGTAATGGCTGTTATAGTGGTGATAATGGTTGTTATAGTGGTGGTAATGGTTGTTATAGTGGTGATAATGGTTGTTATAGTGCTGATAATGGTTGTTATAGCGGCGATAATGTTTTTTATAGTGGGGATAATGGTTGTTATAGTGGCGATAATCGTTGTTATAGTGGTGATAATTGTCCTTATAGAGGTGATAATGGTGTTATAGTGGTGATAATGGTTGTTATAGTGGTGGTAATGGTCCTTATAGATGTGATAATGGTTGTTGTAGTGGTGATAATGGTTGTTATAGTGGCGATAATGTTTGTTATAGTGAGGATAATGGTTGTTAGAGTGGTGACAATGGCTGTTATAGTGGTGATAATTGTTGTTATAGTGGTGATAATGGTCGTTATGGTGGTGGTAATCGTAGTGGTGATAATGGCCCTTATAGTGGTGATAATGGTTGTTATAGTGGTGATAATGGTTGTTATAGTGGGGACAATGGTTGTTATAGTGGCGATAGTGGTTGTTATGGTGGCGATAGTGGTTGTTATGGTGGTGATAATGGTTTTTATTGTGGTGATGATGGTTGTTGTAGTGGTGATAATGGTTATTATTGTGGTGATAGCGGCTGTTATAGTGTTGATAATGGTCACTATAGTGCGGATAATGGTGGGTATGGTGGTGATAATGGTTGTTATGGTGGTGATAATGGTTGTTACAGTGGTGATAATGGTTGTTATAGAGGTGATAATGGTTGTTGTAGTGGTGATAATGGTTGTTATAGTGGTGGTAATGGTTGTTATAGTGGTGACAATAGTTGTTATAGTGGTGATAATGGTTGTTATAGTGGGGATAGTGGTTGTTATAGTGGGGACAATGGTTGTTATAGTGGTGATAATGGTTGTTATTGTGGCGATAATGTTTTTTATAGTGGGGATAATGGTTGTTATAGTGGTGATAATGGTCCTTATGATGGTGATAGTGGTTGCTATAGTGGTGATAATGGCTATTATAGTGGTGATAATGGTTGTTATAGTGGTGGTAATGGTCCTTATAGATGTGATAATGGTTGTTGTAGTGGTGATAATGGTTGTTATAGTGGCGATAATGTTTGTTATAGTGAGGATAATGGTTGTTAGAGTGGTGACAATGGCTGTTATAGTGGTGATAATTGTTGTTATAGTGGTGATAATGGTCGTTATGGTGGTGGTAATCGTAGTGGTGATAATGGCCCTTATAGTGGTGATAATGGTTGTTATAGTGGTGATAATGGTTGTTATAGTGGGGACAATGGTTGTTATAGTGGCGATAGTGGTTGTTATGGTGGCGATAGTGGTTGTTATGGTGGTGATAATGGTTTTTATTGTGGTGATGATGGTTGTTGTAGTGGTGATAATGGTTATTATTGTGGTGATAGCGGCTGTTATAGTGTTGATAATGGTCACTATAGTGCGGATAATGGTGGGTATGGTGGTGATAATGGTTGTTATGGTGGTGATAATGGTTGTTACAGTGGTGATAATGGTTGTTATAGAGGTGATAATGGTTGTTGTAGTGGTGATAATGGTTGTTATAGTGGTGGTAATGGTTGTTATAGTGGTGACAATAGTTGTTATAGTGGTGATAATGGTTGTTATAGTGGGGATAGTGGTTGTTATAGTGGGGACAATGGTTGTTATAGTGGTGATAATGGTTGTTATTGTGGCGATAATGTTTTTTATAGTGGGGATAATGGTTGTTATAGTGGTGATAATAGTCCTTATGATGGTGATAGTGGTTGCTATAGTGGTGATAATGGCTATTATAGTGGTGATAATTGTTGTTATAGTGTTGATGATGGTTGTTCTAGTCGTGATAATGGTCGTTATAGTGGTGATAACGGTTGTTATAGTCGCGATAATGTTTCTTATAGTGGTGATGATGGTTGTTCTGGTAGTGATAATGGTTGTTATAGTGGTGATAATGGTTTTTATAGTGTTGATAATGGTTGTTATAGTGATGATAATGGTTGTTGTAGTGGTGATAATGGTTGTTATAGTGGTGATAGTGTTTGTTATAGTGGGGATAATGGTTGTTAGAGTGGTGATAATGGCAGTTATAGTGGTGATAATTGTTGTTATAGTGGTGATAATGGTCGTTATGGTGGTGGTAATCGTAGTGGTGATAATGGTTGTTATAGTGGTGATAATGGTTGTTATACTGGGGACAATGGTTATTGTAGTGGTGATAATGGTTGTTATGGTGGTGATAATGTTTCTTATAGCAGTGATAATGGTTGTTATAGTGGTCATAATGGTCCTTGTAGTGGTGATAATGGTCGTTATAGTGGTGATAATGGTCCTTGTAGTGGTGATAATGGTTTTTATTGTGGTGATGATGGTTGTTGTAGTGGTGATAATGGTTATTATTGTGGTGATAACGGTTGTTATAGTGTCGATAATGGTCACTATAGTGCGGATAATGGTGGGTATGGTGGTGATAATGGTTGTTATGGTGGTGATAATGGTTGTTACAGTGGTGATAATGGTTGTTACAGAGGTGATAATGGTTGTTATAGTGGTGATAATGTTTTTTATAGTGGGGATAATGGTTGTTATAGTGGTGATAATGGTTGTTATAGTGGTGATAATTGTCCTTATAGAGGTGATAATGGTTGTTGTAGTGGTGATAATTGTCCTTATAGAGGTGATAATGGTGTTATAGTGGTGATAATGGTTGTTATAGTGGTGGTAATGGTCCTTATAGATGTGATAATGGTTGTTGTAGTGGTGATAATGGTTGTTATAGTGGCGATAATGTTTGTTATAGTGAGGATAATGGTTGTTAGAGTGGTGACAATGGCTGTTATAGTGGTGATAATTGTTGTTATAGTGGTGATAATGGTCGTTATGGTGGTGGTAATCGTAGTGGTGATAATGGTCCTTATAGTGGTGATAATGGTTGTTATAGTGGTGATAATGGTTGTTATAGTGGGGACAATGGTTGTTATAGTGGCGATAGTGGTTGTTATGGTGGCGATAGTGGTTGTTATGGTGGTGATAATGGTTTTTATTGTGGTGATGATGGTTGTTGTAATGGTGATAATGGTTATTATTGTGGTGATAGCGGCTGTTATAGTGTTGATAATGGTCACTATAGTGCGGATAATGGTGGGTATGGTGGTGATAATGGTTGTTATGGTGGTGATAATGGTTGTTACAGTGGTGATAATGGTTGTTATAGAGGTGATAATGGTTGTTGTAGTGGTGATAATGGTTGTTATAGTGGTGGTAATGGTTGTTATAGTGGTGACAATAGTTGTTATAGTGGTGATAATGGTTGTTATAGTGGGGATAGTGGTTGTTAGAGTGGTGATAATGGCTCTTATAGTGGTGATAATGGTTGTTATAGTGGTGATAATGGTCGTTATAGTGGTGGTAATCGTCGTTATATTGGTGATAATGGTTGTTATTGTGGTGATAATGGTTGTTATAGTGGTGATAATGGTCCTTATAATGGTGATAATGGTTGTTATAGTGGTGATAATGGTTGTTATAGTGAGGACAATGGTTGTTATAGTGGTGATAATGGTTGTTATAGTGGCGATAATGTTTTTTATAGTGGGGATAATGGTTGTTATAGTGGTGATAATGGCTGTTATAGTGGTGATAATGGTTGTTATAGTGGTGGTAACGGTCGTTATAGTGGTGATAATGGTCCTTGTAGTGGTGATAATGTTTTTTATTGTGGTGATGATGGTTGTTGTAGTGATGATAATGGTTGTTATAGTGGTGATAATGGTTGTTATAGTGGGGACAATGGTTGTTATAGTGGTGATAATGGTTGTTATTGTGGCGATAATGTTTTTTATAGTGGGGATAATGGTTGTTATAGTGGTGATAATGGTCCTTATGATGGTGATAGTGGTTGCTATAGTGGTGATAATGGCTATTATAGTGGTGGTAATGTTTCTTATAATGGTGATAATGGTTGTTCTAGTCGTGATAATGGTCGTTATAGTGGTGATAATGGTTGTTATAGTGGTGATAATGGTCCTTATGATGGTGATAGTGGTTGCAATAGTGGTGATAATGGCTATTATAGTGGTGGTAATGTTTCTTATAATGGTGATAATGGTTGTTCTAGTCGTGATAATGGTCGTTATAGTGGTGATAATGGTTGTTATAGTGGTGATAATGGTTGTTATAGTGGGGACAATGGTTGTTATAGTGGCGATAGTGGTTGTTATGGTGGCGATAGTGGTTGTTATGGTGGTGATAATGGTTTTTATTGTGGTGATGATGGTTGTTGTAGTGATGATAATGGTTGTTATAGTGGTGATAATGGTTGTTATAGTGGGGACAATGGTTGTTATAGTGGTGATAATGGTTGTTATTGTGGCGATAATGTTTTTTATAGTGGGGATAATGGTTGTTATAGTGGTGATAATGGTCCTTATGATGGTGATAGTGGTTGCTATAGTGGTGATAATGGCTATTATAGTGGTGGTAATGTTTCTTATAATGGTGATAATGGTTGTTCTAGTCGTGATAATGGTCGTTATAGTGGTGATAATGGTTGTTATAGTGGTGATAATGGTCCTTATGATGGTGATAGTGGTTGCAATAGTGGTGATAATGGCTATTATAGTGGTGGTAATGTTTCTTATAATGGTGATAATGGTTGTTCTAGTCGTGATAATGGTCGTTATAGTGGTGATAATGGTTGTTATAGTGGTGATAATGGTTGTTATAGTGGGGACAATGGTTGTTATAGTGGCGATAGTGGTTGTTATGGTGGCGATAGTGGTTGTTATGGTGGTGATAATGGTTTTTATTGTGGTGATGATGGTTGTTGTAGTGATGATAATGGTTGTTATAGTGGTGATAATGGTTGTTATAGTGGGGACAATGGTTGTTATAGTGGTGATAATGGTTGTTATTGTGGCGATAATGTTTTTTATAGTGGGGATAATGGTTGTTATAGTGGTGATAATGGTCCTTATGATGGTGATAGTGGTTGCTATAGTGGTGATAATGGCTATTATAGTGGTGGTAATGTTTCTTATAATGGTGATAATGGTTGTTCTAGTCGTGATAATGGTCGTTATAGTGGTGATAATGGTTGTTATAGTGGTGATAATGGTCCTTATGATGGTGATAGTGGTTGCAATAGTGGTGATAATGGCTATTATAGTGGTGGTAATGTTTCTTATAATGGTGATAATGGTTGTTCTAGTCGTGATAATGGTCGTTATAGTGGTGATAATGGTTGTTATAGTGGTGATAATGGTTGTTATAGTGGGGACAATGGTTGTTATAGTGGCGATAGTGGTTGTTATGGTGGCGATAGTGGTTGTTATGGTGGTGATAATGGTTTTTATTGTGGTGATGATGGTTGTTGTAGTGGTGATAATGGTTATTATTGTGGTGATAGCGGCTGTTATAGTGTTGATAATGGTCACTATAGTGCGGATACTGGTGGGTATGGTGGTGATAATGATTGTTATGGTGGTGATAATGGTTGTTACAGTGGTGATAATGGTTGTTATAGAGGTGATAATGGTTGTTGTAGTGGTGCTAATGGTTGTTATAGTGGTGGTAATGGTTGTTATAGTGGTGACAATAGTTGTTATAGTGGTGATAATGGTTGTTATAGTGGGGACAATGGTTGCTATAGTGGTGATAATGGTTGTTATAGTGGCGATAGTGGTTGTTAGAGTGGTGATAATGGCTCTTATAGTGGTGATAATGGTTGTTATTGTGGTGATAATGGTTGTTATAGTGGTGATAATGGTCCTTATAATGGTGATAATGGTTGTTATAGTGGTGATAATGGTTGTTATAGTGAGGACAATGGTTGTTATAGTGGTGATAATGGCTGTTATAGTGGCGATAATGTTTTTTATAGTGGTGATAATGGTCCTTATAATGGTGATAATGGTTGTTATAGTGGTGATAATGGTTGTTATAGTGAGGACAATGGTTGTTATAGTGGTGATAATGGTTGTTATAGTGGCGATAATGTTTTTTATAGTGGGGATAATGGTTGTTATAGTGGTGATAATGGCTGTTATAGTGGTGATAATGGTTGTTATAGTGGTGGTAACGGTCGTTATAGTGGTGATAATGGTCCTTGTAGTGGTGATAATGTTTTTTATTGTGGTGATGATGGTTGTTGTAGTGATGATAATGGTTGTTATAGTGGTGATAATGGTTGTTATAGTGGGGACAATGGTTGTTATAGTGGTGATAATGGTTGTTATTGTGGCGATAATGTTTTTTATAGTGGGGATAATGGTTGTTATAGTGGTGATAATGGTCCTTATGATGGTGATAGTGGTTGCTATAGTGGTGATAATGGCTATTATAGTGGTGGTAATGTTTCTTATAATGGTGATAATGGTTGTTCTAGTCGTGATAATGGTCGTTATAGTGGTGATAATGGTCCTTGTAGTGGTGATAATGGTTTTTATTGTTGTGATGATGGTTGTTGTAGTGGTGATAATGGTTATTATTGTGATGATAACGGTTGTTATAGTGTCGATAATGGTCACTATAGTGCGGATAATGGTGGGTATGGTGGTGATAATGGTTGTTATGGTGGTGATAATGGTTGTTACAGTGGTGATAATGGTTGTTACAGAGGTGATAATGGTTGTTAGAGTGGTGATAATGTTTTTTATAGTGGGGATAATGGTTGTTATAGTGGCGATAATGGTTGTTATAGTGGTGATAATTGTCCTTATAGAGGTGATAATGGTTGTTATAGTGGTGATAATGGTTGTTATAGTGGGGACAATGGTTGCTATAGTGGTGGTAATGGCTGTTATAGTGGTGATAATGGTTGTTATAGTGGTGGTAATGGTTGTTATAGTGGTGATAATGGTTGTTATAGTGCTGATAATGGTTGTTATAGTGGCGATAATGTTTTTTATATTGGGGATAATGGTTGTTATAGTGGTGATAATGGTTGTTATAGTGGTGATAATTGTCCTTATAGAGGTGATAATGGTGTTATAGTGGTGATAATGGTTGTTATAGTGGTGGTAATGGTCCTTATAGAGGTGATAATGGTTGTTGTAGTGGTGATAATGGTTGTTATAGTGGCGATAATGTTTGTTATAGTGAGGATAATGGTTGTTAGAGTAGTGATAATGGCTGTTATAGTGGTGATAATTGTTGTTATAGTGGTGATAATGGTCGTTATGGTGGTGGTAATCGTAGTGGTGATAATGGTCCTTATAGTGGTGATAATGGTTGTTATAGTGGTGATAATGGTTGTTATAGTGGGGACAATGGTTGTTATAGTGGCGATAGTGGTTGTTATGGTGGCGATACTGGTTGTTATGGTGGTGATAATGGTTTTTATTGTGGTGATGATGGTTGTTGTAGTGGTGATAATGGTTATTATTGTGGTGATAGCGGCTGTTATAGTGTTGATAATGGTCACTATAGTGCGGATAATGGTGGGTATGGTGGTGATAATGGTTGTTATGGTGGTGATAATGGTTGTTACAGTGGTGATAATGGTTGTTATAGAGGTGATAATGGTTGTTGTAGTGGTGATAATGGTTGTTATAGTGGTGGTAATGGTTGTTATAGTGGTGACAGTAGTTGTTATAGTGGTGATAATGGTTGTTATAGTGGGGACAATGGTTGCTATAGTGGTGATAATGGTTGTTATAGTGGCGATAGTGGTTGTTAGAGTGGTGATAATGGCTCTTATAGTGGTGATAATGGTTGTTATAGTGGTGATAATGGTCGTTATAGTGGTGGTAATCGTCGTTATATTGGTGATAATGGTTGTTATTGTGGTGATAATGGTTGTTATAGTGGTGATAATGGTCCTTATAATGGTGATAATGGTTGTTATAGTGGTGATAATGGTTGTTATAGTGAGGACAATGGTTGTTATAGTGGTGATAATGGTTGTTATAGTGGCGATAATGTTTTTTATAGTGGGGATAATGGTTGTTATAGTGGTGATAATGGCTGTTATAGTGGTGATAATGGTTGTTATAGTGGTGGTAACGGTCGTTATAGTGGTGATAATGGTGGTTGTAGTGGTGATAATGGTTTATATTGTGGTGATGATGGTTGTTGTAGTGATGATAATGGTTGTTATAGTGGTGATAATGGTTGTTATAGTGGGGACAATGGTTGTTATAGTGGTGATAATTGTTGTTATAGTGGTGATAATGGTTGTTATTGTGGTGATAATTGTTGTTATAGTGATGATAATGGTTGTTATAGTGGTGATAATGGTTGTTATAGTGGTGATAATGGTTGTTATAGTGGGGATAATGGTGGTTATGGTGGTGATAATAGTTATTATAGTTGTCTTAATGGTCCTTGTAGTGGTGATAATGGTCGTTATAGTGGTGATAATGGTCCTTGAAGTGGTGATAATGGTTTTTATTGTGGTGATGATGGTTGTCGTAGTGGTGATAATGGTCGTTATGGTGGTGGTAATCGTAGTGGTGATAATGGTCCTTATAGTGGTGATAATGGTTGTTATAGTGGTGATTATGGTTGTTATACTGGGGACAATGGTTATTATAGTGGTGATAATGGTTGTTATGGTGGTGATAATGTTTCTTATAGCAGTGATAATGGTTGTTATAGTGGTCATAATGGTCCTTGTAGTGGTGATAATGGTCGTTATAGTGGTGATAATGGTCCTTGTAGTGGTGATAATGGTTTTTATTGTTGTGATGATGGTTGTTGTAGTGGTGATAATGGTTATTATTGTGATGATAACGGTTGTTATAGTGTCGATAATGGTCACTATAGTGCGGATAATGGTGGGTATGGTGGTGATAATGGTTGTTATGGTGGTGATAATGGTTGTTACAGTGGTGATAATGGTTGTTATAGAGGTGATAATGGTTGTTAGAGTGGTGATAATGGTTGTTATAGTGGTGGTAATGGTTGTTATAGTGGTGACAATAGTTGTTATAGTGGTGATAATGGTTGTTATAGTGGGGACAATGGTTGCTATAGTGGGGATAATGGTTGTTATAGTGGCGATAGTGGTTGTTAGAGTGGTGATAATGGCTCTTATAGTGGTGATAATGGTTGTTATAGTGGTGATAATGGTCGTTATAGTGGTGGTAATCGTCGTTATATTGGTGATAATGGTTGTTATTGTGGTGATAATGGTTGTTATAGTGGTGATAATGGTCCTTATAATGGTGATAATGGTTGTTATAGTGGTGATAATGGTTGTTATAGTGGGGACAATGGTTGTTATAGTGGTGATAATGGTTGTTATTGTGGCGATAATGTTTTTTATAGTGGGGATAATGGTTGTTATAGTGGTGATAATGGTCCTTATGATGGTGATAGTGGTTGCTATAGTGGTGATAATGGCTATTATAGTGGTGGTAATGTTTCTTATAATGGTGATAATGGTTGTTCTAGTCGTGATAATGGTCGTTATAGTGGTGATAATGGTTGTTATAGTGGTGATAATGGTTGTTATAGTGGGGATAATAGTTGTTATAGTGGTGATAATGGTTGTTATAGTGGTGATAATGGTCCTTATAGAGGTGATAATGGTTGTTATAGTGGTGATAATTGTTGTTATAGTGGTGATAATGGTTGTTATTGTGGTGATAATTGTTGTTATAGTGTTGATGATGGTTGTTCTAGTCGTGATAATGGTCGTTATAGTGGTGATAACGGTTGTTATAGTCGCGATAATGTTTCTTATAGTGGTGATGATGGTTGTTCTGGTAGTGATAATGGTTGTTATAGTGGTGATAATGGTTTTTATAGTGTTGATAATGGTTGTTATAGTGATGATAATGGTTGTTGTAGTGGTGATGATGGTTGTTATAGTGGTGATAATGTTTGTTATAGTGGGGATAATGGTTGTTAGAGTGGTGATAATGGCAGTTATAGTGGTGATAATTGTTGTTATAGTGGTGATAATGGTTGTTATACTGGGGACAATGGTTATTATAGTGGTGATAATGGTTGTTATGGTGGTGATAATGGTTATTATTGTGATGATAACGGTTGTTATAGTGTCGATAATGGTCACTATAGTGCGGATAATGGTGGGTATGGTGGTGATAATGGTTGTTATGGTGGTGATAATGGTTGTTACAGTGGTGATAATGGTTGTTATAGAGGTGATAATGGTTGTTATAGTGGTGATAATGTTTTTTATAGTGGGGATAATGGTTGTTATAGTGGTGATAATGGTTGTTATAGTGGTGATAATTGTCCTTATAGAGGTGATAATGGTTGTTATAGTGGTGATAATGGTTGTTATAGTGGGGACAATGGTTGCTATAGTGGTGGTAATGGCTGTTATAGTGGTGATAATGGTTGTTCTAGTGGTGATAATGGTTGTCATAGTGGCGATAATGTTTTTTATAGTGGGGATAATGGTTGTTATAGTGGTGATAATGGTTGTTATAGTGGTGATAATGGTCCTTATAGAGGTGATAATGGTGTTATAGTGTTGATAATGGTTGTTACAGTGGTGATAATGGTTGTTATAGAGGTGATAATGGTTGTTGTAGTGGTGATAATGGTTGTTATAGTGGTGGTAATGGTTGTTATAGTGGTGACAACAGTTGTTATAGTGGTGATAATGGTTGCTATAGTGGGGACAATGCTTGCTATAGTGGTGATAATGGTTGTTATAGTGGCGATAGTGGTTGTTAGAGTGGTGATAATGGCTCTTATAGTGGTGATAATGGTTGTTATAGTGGTGATAATGGTCGTTATAGTGGTGGTAATCGTCGCTATATTGGTGATAATGGTTGTTATTGTGGTGATAATGGTTGTTATAGTGGTGATGATGGTCCTTATAATGGTGATAATGGTTGTTATAGTGGTGATAATGGTTGTTATAGTGAGGACAATGGTTGTTATAGTGGTGATAATGGTTTTTATTGTGGTGATAATGGTTGTTGTAGTGATGATAATGGTTGTTATAGTGGTGATAATGGTTGTTATAGTGGGGACAATGGTTGTTATAGTGGTGATAATGGTTGTTATTGTGGCGATAATGTTTTTTATAGTGGGGATAATGGTTGTTATAGTGGTGATAATGGTCCTTATGATGGTGATAGTGGTTGCTATAGTGGTGATAATGGCTATTATAGTGGTGATAATTGTTGTTATAGTGTTGATGATGGTTGTTCTAGTCGTGATAATGGTCGTTATAGTGGTGATAACGGTTGTTATAGTCGCGATAATGTTTCTTATAGTGGTGATGATGGTTGTTCTGGTAGTGATAATGGTTGTTATAGTGGTGATAATGGTTTTTATAGTGTTGATAATGGTTGTTATAGTGATGATAATGGTTGTTGTAGTGGTGATAATGGTTGTTATAGTGGTGATAATGTTTGTTATAGTGGTGATAATGGTTGTTATAGTGGTGGTAATGGTTGTTATAGTGGTGACAATAGTTGTTATAGTGGGGACAATGGTTGCTATAGTGCGGATAATGGTTGTTGTAGTGGTGATAATGGTTGTTATAGTGGCGATAATGTTTGTTATAGTGGGGATAATGGTTGTTAGAGTGGTGATAATGGCTGTTATAGTGGTGATAATTGTTGTTATAGTGGTGATAATGGTCGTTATGGTGGTGGTAATCGTAGTGGTGATAATGGTCCTTATAGTGGTGATAATGGTTGTTATAGTGGTGATAATGGTTGTTATAGTGGGGACAATGGTTGTTATAGTGGCGATAGTGGTTGTTATGGTGGCGATAGTGGTTGTTATGGTGGTGATAATGGTTTTTATTGTGGTGATGATGGTTGTTGTAGTGGTGATAATGGTTATTATTGTGGTGATAACGGCTGTTATAGTGTTGATAATGGTCACTATAGTGCGGATAATGGTGGGTATGGTGGTGATAATGGTTGTTACAGTGGTGATAATGGTTGTTATAGAGGTGATAATGGTTGTTATAGTGGTGATAATGGTTATTATAGTGGTGGTAATGGTTGTTATAGTGGTGACAATAGTTGTTATAGTGGTGATAATGGTTGTTATAGTGGGGACAATGGTTGCTGTAGTGGTGATAATGGTTGTCATAGTGGCGATAGTGGTTGTTAGAGTGGTGATAATGGCTCTTATAGTGGTGATAATGGTTGTTATAGTGGTGATAATGGTCGTTATAGTGGTGGTAATCGTCGTTATATTGGTGATAATGGTTGTTATTGTGGTGATAATGCTTGTTCTAGTCGTGATAATGGTCGTTATAGTGGTGATAATGGTTGTTATAGTGGTGATAATGGTTGTTATAGTGGTGGTAATGGTTGTTATAGTGGTGACAATAGTTGTTATAGTGGTGATAATGGTCCTTATAGAGGTGATAATGGTTGTTATAGTGGTGATAATGGTTGTCATAGTGGCGATAATGTTTTTTATAGTGGGGATAATGGTTGTTATAGTGGTGATAATGGTTGTTATAGTGGTGATAATGGCAGTTATAGTGGTGATAATTGTTGTTATAGTGGTGATAATGGTTGTTATACTGGGGACAATGGTTATTATAGTGGTGATAATGGTTGTTATGGTGGTGATAATGTTTCTTATAGCAGTGATAATGGTTGTTATAGTGGTCATAATGGTCCTTGTAGTGGTGATAATGGTCGTTATAGTGGTGATAATGGTCCTTGTAGTGGTGATAATGGTTTTTATTGTGGTGATAATGGTTGTTGTAGTGGTGATAATGGTTATTATTGTGATGATAACGGTTGTTATAGTGTCGATAATGGTCACTATAGTGCGGATAATGGTGGGTATGGTGGTGATAATGGTTGTTATGGTGGTGATAATGGTTGTTACAGTGGTGATAATGGTTGTTATAGAGGTGATAATGGTTGTTATAGTGGTGATAATGTTTTTTATAGTGGGGATAATGGTTGTTATAGTGGTGATAATGGTTGTTATAGTGGTGATAATTGTCCTTATAGAGGTGATAATGGTTGTTATAGTGGTGATAATGGTTGTTATAGTGGGGACAATGGTTGCTATAGTGGTGGTAATGGCTGTTATAGTGGTGATAATGGTTGTTCTAGTGGTGATAATGGTTGTCATAGTGGCGATAATGTTTTTTATAGTGGGGATAATGGTTGTTATAGTGGTGATAATGGTTGTTATAGTGGTGATAATGGTCCTTATAGAGGTGATAATGGTGTTATAGTGTTGATAATGGTTGTTACAGTGGTGATAATGGTTGTTATAGAGGTGATAATGGTTGTTGTAGTGGTGATAATGGTTGTTATAGTGGTGGTAATGGTTGTTATAGTGGTGACAATAGTTGTTATAGTGGTGATAATGGTTGCTATAGTGGGGACAATGCTTGCTATAGTGGTGATAATGGTTGTTATAGTGGCGATAGTGGTTGTTAGAGTGGTGATAATGGCTCTTATAGTGGTGATAATGGTTGTTATAGTGGTGATAATGGTCGTTATAGTGGTGGTCATCGTCGCTATATTGGTGATAATGGTTGTTATTGTGGTGATAATGGTTGTTATAGTGGTGATGATGGTCCTTATAATGGTGATAATGGTTGTTATAGTGGTGATAATGGTTGTTATAGTGAGGACAATGGTTGTTATAGTGGTGATAATGGTTTTTATTGTGGTGATAATGGTTGTTGTAGTGATGATAATGGTTGTTATAGTGGTGATAATGGTTGTTATAGTGGGGACAATGGTTGTTATAGTGGTGATAATGGTTGTTATTGTGGCGATAATGTTTTTTATAGTGGGGATAATGGTTGTTATAGTGGTGATAATGGTCCTTATGATGGTGATAGTGGTTGCTATAGTGGTGATAATGGCTATTATAGTGGTGATAATTGTTGTTATAGTGTTGATGATGGTTGTTCTAGTCGTGATAATGGTCGTTATAGTGGTGATAACGGTTGTTATAGTCGCGATAATGTTTCTTATAGTGGTAATGATGGTTGTTCTGGTAGTGATAATGGTTGTTATAGTGGTGATAATGGTTTTTATAGTGTTGATAATGGTTGTTATAGTGATGATAATGGTTGTTGTAGTGGTGATAATGGTTGTTATAGTGGTGATAATGTTTGTTATAGTGGGGATAATGGTTGTTAGAGTGGTGATAATGGCAGTTATAGTGGTGATAATTGTTGTTATAGTGGTGATAATGGTCGTTATGGTGGTGGTAATCGTAGTGGTGATAATGGTCCTTATAGTGGTGATAATGGTTGTTATAGTGGTGATAATGGTTGTTATACTGGGGACAATGGTTATTATAGTGGTGATAATGGTTGTTATGGTGGTGATAATGTTTCTTATAGCAGTGATAATGGTTGTTATAGTGGTCATAATGGTCCTTGTAGTGGTGATAATGATCGTTATAGTGGTGATAATGGTCCTTGTAGTGGTGATAATGGTTTTTATTGTGGTGATGATGGTTGTTGTAGTGGTGATAATGGTTATTATTGTGGTGATAACGGTTGTTATAGTGTCGATAATGGTCACTATAGTGCGGATAATGGTGGGTATGGTGGTGATAATGGTTGTTATGGTGGTGATAATGGTTGTTACAGTGGTGATAATGGTTGTTATAGTGGTGGTAATGGTTGTTATAGTGGTGACAATAGTTGTTATAGTGGGGACAATGGTTGCTATAGTGCGGATAATGGTTGTTGTAGTGGTGATAATGGTTGTTATAGTGGCGATAATGTTTGTTATAGTGGGGATAATGGTTGTTAGAGTGGTGATAATGGCTGTTATAGTGGTGATAATTGTTGTTATAGTGGTGATAATGGTCGTTATGGTGGTGGTAATCGTAGCGGTGATAATGGTCCTTATAGTGGTGATAATGGTTGTTATAGTGGTGATAATGGTTGTTATAGTGGGGACAATGGTTGTTATAGTGGCGATAGTGGTTGTTATGGTGGCGATAGTGGTTGTTATGGTGGTGATAATGGTTTTTATTGTGGTGATGATGGTTGTTGTAGTGGTGATAATGGTTATTATTGTGGTGATAACGGCTGTTATAGTGTTGATAATGGTCACTATAGTGCGGATAATGGTGGGTATGGTGGTGATAATGGTTGTTATGGTGGTGATAATGGTTGTTACAGTGGTGATAATGGTTGTTATAGAGGTGATAATGGTTGTTATAGTGGTGATAATGGTTATTATAGTGGTGGTAATGGTTGTTATAGTGGTGACAATAGTTGTTATAGTGGTGATAATGGTTGTTATAGTGGGGACAATGGTTGCTGTAGTGGTGATAATGGTTGTCATAGTGGCGATAGTGGTTGTTAGAGTGGTGATAATGGCTCTTATAGTGGTGATAATGGTTGTTATAGTGGTGATAATGGTCGTTATAGTGGTGGTAATCGTCGTTATATTGGTGATAATGGTTGTTATTGTGGTGATAATGGTTGTTCTAGTCGTGATAATGGTCGTTATAGTGGTGATAATGGTTGTTATAGTGGTGATAATGGTTGTTATAGTGGGGATAATGGTTGTTATAGTGGTGATAATGGTTGTTATAGTGGTGATAATGGTCCTTATAGAGGTGATAATGGTTGTTATAGTGGTGATAATGGTTGTCATAGTGGCGATAATGTTTTTTATAGTGGGGATAATGGTTGTTATAGTGGTGATAATGGTTGTTATAGTGGTGATAATGGTCCTTATAGAGGTGATAATGGTGTTATAGTGTTGATAATGGTTGTTATAGTGGTGGTAATGGTTGTTATAGTGGTGATAATGGTTGTCATAGTGGGGATAATGGTTGTTATTGTGGCGATAATGTTTTTTATAGTGGGGATAATGGTTGTTATAGTGGTGATAATGGTCCTTATGATGGTGATAGTGGTTGCTGTAGTGGTGATAATGGCTATTATAGTGGTGGTAATGTTTCTTATAATGGTGATAATGGTTGTTCTAGTCGTGATAATGGTCGTTATAGTGGTGATAATGGTTGTTATAGTGGGGATAATGGTGGTTATGGTGGTGATAATAGTTATTATAGTTGTCTTAATGGTCCTTGTAGTGGTGATAATGGTCGTTATAGTGGTGATAGTGGTCCTTGTAGTGGTGATAATGGTTTTTATTGTGGTGATGATGGTTGTCGTAGTGGTGATAATGGTCGTTATGGTGGTGGTAATCGTAGTGGTGATAATGGTCCTTATAGTGGTGATAATGGTTGTTATAGTGGTGATAATGGTTGTTATACTGGGGACAATGGTTATTATAGTGGTGATAATGGTTGTTATGGTGGTGATAATGTTTCTTATAGCAGTGATAATGGTTGTTATAGTGGTCATAATGGTCCTTGTAGTGGTGATAATGGTCGTTATAGTGGTGATAATGGTCCTTGTAGTGGTGATAATGGTTTTTATTGTTGTGATGATGGTTGTTGTAGTGGTGATAATGGTTATTATTGTGATGATAACGGTTGTTATAGTGTCGATAATGGTCACTATAGTGCGGATAATGGTTGTTATAGTGGTGATAATTGTTGTTATAGTGGTGATAATGGTTGTTATTGTGGTGATAATTGTTGTTATAGTGTTGATGATGGTTGTTCTAGTCGTGATAATGGTCGTTATAGTGGTGATAACGGTTGTTATAGTCGCGATAATGTTTCTTATAGTGGTGATGATGGTTGTTCTGGTAGTGATAATGGTTGTTATAGTGGTGATAATGGTTTTTATAGTGTTGATAATGGTTGTTATAGTGATGATAATGGTTGTTGTAGTGGTGATGATGGTTGTTATAGTGGTGATAATGTTTGTTATAGTGGGGATAATGGTTGTTAGAGTGGTGATAATGGCAGTTATAGTGGTGATAATTGTTGTTATAGTGGTGATAATGGTTGTTATACTGGGGACAATGGTTATTATAGTGGTGATAATGGTTGTTATGGTGGTGATAATGTTTCTTATAGCAGTGATAATGGTTGTTATAGTGGTCATAATGGTCCTTGTAGTGGTGATAATGGTCGTTATAGTGGTGATAATGGTCCTTGTAGTGGTGATAATGGTTTTTATTGTGGTGATAATGGTTGTTGTAGTGGTGATAATGGTTATTATTGTGATGATAACGGTTGTTATAGTGTCGATAATGGTCACTATAGTGCGGATAATGGTGGGTATGGTGGTGATAATGGTTGTTATGGTGGTGATAATGGTTGTTACAGTGGTGATAATGGTTGTTATAGAGGTGATAATGGTTGTTATAGTGGTGATAATGTTTTTTATAGTGGGGATAATGGTTGTTATAGTGGTGATAATGGTTGTTATAGTGGTGATAATTGTCCTTATAGAGGTGATAATGGTTGTTATAGTGGTGATAATGGTTGTTATAGTGGGGACAATGGTTGCTATAGTGGTGGTAATGGCTGTTATAGTGGTGATAATGGTTGTTCTAGTGGTGATAATGGTTGTCATAGTGGCGATAATGTTTTTTATAGTGGGGATAATGGTTGTTATAGTGGTGATAATGGTTGTTATAGTGGTGATAATGGTCCTTATAGAGGTGATAATGGTGTTATAGTGTTGATAATGGTTGTTACAGTGGTGATAATGGTTGTTATAGAGGTGATAATGGTTGTTGTAGTGGTGATAATGGTTGTTATAGTGGTGGTAATGGTTGTTATAGTGGTGACAACAGTTGTTATAGTGGTGATAATGGTTGCTATAGTGGGGACAATGCTTGCTATAGTGGTGATAATGGTTGTTATAGTGGCGATAGTGGTTGTTAGAGTGGTGATAATGGCTCTTATAGTGGTGATAATGGTTGTTATAGTGGTGATAATGGTCGTTATAGTGGTGGTAATCGTCGCTATATTGGTGATAATGGTTGTTATTGTGGTGATAATGGTTGTTATAGTGGTGATGATGGTCCTTATAATGGTGATAATGGTTGTTATAGTGGTGATAATGGTTGTTATAGTGAGGACAATGGTTGTTATAGTGGTGATAATGGTTTTTATTGTGGTGATAATGGTTGTTGTAGTGATGATAATGGTTGTTATAGTGGTGATAATGGTTGTTATAGTGGGGACAATGGTTGTTATAGTGGTGATAATGGTTGTTATTGTGGCGATAATGTTTTTTATAGTGGGGATAATGGTTGTTATAGTGGTGATAATGGTCCTTATGATGGTGATAGTGGTTGCTATAGTGGTGATAATGGCTATTATAGTGGTGATAATTGTTGTTATAGTGTTGATGATGGTTGTTCTAGTCGTGATAATGGTCGTTATAGTGGTGATAACGGTTGTTATAGTCGCGATAATGTTTCTTATAGTGGTGATGATGGTTGTTCTGGTAGTGATAATGGTTGTTATAGTGGTGATAATGGTTTTTATAGTGTTGATAATGGTTGTTATAGTGATGATAATGGTTGTTGTAGTGGTGATAATGGTTGTTATAGTGGTGATAATGTTTGTTATAGTGGTGATAATGGTTGTTATAGTGGTGGTAATGGTTGTTATAGTGGTGACAATAGTTGTTATAGTGGGGACAATGGTTGCTATAGTGCGGATAATGGTTGTTGTAGTGGTGATAATGGTTGTTATAGTGGCGATAATGTTTGTTATAGTGGGGATAATGGTTGTTAGAGTGGTGATAATGGCTGTTATAGTGGTGATAATTGTTGTTATAGTGGTGATAATGGTCGTTATGGTGGTGGTAATCGTAGTGGTGATAATGGTCCTTATAGTGGTGATAATGGTTGTTATAGTGGTGATAATGGTTGTTATAGTGGGGACAATGGTTGTTATAGTGGCGATAGTGGTTGTTATGGTGGCGATAGTGGTTGTTATGGTGGTGATAATGGTTTTTATTGTGGTGATGATGGTTGTTGTAGTGGTGATAATGGTTATTATTGTGGTGATAACGGCTGTTATAGTGTTGATAATGGTCACTATAGTGCGGATAATGGTGGGTATGGTGGTGATAATGGTTGTTACAGTGGTGATAATGGTTGTTATAGAGGTGATAATGGTTGTTATAGTGGTGATAATGGTTATTATAGTGGTGGTAATGGTTGTTATAGTGGTGACAATAGTTGTTATAGTGGTGATAATGGTTGTTATAGTGGGGACAATGGTTGCTGTAGTGGTGATAATGGTTGTCATAGTGGCGATAGTGGTTGTTAGAGTGGTGATAATGGCTCTTATAGTGGTGATAATGGTTGTTATAGTGGTGATAATGGTCGTTATAGTGGTGGTAATCGTCGTTATATTGGTGATAATGGTTGTTATTGTGGTGATAATGGTTGTTCTAGTCGTGATAATGGTCGTTATAGTGGTGATAATGGTTGTTATAGTGGTGATAATGGTTGTTATAGTGGTGGTAATGGTTGTTATAGTGGTGACAATAGTTGTTATAGTGGTGATAATGGTCCTTATAGAGGTGATAATGGTTGTTATAGTGGTGATAATGGTTGTCATAGTGGCGATAATGTTTTTTATAGTGGGGATAATGGTTGTTATAGTGGTGATAATGGTTGTTATAGTGGTGATAATGGCAGTTATAGTGGTGATAATTGTTGTTATAGTGGTGATAATGGTTGTTATACTGGGGACAATGGTTATTATAGTGGTGATAATGGTTGTTATGGTGGTGATAATGTTTCTTATAGCAGTGATAATGGTTGTTATAGTGGTCATAATGGTCCTTGTAGTGGTGATAATGGTCGTTATAGTGGTGATAATGGTCCTTGTAGTGGTGATAATGGTTTTTATTGTGGTGATAATGGTTGTTGTAGTGGTGATAATGGTTATTATTGTGATGATAACGGTTGTTATAGTGTCGATAATGGTCACTATAGTGCGGATAATGGTGGGTATGGTGGTGATAATGGTTGTTATGGTGGTGATAATGGTTGTTACAGTGGTGATAATGGTTGTTATAGAGGTGATAATGGTTGTTATAGTGGTGATAATGTTTTTTATAGTGGGGATAATGGTTGTTATAGTGGTGATAATGGTTGTTATAGTGGTGATAATTGTCCTTATAGAGGTGATAATGGTTGTTATAGTGGTGATAATGGTTGTTATAGTGGGGACAATGGTTGCTATAGTGGTGGTAATGGCTGTTATAGTGGTGATAATGGTTGTTCTAGTGGTGATAATGGTTGTCATAGTGGCGATAATGTTTTTTATAGTGGGGATAATGGTTGTTATAGTGGTGATAATGGTTGTTATAGTGGTGATAATGGTCCTTATAGAGGTGATAATGGTGTTATAGTGTTGATAATGGTTGTTACAGTGGTGATAATGGTTGTTATAGAGGTGATAATGGTTGTTGTAGTGGTGATAATGGTTGTTATAGTGGTGGTAATGGTTGTTATAGTGGTGACAATAGTTGTTATAGTGGTGATAATGGTTGTTATAGTGGTGATAATGGTCGTTATAGTGGTGGTAATCGTCGCTATATTGGTGATAATGGTTGTTATTGTGGTGATAATGGTTGTTATAGTGGTGATGATGGTCCTTATAATGGTGATAATGGTTGTTATAGTGGTGATAATGGTTGTTATAGTGAGGACAATGGTTGTTATAGTGGTGATAATGGTTTTTATTGTGGTGATAATGGTTGTTGTAGTGATGATAATGGTTGTTATAGTGGTGATAATGGTTGTTATAGTGGGGACAATGGTTGTTATAGTGGTGATAATGGTTGTTATTGTGGCGATAATGTTTTTTATAGTGGGGATAATGGTTGTTATAGTGGTGATAATGGTCCTTATGATGGTGATAGTGGTTGCTATAGTGGTGATAATGGCTATTATAGTGGTGATAATTGTTGTTATAGTGTTGATGATGGTTGTTCTAGTCGTGATAATGGTCGTTATAGTGGTGATAACGGTTGTTATAGTCGCGATAATGTTTCTTATAGTGGTGATGATGGTTGTTCTGGTAGTGATAATGGTTGTTATAGTGGTGATAATGGTTTTTATAGTGTTGATAATGGTTGTTATAGTGATGATAATGGTTGTTGTAGTGGTGATAATGGTTGTTATAGTGGTGATAATGTTTGTTATAGTGGGGATAATGGTTGTTAGAGTGGTGATAATGGCAGTTATAGTGGTGATAATTGTTGTTATAGTGGTGATAATGGTCGTTATGGTGGTGGTAATCGTAGTGGTGATAATGGTCCTTATAGTGGTGATAATGGTTGTTATAGTGGTGATAATGGTTGTTATACTGGGGACAATGGTTATTATAGTGGTGATAATGGTTGTTATGGTGGTGATAATGTTTCTTATAGCAGTGATAATGGTTGTTATAGTGGTCATAATGGTCCTTGTAGTGGTGATAATGATCGTTATAGTGGTGATAATGGTCCTTGTAGTGGTGATAATGGTTTTTATTGTGGTGATGATGGTTGTTGTAGTGGTGATAATGGTTATTATTGTGGCGATAACGGTTGTTATAGTGTCGATAATGGTCACTATAGTGCGGATAATGGTGGGTATGGTGGTGATAATGGTTGTTATGGTGGTGATAATGGTTGTTACAGTGGTGATAATGGTTGTTATAGTGGTGGTAATGGTTGTTATAGTGGTGACAATAGTTGTTATAGTGGGGACAATGGTTGCTATAGTGCGGATAATGGTTGTTGTAGTGGTGATAATGGTTGTTATAGTGGCGATAATGTTTGTTATAGTGGGGATAATGGTTGTTAGAGTGGTGATAATGGCTGTTATAGTGGTGATAATTGTTGTTATAGTGGTGATAATGGTCGTTATGGTGGTGGTAATCGTAGTGGTGATAATGGTCCTTATAGTGGTGATAATGGTTGTTATAGTGGTGATAATGGTTGTTATAGTGGGGACAATGGTTGTTATAGTGGCGATAGTGGTTGTTATGGTGGCGATAGTGGTTGTTATGGTGGTGATAATGGTTTTTATTGTGGTGATGATGGTTGTTGTAGTGGTGATAATGGTTATTATTGTGGTGATAACGGCTGATATAGTGTTGATAATGGTCACTATAGTGCGGATAATGGTGGGTATGGTGGTGATAATGGTTGTTATGGTGGTGATAATGGTTGTTACAGTGGTGATAATGGTTGTTATAGAGGTGATAATGGTTGTTATAGTGGTGATAATGGTTATTATAGTGGTGGTAATGGTTGTTATAGTGGTGACAATAGTTGTTATAGTGGTGATAATGGTTGTTATAGTGGGGACAATGGTTGCTGTAGTGGTGATAATGGTTGTTATAGTGGTGATAATGGTTGTTATAGTGGGGATAATGGTTGTTATAGTGGTGATAATGGTTGTTATAGTGGTGATAATGGTCCTTATAGAGGTGATAATGGTTGTTATAGTGGTGATAATGGTTGTCATAGTGGCGATAATGTTTTTTATAGTGGGGATAATGGTTGTTATAGTGGTGATAATGGTTGTTATAGTGGTGATAATGGTCCTTATAGAGGTGATAATGGTGTTATAGTGTTGATAATGGTTGTTATAGTGGTGGTAATGGTTGTTATAGTGGTGATAATGGTTGTCATAGTGGGGATAATGGTTGTTATTGTGGCGATAATGTTTTTTATAGTGGGGATAATGGTTGTTATAGTGGTGATAATGGTCCTTATGATGGTGATAGTGGTTGCTGTAGTGGTGATAATGGCTATTATAGTGGTGGTAATGTTTCTTATAATGGTGATAATGGTTGTTCTAGTCGTGATAATGGTCGTTATAGTGGTGATAATGGTTGTTATAGTGGGGATAATGGTGGTTATGGTGGTGATAATAGTTATTATAGTTGTCTTAATGGTCCTTGTAGTGGTGATAATGGTCGTTATAGTGGTGATAATGGTCCTTGTAGTGGTGATAATGGTTTTTATTGTGGTGATGATGGTTGTCGTAGTGGTGATAATGGTCGTTATGGTGGTGGTAATCGTAGTGGTGATAATGGTCCTTATAGTGGTGATAATGGTTGTTATAGTGGTGATAATGGTTGTTATACTGGGGACAATGGTTATTATAGTGGTGATAATGGTTGTTATGGTGGTGATAATGTTTCTTATAGCAGTGATAATGGTTGTTATAGTGGTCATAATGGTCCTTGTAGTGGTGATAATGGTCGTTATAGTGGTGATAATGGTCCTTGTAGTGGTGATAATGGTTTTTATTGTTGTGATGATGGTTGTTGTAGTGGTGATAATGGTTATTATTGTGATGATAACGGTTGTTATAGTGTCGATAATGGTCACTATAGTGCGGATAATGGTGGGTATGGTGGTGATAATGGTTGTTATGGTGGTGATAATGGTTGCTACAGTGGTGATAATGGTTGTTATAGAGGTGATAATGGTTGTTAGAGTGGTGATAATGTTTTTTATAGTGGGGATAATGGTTGTTATAGTGGTGATAATGGTTGTTATAGTGGTGATAATTGTCCTTATAGGGGTGATAATGGTTGTTATAGTGGGGACAATGGTTGCTATAGTGGTGGTAATGGCTGTTATAGTGGTGATAATGGTTGTTATAGTGGTGGTAATGGTTGTTATAGTGGTGATAATGGTTGTTGTAGTGGTGATAATGGTTGTTATAGTGGCGATAATGTTTGTTATAGTGAGGATAATGGTTGTTAGAGTAGTGATAATGGCTGTTATAGTGGTGATAATTGTTGTTATAGTGGTGATAATGGTCGTTATGGTGGTGGTAATCGTAGTGGTGATAATGGTCCTTATAGTGGTGATAATGGTTGTTATAGTGGTGATAATGGTTGTTATAGTGGGGACAATGGTTGTTATAGTGGCGATAGTGGTTGTTATGGTGGCGATAGTGGTTGTTATGGTGGTGATAATGGTTTTTATTGTGGTGATGATGGTTGTTGTAGTGGTGATAATGGTTATTATTGTGGTGATAGCGGCTGTTATAGTGTTGATAATGGTCACTATAGTGCGGATAATGGTGGGTATGGTGGTGATAATGGTTGTTATGGTGGTGATAATGGTTGTTACAGTGGTGATAATGGTTGTTATAGAGGTGATAATGGTTGTTGTAGTGGTGATAATGGTTGTTATAGTGGTGGTAATGGTTGTTATAGTGGTGACAATAGTTGTTATAGTGGTGATAATGGTTGTTATAGTGGGGACAATGGTTGCTATAGTGGTGATAATGGTTGTTATAGTGGCGATAGTGGTTGTTAGAGTGGTGATAATGGCTCTTATAGTGGTGATAATGGTTGTTATAGTGGTGATAATGGTCGTTATAGTGGTGGTAATCGTCGTTATATTGGTGATAATGGTTGTTATTGTGGTGATAATGGTTGTTATAGTGGTGATAATGGTCCTTATAATGGTGATAATGGTTGTTATAGTGGTGATAATGGTTGTTATAGTGAGGACAATGGTTGTTATAGTGGTGATAATGGTTGTTATAGTGGCGATAATGTTTTTTATAGTGGGGATAATGGTTGTTATAGTGCTGATAATGGCTGTTATAGTGGTGATAATGGTTGTTATAGTGGTGGTAACGGTCGTTATAGTGGTGATAATGGTTTTTATTGTGGTGATGATGGTTGTTGTAGTGATGATAATGGTTGTTATAGTGGTGATAATGGTTGTTATAGTGGGGACAATGGTTGTTATAGTGGTGATAATGGTTGTTATTGTGGCGATAATGTTTTTTATAGTGGTGATAATGGTTTTTATAGTGTTGATAATGGTTGTTATAGTGATGATAATGGTTGTTGTAGTGGTGATGATGGTTGTTACAGTGGTGATAATGGTTGTTATAGTGGTGGTAATGGTTGTTATAGTGGTGGTAATGGTTGTTATAGTGCTGATAATGGTTGTTATAGTGGCGATAATGTTTTTTATAGTGGGGATAATGGTTGTTATAGTGGTGATAATGGTTGTTATAGTGGTGATAATTGTCCTTATAGAGGTGATAATGGTGTTATAGTGGTGATAATGACTGTTATAGTGGTGGTAATGGTCCTTATAGAGGTGATAATGGTGTTATAGTGGTGATAATGGTTGTTATAGTGGTGGTAATGGTTGTTATAGTGGGGATAATGGTTGTTATAGTGGTGATAATGGTTGTTATAGTGGTGATAATGGTTGTTATAGTGGGGACAATGGTTGCTATAGTGGTGGTAATGGCTGTTATAGTGGTGATAATGGTTGTTATAGTGGTGGTAATGGTTGTTATAGTGGTGGTAATGGTTGTTATAGTGCTGATAATGGTTGTTATAGTGGCGATAATGTTTTTTATAGTGGGGATAATGGTTGTTATAGTGGTGATAATGGTTGTTATAGTGGTGATAATTGTCCTTATAGAGGTGATAATGGTGTTGCAGTGGTGATAATGGCTGTTATAGTGGTGGTAATGGTCCTTATAGAGGTGATAATGGTGTTATAGTGGTGATAATGGTTGTTATGGTGGTGATAATGGTTGTTACAGTGGTGATAATGGTTGTTACAGAGGTGATAATGGTTGTTATAGTGGTGGTAATGGTTGTTATAGTGGTGACAATAGTTGTTATAGTGGGGACAATGGTTGCTATAGTGCGGATAATGGTTGTTGTAGTGGTGATAATGGTTGTTATAGTGGCGATAATGTTTGTTATAGTGGGGATAATGGTTGTTAGAGTGGTGATAATGGCTGTTATAGTGGTGATAATTGTTGTTATAGTGGTGATAATGGTCGTTATGGTGGTGGTAATCGTAGTGGTGATAATGGTCCTTATAGTGGTGATAATGGTTGTTATAGTGGTGATAATGGTTGTTATAGTGGGGACAATGGTTGTTATAGTGGCGATAGTGGTTGTTATGGTGGCGATGGTGGTTGTTATGGTGGTGATAATGGTTTTTATTGTGGTGATGATGGTTGTTGTAGTGGTGATAATGGTTATTATTGTGGTGATAACGGCTGTTATAGTGTTGATAATGGTCACTATAGTGCGGATAATGGTGGGTATGGTGGTGATAATGGTTGTTATGGTGGTGATAATGGTTGTTGCAGTGGTGATAATGGTTGTTATAGAGGTGATAATGGTTGTTATAGTGGTGATAATGGTTATTATAGTGGTGGTAATGGTTGTTATAGTGGTGACAATAGTTGTTATAGTGGTGATAATGGTTGTTATAGTGGGGACAATGGTTGCTGTAGTGGTGATAATGGTCCTTATAGTGGTGATAATGGTTGTTATAGTGGTGATAATGGTTGTTATAGTGGGGACAATGCTTGTTATAGTGGCGATAGTGGTTGTTATGGTGGCGATAGTGGTTGTTATGGTGGTGATAATGGTTTTTATAGTGGTGATAATGGTCCTTATAGAGGTGATAATGGTTGTTATAGTGGTGATAATGGTTGTCATAGTGGCGATAATGTTTTTTATGTTGGGGATAATGGTTGTTATAGTGGTGATAATGGTTGTTATAGTGGTGATAATGGTCCTTATAGAGGTGATAATGGTGTTATAGTGTTGATAATGGTTGTTATAGTGGTGGTAATGGTTGTTATAGTGGGGATAATGGTTGTTATAGTGGTGATAATGGTTGTTATAGTGGTGATAATGGTCCTTATAGAGGTGATAATGGTGTTATAGTGTTGATAATGGTTGTTATAGTGGTGGTAATGGTTGTTATAGTGGTGATAATGGTTGTTATAGTGGGGATAATGGTTGTTATAGTGGTGATAATGGTTGTTATAGTGGTGGTAATGGTTGTTATAGTGGTGTTAATGGTTGTTATAGTGCGGATAATGGTTGTTATAGTGGTGATAATGGTTGTTATAGTGGTGATAATGGTTGTTATAGTGGTGGTAATGGTTGTTATAGTGGTGATAATGGTCCTTGTAGTGGTGATAATGGTTTTTATTGTGGTGATGATGGTTGTTGTAGTGGTGATAATGGTTATTATTGTGGTGATAACGGTTGTTATAGTGTCGATAATGGTCACTATAGTGCGGATAATGGTGGGTATGGTGGTGATAATGGTTGTTATGGTGGTGATAATGGTTGTTACAGTGGTGATAATGGTTGTTACAGAGGTGATAATGGTTGTTATAGTGGTGGTAATGGTTGTTATAGTGGTGACAATAGTTGTTATAGTGGGGACAATGGTTGCTATAGTGCGGATAATGGTTGTTGTAGTGGTGATAATGGTTGTTATAGTGGCGATAATGTTTGTTATAGTGGGGATAATGGTTGTTAGAGTGGTGATAATGGCTGTTATAGTGGTGATAATTGTTGTTATAGTGGTGATAATGGTCGTTATGGTGGTGGTAATCGTACTGGTGATAATGGTCCTTATAGTGGTGATAATGGTTGTTATAGTGGTGATAATGGTTGTTATAGTGGGGACAATGGTTGTTATAGTGGTGATAATGGTTGTTATAGTGGGGATAATGGTTGTTATAGTGGTGATAATGGTTGTTATAGTGGTGATAATGGTTATTATAGTCGTGATAATGGTCGTTATAGTGGTGATAATGGTTGTTATAGTGGTGATAATGGTTGTTATAGTGGGGATAATGGTTGTTATAGTGGTGATAATGGTTGTTATAGTGGTGATAATGGTCCTTATAGAGGTGATAATGGTTGTTATAGTGGTGATAATGGTTGTCATAGTGGCGATAATGTTTTTTATGTTGGGGATAATGGTTGTTATAGTGGTGATAATGGTTGTTATAGTGGTGATAATGGTCCTTATAGAGGTGATAATGGTGTTATAGTGTTGATAATGGTTGTTATAGTGGTGATAATGGTTGTTATTGTGGTGATAATTGTTGCTATAGTGGTGACAATGGTTACTATAGTGGTAATACTGGTTGCTATAGTGGTGATAGTGGTTGCTATAGTGGTGATGCTGGTTGCTATAGTGGTGATAATGGTTGCTATAGTGATGATAATGGCTATGATAGTGGGGATAATGGTTGTTATAGTGGTGATAATGGTTGTTATAGTGGCGATAATGTTTGTTATAGTGGGGATAATGGTTGTTAGAGTGGTGATAATGGCTGTTATAGTGGTGATAATTGTTGTTATAGTGATGATAATGGTTGTTATAGTGGTGATAATGGCTGTTATAGTGGTGATAATGGTTGTTATAGTAGGGATAATGGTGGTTATGGTGGTGATAATGGTTATTATAGTTGTCTTAATGGTCCTTGTAGTGGTGATAATGGTCCTTATAGTGGTGATAATGGTTGTTATAGTGGTGATAATGGTTGTTATAGTGGGGACAATGGTTGTTATAGTGGCGATAGTGGTTGTTATGGTGGTGATAATGGTTTTTATTGTGGTGATGATGGTTGTTGTAGTGGTGATAATGGTTATTATTGTGGTGATAGCGGCTGTTATAGTGTTGATAATGGTCACTATAGTGCGGATAATGGTGGGTATGGTGGTGATAATGGTTGTTATGGTGGTGATAATGGTTGTTACAGTGGTGATAATGGTTGTTATAGAGGTGATAATGGTTGTTATAGTGGTGATAATGGTTATTATAGTGGTGGTAATGGTTGTTATAGTGGTGACAATAGTTGTTATAGTGGTGATAATGGTTGTTATAGTGGGGACAATGGTTGCTGTAGTGGTGATAATGGTTGTCATAGTGGCGATAGTGGTTGTTAGAGTGGTGATAATGGCTCTTATAGTGGTGATAATGGTTGTTATAGTGGTGATAATGGTCGTTATAGTGGTGGTAATCGTCGTTATATTGGTGATAATGGTTGTTATTGTGGTGATAATGGTTGTTCTAGTCGTGATAATGGTCGTTATAGTGGTGATAATGGTTGTTATAGTGGTGATAATGGTTGTTATAGTGGGGATAATGGTTGTTATAGTGGTGATAATGGTTGTTATAGTGGTGATAATGGTCCTTATAGAGGTGATAATGGTTGTTATAGTGGTGATAATGGTTGTCATAGTGGCGATAATGTTTTTTATAGTGGGGATAATGGTTGTTATAGTGGTGATAATGGTTGTTATAGTGGTGATAATGGTCCTTATAGAGGTGATAATGGTGTTATACTGTTGATAATGGTTGTTATAGTGGTGGTAATGGTTGTTATAGTGGTGATAATGGTTGTTATAGTGGGGATAATGGTTGTTATAGTGGTGATAATGGTTGTTATAGTGGTGGTAATGGTTGTTATAGTGGTGTTAATGGTTGTTATAGTGCGGATAATGGTTGTTATAGTGGTGATAATGGTTGTTATAGTGGTGATAATGGTTGTTATAGTGGTGGTAATGGTTGTTATAGTGGTGACAATAGTTGTTATAGTGGTGATAATGGTTGTTATTGTGGTGATAATTGTTGCTATAGTGGTGACAATGGTTACTATAGTGGTAATACTGGTTGCTATAGTGGTGATAGTGGTTGCTATAGTGGTGATGCTGGTTGCTATAGTGGTGATAATGGTTGCTATAGTGATGATAATGGCTATGATAGTGGGGATAATGGTTGTTATAGTGGTGATAATGGTTGTTATAGTGGCGATAATGTTTGTTATAGTGGGGATAATGGTTGTTAGAGTGGTGATAATGGCTGTTATAGTGGTGATAATTGTTGTTATAGTGATGATAATGGTTGTTATAGTGGTGATAATGGCTGTTATAGTGGTGATAATGGTTGTTATAGTGGGGATAATGGTGGTTATGGTGGTGATAATGGTTATTATAGTTGTCTTAATGGTCCTTGTAGTAGTGATAATGGTCCTTATAGTGGTGATAATGGTTGTTATAGTGGTGATAATGGTTGTTATAGTGGGGACAATGGTTGTTATAGTGGCGATAGTGGTTGTTATGGTGGCGATAGTGGTTGTTATGGTGGTGATAATGGTTTTTATTGTGGTGATGATGGTTGTTGTAGTGGTGATAATGGTTATTATTGTGGTGATAGCGGCTGTTATAGTGTTGATAATGGTCACTATAGTGCGGATAATGGTGGGTATGGTGGTGATAATGGTTGTTATGGTGGTGATAATGGTTGTTACAGTGGTGATAATGGTTGTTATAGAGGTGATAATGGTTGTTATAGTGGTGATAATGGTTATTATAGTGGTGGTAATGGTTGTTATAGTGGTGACAATAGTTGTTATAGTGGTGATAATGGTTGTTATAGTGGGGACAATGGTTGCTGTAGTGGTGATAATGGTTGTCATAGTGGCGATAGTGGTTGTTAGAGTGGTGATAATGGCTCTTATAGTGGTGATAATGGTTGTTATAGTGGTGATAATGGTCGTTATAGTGGTGGTAATCGTCGTTATATTGGTGATAATGGTTGTTATTGTGGTGATAATGGTTGTTCTAGTCGTGATAATGGTCGTTATAGTGGTGATAATGGTTGTTATAGTGGTGATAATGGTTGTTATAGTGGGGATAATGGTTGTTATAGTGGTGATAATGGTTGTTATAGTGGTGATAATGGTCCTTATAGAGGTGATAATGGTTGTTATAGTGGTGATAATGGTTGTCATAGTGGCGATAATGTTTTTTATAGTGGGGATAATGGTTGTTATAGTGGTGATAATGGTTGTTATAGTGGTGATAATGGTCCTTATAGAGGTGATAATGGTGTTATAGTGTTGATAATGGTTGTTATAGTGGTGGTAATGGTTGTTATAGTGGTGATAATGGTTGTTATAGTGGGGATAATGGTTGTTATAGTGGTGATAATGGTTGTTATAGTGGTGGTAATGGTTGTTATAGTGGTGTTAATGGTTGTTATAGTGCGGATAATGGTTGTTATAGTGGTGATAATGGTTGTTATAGTGGTGATAATGGTTGTTATAGTGGTGGTAATGGTTGTTATAGTGGTGACAATAGTTGTTATAGTGGTGATAATGGTTGTTATTGTGGTGATAATTGTTGCTATAGTGGTGACAATGGTTACTATAGTGGTAATACTGGTTGCTATAGTGGTGATAGTGGTTGCTATAGTGGTGATGCTGGTTGCTATAGTGGTGATAATGGTTGCTATAGTGATGATAATGGCTATGATAGTGGGGATAATGGTTGTTATAGTGGTGATAATGGTTGTTATAGTGGCGATAATGTTTGTTATAGTGGGGATAATGGTTGTTAGAGTGGTGATAATGGCTGTTATAGTGGTGATAATTGTTGTTATAGTAATGATAATGGTTGTTATAGTGGTGATAATGGCTGTTATAGTGGTGATAATGGTTGTTATAGTGGGGATAATGGTGGTTATGGTGGTGATAATGGTTATTATAGTTGTCTTAATGGTCCTTGTAGTGGTGATAATGGTCGTTATAGTGGTGATAATGGTCCTTATGATGGTGATAGTGGTTGCTATAGTGGTGATAATGGCTATTATAGTGGTGGTAATGTTTCTTATAATGGTGATAATGGTTGTTATAGTGGGGACAATGGTTGCTATAGTGGTGATAATGGTTGTTATAGTGGCGATAGTGGTTGTTAGAGTGGTGATAATGGCTGTTATAGTGGTGATAATTGTTGTTATAGTGATGATAATGGTTGTTATACTGGTGATAATGGCTGTTATAGTGGTGATAATGGTTGTTATAGTGGGGATAATGGTGGTTATGGTGGTGATAATGGTTATTATAGTTGTCTTAATGGTCCTTGTAGTGGTGATAATGGTCCTTATAGTGGTGACAATAGTTGTTATAGTGGTGATAATGGTTGTTATAGTGGTGATAATGGTTGTTATACTGGGGACAATGGTTATTATAGTGGTGATAATGGTTGTTATGGTGGTGATCATGTTTCTTATAGCAGTGATAATGGTTGTTATAGTGGTCATAATGGTCCTTGTAGTGGTGATAATGGTCGTTATAGTGGTGATAATGGTCCTTGTAGTGGTGATAATGGTTTTTATTGTGGTGATGATGGTTGTTGTAGTGGTGATAATGGTTATTATTGTGGTGATAACGGTTGTTATAGTGTCGATAATGGTCACTATAGTGCGGATAATGGTGGGTATGGTGGTGATAATGGTTGTTATGGTGGTGATAATGGTTGTTACAGTGGTGATAATGGTTGTTACAGAGGTGATAATGGTTGTTATAGTGGTGGTAATGGTTGTTATAGTGGTGACAATAGTTGTTATAGTGGGGACAATGGTTGCTATAGTGCGGATAATGGTTGTTGTAGTGGTGATAATGGTTGTTATAGTGGCGATAATGTTTGTTATAGTGGGGATAATGGTTGTTAGAGTGGTGATAATGGCTGTTATAGTGGTGATAATTGTTGTTATAGTGGTGATAATGGTCGTTATGGTGGTGGTAATCGTAGTGGTGATAATGGTCCTTATAGTGGTGATAATGGTTGTTATAGTGGTGATAATGGTTGTTATAGTGGGGACAATGGTTGTTATAGTGGCGATAGTGGTTGTTATGGTGGCGATAGTGGTTGTTATGGTGGTGATAATGGTTTTTATTGTGGTGATGATGGTTGTTGTAGTGGTGATAATGGTTATTATTGTGGTGATAACGGCTGTTATAGTGTTGATAATGGTCACTATAGTGCGGATAATGGTGGGTATGGTGGTGATAATGGTTGTTATGGTGGTGATAATGGTTGTTACAGTGGTGATAATGGTTGTTATAGAGGTGATAATGGTTGTTATAGTGGTGATAATGGTTATTATAGTCGTGATAATGGTCGTTATAGTGGTGATAATGGTTGTTATAGTGGTGATAATGGTTGTTATAGTGGGGATAATGGTTGTTATAGTGGTGATAATGGTTGTTATAGTGGTGATAATGGTCCTTATAGAGGTGATAATGGTTGTTATAGTGGTGATAATGGTTGTTATAGTGGGGACAATGGTTGTTATAGTGGCGATAGTGGTTGTTATGGTGGCGATAGTGGTTGTTATGGTGGTGATAATGGTTTTTATTGTGGTGATGATGGTTGTTGTAGTGGTGATAATGGTTATTATTGTGGTGATAACGGCTGTTATAGTGTTGATAATGGTCACTATAGTGCGGATAATGGTGGGTATGGTGGTGATAATGGTTGTTATGGTGGTGATAATGGTTGTTACAGTGGTGATAATGGTTGTTATAGAGGTGATAATGGTTGTTATAGTGGTGATAATGGTTATTATAGTCGTGATAATGGTCGTTATAGTGGTGATAATGGTTGTTATAGTGGTGATAATGGTTGTTATAGTGGGGATAATGGTTGTTAGAGTGGTGATAATGGCTGTTATAGTGGTGATAATTGTTGTTATAGTGGTGATAATGGTCGTTATGGTGGTGGTAATCGTAGTGGTGATAATGGTCCTTAGAGTGGTGATAATGGTTGTTATAGTGGTGATAATGGTTGTTATAGTGGGGACAATGGTTGTTATAGTGGCGATAGTGGTTGTTATGGTGGCGATAGTGGTTGTTATGGTGGTGATAATGGTTTTTATTGTGGTGATGATGGTTGTTGTAGTGGTGATAATGGTTATTATTGTGGTGATAACGGCTGTTATAGTGTTGATAATGGTCACTATAGTGCGGATAATGGTGGGTATGGTGGTGATAATGGTTGTTATGGTGGTGATAATGGTTGTTACAGTGGTGATAATGGTTGTTATAGAGGTGATAATGGTTGTTATAGTGGTGATAATGGTTATTATAGTCGTGATAATGGTCGTTATAGTGGTGATAATGGTTGTTATAGTGGTGATAATGGTTGTTATAGTGGGGATAATGGTTGTTATAGTGGTGATAATGGTTGTTATAGTGGTGATAATGGTCCTTATAGAGGTGATAATGGTTGTTATAGTGGTGATAATGGTTGTCATAGTGGCGATAATGTTTTTTATGTTGGGGATAATGGTTGTTATAGTGGTAATAATGGTTGTTATAGTGGTGATAATGGTCCTTATAGAGGTGATAATGGTGTTATAGTGTTGATAATGGTTGTTATAGTGGTGATAATGGTTGTTATTGTGGTGATAATTGTTGCTATAGTGGTGACAATGGTTACTATAGTGGTAATACTGGTTGCTATAGTGGTGATAGTGGTTGCTATAGTGGTGATGCTGGTTGCTATAGTGGTGATAATGGTTGCTATAGTGATGATAATGGCTATGATAGTGGGGATAATGGTTGTTATAGTGGTGATAATGGTTGTTATAGTGGCGATAATGTTTGTTATAGTGGGGATAATGGTTGTTAGAGTGGTGATAATGGCTGTTATAGTGGTGATAATTGTTGTTATAGTGATGATAATGGTTGTTATAGTGGTGATAATGGCTGTTATAGTGGTGATAATGGTTGTTATAGTAGGGATAATGGTGGTTATGGTGGTGATAATGGTTATTATAGTTGTCTTAATGGTCCTTGTAGTGGTGATAATGGTCCTTATAGTGGTGATAATGGTTGTTATAGTGGTGATAATGGTTGTTATAGTGGGGACAATGGTTGTTATAGTGGCGATAGTGGTTGTTATGGTGGCGATAGTGGTTGTTATGGTGGTGATAATGGTTTTTATTGTGGTGATGATGGTTGTTGTAGTGGTGATAATGGTTATTATTGTGGTGATAGCGGCTGTTATAGTGTTGATAATGGTCACTATAGTGCGGATAATGGTGGGTATGGTGGTGATAATGGTTGTTATGGTGGTGATAATGGTTGTTACAGTGGTGATAATGGTTGTTATAGAGGTGATAATGGTTGTTATAGTGGTGATAATGGTTATTATAGTGGTGGTAATGGTTGTTATAGTGGTGACAATAGTTGTTATAGTGGTGATAATGGTTGTTATAGTGGGGACAATGGTTGCTGTAGTGGTGATAATGGTTGTCATAGTGGCGATAGTGGTTGTTAGAGTGGTGATAATGGCTCTTATAGTGGTGATAATGGTTGTTATAGTGGTGATAATGGTCGTTATAGTGGTGGTAATCGTCGTTATATTGGTGATAATGGTTGTTATTGTGGTGATAATGGTTGTTCTAGTCGTGATAATGGTCGTTATAGTGGTGATAATGGTTGTTATAGTGGTGATAATGGTTGTTATAGTGGGGATAATGGTTGTTATAGTGGTGATAATGGTTGTTATAGTGGTGATAATGGTCCTTATAGAGGTGATAATGGTTGTTATAGTGGTGATAATGGTTGTCATAGTGGCGATAATGTTTTTTATAGTGGGGATAATGGTTGTTATAGTGGTGATAATGGTTGTTATAGTGGTGATAATGGTCCTTATAGAGGTGATAATGGTGTTATACTGTTGATAATGGTTGTTATAGTGGTGGTAATGGTTGTTATAGTGGTGATAATGGTTGTTATAGTGGGGATAATGGTTGTTATAGTGGTGATAATGGTTGTTATAGTGGTGGTAATGGTTGTTATAGTGGTGTTAATGGTTGTTATAGTGCGGATAATGGTTGTTATAGTGGTGATAATGGTTGTTATAGTGGTGATAATGGTTGTTATAGTGGTGGTAATGGTTGTTATAGTGGTGACAATAGTTGTTATAGTGGTGATAATGGTTGTTATTGTGGTGATAATTGTTGCTATAGTGGTGACAATGGTTACTATAGTGGTAATACTGGTTGCTATAGTGGTGATAGTGGTTGCTATAGTGGTGATGCTGGTTGCTATAGTGGTGATAATGGTTGCTATAGTGATGATAATGGCTATGATAGTGGGGATAATGGTTGTTATAGTGGTGATAATGGTTGTTATAGTGGCGATAATGTTTGTTATAGTGGGGATAATGGTTGTTAGAGTGGTGATAATGGCTGTTATAGTGGTGATAATTGTTGTTATAGTGATGATAATGGTTGTTATAGTGGTGATAATGGCTGTTATAGTGGTGATAATGGTTGTTATAGTGGGGATAATGGTGGTTATGGTGGTGATAATGGTTATTATAGTTGTCTTAATGGTCCTTGTAGTAGTGATAATGGTCCTTATAGTGGTGATAATGGTTGTTATAGTGGTGATAATGGTTGTTATAGTGGGGACAATGGTTGTTATAGTGGCGATAGTGGTTGTTATGGTGGCGATAGTGGTTGTTATGGTGGTGATAATGGTTTTTATTGTGGTGATGATGGTTGTTGTAGTGGTGATAATGGTTATTATTGTGGTGATAGCGGCTGTTATAGTGTTGATAATGGTCACTATAGTGCGGATAATGGTGGGTATGGTGGTGATAATGGTTGTTATGGTGGTGATAATGGTTGTTACAGTGGTGATAATGGTTGTTATAGAGGTGATAATGGTTGTTATAGTGGTGATAATGGTTATTATAGTGGTGGTAATGGTTGTTATAGTGGTGACAATAGTTGTTATAGTGGTGATAATGGTTGTTATAGTGGGGACAATGGTTGCTGTAGTGGTGATAATGGTTGTCATAGTGGCGATAGTGGTTGCTAGAGTGGTGATAATGGCTCTTATAGTGGTGATAATGGTTGTTATAGTGGTGATAATGGTCGTTATAGTGGTGGTAATCGTCGTTATATTGGTGATAATGGTTGTTATTGTGGTGATAATGGTTGTTCTAGTCGTGATAATGGTCGTTATAGTGGTGATAATGGTTGTTATAGTGGTGATAATGGTTGTTATAGTGGGGATAATGGTTGTTATAGTGGTGATAATGGTTGTTATAGTGGTGATAATGGTCCTTATAGAGGTGATAATGGTTGTTATAGTGGTGATAATGGTTGTCATAGTGGCGATAATGTTTTTTATAGTGGGGATAATGGTTGTTATAGTGGTGATAATGGTTGTTATAGTGGTGATAATGGTCCTTATAGAGGTGATAATGGTGTTATAGTGTTGATAATGGTTGTTATAGTGGTGGTAATGGTTGTTATAGTGGTGATAATGGTTGTTATAGTGGGGATAATGGTTGTTATAGTGGTGATAATGGTTGTTATAGTGGTGGTAATGGTTGTTATAGTGGTGTTAATGGTTGTTATAGTGCGGATAATGGTTGTTATAGTGGTGATAATGGTTGTTATAGTGGTGATAATGGTTGTTATAGTGGTGGTAATGGTTGTTATAGTGGTGACAATAGTTGTTATAGTGGTGATAATGGTTGTTATAGTGGGGACAATGGTTGCTGTAGTGGTGATAATGGTTGTCATAGTGGCGATAGTGGTTGTTAGAGTGGTGATAATGGCTCTTATAGTGGTGATAATGGTTGTTATAGTGGTGATAATGGTCGTTATAGTGGTGGTAATCGTCGTTATATTGGTGATAATGGTTGTTATTGTGGTGATAATGGTTGTTCTAGTCGTGATAATGGTCGTTATAGTGGTGATAATGGTTGTTATAGTGGTGATAATGGTTGTTATAGTGGGGATAATGGTTGTTATAGTGGTGATAATGGTTGTTATAGTGGTGATAATGGTCCTTATAGAGGTGATAATGGTTGTTATAGTGGTGATAATGGTTGTCATAGTGGCGATAATGTTTTTTATAGTGGGGATAATGGTTGTTATAGTGGTGATAATGGTTGTTATAGTGGTGATAATGGTCCTTATAGAGGTGATAATGGTGTTATAGTGTTGATAATGGTTGTTATAGTGGTGGTAATGGTTGTTATAGTGGTGATAATGGTTGTTATAGTGGGGATAATGGTTGTTATAGTGGTGATAATGGTTGTTATAGTGGTGGTAATGGTTGTTATAGTGGTGTTAATGGTTGTTATAGTGCGGATAATGGTTGTTATAGTGGTGATAATGGTTGTTATAGTGGTGATAATGGTTGTTATAGTGGTGGTAATGGTTGTTATAGTGGTGACAATAGTTGTTATAGTGGTGATAATGGTTGTTATTGTGGTGATAATTGTTGCTATAGTGGTGACAATGGTTACTATAGTGGTAATACTGGTTGCTATAGTGGTGATAGTGGTTGCTATAGTGGTGATGCTGGTTGCTATAGTGGTGATAATGGTTGCTATAGTGATGATAATGGCTATGATAGTGGGGATAATGGTTGTTATAGTGGTGATAATGGTTGTTATAGTGGCGATAATGTTTGTTATAGTGGGGATAATGGTTGTTAGAGTGGTGATAATGGCTGTTATAGTGGTGATAATTGTTGTTATAGTGATGATAATGGTTGTTATAGTGGTGATAATGGCTGTTATAGTGGTGATAATGGTTGTTATAGTGGGGATAATGGTGGTTATGGTGGTGATAATGGTTATTATAGTTGTCTTAATGGTCCTTGTAGTAGTGATAATGGTCCTTATAGTGGTGATAATGGTTGTTATAGTGGTGATAATGGTTGTTATAGTGGGGACAATGGTTGTTATAGTGGCGATAGTGGTTGTTATGGTGGCGATAGTGGTTGTTATGGTGGTGATAATGGTTTTTATTGTGGTGATGATGGTTGTTGTAGTGGTGATAATGGTTATTATTGTGGTGATAGCGGCTGTTATAGTGTTGATAATGGTCACTATAGTGCGGATAATGGTGGGTATGGTGGTGATAATGGTTGTTATGGTGGTGATAATGGTTGTTACAGTGGTGATAATGGTTGTTATAGAGGTGATAATGGTTGTTATAGTGGTGATAATGGTTATTATAGTGGTGGTAATGGTTGTTATAGTGGTGACAATAGTTGTTATAGTGGTGATAATGGTTGTTATAGTGGGGACAATGGTTGCTGTAGTGGTGATAATGGTTGTCATAGTGGCGATAGTGGTTGTTAGAGTGGTGATAATGGCTCTTATAGTGGTGATAATGGTTGTTATAGTGGTGATAATGGTCGTTATAGTGGTGGTAATCGTCGTTATATTGGTGATAATGGTTGTTATTGTGGTGATAATGGTTGTTCTAGTCGTGATAATGGTCGTTATAGTGGTGATAATGGTTGTTATAGTGGTGATAATGGTTGTTATAGTGGGGATAATGGTTGTTATAGTGGTGATAATGGTTGTTATAGTGGTGATAATGGTCCTTATAGAGGTGATAATGGTTGTTATAGTGGTGATAATGGTTGTCATAGTGGCGATAATGTTTTTTATAGTGGGGATAATGGTTGTTATAGTGGTGATAATGGTTGTTATAGTGGTGATAATGGTCCTTATAGAGGTGATAATGGTGTTATAGTGTTGATAATGGTTGTTATAGTGGTGGTAATGGTTGTTATAGTGGTGATAATGGTTGTTATAGTGGGGATAATGGTTGTTATAGTGGTGATAATGGTTGTTATAGTGGTGGTAATGGTTGTTATAGTGGTGTTAATGGTTGTTATAGTGCGGATAATGGTTGTTATAGTGGTGATAATGGTTGTTATAGTGGTGATAATGGTTGTTATAGTGGTGGTAATGGTTGTTATAGTGGTGACAATAGTTGTTATAGTGGTGATAATGGTTGTTATAGTGGGGACAATGGTTGCTGTAGTGGTGATAATGGTTGTCATAGTGGCGATAGTGGTTGTTAGAGTGGTGATAATGGCTCTTATAGTGGTGATAATGGTTGTTATAGTGGTGATAATGGTCGTTATAGTGGTGGTAATCGTCGTTATATTGGTGATAATGGTTGTTATTGTGGTGATAATGGTTGTTCTAGTCGTGATAATGGTCGTTATAGTGGTGATAATGGTTGTTATAGTGGTGATAATGGTTGTTATAGTGGGGATAATGGTTGTTATAGTGGTGATAATGGTTGTTATAGTGGTGATAATGGTCCTTATAGAGGTGATAATGGTTGTTATAGTGGTGATAATGGTTGTCATAGTGGCGATAATGTTTTTTATAGTGGGGATAATGGTTGTTATAGTGGTGATAATGGTTGTTATAGTGGTGATAATGGTCCTTATAGAGGTGATAATGGTGTTATAGTGTTGATAATGGTTGTTATAGTGGTGGTAATGGTTGTTATAGTGGTGATAATGGTTGTTATAGTGGGGATAATGGTTGTTATAGTGGTGATAATGGTTGTTATAGTGGTGGTAATGGTTGTTATAGTGGTGTTAATGGTTGTTATAGTGCGGATAATGGTTGTTATAGTGGTGATAATGGTTGTTATAGTGGTGATAATGGTTGTTATAGTGGTGGTAATGGTTGTTATAGTGGTGACAATAGTTGTTATAGTGGTGATAATGGTTGTTATAGTGGGGACAATGGTTGCTGTAGTGGTGATAATGGTTGTCATAGTGGCGATAGTGGTTGTTAGAGTGGTGATAATGGCTCTTATAGTGGTGATAATGGTTGTTATAGTGGTGATAATGGTCGTTATAGTGGTGGTAATCGTCGTTATATTGGTGATAATGGTTGTTATTGTGGTGATAATGGTTGTTCTAGTCGTGATAATGGTCGTTATAGTGGTGATAATGGTTGTTATAGTGGTGATAATGGTTGTTATAGTGGGGATAATGGTTGTTATAGTGGTGATAATGGTTGTTATAGTGGTGATAATGGTCCTTATAGAGGTGATAATGGTTGTTATAGTGGTGATAATGGTTGTCATAGTGGCGATAATGTTTTTTATAGTGGGGATAATGGTTGTTATAGTGGTGATAATGGTTGTTATAGTGGTGATAATGGTCCTTATAGAGGTGATAATGGTGTTATAGTGTTGATAATGGTTGTTATAGTGGTGGTAATGGTTGTTATAGTGGTGATAATGGTTGTTATAGTGGGGATAATGGTTGTTATAGTGGTGATAATGGTTGTTATAGTGGTGGTAATGGTTGTTATAGTGGTGTTAATGGTTGTTATAGTGCGGATAATGGTTGTTATAGTGGTGATAATGGTTGTTATAGTGGTGATAATGGTTGTTATAGTGGTGGTAATGGTTGTTATAGTGGTGACAATAGTTGTTATAGTGGTGATAATGGTTGTTATAGTGGTGATAATGGTTGTTATAGTGGGGATAATGGTTGCTATAGTGGTGATGCTGGTTGCTATAGTGGTGATAATGGTTGCTATAGTGATGATAATGGCTATGATAGTGGGGATAATGGTTGTTATAGTGGTGATAATGGTTGTTATAGTGGCGATAATGTTTGTTATAGTGGGGATAATGGTTGTTAGAGTGGTGATAATGGCTGTTATAGTGGTGATAATTGTTGTTATAGTAATGATAATGGTTGTTATAGTGGTGATAATGGCTGTTATAGTGGTGATAATGGTTGTTATAGTGGGGATAATGGTGGTTATGGTGGTGATAATGGTTATTATAGTTGTCTTAATGGTCCTTGTAGTGGTGATAATGGTCGTTATAGTGGTGATAATGGTCCTTATGATGGTGATAGTGGTTGCTATAGTGGTGATAATGGCTATTATAGTGGTGGTAATGTTTCTTATAATGGTGATAATGGTTGTTATAGTGGGGACAATGGTTGCTATAGTGGTGATAATGGTTGTTATAGTGGCGATAGTGGTTGTTAGAGTGGTGATAATGGCTGTTATAGTGGTGATAATTGTTGTTATAGTGATGATAATGGTTGTTATAGTGGTGATAATGGCTGTTATAGTGGTGATAATGGTTGTTATAGTGGGGATAATGGTGGTTATGGTGGTGATAATGGTTATTATAGTTGTCTTAATGGTCCTTGTAGTGGTGATAATGGTCCTTATAGTGGTGACAATAGTTGTTATAGTGGTGATAATGGTTGTTATAGTGGTGATAATGGTTGTTATACTGGGGACAATGGTTATTATAGTGGTGATAATGGTTGTTATGGTGGTGATCATGTTTCTTATAGCAGTGATAATGGTTGTTATAGTGGTCATAATGGTCCTTGTAGTGGTGATAATGGTCGTTATAGTGGTGATAATGGTCCTTGTAGTGGTGATAATGGTTTTTATTGTGGTGATGATGGTTGTTGTAGTGGTGATAATGGTTATTATTGTGGTGATAACGGTTGTTATAGTGTCGATAATGGTCACTATAGTGCGGATAATGGTGGGTATGGTGGTGATAATGGTTGTTATGGTGGTGATAATGGTTGTTACAGTGGTGATAATGGTTGTTACAGAGGTGATAATGGTTGTTATAGTGGTGGTAATGGTTGTTATAGTGGTGACAATAGTTGTTATAGTGGGGACAATGGTTGCTATAGTGCGGATAATGGTTGTTGTAGTGGTGATAATGGTTGTTATAGTGGCGATAATGTTTGTTATAGTGGGGATAATGGTTGTTAGAGTGGTGATAATGGCTGTTATAGTGGTGATAATTGTTGTTATAGTGGTGATAATGGTCGTTATGGTGGTGGTAATCGTAGTGGTGATAATGGTCCTTATAGTGGTGATAATGGTTGTTATAGTGGTGATAATGGTTGTTATAGTGGGGACAATGGTTGTTATAGTGGCGATAGTGGTTGTTATGGTGGCGATAGTGGTTGTTATGGTGGTGATAATGGTTTTTATTGTGGTGATGATGGTTGTTGTAGTGGTGATAATGGTTATTATTGTGGTGATAACGGCTGTTATAGTGTTGATAATGGTCACTATAGTGCGGATAATGGTGGGTATGGTGGTGATAATGGTTGTTATGGTGGTGATAATGGTTGTTACAGTGGTGATAATGGTTGTTATAGAGGTGATAATGGTTGTTATAGTGGTGATAATGGTTATTATAGTCGTGATAATGGTCGTTATAGTGGTGATAATGGTTGTTATAGTGGTGATAATGGTTGTTATAGTGGGGATAATGGTTGTTATAGTGGTGATAATGGTTGTTATAGTGGTGATAATGGTCCTTATAGAGGTGATAATGGTTGTTATAGTGGTGATAATGGTTGTCATAGTGGCGATAATGTTTTTTATGTTGGGGATAATGGTTGTTATAGTGGTGATAATGGTTGTTATAGTGGTGATAATGGTCCTTATAGAGGTGATAATGGTGTTATAGTGTTGATAATGGTTGTTATAGTGGTGATAATGGTTGTTATTGTGGTGATAATTGTTGCTATAGTGGTGACAATGGTTACTATAGTGGTAATACTGGTTGCTATAGTGGTGATAGTGGTTGCTATAGTGGTGATGCTGGTTGCTATAGTGGTGATAATGGTTGCTATAGTGATGATAATGGCTATGATAGTGGGGATAATGGTTGTTATAGTGGTGATAATGGTTGTTATAGTGGCGATAATGTTTGTTATAGTGGGGATAATGGTTGTTAGAGTGGTGATAATGGCTGTTATAGTGGTGATAATTGTTGTTATAGTGATGATAATGGTTGTTATAGTGGTGATAATGGCTGTTATAGTGGTGATAATGGTTGTTATAGTAGGGATAATGGTGGTGATAATGGTTATTATAGTTGTCTTAATGGTCCTTGTAGTGGTGATAATGGTCCTTATAGTGGTGATAATGGTTGTTATAGTGGTGATAATGGTTGTTATAGTGGGGACAATGGTTGTTATAGTGGCGATAGTGGTTGTTATGGTGGCGATAGTGGTTGTTATGGTGGTGATAATGGTTTTTATTGTGGTGATGATGGTTGTTGTAGTGGTGATAATGGTTATTATTGTGGTGATAGCGGCTGTTATAGTGTTGATAATGGTCACTATAGTGCGGATAATGGTGGGTATGGTGGTGATAATGGTTGTTATGGTGGTGATAATGGTTGTTACAGTGGTGATAATGGTTGTTATAGAGGTGATAATGGTTGTTATAGTGGTGATAATGGTTATTATAGTGGTGGTAATGGTTGTTATAGTGGTGACAATAGTTGTTATAGTGGTGATAATGGTTGTTATAGTGGGGACAATGGTTGCTGTAGTGGTGATAATGGTTGTCATAGTGGCGATAGTGGTTGTTAGAGTGGTGATAATGGCTCTTATAGTGGTGATAATGGTTGTTATAGTGGTGATAATGGTCGTTATAGTGGTGGTAATCGTTGTTATATTGGTGATAATGGTTGTTATTGTGGTGATAATGGTTGTTCTAGTCGTGATAATGGTCGTTATAGTGGTGATAATGGTTGTTATAGTGGTGATAATGGTTGTTATAGTGGGGATAATGGTTGTTATAGTGGTGATAATGGTTGTTATAGTGGTGATAATGGTCCTTATAGAGGTGATAATGGTTGTTATAGTGGTGATAATGGTTGTCATAGTGGCGATAATGTTTTTTATAGTGGGGATAATGGTTGTTATAGTGGTGATAATGGTTGTTATAGTGGTGATAATGGTCCTTATAGAGGTGATAATGGTGTTATAGTGTTGATAATGGTTGTTATAGTGGTGGTAATGGTTGTTATAGTGGTGATAATGGTTGTTATAGTGGGGATAATGGTTGTTATAGTGGTGATAATGGTTGTTATAGTGGTGGTAATGGTTGTTATAGTGGTGTTAATGGTTGTTATAGTGCGGATAATGGTTGTTATAGTGGTGATAATGGTTGTTATAGTGGTGATAATGGTTGTTATAGTGGTGGTAATGGTTGTTATAGTGGTGACAATAGTTGTTATAGTGGTGATAATGGTTGTTATTGTGGTGATAATTGTTGCTATAGTGGTGACAATGGTTACTATAGTGGTAATACTGGTTGCTATAGTGGTGATAGTGGTTGCTATAGTGGTGATGCTGGTTGCTATAGTGGTGATAATGGTTGCTATAGTGATGATAATGGCTATGATAGTGGGGATAATGGTTGTTATAGTGGTGATAATGGTTGTTATAGTGGCGATAATGTTTGTTATAGTGGGGATAATGGTTGTTAGAGTGGTGATAATGGCTGTTATAGTGGTGATAATTGTTGTTATAGTAATGATAATGGTTGTTATAGTGGTGATAATGGCTGTTATAGTGGTGATAATGGTTGTTATAGTGGGGATAATGGTGGTTATGGTGGTGATAATGGTTATTATAGTTGTCTTAATGGTCCTTGTAGTGGTGATAATGGTCGTTATAGTGGTGATAATGGTCCTTATGATGGTGATAGTGGTTGCTATAGTGGTGATAATGGCTATTATAGTGGTGGTAATGTTTCTTATAATGGTGATAATGGTTGTTATAGTGGGGACAATGGTTGCTATAGTGGTGATAATGGTTGTTATAGTGGCGATAGTGGTTGTTAGAGTGGTGATAATGGCTCTTATAGTGGTGATAATGGTTGTTATAGTGGTGATAATGGTCGTTATAGTGGTGGTAATCGTCGTTATATTGGTGATAATGGTTGTTATTGTGGTGATAATGGTTGTTATAGTGGTGATAATGGTCCTTATAATGGTGATAATGGTTGTTATAGTGGTGATAATGGTTGTTATAGTGAGGACAATGGTTGTTATAGTGGTGATAATGGTTGTTATAGTGGCGATAATGTTTTTTATAGTGGGGATAATGGTTGTTATAGTGGTGATAATGGCTGTTATAGTGGTGATAATGGTTGTTATAGTGGTGGTAACGGTCGTTATAGTGGTGATAATGGTCCTTGTAGTGGTGATAATGGTTTTTATTGCGGTGATGATGGTTGTTGTAATGATGATAATGGTTGTTATAGTGGTGATAATGGTTGTTATAGTGGGGACAATGGTTGTTATAGTGGTGATAATGGTTGTTATTGTGGCGATAATGTTTTTTATAGTGGGGATAATGGTTGTTATAGTGGTGATAATGGTCCTTATGATGGTGATAGTGGTTGCTATAGTGGTGATAATGGCTATTATAGTGGTGGTAATGTTTCTTATAATGGTGATAATGGTTGTTCTAGTCGTGATAATGGTCGTTATAGTGGTGATAATGGTTGTTATAGTGGTGATAATGGTCCATATGATGGTGATAGTGGTTGCTATAGTGGTGATAATGGCTATTATAGTGGTGGTAATGTTTCTTATAATGGTGATAATGGTTGTTCTAGTCGTGATAATGGTCGTTATAGTGGTGATAATGGTTGTTATAGTGGTGATAATGGTTGTTATAGTGGTGATAATGGTTGTTATAGTGGTGGTAATGGTTGTTATAGTGGTGACAATAGTTGTTATAGTGGTGATAATGGTTGTTATTGTGGTGATAATTGTTGCTATAGTGGTGACAATGGTTACTATAGTGGTAATACTGGTTGCTATAGTGGTGATAGTGGTTGCTGTAGTGGTGATGCTGGTTGCTATAGTGGTGATAATGGTTGCTATAGTGATGATAATGGCTATGATAGTGGGGATAATGGTTGTTATAGTGGTGATAATGGTTGTTATAGTGGCGATAATGTTTGTTATAGTGGGGATAATGGTTGTTAGAGTGGTGATAATGGCTGTTATAGTGGTGATAATTGTTGTTATAGTAATGATAATGGTTGTTATAGTGGTGATAATGGCTGTTATAGTGGTGATAATGGTTGTTATAGTGGGGATAATGGTGGTTATGGTGGTGATAATGGTTATTATAGTTGTCTTAATGGTCCTTGTAGTGGTGATAATGGTCGTTATAGTGGTGATAATGGTCCTTATGATGGTGATAGTGGTTGCTATAGTGGTGATAATGGCTATTATAGTGGTGGTAATGTTTCTTATAATGGTGATAATGGTTGTTATAGTGGGGACAATGGTTGCTATAGTGGTGATAATGGTTGTTATAGTGGCGATAGTGGTTGTTAGAGTGGTGATAATGGCTGTTATAGTGGTGATAATTGTTGTTATAGTGATGATAATGGTTGTTATAGTGGTGATAATGGCTGTTATAGTGGTGATAATGGTTGTTATAGTGGGGATAATGGTGGTTATGGTGGTGATAATGGTTATTATAGTTGTCTTAATGGTCCTTGTAGTGGTGATAATGGTCCTTATAGTGGTGACAATAGTTGTTATAGTGGTGATAATGGTTGTTATAGTGGTGATAATGGTTGTTATACTGGGGACAATGGTTATTATAGTGGTGATAATGGTTGTTATGGTGGTGATCATGTTTCTTATAGCAGTGATAATGGTTGTTATAGTGGTCATAATGGTCCTTGTAGTGGTGATAATGGTCGTTATAGTGGTGATAATGGTCCTTGTAGTGGTGATAATGGTTTTTATTGTGGTGATGATGGTTGTTGTAGTGGTGATAATGGTTATTATTGTGGTGATAACGGTTGTTATAGTGTCGATAATGGTCACTATAGTGCGGATAATGGTGGGTATGGTGGTGATAATGGTTGTTATGGTGGTGATAATGGTTGTTACAGTGGTGATAATGGTTGTTACAGAGGTGATAATGGTTGTTATAGTGGTGGTAATGGTTGTTATAGTGGTGACAATAGTTGTTATAGTGGGGACAATGGTTGCTATAGTGCGGATAATGGTTGTTGTAGTGGTGATAATGGTTGTTATAGTGGCGATAATGTTTGTTATAGTGGGGATAATGGTTGTTAGAGTGGTGATAATGGCTGTTATAGTGGTGATAATTGTTGTTATAGTGGTGATAATGGTCGTTATGGTGGTGGTAATCGTAGTGGTGATAATGGTCCTTATAGTGGTGATAATGGTTGTTATAGTGGTGATAATGGTTGTTATAGTGGGGACAATGGTTGTTATAGTGGCGATAGTGGTTGTTATGGTGGCGATAGTGGTTGTTATGGTGGTGATAATGGTTTTTATTGTGGTGATGATGGTTGTTGTAGTGGTGATAATGGTTATTATTGTGGTGATAACGGCTGTTATAGTGTTGATAATGGTCACTATAGTGCGGATAATGGTGGGTATGGTGGTGATAATGGTTGTTATGGTGGTGATAATGGTTGTTACAGTGGTGATAATGGTTGTTATAGAGGTGATAATGGTTGTTATAGTGGTGATAATGGTTATTATAGTCGTGATAATGGTCGTTATAGTGGTGATAATGGTTGTTATAGTGGTGATAATGGTTGTTATAGTGGGGATAATGGTTGTTATAGTGGTGATAATGGTTGTTATAGTGGTGATAATGGTCCTTATAGAGGTGATAATGGTTGTTATAGTGGTGATAATGGTTGTCATAGTGGCGATAATGTTTTTTATGTTGGGGATAATGGTTGTTATAGTGGTGATAATGGTTGTTATAGTGGTGATAATGGTCCTTATAGAGGTGATAATGATGTTATAGTGTTGATAATGGTTGTTATAGTGGTGATAATGGTTGTTATTGTGGTGATAATTGTTGCTATAGTGGTGACAATGGTTACTATAGTGGTAATACTGGTTGCTATAGTGGTGATAGTGGTTGCTATAGTGGTGATGCTGGTTGCTATAGTGGTGATAATGGTTGCTATAGTGATGATAATGGCTATGATAGTGGGGATAATGGTTGTTATAGTGGTGATAATGGTTGTTATAGTGGCGATAATGTTTGTTATAGTGGGGATAATGGTTGTTAGAGTGGTGATAATGGCTGTTATAGTGGTGATAATTGTTGTTATAGTGATGATAATGGTTGTTATAGTGGTGATAATGGCTGTTATAGTGGTGATAATGGTTGTTATAGTAGGGATAATGGTGGTGATAATGGTTATTATAGTTGTCTTAATGGTCCTTGTAGTGGTGATAATGGTCCTTATAGTGGTGATAATGGTTGTTATAGTGGTGATAATGGTTGTTATAGTGGGGACAATGGTTGTTATAGTGGCGATAGTGGTTGTTATGGTGGCGATAGTGGTTGTTATGGTGGTGATAATGGTTTTTATTGTGGTGATGATGGTTGTTGTAGTGGTGATAATGGTTATTATTGTGGTGATAGCGGCTGTTATAGTGTTGATAATGGTCACTATAGTGCGGATAATGGTGGGTATGGTGGTGATAATGGTTGTTATGGTGGTGATAATGGTTGTTACAGTGGTGATAATGGTTGTTATAGAGGTGATAATGGTTGTTATAGTGGTGATAATGGTTATTATAGTGGTGGTAATGGTTGTTATAGTGGTGACAATAGTTGTTATAGTGGTGATAATGGTTGTTATAGTGGGGACAATGGTTGCTGTAGTGGTGATAATGGTTGTCATAGTGGCGATAGTGGTTGTTAGAGTGGTGATAATGGCTCTTATAGTGGTGATAATGGTTGTTATAGTGGTGATAATGGTCGTTATAGTGGTGGTAATCGTTGTTATATTGGTGATAATGGTTGTTATTGTGGTGATAATGGTTGTTCTAGTCGTGATAATGGTCGTTATAGTGGTGATAATGGTTGTTATAGTGGTGATAATGGTTGTTATAGTGGGGATAATGGTTGTTATAGTGGTGATAATGGTTGTTATAGTGGTGATAATGGTCCTTATAGAGGTGATAATGGTTGTTATAGTGGTGATAATGGTTGTCATAGTGGCGATAATGTTTTTTATAGTGGGGATAATGGTTGTTATAGTGGTGATAATGGTTGTTATAGTGGTGATAATGGTCCTTATAGAGGTGATAATGGTGTTATAGTGTTGATAATGGTTGTTATAGTGGTGGTAATGGTTGTTATAGTGGTGATAATGGTTGTTATAGTGGGGATAATGGTTGTTATAGTGGTGATAATGGTTGTTATAGTGGTGGTAATGGTTGTTATAGTGGTGTTAATGGTTGTTATAGTGCGGATAATGGTTGTTATAGTGGTGATAATGGTTGTTATAGTGGTGATAATGGTTGTTATAGTGGTGGTAATGGTTGTTATAGTGGTGACAATAGTTGTTATAGTGGTGATAATGGTTGTTATTGTGGTGATAATTGTTGCTATAGTGGTGACAATGGTTACTATAGTGGTAATACTGGTTGCTATAGTGGTGATAGTGGTTGCTATAGTGGTGATGCTGGTTGCTATAGTGGTGATAATGGTTGCTATAGTGATGATAATGGCTATGATAGTGGGGATAATGGTTGTTATAGTGGTGATAATGGTTGTTATAGTGGCGATAATGTTTGTTATAGTGGGGATAATGGTTGTTAGAGTGGTGATAATGGCTGTTATAGTGGTGATAATTGTTGTTATAGTAATGATAATGGTTGTTATAGTGGTGATAATGGCTGTTATAGTGGTGATAATGGTTGTTATAGTGGGGATAATGGTGGTTATGGTGGTGATAATGGTTATTATAGTTGTCTTAATGGTCCTTGTAGTGGTGATAATGGTCGTTATAGTGGTGATAATGGTCCTTATGATGGTGATAGTGGTTGCTATAGTGGTGATAATGGCTATTATAGTGGTGGTAATGTTTCTTATAATGGTGATAATGGTTGTTATAGTGGGGACAATGGTTGCTATAGTGGTGATAATGGTTGTTATAGTGGCGATAGTGGTTGTTAGAGTGGTGATAATGGCTCTTATAGTGGTGATAATGGTTGTTATAGTGGTGATAATGGTCGTTATAGTGGTGGTAATCGTCGTTATATTGGTGATAATGGTTGTTATTGTGGTGATAATGGTTGTTATAGTGGTGATAATGGTCCTTATAATGGTGATAATGGTTGTTATAGTGGTGATAATGGTTGTTATAGTGAGGACAATGGTTGTTATAGTGGTGATAATGGTTGTTATAGTGGCGATAATGTTTTTTATAGTGGGGATAATGGTTGTTATAGTGGTGATAATGGCTGTTATAGTGGTGATAATGGTTGTTATAGTGGTGGTAACGGTCGTTATAGTGGTGATAATGGTCCTTGTAGTGGTGATAATGGTTTTTATTGCGGTGATGATGGTTGTTGTAATGATGATAATGGTTGTTATAGTGGTGATAATGGTTGTTATAGTGGGGACAATGGTTGTTATAGTGGTGATAATGGTTGTTATTGTGGCGATAATGTTTTTTATAGTGGGGATAATGGTTGTTATAGTGGTGATAATGGTCCTTATGATGGTGATAGTGGTTGCTATAGTGGTGATAATGGCTATTATAGTGGTGGTAATGTTTCTTATAATGGTGATAATGGTTGTTCTAGTCGTGATAATGGTCGTTATAGTGGTGATAATGGTTGTTATAGTGGTGATAATGGTCCATATGATGGTGATAGTGGTTGCTATAGTGGTGATAATGGCTATTATAGTGGTGGTAATGTTTCTTATAATGGTGATAATGGTTGTTCTAGTCGTGATAATGGTCGTTATAGTGGTGATAATGGTTGTTATAGTGGTGATAATGGTTGTTATAGTGGGCATAATGGTGGTTATGGTGGTGATAATAGTTATTATAGTTGTCTTAATGGTCCTTGTAGTGGTGATAATGGTCGTTATAGTAGTGATAATGGTCCTTGTAGTGGTGATAATGGTTTTTATTGTGGTGATGATGGTTGTCGTAGTGGTGATAATGGTCGTTATGGTGGTGGTAATCGTAGTGGTGATAATGGTCCTTATAGTGGTGATAATGGTTGTTATAGTGGTGATAATGGTTGTTATACTGGGGACAATGGTTATTACAGTGGTGATAATGGTTGTTATGGTGGTGATAATGTTTCTTATAGCAGTGATAATGGTTGTTATAGTGGTCATAATGGTCCTTGTAGTGGTGATAATGGTCGTTATAGTGGTGATAATGGTCCTTGTAGTGGTGATAATGGTTTTTATTGTGGTGATGATGGTTGTTGTAGTGGTGATAATGGTTATTATTGTGATGATAACGGTTGTTATAGTGTCGATAATGGTCACTATAGTGCGGATAATGGTGGGTATGATGGTGATAATGGTTGTTATGGTGGTGATAATGGTTGTTACAGTGGTGATAATGGTTGTTATAGAGGTGATAATGGTTGTTATAGTGGTGATAATGTTTTTTATAGTGGGGATAATGGTTGTTATAGTGGTGATAATGGTTGTTATAGTGGTGATAATTGTCCTTATAGAGGTGATAATGGTTGTTATAGTGGTGATAATGGTTGTTATAGTGGGGACAATGGTTGCTATAGTGGTGGTAATGGCTGTTATAGTGGTGATAATGGTTGTTATAGTGGTGGTAATGGTTGTTATAGTGGTGATAATGGTTGTTATAGTGCTGATAATGGTTGTTATAGTGGCGATAATGTTTTTTATAGTGGGGATAATGGTTGTTATAGTGGTGATAATGGTTGTTATAGTGGTGATAATTGTCCTTATAGAGGTGATAATGGTGTTATAGTGGTGATAATGGTTGTTATAGTGGTGGTAATGGTCCTTATAGAGGTGATAATGGTTGTTGTAGTGGTGCTAATGGTTGTTATAGTGGCGATAATGTTTGTTATAGTGAGGATAATGATTGTTAGAGTGGTGATAATGGCTCTTATAGTGGTGATAATGGTTGTTATAGTGGTGATAATGGTCGTTATAGTGGTGGTAATCGTCGTTATATTGGTGATAATGGTTGTTATTGTGGTGATAATGGTTGTTCTAGTCGTGATAATGGTCGTTATAGTGGTGATAATGGTTGTTATAGTGGTGATAATGGTTGTTATAGTGGGGATAATGGTTGTTATAGTGGTGATAATGGTTGTTATAGTGGTGATAATGGTCCTTATAGAGGTGATAATGGTTGTTATAGTGGTGATAATGGTTGTCATAGTGGCGATAATGTTTTTTATAGTGGGGATAATGGTTGTTATAGTGGTGATAATGGTTGTTATAGTGGTGATAATGGTCCTTATAGAGGTGATAATGGTGTTATAGTGTTGATAATGGTTGTTATAGTGGTGGTAATGGTTGTTATAGTGGTGATAATGGTTGTTATAGTGGGGATAATGGTTGTTATAGTGGTGATAATGGTTGTTATAGTGGTGGTAATGGTTGTTATAGTGGTGTTAATGGTTGTTATAGTGCGGATAATGGTTGTTATAGTGGTGATAATGGTTGTTATAGTGGTGATAATGGTTGTTATAGTGGTGGTAATGGTTGTTATAGTGGTGACAATAGTTGTTATAGTGGTGATAATGGTTGTTATTGTGGTGATAATTGTTGCTATAGTTGTGACAATGGTTACTATAGTGGTAATACTGGTTGCTATAGTGGTGATAGTGGTTGCTATAGTGGTGATGCTGGTTGCTATAGTGGTGATAATGGTTGCTATAGTGATGATAATGGCTATGATAGTGGGGATAATGGTTGTTATAGTGGTGATAATGGTTGTTATAGTGGCGATAATGTTTGTTATAGTGGGGATAATGGTTGTTAGAGTGGTGATAATGGCTGTTATAGTGGTGATAATTGTTGTTATAGTGATGATAATGGTTGTTATAGTGGTGATAATGGCTGTTATAGTGGTGATAATGGTTGTTATAGTGGGGATAATGGTGGTTATGGTGGTGATAATGGTTATTATAGTTGTCTTAATGGTCCTTGTAGTAGTGATAATGGTCCTTATAGTGGTGATAATGGTTGTTATAGTGGTGATAATGGTTGTTATAGTGGGGACAATGGTTGTTATAGTGGCGATAGTGGTTGTTATGGTGGCGATAGTGGTTGTTATGGTGGTGATAATGGTTTTTATTGTGGTGATGATGGTTGTTGTAGTGGTGATAATGGTTATTATTGTGGTGATAGCGGCTGTTATAGTGTTGATAATGGTCACTATAGTGCGGATAATGGTGGGTATGGTGGTGATAATGGTTGTTATGGTGGTGATAATGGTTGTTACAGTGGTGATAATGGTTGTTATAGAGGTGATAATGGTTGTTATAGTGGTGATAATGGTTATTATAGTGGTGGTAATGGTTGTTATAGTGGTGACAATAGTTGTTATAGTGGTGATAATGGTTGTTATAGTGGGGACAATGGTTGCTGTAGTGGTGATAATGGTTGTCATAGTGGCGATAGTGGTTGTTAGAGTGGTGATAATGGCTCTTATAGTGGTGATAATGGTTGTTATAGTGGTGATAATGGTCGTTATAGTGGTGGTAATCGTCGTTATATTGGTGATAATGGTTGTTATTGTGGTGATAATGGTTGTTCTAGTCGTGATAATGGTCGTTATAGTGGTGATAATGGTTGTTATAGTGGTGATAATGGTTGTTATAGTGGGGATAATGGTTGTTATAGTGGTGATAATGGTTGTTATAGTGGTGATAATGGTCCTTATAGAGGTGATAATGGTTGTTATAGTGGTGATAATGGTTGTCATAGTGGCGATAATGTTTTTTATAGTGGGGATAATGGTTGTTATAGTGGTGATAATGGTTGTTATAGTGGTGATAATGGTCCTCATAGAGGTGATAATGGTGTTATAGTGTTGATAATGGTTGTTATAGTGGTGGTAATGGTTGTTATAGTGGTGATAATGGTTGTTATAGTGGGGATAATGCTTGTTATAGTGGTGATAATGGTTGTTATAGTGGTGGTAATGGTTGTTATAGTGGTGTTAATGGTTGTTATAGTGCGGATAATGGTTGTTATAGTGGTGATAATGGTTGTTATAGTGGTGATAATGGTTGTTATAGTGGTGGTAATGGTTGTTATAGTGGTGACAATAGTTGTTATAGTGGTGATAATGGTTGTTATTGTGGTGATAATTGTTGCTATAGTGGTGACAATGGTTACTATAGTGGTAATACTGGTTGCTATAGTGGTGATAGTGGTTGCTATAGTGGTGATGCTGGTTGCTATAGTGGTGATAATGGTTGCTATAGTGATGATAATGGCTATGATAGTGGGGATAATGGTTGTTATAGTGGTGATAATGGTTGTTATAGTGGCGATAATGTTTGTTATAGTGGGGATAATGGTTGTTAGAGTGGTGATAATGGCTGTTATAGTGGTGATAATTGTTGTTATAGTAATGATAATGGTTGTTATAGTGGTGATAATGGCTGTATAGTGGTGATAATGGTTGTTATAGTGGGGATAATGGTGGTTATGGTGGTGATAATGGTTATTATAGTTGTCTTAATGGTCCTTGTAGTGGTGATAATGGTCGTTATAGTGGTGATAATGGTCCTTATGATGGTGATAGTGGTTGCTATAGTGGTGATAATGGCTATTATAGTGGTGGTAATGTTTCTTATAATGGTGATAATGGTTGTTATAGTGGGGACAATGGTTGCTATAGTGGTGATAATGGTTGTTATAGTGGCGATAGTGGTTGTTAGAGTGGTGATAATGGCTCTTATAGTGGTGATAATGGTTGTTATAGTGGTGATAATGGTCGTTATAGTGGTGGTAATCGTCGTTATATTGGTGATAATGGTTGTTATTGTGGTGATAATGGTTGTTATAGTGGTGATAATGGTCCTTATAATGGTGATAATGGTTGTTATAGTGGTGATAATAGTTGTTATAGTGAGGACAATGGTTGTTATAGTGGTGATAATGGTTGTTATAGTGGCGATAATGTTTTTTATAGTGGGGATAATGGTTGTTATAGTGGTGATAATGGCTGTTATAGTGGTGATAATGGTTGTTATAGTGGTGGTAACGGTCGTTATAGTGGTGATAATGGTCCTTGTAGTGGTGATAATGGTTTTTATTGCGGTGATGATGGTTTTTATTGCGGTGATGATGGTTGTTGTAATGATGATAATGGTTGTTATAGTGGTGATAATGGTTGTTATAGTGGGGACAATGGTTGTTATAGTGGTGATAATGGTTGTTATTGTGGCGATAATGTTTTTTATAGTGGGGATAATGGTTGTTATAGTGGTGATAATGGTTGTTATAGTGGTGATAATTGTCCTTATAGAGGTGATAATGGTGTTATAGTGGTGATAATGGTTGTTATAGTGGTGGTAATGGTCCTTATAGAGGTGATAATGGTTGTTGTAGTGGTGATAATGGTTGTTATAGTGGCGATAATGTTTGTTATAGTGAGGATAATGATTGTTAGAGTGGTGATAATGGCTGTTATAGTGGTGATAATTGTTGTTATAGTGGTGATAATGGTCGTTATGGTGGTGGTAATCGTAGTGGTGATAATGGTCCTTATAGTGGTGATAATGGTTGTTATAGTGGTGATAATGGTTGTTATAGTGGGGACAATGGTTGTTATAGTGGCGATAGTGGTTGTTATGGTGGCGATAGTGGTTGTTATGGTGGTGATAATGGTTTTTATTGTGGTGATGATGGTTGTTGTAGTGGTGATAATGGTTATTATTGTGGTGATAGCGGCTCTTATAGTGTTGATAATGGTCACTATAGTGCGGATAATGGTGGGTATGGTGGTGATAATGGTTGTTATGGTGGTGATAATGGTTGTTATAGTGCTGATAATGGTTGTTATAGTGGCGATAATGTTTTTTATAGTGGGGATAATGGTTGTTATAGTGGTGATAATGGTTGTTATAGTGGCGATAATGTTTGTTATAGTGAGGATAATGGTTGTTAGAGTGGTGATAATGGCTGTTATAGTGGTGATAATTGTTGTTATAGTGGTGATAATGGTCGTTATGGTGGTGGTAATCGTAGTGGTGATAATGGTCCTTATAGTGGTGATAATGGTTGTCATAGTGGTGATAATGGTTGTTATAGTGGGGACAATGGTTGTTATAGCGGCGATAGTGGTTGTTATGGTGGCGATAGCGGCTCTTATAGTGTTGATAATGGTTTTTATTGTGGTGATGATGGTGGGTATGGTGGTGATAATGGTTGTTATGGTGGTGATAATGGTTGTTATAGTGCTGATAATGGTTGTTATAGTGGCGATAATGTTTTTTATAGTGGGGACAATGGTTGCTGTAGTGGTGATAATGGTTGTCATAGTGGCGATAGTGGTTGTTAGAGTGGTGATAATGGCTCTTATAGTGGTGATAATGGTTGTTATAGTGGTGATAATGGTCGTTATAGTGGTGGTAATCGTTGTTATATTGGTGATAATGGTTGTTATTGTGGTGATAATGGTTGTTCTAGTCGTGATAATGGTCGTTATAGTGGTGATAATGGTTGTTATAGTGGTGATAATGGTTGTTATAGTGGGGATAATGGTTGTTATAGTGGTGATAATGGTTGTTATAGTGGTGATAATGGTCCTTATAGAGGTGATAATGGTTGTTATAGTGGTGATAATGGTTGTCATAGTGGCGATAATGTTTTTTATAGTGGGGATAATGGTTGTTATAGTGGTGATAATGGTTGTTATAGTGGTGATAATGGTCCTTATAGAGGTGATAATGGTGTTATAGTGTTGATAATGGTTGTTATAGTGGTGGTAATGGTTGTTATAGTGGTGATAATGGTTGTTATAGTGGGGATAATGGTTGTTATAGTGGTGATAATGGTTGTTATAGTGGTGGTAATGGTTGTTATAGTGGTGTTAATGGTTGTTATAGTGCGGATAATGGTTGTTATAGTGGTGATAATGGTTGTTATAGTGGTGATAATGGTTGTTATAGTGGTGGTAATGGTTGTTATAGTGGTGACAATAGTTGTTATAGTGGTGATAATGGTTGTTATTGTGGTGATAATTGTTGCTATAGTGGTGACAATGGTTACTATAGTGGTAATACTGGTTGCTATAGTGGTGATAGTGGTTGCTATAGTGGTGATGCTGGTTGCTATAGTGGTGATAATGGTTGCTATAGTGATGATAATGGCTATGATAGTGGGGATAATGGTTGTTATAGTGGTGATAATGGTTGTTATAGTGGCGATAATGTTTGTTATAGTGGGGATAATGGTTGTTAGAGTGGTGATAATGGCTGTTATAGTGGTGATAATTGTTGTTATAGTAATGATAATGGTTGTTATAGTGGTGATAATGGCTGTTATAGTGGTGATAATGGTTGTTATAGTGGGGATAATGGTGGTTATGGTGGTGATAATGGTTATTATAGTTGTCTTAATGGTCCTTGTAGTGGTGATAATGGTCGTTATAGTGGTGATAATGGTCCTTATGATGGTGATAGTGGTTGCTATAGTGGTGATAATGGCTATTATAGTGGTGGTAATGTTTCTTATAATGGTGATAATGGTTGTTATAGTGGGGACAATGGTTGCTATAGTGGTGATAATGGTTGTTATAGTGGCGATAGTGGTTGTTAGAGTGGTGATAATGGCTCTTATAGTGGTGATAATGGTTGTTATAGTGGTGATAATGGTCGTTATAGTGGTGGTAATCGTCGTTATATTGGTGATAATGGTTGTTATTGTGGTGATAATGGTTGTTATAGTGGTGATAATGGTCCTTATAATGGTGATAATGGTTGTTATAGTGGTGATAATGGTTGTTATAGTGAGGACAATGGTTGTTATAGTGGTGATAATGGTTGTTATAGTGGCGATAATGTTTTTTATAGTGGGGATAATGGTTGTTATAGTGGTGATAATGGCTGTTATAGTGGTGATAATGGTTGTTCTAGTGGTGGTAACGGTCGTTATAGTGGTGATAATGGTCCTTGTAGTGGTGATAATGGTTTTTATTGCGGTGATGATGGTTGTTGTAATGATGATAATGGTTGTTATAGTGGTGATAATGGTTGTTATAGTGGGGACAATGGTTGTTATAGTGGTGATAATGGTTGTTATTGTGGCGATAATGTTTTTTATAGTGGGGATAATGGTTGTTATAGTGGTGATAATGGTCCTTATGATGGTGATAGTGGTTGCTATAGTGGTGATAATGGCTATTATAGTGGTGGTAATGTTTCTTATAATGGTGATAATGGTTGTTCTAGTCGTGATAATGGTCGTTATAGTGGTGATAATGGTTGTTATAGTGGTGATAATGGTCCATATGATGGTGATAGTGGTTGCTATAGTGGTGATAATGGCTATTATAGTGGTGGTAATGTTTCTTATAATGGTGATAATGGTTGTTCTAGTCGTGATAATGGTCGTTATAGTGGTGATAATGGTTGTTATAGTGGTGATAATGGTTGTTATAGTGGGCATAATGGTGGTTATGGTGGTGATAATAGTTATTATAGTTGTCTTAATGGTCCTTGTAGTGGTGATAATGGTCGTTATAGTGGTGATAATGGTTCTTGTAGTGGTGATAATGGTTTTTATTGTGGTGATGATGGTTGTCGTAGTGGTGATAATGGTCGTTATGGTGGTGGTAATCGTAGTGGTGATAATGGTCCTTATAGTGGTGATAATGGTTGTTATAGTGGTGATAATGGTTGTTATACTGGGGACAATGGTTATTACAGTGGTGATAATGGTTGTTATGGTGGTGATAATGTTTCTTATAGCAGTGATAATGGTTGTTATAGTGGTCATAATGGTCCTTGTAGTGGTGATAATGGTCGTTATAGTGGTGATAATGGTCCTTGTAGTGGTGATAATGGTTTTTATTGTGGTGATGATGGTTGTTGTAGTGGTGATAATGGTTATTATTGTGATGATAACGGTTGTTATAGTGTCGATAATGGTCACTATAGTGCGGATAATGGTGGGTATGATGGTGATAATGGTTGTTATGGTGGTGATAATGGTTGTTACAGTGGTGATAATGGTTGTTATAGAGGTGATAATGGTTGTTATAGTGGTGATAATGTTTTTTATAGTGGGGATAATGGTTGTTATAGTGGTGATAATGGTTGTTATAGTGGTGATAATTGTCCTTATAGAGGTGATAATGGTTGTTATAGTGGTGATAATGGTTGTTATAGTGGGGACAATGGTTGCTATAGTGGTGGTAATGGCTGTTATAGTGGTGATAATGGTTGTTATAGTGGTGGTAATGGTTGTTATAGTGGTGATAATGGTTGTTATAGTGCTGATAATGGTTGTTATAGTGGCGATAATGTTTTTTATAGTGGGGATAATGGTTGTTATAGTGGTGATAATGGTTGTTATAGTGGTGATAATTGTCCTTATAGAGGTGATAATGGTGTTATAGTGGTGATAATGGTTGTTATAGTGGTGGTAATGGTCCTTATAGAGGTGATAATGGTTGTTGTAGTGGTGATAATGGTTGTTATAGTGGCGATAATGTTTGTTATAGTGAGGATAATGATTGTTAGAGTGGTGATAATGGCTCTTATAGTGGTGATAATGGTTGTTATAGTGGTGATAATGGTCGTTATAGTGGTGGTAATCGTCGTTATATTGGTGATAATGGTTGTTATTGTGGTGATAATGGTTGTTCTAGTCGTGATAATGGTCGTTATAGTGGTGATAATGGTTGTTATAGTGGTGATAATGGTTGTTATAGTGGGGATAATGGTTGTTATAGTGGTGATAATGGTTGTTATAGTGGTGATAATGGTCCTTATAGAGGTGATAATGGTTGTTATAGTGGTGATAATGGTTGTCATAGTGGCGATAATGTTTTTTATAGTGGGGATAATGGTTGTTATAGTGGTGATAATGGTTGTTATAGTGGTGATAATGGTCCTTATAGAGGTGATAATGGTGTTATAGTGTTGATAATGGTTGTTATAGTGGTGGTAATGGTTGTTATAGTGGTGATAATGGTTGTTATAGTGGGGATAATGGTTGTTATAGTGGTGATAATGGTTGTTATAGTGGTGGTAATGGTTGTTATAGTGGTGTTAATGGTTGTTATAGTGCGGATAATGGTTGTTATAGTGGTGATAATGGTTGTTATAGTGGTGATAATGGTTGTTATAGTGGTGGTAATGGTTGTTATAGTGGTGACAATAGTTGTTATAGTGGTGATAATGGTTGTTATTGTGGTGATAATTGTTGCTATAGTTGTGACAATGGTTACTATAGTGGTAATACTGGTTGCTATAGTGGTGATAGTGGTTGCTATAGTGGTGATGCTGGTTGCTATAGTGGTGATAATGGTTGCTATAGTGATGATAATGGCTATGATAGTGGGGATAATGGTTGTTATAGTGGTGATAATGGTTGTTATAGTGGCGATAATGTTTGTTATAGTGGGGATAATGGTTGTTAGAGTGGTGATAATGGCTGTTATAGTGGTGATAATTGTTGTTATAGTGATGATAATGGTTGTTATAGTGGTGATAATGGCTGTTATAGTGGTGATAATGGTTGTTATAGTGGGGATAATGGTGGTTATGGTGGTGATAATGGTTATTATAGTTGTCTTAATGGTCCTTGTAGTAGTGATAATGGTCCTTATAGTGGTGATAATGGTTGTTATAGTGGTGATAATGGTTGTTATAGTGGGGACAATGGTTGTTATAGTGGCGATAGTGGTTGTTATGGTGGCGATAGTGGTTGTTATGGTGGTGATAATGGTTTTTATTGTGGTGATGATGGTTGTTGTAGTGGTGATAATGGTTATTATTGTGGTGATAGCGGCTGTTATAGTGTTGATAATGGTCACTATAGTGCGGATAATGGTGGGTATGGTGGTGATAATGGTTGTTATGGTGGTGATAATGGTTGTTACAGTGGTGATAATGGTTGTTATAGAGGTGATAATGGTTGTTATAGTGGTGATAATGGTTATTATAGTGGTGGTAATGGTTGTTATAGTGGTGACAATAGTTGTTATAGTGGTGATAATGGTTGTTATAGTGGGGACAATGGTTGCTGTAGTGGTGATAATGGTTGTCATAGTGGCGATAGTGGTTGTTAGAGTGGTGATAATGGCTCTTATAGTGGTGATAATGGTTGTTATAGTGGTGATAATGGTCGTTATAGTGGTGGTAATCGTCGTTATATTGGTGATAATGGTTGTTATTGTGGTGATAATGGTTGTTCTAGTCGTGATAATGGTCGTTATAGTGGTGATAATGGTTGTTATAGTGGTGATAATGGTTGTTATAGTGGGGATAATGGTTGTTATAGTGGTGATAATGGTTGTTATAGTGGTGATAATGGTCCTTATAGAGGTGATAATGGTTGTTATAGTGGTGATAATGGTTGTCATAGTGGCGATAATGTTTTTTATAGTGGGGATAATGGTTGTTATAGTGGTGATAATGGTTGTTATAGTGGTGATAATGGTCCTTATAGAGGTGATAATGGTGTTATAGTGTTGATAATGGTTGTTATAGTGGTGGTAATGGTTGTTATAGTGGTGATAATGGTTGGTATAGTGGGGATAATGGTTGTTATAGTGGTGATAATGGTTGTTATAGTGGTGGTAATGGTTGTTATAGTGGTGTTAATGGTTGTTATAGTGCGGATAATGGTTGTTATAGTGGTGATAATGGTTGTTATAGTGGTGATAATGGTTGTTATAGTGGTGGTAATGGTTGTTATAGTGGTGACAATAGTTGTTATAGTGGTGATAATGGTTGTTATTGTGGTGATAATTGTTGCTATAGTGGTGACAATGGTTACTATAGTGGTAATACTGGTTGCTATAGTGGTGATAGTGGTTGCTATAGTGGTGATGCTGGTTGCTATAGTGGTGATAATGGTTGCTATAGTGATGATAATGGCTATGATAGTGGGGATAATGGTTGTTATAGTGGTGATAATGGTTGTTATAGTGGCGATAATGTTTGTTATAGTGGGGATAATGGTTGTTAGAGTGGTGATAATGGCTGTTATAGTGGTGATAATTGTTGTTATAGTAATGATAATGGTTGTTATAGTGGTGATAATGGCTGTATAGTGGTGATAATGGTTGTTATAGTGGGGATAATGGTGGTTATGGTGGTGATAATGGTTATTATAGTTGTCTTAATGGTCCTTGTAGTGGTGATAATGGTCGTTATAGTGGTGATAATGGTCCTTATGATGGTGATAGTGGTTGCTATAGTGGTGATAATGGCTATTATAGTGGTGGTAATGTTTCTTATAATGGTGATAATGGTTGTTATAGTGGGGACAATGGTTGCTATAGTGGTGATAATGGTTGTTATAGTGGCGATAGTGGTTGTTAGAGTGGTGATAATGGCTCTTATAGTGGTGATAATGGTTGTTATAGTGGTGATAATGGTCGTTATAGTGGTGGTAATCGTCGTTATATTGGTGATAATGGTTGTTATTGTGGTGATAATGGTTGTTATAGTGGTGATAATGGTCCTCATAATGGTGATAATGGTTGTTATAGTGGTGATAATAGTTGTTATAGTGAGGACAATGGTTGTTATAGTGGTGATAATGGTTGTTATAGTGGCGATAATGTTTTTTATAGTGGGGATAATGGTTGTTATAGTGGTGATAATGGCTGTTATAGTGGTGATAATGGTTGTTATAGTGGTGGTAACGGTCGTTATAGTGGTGATAATGGTCCTTGTAGTGGTGATAATGGTTTTTATTGCGGTGATGATGGTTTTTATTGCGGTGATGATGGTTGTTGTAATGATGATAATGGTTGTTATAGTGGTGATAATGGTTGTTATAGTGGGGACAATGGTTGTTATAGTGGTGATAATGGTTGTTATTGTGGCGATAATGTTTTTTATAGTGGGGATAATGGTTGTTATAGTGGTGATAATGGTTGTTATAGTGGTGATAATTGTCCTTATAGAGGTGATAATGGTGTTATAGTGGTGATAATGGTTGTTATAGTGGTGGTAATGGTCCTTATAGAGGTGATAATGGTTGTTGTAGTGGTGATAATGGTTGTTATAGTGGCGATAATGTTTGTTATAGTGAGGATAATGATTGTTAGAGTGGTGATAATGGCTGTTATAGTGGTGATAATTGTTGTTATAGTGGTGATAATGGTCGTTATGGTGGTGGTAATCGTAGTGGTGATAATGGTCCTTATAGTGGTGATAATGGTTGTTATAGTGGTGATAATGGTTGTTATAGTGGGGACAATGGTTGTTATAGTGGCGATAGTGGTTGTTATGGTGGCGATAGTGGTTGTTATGGTGGTGATAATGGTTTTTATTGTGGTGATGATGGTTGTTGTACTGGTGATAATGGTTATTATTGTGGTGATAGCGGCTCTTATAGTGTTGATAATGGTCACTATAGTGCGGATAATGGTGGGTATGGTGGTGATAATGGTTGTTATGGTGGTGATAATGGTTGTTATAGTGCTGATAATGGTTGTTATAGTGGCGATAATGTTTTTTATAGTGGGGATAATGGTTGTTATAGTGGTGATAATGGTTGTTATAGTGGCGATAATGTTTGTTATAGTGAGGATAATGGTTGTTAGAGTGGTGATAATGGCTGTTATAGTGGTGATAATTGTTGTTATAGTGGTGATAATGGTCGTTATGGTGGTGGTAATCGTAGTGGTGATAATGGTCCTTATAGTGGTGATAATGGTTGTCATAGTGGTGATAATGGTTGTTATAGTGGGGACAATGGTTGTTATAGCGGCGATAGTGGTTGTTATGGTGGCGATAGTGGTTGTTATGGTGGTGATAATGGTTTTTATTGTGGTGATGATGGTTGTTGTAGTGGTGATAATGGTTATTATTGTGGTGATAGCGGCTGTTATAGTGTTGATAATGGTCACTATAGTGCGGATAATGGTAGGTATGGTGGTGATAATGGTTGTTATGGTGGTGATAATGGTTGTTACAGTGGTGATAATGGTTGTTATAGAGGTGATAATGGTTGTTGTAGTGGTGATAATGGTTGTTATAGTGGTGGTAATGGTTGTTATAGTGGTGACAATAGTTGTTATAGTGGTGATAATGGTTATTATAGTGGGGACAATGGTTGCTATAGTGGTGATAATGGTTGTTATAGTGGCGATAGTGGTTGTTAGAGTGGTGATAATGGCTCTTATAGTGGTGACAATGGTTGTTATAGTGGTGATAATGGTCGTTATAGTGGTGGTAATCGTCGTTATATTGGTGATAATGGTTGTTATTGTGGTGATAATGGTTGTTATAGTGGTGATAATGGTCCTTATAATGGTGATAATGGTTGTTATAGTGGTGATAATGGTTGTTATAGTGAGGACAATGGTTGTTATAGTGGTGATAATGGTTGTTATAGTGGTGATAATGGTTGTTATAGTGAGGACAATGGTTGTTATCATGGTGATAATGGTTGTTATATGTCGATAATGTTTTTTATAGTGGGGATAATGGTTGTTATAGTGGTGATAATGGCTGTTATAGTGATGATAATGGTCCTTATAATGGTGATAGTGGTTGCTATAGTGGTGATAATGGCTATTATAGTGGTGGTAATGTTTCTTACAATGGTGATAATGGTTGTTCTAGTCGTGATAATGGTCGTTATAGTGGTGATAATGGTTGTTATAGTGGTGATAATGGTTGTTATAGTGGGGATAATGGTTGTTATAGTGGTGATAATGGTTGTTATAGTGGTGATAATGGTCCTTATAGAGGTGATAATGGTTGTTATAGTGGTGATAATTGTTGTTATAGTGGTGTTAATGGTTGTTATTGTGGTGATAATTGTTGCTACAGTGATGACAATGGTCGTTATAGTGGTGATAATGGTTGTTATAGTGGTGATAATGGTTGTTATAGTGGGGATAATGGTTGTTATAGTGGTGATAATGGTTGTTATAGTGGTGATAATGGTCCTTATAGAGGTGATAATGGTTGTTATAGTGGTGATAATGGTTGTCATAGTGGCGATAATGTTTTTTATAGTGGGGATAATGGTTGTTATAGTGGTGATAATGGTTGTTATAGTGGTGATAATGGTCCTTATAGAGGTGATAATGGTGTTATAGTGTTGATAATGGTTGTTATAGTGGTGGTAATGGTTGTTATAGTGGTGATAATGGTTGTTATAGTGGGGATAATGGTTGTTATAGTGGTGATAATGGTTGTTATAGTGGGGACAATGGTTGTTATAGTGGTGATAATGGTTTTTATTGTGGTGATAATGGTTGCTATAGTGATGATAATGGCTGTGATAGTGGGGATAATGGTTGTTATAGTGGTGATAATGGTCGTTATAGTGGCGATAATGTTTGCTATAGTGGGGATAATGGCTGTTACAGTGGTGATAATGGTTGTTATAGTGGTGATAATGGTTGTTATACTGGGGACAATGGTTATTATAGTGGTGATAATGGTTGTTATGCTGGTGATAATGTTTCTTATAGCAGTGATAATGGTTGTTATAGTGGTCAGAATGGTCCTTGTAGTGGTGATAATGGTCGTTATAGTGGTGATAATGGTCCTTGTAGTGGTGATAATGGTTTTTATTGTGGTGATGATGGTTGTTGTAGTGGTGATAATGGTTATTATTGTGATGATAACGGTTGTTATAGTGTCGATTGTGGTCACTATAGTGCGGATAATGGTGGGTATGATGGTGATAATGGTTGTTATGGTGGTGATAATGGTTGTTACAGTGGTGATAATGGTTGTTATAGAGGTGATAATGGTTGTTATAGTGGTGATAATGTTTTTTATAGTGGGGATAATGGTTGTTATAGTGGTGATAATGGTTGTTATAGTGGTGATAATTGTCCGTATAGAGGTGATAATGGTTGTTATAGTGGTGATAATGGTTGTTATAGTGGGGACAATGGTTGCTATAGTGGTGGTAATGGCTGTTATATTGGTGATAATGGTTGTTATAGTGGTGGTAATGGTTGTTATAGTGGTGATAATGGTTGTTATAGTGCTGATAATGGTTGTTATAGTGGCGATAATGTTTTTTATAGTGGGGATAATGGTTGTTATAGTGGTGATAATGGTTGTTATAGTGGCGATAATGTTTGTTATAGTGAGGATAATGGTTGATAGAGTGGTGATAATGGCTGTTATAGTGGTGATAATTGTTGTTATAGTGGTGATAATGGTCGTTATGGTGGTGGTAATCGTAGTGGTGATAATGGTCCTTATAGTGGTGATAATGGTTGTTATAGTGGTGATAATGGTTGTTATAGTGGGGACAGTGGTTGTTATAGTGGCGATAGTGGTTGTTATGGTGGCGATAGTGGTTGTTATGGTGGTGATAATGGTTTTTATTGTGGTGATGATGGTTGTTGTAGTGGTGATAATGGTTATTATTGTGGTGATAGCGGCTGTTATAGTGTTGATAATGGTCACAATAGTGCGGATAATGGTGGGTATGGTGGTGATAATGGTTGTTATGGTGGTGATAATGGTTGTTACAGTGGTGATAATGGTTGTTATAGAGGTGATAATGGTTGTTGTAGTGGTGATAATGGTTGTTATAGTGGTGGTAATGGTTGTTATAGTGGTGACAATAGTTGTTATAGTGGTGATAATGGTTGTTATAGTGGGGACAATGGTTGCTATAGTGGTGATAATGGTTGTTATAGTGGCGATAGTGGTTGTTAGAGTGGTGATAATGGCTCTTATAGTGGTGACAATGGTTGTTATAGTGGTGATAATGGTCGTTATAGTGGTGGTAATCGTCGTTATATTGGTGATAATGGTTGTTATTGTGGAGATAATGGTTGTTATAGTGGTGATAATGGTCCTTATAATGGTGATAATGGTTGTTATAGTGGTGATAATGGTTGTTATAGTGAGGACAATGGTTGTTATAGTGGTGATAATGGTTGTTATAGTGGTGATAATGGTTGTTATAGTGAGGACAATGGTTGTTATCATGGTGATAATGGTTGTTATATGGCGATAATGTTTTTTATAGTGGGGATAATGGTTGTTATAGTGGTGATAATGGCTGTTATAGTGATGATAATGGTCCTTATAATGGTGATAGTGGTTGCTATAGTGGTGATAATGGCTATTATAGTGGTGGTAATGTTTCTTACAATGGTGATAATGGTTGTTCTAGTCGTGATAATGGTCGTTATAGTGGTGATAATGGTTGTTATAGTGGTGATAATGGTTGTTATAGTGGGGATAATGGTTGTTATAGTGGTGATAATGGTTGTTATAGTGGTGATAATGGTCCTTATAGAGGTGATAATGGTTGTTAAAGTGGTGATAATTGTTGTTATAGTGGTGTTAATGGTTGTTATTGTGGTGATAATTGTTGCTATAGTGATGACAATGGTCGTTATAGTGGTGATAATGGTTGTTATAGTGATGATAATGGTTGTTATAGTGGGGATAATGGTTGTTATAGTGGTGATAATGGTTGTTATAGTGGTGATAATGGTCCTTATAGAGGTGATAATGGTTGTTATAGTGGTGATAATGGTTGTCATAGTGGCGATAATGTTTTTTATAGTGGGGATAATGGTTGTTATAGTGGTGATAATGGTTGTTATAGTGGTGATAATGGTCCTTATAGAGGTGATAATGGTGTTATAGTGTTGATAATGGTTGTTATAGTGGTGGTAATGGTTGTTATAGTGGTGATAATGGTTGTTATAGTGGGGATAATGGTTGTTATAGTGGTGATAATGGTTGTTATAGTGGTGGTAATGGTTGTTATAGTGGTGTTAATGGTTGTTATAGTGCGGATAATGGTTGTTATAGTGGTGATAATGGTTGTTATAGTGGGGACAATGGTTGTTATAGTGGTGATAATGGTTTTTATTGTGGTGATAATGGTTGCTATAGTGATGATAATGGCTGTGATAGTGGGGATAATGGTTGTTATAGTGGTGATAATGGTTGTTATAGTGGCGATAATGTTTGTTATAGTGGGGATAATGGCTGTTACAGTGGTGATAATGGTTGTTATAGTGGCGATAATGTTTGTTATAGTGGGGATAATGGCTGTTACAGTGGTGATAATGGTTGTTATAGTGGTGATAATGGTCGTTATAGTGGCGATAATGGTTCTTGTAGTGGTGATAATGGACTTTATTGTCGTGATGATGGTTGTTGTAGTGATGATAATGGCTATTATAGTGGAGATAATGGTTGTTATAGTGGCGATAATGTTTTTTATAGTGGGGATAATGGTCGTTATAGTGGTGATAATGCTTGTTATAGTGGTGATAATGGTCCTTATAGAGGTGACAATGGTTGTTATAGTGGTTATAATGGTTGTTATAGTGGTGGTAATGGTTGTTATAGTGGTGTTAATGGTTGTTATAGTGCGGATAATGGTTGTTATAGTGGTGATAATGGTTGTTATAGTGGCGATAATGTTTGTTATAGTGGTGATAATGGTTTTTATTGTGGTGATGATGGTTGATGTAGTGATGATAATGGTTGTTATAGTGGTGATAATGGTTGTTATAGTGGGGACAATGGTTGTTATAGTGGTGATAATGGTTGTTATTGTGGCGATAATGTTTTTTATAGTGGGGATAATGGTTGTTATAGTGGTGATAATGGTTGTTATAGTGGTGGTAATGGTTGTTATAGTGGTGACAATAGTTGTTATAGTGGTGATAATGGTTGTTATAGTGGAGACAATGGTTGCTATAGTGCGGATAATGGTTGTTGTAGTGGTGATAATGGTTGTTATAGTGGCGATAATGTTTGTTATAGTGGGGATAATGGTTGTTAGAGTGGTGATAATGGCTGTTATAGTGGTGATAATTGTTGTTATAGTGGTGATAATGGTCGTTATGGTGGTGGTAATCGTAGTGGTGATAATGGTCCTTATAGTGGTGATAATGGTTGTTATAGTGGTGATAATGGTTGTTATAGTGGGGACAATGGTTGTTATAGTGGCGATAGTGGTTGTTATGGTGGCGATAGTGGTTGTTATGGTGGTGATAATGGTTTTTATTGTGGTGATGATGGTTGTTGTAGTGGTGATAATGGTTATTATTGTGGTGATAACGGCTGTTATAGTGTTGATAATGGTCACTATAGTGCGGATAATGGTGGGTATGGTGGTGATAATGGTTGTTATGGTGGTGATAATGGTTGTTACAGTGGTGATAATGGTTGTTATAGAGGTGATAATGGTTGTTATAGTGGTGATAATGGTTGTTATAGTGGTGGCAATGGTTGTTATAGTGCTGACAATAGTTATTATAGTGGTGATAATGGTTGTTATAGTGGGGACAATGGTTGCTGTAGTGGTGATAATGGCTCTTATAGTGGTGATAATGGTTGTTATAGTGGTGATAATGGTCGTTATAGTGGTGGTAATCGTCGTTATATTGGTGATAATGGTTGTTATTGTGGTGATAATGGTTGTTATAGTGGTGATAATGGTCCTTATAATGGTGATAATGGTTGTTATAGTGGTGATAATGGTTGTTATAGTGAGGAAAATGGTTGTTATAGTGGTGATAATGGTTGTTATAGTGGCGATAATGTTTTTTATAGTGGGGATAATGGTTGTTATAGTGGTGATAATGGCTGTTATAGTGGTGATAGTGGTTGTTATAGTCGTGGTAACGGTCGTTATAGTGGTGATAATGGTCCTTGTAGTGGTGATAATGGTTTTTATTGTGGTGATGATGGTTGTTGTAGTGATGATAATGGTTGTTATAGTGGTGATAATGGTTGTTATAGTGGGGACAATGGTTGTTATAGTGGTGATAATGGTTGTTATTGTGGCGATAATGTTTTTATTAGTGGGGATAATGGTTGTTATAGTGGTGATAATGGTCCTTATAATGGTGATAGTCGTTGCTATAGTGGTGATAATGGCTATTATAGTGGTGGTAATGTTTCTTACAATGGTGATAATGGTTGTTCTAGTCGTGATAATGGTCGTTATAGTGGTGATAATGGTTGTTATAGTGGTGATAATGGTTGTTATAGTGGGGATAATGGTTGTTATAGTGGTGATAATGGTTGTTATAGTGGTGATAATGGTCCTTATAGAGGTGATAATGGTTGTTATAGTGGTGATAATTGTTGTTATAGTGGTGATAATGTTTGTTGTTGTGGTGATAATTGTTGCTATAGCGGTGACAATGGTCGTTATAGTGGTGATAATGGTTGTTATAGTGGGGATAATGGTTGTTATAGTGGTGATAATGGTTGTTATAGTGGTGATAATGATCCTTGTAGAGGTGATAATGGTGTTATAGTGTTGATAATGGTTGTTATAGTGGTGATAATGGTTGTTATTGTGGTGATAATTGTTGTTATAGTGATGATAATGGTTGTTATAGTGGTGATAATGGTTGTTATAGTGGTGATAATGGTTGTTATAGTGGGGATAATGGTGGGTATGGTGGTGATAATGGTTGTTACAGTGGTGATAATGGTTGTTATAGAGGTGATAATGGTTGTTGTAGTGGTGATAATGGTTGTTATAGTGGTGGTAATGGTTGTTATAGTGGTGACAATAGTTGTTATAGTGGTGATAATGGTTGTTATAGTGGGGACAATGGTTGCTATAGTGGTGATAATGGTTGTTATAGTGGCGATAGTGGTTGTTAGAGTGGTGATAATGGCTCTTATAGTGGTGATAATGGTTGTTATAGTGGTGATAATGGTTGTTATAGTGGCGATAATGTTTTTTATAGTGGGGATAATGGTTGTTATAGTGGTGATAATGGCTGTTATAGTGGTGATAATGGTTGTTATAGGGGTGGTAACGGTCGTTATAGTGGTGATAATGGTGCTTGTAGTGGTGATAATGGTTTTTATTGTGGTGATGATGGTTGTTGTAGTGATGATAATGGTTGTTATAGTGGTGATAATGGTTGTTATAGTGGGGACAATGGTTGTTATAGTGGTGATAATGGTTGTTATTGTGGCGATAATGTTTTTTATAGTGGGGATAATGGTTGTTATAGTGGTGATAATGGTTGTTATAGTGGTGATAATGGTTGTTATAGTGGGGATAATAGTTGTTATAGTGGTGACAATGGTTGTTATAGTGGTGATAATGGTTATTATAGTTGTCTTAATGGTCCTTGTAGTCGTGATAATGGTCGTTATAGTGGTGATAATGGTTGTTATAGTGGTGATAATGGTTGTTATAGTGGGGATAATAGTTGCTATAGTGGTGGTAATGGCTGTTATAGTGGTGATCATTGTTGTTATAGTGTTGATGATGGTTGTTCTAGTCGTGATAATGGTCGTTATACTGGTGATAACGGTTGTTATAGTCGCGATAATGTTTCTTATAGTGGTGATGATGGTTGTTCTGGTAGTGATAATGGTTGTTATAGTGGTGATAATGGTTTTTATAGTGGTGATAATGGTTGTTATAGTGATGATAATGGTTGTTATAGTGGTGATAATGGTTGTTATAGTGGGGACAATGGTTATTATAGTGGTGATAATGGTTGTTATAGTGGGGACAATGGTTATTATAGTGGTGATAATGGTTGTTATGGTGGTGATAATGTTTCTTATAGCAGTGATAATGGTTGTTATAGTGGTCATAATGGTCCTTGTAGTGGTGATAATGGTCGTTACAGTGGTGATAATGGTCCTTGTAGTGGTGATAATGGTTTTTATTGTGGTGATGACGGTTGTTGTAGTGTTGATAATGGTCACTATAGTGCGGATAATGGTGGGTATGGTGGTGATAATGGTTGTTATGGTGGTGATAATGGTTTTTACAGTGGTGATAATGGTTGTTATAGAGGTGATAATGGTTGTTATAGTGGTGATAATGGTTGTTATAGTGGGGACAATGGTTGCTATAGTGGTGGTAATGGCTGTTATAGTGGTGATAATGTTTTTTATAGTGGGGATAATGGTTGTTATAGTGGTGATAATGGTTGTTATAGTGGTGATAATTGTCCTTATAGAGGTGATAATGGTGTTATAGTGGTGATAATGGTTGTTATAGTGGTGGTAATGGTCCTTATAGAGGTGATAATGGTTGTTGTAGTGGTGATAATGTTTGTTATAGTGGCGATAATGTTTGTTATAGTGAGGATAATGGTTGTTAGAGTGGTGATAATGGCTGTTATAGTGGTGATAATTGTTGTTATAGTGGTGATAATGGTCGTTATGGTGGTGGTAATCGTAGTGGTGATAATGGTCCTTATAGTGGTGATAATGGTTGTTATAGTGGTGATAATGGTTGTTATAGTGGGGACAATGGTTGTTATAGTGGCGATAGTGGTTGTTATGGTGGCGATAGTGGTTGTTATGGTGGTGATAATGGTTTTTATTGTGGTGATGATGGTCGTTGTAGTGGTGATAATGATTATTATTGTGGTGATAACGGCTGTTATAGTGTTGAAAATGGTCACTATAGTGCGGATAATGGTGGGTATGGTGGTGATAATGGTTGTTATAGTGGTGATAATGGTTTTTATAGTGGTGATAATGGTTGTTATAGTGATGATAATGGTTGTTATAGTGGTGATAATGGTTGTTATAGTGGGGACAATGGTTATTATAGTGGTGATAATGGTTGTTATAGTGGGGACAATGGTTATTATAGTGGTGATAATGGTTGTTATGGTGGTGATAATGTTTCTTATAGCAGTGATAATGGTTGTTATAGTGGTCATAATGGTCCTTGTAGTGGTGATAATGGTCGTTACAGTGGTGATAATGGTCCTTGTAGTGGTGATAATGGTTTTTATTGTGGTGATGACGGTTGTTGTAGTGTTGATAATGGTCACTATAGTGCGGATAATGGTGGGTATGGTGGTGATAATGGTTGTTATGGTGGTAATAATGGTTGTTACAGTGGTGATAATGGTTGTTATAGAGGTGATAATGGTTGTTATAGTGGTGATAATGGTTGTTATAGTGGGGACAATGGTTGCTATAGTGGTGGTAATGGCTGTTATAGTGGTGATAATGGTTGTTATAGTGGTGGTAATGGTTGTTATAGTGGTGATAATGGTTGTTATAGTGCTGATAATGGTTGTTATAGTGGCGATAATGTTTTTTATAGTGGGGATAATGGTTGTTATAGTGGTGATAATTGTCCTTATAGAGGTGATAATGGTGTTATGGTGGTGATAATGGTTGTTATAGTGGTGGTAATGGTCCTTATAGAGGTGATAATGGTTGTTGTAGTGGTGATAATGTTTGTTATAGTGGCGATAATGTTTGTTATAGTGAGGATAATGGTTGTTAGAGTGGTGATAATGGCTGTTATAGTGGTGATAATTGTTGTTATAGTGGTGATAATGGTCGTTATGGTGGTGGTAATCGTAGTGGTGATAATGGTCCTTATAGTGGTGATAATGGTTGTTATAGTGGTGATAATGGTTGTTATAGTGGTGGTAATGGTTGTTATAGTGCTGATAATGGTTGTTATAGTGGCGATAATGTTTTTTATAGTGGGGATAATGGTTGTTATAGTGGTGATAATGGTTGTTATAGTGGCGATAATGTTTGTTATAGTGAGGATAATGGTTGTTAGAGTGGTGATAATGGCTGTTATAGTGGTGATAATTGTTGTTATAGTGGTGATAATGGTCGTTATGGTGGTGGTAATCGTAGTGGTGATAATGGTCCTTATAGTGGTGATAATGGTTGTCATAGTGGTGATAATGGTTGTTATAGTGGGGACAATGGTTGTTATAGCGGCGATAGTGGTTGTTATGGTGGCGATAGTGGTTGTTATGGTGGTGATAATGGTTTTTATTGTGGTGATGATGGTTGTTGTAGTGGTGATAATGGTTATTATTGTGGTGATAGCGGCTGTTATAGTGTTGATAATGGTCACTATAGTGCGGATAATGGTGGGTATGGTGGTGATAATGGTTGTTATGGTGGTGATAATGGTTGTTACAGTGGTGATAATGGTTGTTATAGAGGTGATAATGGTTGTTGTAGTGGTGATAATGGTTGTTATAGTGGTGGTAATGGTTGTTATAGTGGTGACAATAGTTGTTATAGTGGTGATAATGGTTGTTATAGTGGGGACAATGGTTGCTATAGTGGTGATAATGGTTGTTATAGTGGCGATAGTGGTTGTTAGAGTGGTGATAATGGCTCTTATAGTGGTGACAATGGTTGTTATAGTGGTGATAATGGTCGTTATAGTGGTGGTAATCGTCGTTATATTGGTGATAATGGTTGTTATTGTGGTGATAATGGTTGTTATAGTGGTGATAATGGTCCTTATAATGGTGATAATGGTTGTTATAGTGGTGATAATGGTTGTTATAGTGAGGACAATGGTTGTTATAGTGGTGATAATGGTTGTTATAGTGGTGATAATGGTTGTTATAGTGAGGACAATGGTTGTTATCATGGTGATAATGGTTGTTATATGGCGATAATGTTTTTTATAGTGGGGATAATGGTTGTTATAGTGGTGATAATGGCTGTTATAGTGATGATAATGGTCCTTATAATGGTGATAGTGGTTGCTATAGTGGTGATAATGGCTATTATAGTGGTGGTAATGTTTCTTACAATGGTGATAATGGTTGTTCTAGTCGTGATAATGGTCGTTATAGTGGTGATAATGGTTGTTATAGTGGTGATAATGGTTGTTATAGTGGGGATAATGGTTGTTATAGTGGTGATAATGGTTGTTATAGTGGTGGTAATGTTTCTTATAATGGTGATAATGGTTGTTCTAGTCGTGATAATGGTCGTTATAGTGGTGATAATGGTTGTTATAGTGGTGATAATGGTTGTTATAGTGGGGATAATAGTTGTTATAGTGGTGACAATGGTTGTTATAGTGGTGATAATGGTTATTATAGTTGTCTTAATGGTCCTTGTAGTGGTGATAATGGTCGTTATAGTGGTGATAATGGTCGTTGTAGTGGTGATAATGGTTTTTATTGTGGTGATGATGGTTGTCGTAGTGGTGATAAAGGTTGTTATGGTGATGATAATGGAAGTTGTAGTGGTGATAATGGTCATTATAGTGGTGATAATGGTTGTTATAGTCGCGATAATGTTTCTTATAGTGGTGATGATGGTTGTTCTGGTAGTGATAATGGTTGTTATAGTGGTGATAATGGTTTTTATAGTGGTGATAATGGTTGTTATAGTGATGATAATGGTTGTTGTAGTGGTGATAATGGTTGTTATAGTGGGGACAATGGTTATTATAGTGGTGATAATGGTTGTTATAGTGGGGACAATGGTTATTATAGTGGTGATAATGGTTGTTATGGTGGTGATAATGTTTCTTATAGCAGTGATAATGGTTGTTATAGTGGTCATAATGGTCCTTGTAGTGGTGATAATGGTCGTTACAGTGGTGATAATGGTCCTTGTAGTGGTGATAATGGTTTTTATTGTGGTGATGACGGTTGTTGTAGTGTTGATAATGGTCACTATAGTGCGGATAATGGTGGGTATGGTGGTGATAATGGTTGTTATGGTGGTAATAATGGTTGTTACAGTGGTGATAATGGTTGTTATAGAGGTGATAATGGTTGTTATAGTGGTGATAATGGTTGTTATAGTGGGGACAATGGTTGCTATAGTGGTGGTAATGGCTGTTATAGTGGTGATAATGGTTGTTATAGTGGTGGTAATGGTTGTTATAGTGGTGATAATGGTTGTTATAGTGCTGATAATGGTTGTTATAGTGGCGATAATGTTTTTTATAGTGGGGATAATGGTTGTTATAGTGGTGATAATTGTCCTTATAGAGGTGATAATGGTGTTATAGTGGTGATAATGGTTGTTATAGTGGTGGTAATGGTCCTTATAGAGGTGATAATGGTTGTTGTAGTGGTGATAATGTTTGTTATAGTGGCGATAATGTTTGTTATAGTGAGGATAATGGTTGTTAGAGTGGTGATAATGGCTGTTATAGTGGTGATAATTGTTGTTATAGTGGTGATAATGGTCGTTATGGTGGTGGTAATCGTAGTGGTGATAATGGTCCTTATAGTGGTGATAATGGTTGTTATAGTGGTGATAATGGTTGTTATAGTGGTGGTAATGGTTGTTATAGTGCTGATAATGGTTGTTATAGTGGCGATAATGTTTTTTATAGTGGGGATAATGGTTGTTATAGTGGTGATAATGGTTGTTATAGTGGCGATAATGTTTGTTATAGTGAGGATAATGGTTGTTAGAGTGGTGATAATGGCTGTTATAGTGGTGATAATTGTTGTTATAGTGGTGATAATGGTCGTTATGGTGGTGGTAATCGTAGTGGTGATAATGGTCCTTATAGTGGTGATAATGGTTGTCATAGTGGTGATAATGGTTGTTATAGTGGGGACAATGGTTGTTATAGCGGCGATAGTGGTTGTTATGGTGGCGATAGTGGTTGTTATGGTGGTGATAATGGTTTTTATTGTGGTGATGATGGTTGTTGTAGTGGTGATAATGGTTATTATTGTGGTGATAGCGGCTGTTATAGTGTTGATAATGGTCACTATAGTGCGGATAATGGTGGGTATGGTGGTGATAATGGTTGTTATGGTGGTGATAATGGTTGTTACAGTGGTGATAATGGTTGTTATAGAGGTGATAATGGTTGTTGTAGTGGTGATAATGGTTGTTATAGTGGTGGTAATGGTTGTTATAGTGGTGACAATAGTTGTTATAGTGGTGATAATGGTTGTTATAGTGGGGACAATGGTTGCTATAGTGGTGATAATGGTTGTTATAGTGGCGATAGTGGTTGTTAGAGTGGTGATAATGGCTCTTATAGTGGTGACAATGGTTGTTATAGTGGTGATAATGGTCGTTATAGTGGTGGTAATCGTCGTTATATTGGTGATAATGGTTGTTATTGTGGTGATAATGGTTGTTATAGTGGTGATAATGGTCCTTATAATGGTGATAATGGTTGTTATAGTGGTGATAATGGTTGTTATAGTGAGGACAATGGTTGTTATAGTGGTGATAATGGTTGTTATAGTGGTGGTAATGGTTGTTATAGTGGTGATAATGGTTGTTGTAGTGATGATAATGGTTGTTATAGTGGTGATAATGGTTGTTATAGTGGGGACAATGGTTGTTATAGTGGTGATAATGGTTGTTATTGTGGCGATAATGTTTTTATTAGTGGGGATAATGGTTGTTATAGTGGTGATAATGGTCCTTATAATGGTGATAGTCGTTGCTATAGTGGTGATAATGGCTATTATAGTGGTGGTAATGTTTCTTACAATGGTGATAATGGTTGTTCTAGTCGTGATAATGGTCGTTATAGTGGTGATAATGGTTGTTATAGTGGTGATAATGGTTGTTATAGTGGGGATAATGGTTGTTATAGTGGTGATAATGGTTGTTATAGTGGTGATAATGGTCCTTATAGAGGTGATAATGGTTGTTATAGTGGTGATAATTGTTGTTATAGTGGTGATAATGTTTGTTGTTGTGGTGATAATTGTTGCTATAGCGGTGACAATGGTCGTTATAGTGGTGATAATGGTTGTTATAGTGGGGATAATGGTTGTTATAGTGGTGATAATGGTTGTTATAGTGGTGATAATGATCCTTGTAGAGGTGATAATGGTGTTATAGTGTTGATAATGGTTGTTATAGTGGTGATAATGGTTGTTATTGTGGTGATAATTGTTGTTATAGTGATGATAATGGTTGTTATAGTGGTGATAATGGTTGTTATAGTGGTGATAATGGTTGTTATAGTGGGGATAATGGTGGGTATGGTGGTGATAATGGTTGTTACAGTGGTGATAATGGTTGTTATAGAGGTGATAATGGTTGTTGTAGTGGTGATAATGGTTGTTATAGTGGTGGTAATGGTTGTTATAGTGGTGACAATAGTTGTTATAGTGGTGATAATGGTTGTTATAGTGGGGACAATGGTTGCTATAGTGGTGATAATGGTTGTTATAGTGGCGATAGTGGTTGTTAGAGTGGTGATAATGGCTCTTATAGTGGTGATAATGGTTGTTATAGTGGTGATAATGGTTGTTATAGTGGCGATAATGTTTTTTATAGTGGGGATAATGGTTGTTATAGTGGTGATAATGGCTGTTATAGTGGTGATAATGGTTGTTATAGGGGTGGTAACGGTCGTTATAGTGGTGATAATGGTGCTTGTAGTGGTGATAATGGTTTTTATTGTGGTGATGATGGTTGTTGTAGTGATGATAATGGTTGTTATAGTGGTGATAATGGTTGTTATAGTGGGGACAATGGTTGTTATAGTGGTGATAATGGTTGTTATTGTGGCGATAATGTTTTTTATAGTGGGGATAATGGTTGTTATAGTGGTGATAATGGTTGTTATAGTGGTGATAATGGTTGTTATAGTGGGGATAATAGTTGTTATAGTGGTGACAATGGTTGTTATAGTGGTGATAATGGTTATTATAGTTGTCTTAATGGTCCTTGTAGTCGTGATAATGGTCGTTATAGTGGTGATAATGGTTGTTATAGTGGTGATAATGGTTGTTATAGTGGGGATAATAGTTGCTATAGTGGTGGTAATGGCTGTTATAGTGGTGATCATTGTTGTTATAGTGTTGATGATGGTTGTTCTAGTCGTGATAATGGTCGTTATACTGGTGATAACGGTTGTTATAGTCGCGATAATGTTTCTTATAGTGGTGATGATGGTTGTTCTGGTAGTGATAATGGTTGTTATAGTGGTGATAATGGTTTTTATAGTGGTGATAATGGTTGTTATAGTGATGATAATGGTTGTTATAGTGGTGATAATGGTTGTTATAGTGGGGACAATGGTTATTATAGTGGTGATAATGGTTGTTATAGTGGGGACAATGGTTATTATAGTGGTGATAATGGTTGTTATGGTGGTGATAATGTTTCTTATAGCAGTGATAATGGTTGTTATAGTGGTCATAATGGTCCTTGTAGTGGTGATAATGGTCGTTACAGTGGTGATAATGGTCCTTGTAGTGGTGATAATGGTTTTTATTGTGGTGATGACGGTTGTTGTAGTGTTGATAATGGTCACTATAGTGCGGATAATGGTGGGTATGGTGGTGATAATGGTTGTTATGGTGGTGATAATGGTTTTTACAGTGGTGATAATGGTTGTTATAGAGGTGATAATGGTTGTTATAGTGGTGATAATGGTTGTTATAGTGGGGACAATGGTTGCTATAGTGGTGGTAATGGCTGTTATAGTGGTGATAATGTTTTTTATAGTGGGGATAATGGTTGTTATAGTGGTGATAATGGTTGTTATAGTGGTGATAATTGTCCTTATAGAGGTGATAATGGTGTTATAGTGGTGATAATGGTTGTTATAGTGGTGGTAATGGTCCTTATAGAGGTGATAATGGTTGTTGTAGTGGTGATAATGTTTGTTATAGTGGCGATAATGTTTGTTATAGTGAGGATAATGGTTGTTAGAGTGGTGATAATGGCTGTTATAGTGGTGATAATTGTTGTTATAGTGGTGATAATGGTCGTTATGGTGGTGGTAATCGTAGTGGTGATAATGGTCCTTATAGTGGTGATAATGGTTGTTATAGTGGTGATAATGGTTGTTATAGTGGGGACAATGGTTGTTATAGTGGCGATAGTGGTTGTTATGGTGGCGATAGTGGTTGTTATGGTGGTGATAATGGTTTTTATTGTGGTGATGATGGTCGTTGTAGTGGTGATAATGATTATTATTGTGGTGATAACGGCTGTTATAGTGTTGAAAATGGTCACTATAGTGCGGATAATGGTGGGTATGGTGGTGATAATGGTTGTTATGGTGGTGATAATGGTTGTTACAGTGGTGATAATGGTTGCTATAGAGGTGATAATGGTTGTTGTAGTGGTGATAATGGTTGTTATAGTGGTGGTAATGGTTGTTATAGTGGTGACAATAGTTGTTATAGTGGTGATAATGGTTGTTATAGTGGGGACAATGGTTGCTATAGTGGTGATAATGGTTGTTATAGTGGCGATAGTGGTTGTTAGAGTGGTGATAATGGCTCTTATAGTGGTGATAATGGTTGTTATAGTGGTGATAATGGTCGTTATAGTGGTGGTAATCGTCGTTATATTGGTGATAATGGTTGTTATTGTGGTGATAATGGTTGTTATAGTGGTGATAATGGTCCTTATAATGGTGATAATGGTTGTTATAGTGGTGATAATGGTTGTTATAGTGAGGACAATGTTGTTATAGTGGTGATAATGGTCCTTATGATGGTGATAGTGGTTGCTATAGTGGTGATAATTGCTATTATAGTGGTGGTAATGTTTCTTATAATGGTGATAATGGTTGTTCTAGTCGTGATAATGGTCGTTATAGTGGTGATAATGGTTGTTATAGTGGTGATAATGGTTGTTATAGTGGGGACAATGGTTGTTATAGTGGTGATAATGGTTGTTATGGTGGCGATAATGTTTTTTATAGTGGGGATAATGGTTGTTATAGTGATGATAATGGTCCTTATGATGGTGATAGTGGTTGCTATAGTGGTGATAATTGCTATTATAGTGGTGGTAATGTTTCTTATAATGGTGATAATGGTTGTTCTAGTCGTGATAATGGTCGTTATAGTGGTGATAATGGTTGTTATAGTGGTGATAATGGTTGTTATAGTGGGGATAATAGTTGTTATAGTGGTGACAATGGTTGTTATAGTGGTGATAATGGTTATTATAGTTGTCTTAATGGTCCTTGTAGTGGTGATAATGGTCGTTATAGTGGTGATAATGGTCGTTGTAGTGGTGATAATGGTTTTTATTGTGGTGATGATGGTTGTCGTAGTGGTGATAAAGGTTGTTATGGTGATGATAATGGAAGTTGTAGTGGTGATAATGGTCATTATAGTGGTGATAATGGTTGTTATAGTGGTGATAATGGTTGCTATAGTGGTGATACTGGTTGCTATAGTGGTGATAGTGGTTGCTATAGTGGTGATACTGGTTGCTATAGTGGTGATAATAGTTGCTATAGTGGTGGTAATGGCTGTTATAGTGGTGATCATTGTTGTTATAGTGTTGATGATGGTTGTTCTAGTCGTGATAATGGTCGTTATACTGGTGATAACGGTTGTTATAGTCGCGATAATGTTTCTTATAGTGGTGATGATGGTTGTTCTGGTAGTGATAATGGTTGTTATAGTGGTGATAATGGTTTTTATAGTGGTGATAATGGTTGTTATAGTGATGATAATGGTTGTTATAGTGGTGATAATGGTTGTTATAGTGGGGACAATGGTTATTATAGTGGTGATAATGGTTGTTATAGTGGGGACAATGGTTATTATAGTGGTGATAATGGTTGTTATGGTGGTGATAATGTTTCTTATAGCAGTGATAATGGTTGTTATAGTGGTCATAATGGTCCTTGTAGTGGTGATAATGGTCGTTACAGTGGTGATAATGGTCCTTGTAGTGGTGATAATGGTTTTTATTGTGGTGATGACGGTTGTTGTAGTGTTGATAATGGTCACTATAGTGCGGATAATGGTGGGTATGGTGGTGATAATGGTTGTTATGGTGGTAATAATGGTTGTTACAGTGGTGATAATGGTTGTTATAGAGGTGATAATGGTTGTTATAGTGGTGATAATGGTTGTTATAGTGGGGACAATGGTTGCTATAGTGGTGGTAATGGCTGTTATAGTGGTGATAATGGTTGTTATAGTGGTGGTAATGGTTGTTATAGTGGTGATAATGGTTGTTATAGTGCTGATAATGGTTGTTATAGTGGCGATAATGTTTTTTATAGTGGGGATAATGGTTGTTATAGTGGTGATAATTGTCCTTATAGAGGTGATAATGGTGTTATAGTGGTGATAATGGTTGTTATAGTGGTGGTAATGGTCCTTATAGAGGTGATAATGGTTGTTGTAGTGGTGATAATGTTTGTTATAGTGGCGATAATGTTTGTTATAGTGAGGATAATGGTTGTTAGAGTGGTGATAATGGCTGTTATAGTGGTGATAATTGTTGTTATAGTGGTGATAATGGTCGTTATGGTGGTGGTAATCGTAGTGGTGATAATGGTCCTTATAGTGGTGATAATGGTTGTTATAGTGGTGATAATGGTTGTTATAGTGGTGGTAATGGTTGTTATAGTGCTGATAATGGTTGTTATAGTGGCGATAATGTTTTTTATAGTGGGGATAATGGTTGTTATAGTGGTGATAATGGTTGTTATAGTGGCGATAATGTTTGTTATAGTGAGGATAATGGTTGTTAGAGTGGTGATAATGGCTGTTATAGTGGTGATAATTGTTGTTATAGTGGTGATAATGGTCGTTATGGTGGTGGTAATCGTAGTGGTGATAATGGTCCTTATAGTGGTGATAATGGTTGTCATAGTGGTGATAATGGTTGTTATAGTGGGGACAATGGTTGTTATAGCGGCGATAGTGGTTGTTATGGTGGCGATAGTGGTTGTTATGGTGGTGATAATGGTTTTTATTGTGGTGATGATGGTTGTTGTAGTGGTGATAATGGTTATTATTGTGGTGATAGCGGCTGTTATAGTGTTGATAATGGTCACTATAGTGCGGATAATGGTGGGTATGGTGGTGATAATGGTTGTTATGGTGGTGATAATGGTTGTTACAGTGGTGATAATGGTTGTTATAGAGGTGATAATGGTTGTTGTAGTGGTGATAATGGTTGTTATAGTGGTGGTAATGGTTGTTATAGTGGTGACAATAGTTGTTATAGTGGTGATAATGGTTGTTATAGTGGGGACAATGGTTGCTATAGTGGTGATAATGGTTGTTATAGTGGCGATAGTGGTTGTTAGAGTGGTGATAATGGCTCTTATAGTGGTGACAATGGTTGTTATAGTGGTGATAATGGTCGTTATAGTGGTGGTAATCGTCGTTATATTGGTGATAATGGTTGTTATTGTGGTGATAATGGTTGTTATAGTGGTGATAATGGTCCTTATAATGGTGATAATGGTTGTTATAGTGGTGATAATGGTTGTTATAGTGAGGACAATGGTTGTTATAGTGGTGATAATGGTTGTTATAGTGGTGATAATGGTTGTTATAGTGAGGACAATGGTTGTTATCATGGTGATAATGGTTGTTATATGGCGATAATGTTTTTTATAGTGGGGATAATGGTTGTTATAGTGGTGATAATGGCTGTTATAGTGATGATAATGGTCCTTATAATGGTGATAGTGGTTGCTATAGTGGTGATAATGGCTATTATAGTGGTGGTAATGTTTCTTACAATGGTGATAATGGTTGTTCTAGTCGTGATAATGGTCGTTATAGTGGTGATAATGGTTGTTATAGTGGTGATAATGGTTGTTATAGTGGGGATAATGGTTGTTATAGTGGTGATAATGGTTGTTATAGTGGTGGTAATGTTTCTTATAATGGTGATAATGGTTGTTCTAGTCGTGATAATGGTCGTTATAGTGGTGATAATGGTTGTTATAGTGGTGATAATGGTTGTTATAGTGGGGATAATAGTTGTTATAGTGGTGACAATGGTTGTTATAGTGGTGATAATGGTTATTATAGTTGTCTTAATGGTCCTTGTAGTGGTGATAATGGTCGTTATAGTGGTGATAATGGTCGTTGTAGTGGTGATAATGGTTTTTATTGTGGTGATGATGGTTGTCGTAGTGGTGATAAAGGTTGTTATGGTGATGATAATGGAAGTTGTAGTGGTGATAATGGTCATTATAGTGGTGATAATGGTTGTTATAGTCGCGATAATGTTTCTTATAGTGGTGATGATGGTTGTTCTGGTAGTGATAATGGTTGTTATAGTGGTGATAATGGTTTTTATAGTGGTGATAATGGTTGTTATAGTGATGATAATGGTTGTTATAGTGGTGATAATGGTTGTTATAGTGGGGACAATGGTTATTATAGTGGTGATAATGGTTGTTATAGTGGGGACAATGGTTATTATAGTGGTGATAATGGTTGTTATGGTGGTGATAATGTTTCTTATAGCAGTGATAATGGTTGTTATAGTGGTCATAATGGTCCTTGTAGTGGTGATAATGGTCGTTACAGTGGTGATAATGGTCCTTGTAGTGGTGATAATGGTTTTTATTGTGGTGATGACGGTTGTTGTAGTGTTGATAATGGTCACTATAGTGCGGATAATGGTGGGTATGGTGGTGATAATGGTTGTTATGGTGGTAATAATGGTTGTTACAGTGGTGATAATGGTTGTTATAGAGGTGATAATGGTTGTTATAGTGGTGATAATGGTTGTTATAGTGGGGACAATGGTTGCTATAGTGGTGGTAATGGCTGTTATAGTGGTGATAATGGTTGTTATAGTGGTGGTAATGGTTGTTATAGTGGTGATAATGGTTGTTATAGTGCTGATAATGGTTGTTATAGTGGCGATAATGTTTTTTATAGTGGGGATAATGGTTGTTATAGTGGTGATAATTGTCCTTATAGAGGTGATAATGGTGTTATAGTGGTGATAATGGTTGTTATAGTGGTGGTAATGGTCCTTATAGAGGTGATAATGGTTGTTGTAGTGGTGATAATGTTTGTTATAGTGGCGATAATGTTTGTTATAGTGAGGATAATGGTTGTTAGAGTGGTGATAATGGCTGTTATAGTGGTGATAATTGTTGTTATAGTGGTGATAATGGTCGTTATGGTGGTGGTAATCGTAGTGGTGATAATGGTCCTTATAGTGGTGATAATGGTTGTTATAGTGGTGATAATGGTTGTTATAGTGGTGGTAATGGTTGTTATAGTGCTGATAATGGTTGTTATAGTGGCGATAATGTTTTTTATAGTGGGGATAATGGTTGTTATAGTGGTGATAATGGTTGTTATAGTGGCGATAATGTTTGTTATAGTGAGGATAATGGTTGTTAGAGTGGTGATAATGGCTGTTATAGTGGTGATAATTGTTGTTATAGTGGTGATAATGGTCGTTATGGTGGTGGTAATCGTAGTGGTGATAATGGTCCTTATAGTGGTGATAATGGTTGTCATAGTGGTGATAATGGTTGTTATAGTGGGGACAATGGTTGTTATAGCGGCGATAGTGGTTGTTATGGTGGCGATAGTGGTTGTTATGGTGGTGATAATGGTTTTTATTGTGGTGATGATGGTTGTTGTAGTGGTGATAATGGTTATTATTGTGGTGATAGCGGCTGTTATAGTGTTGATAATGGTCACTATAGTGCGGATAATGGTGGGTATGGTGGTGATAATGGTTGTTATGGTGGTGATAATGGTTGTTACAGTGGTGATAATGGTTGTTATAGAGGTGATAATGGTTGTTGTAGTGGTGATAATGGTTGTTATAGTGGTGGTAATGGTTGTTATAGTGGTGACAATAGTTGTTATAGTGGTGATAATGGTTGTTATAGTGGGGACAATGGTTGCTATAGTGGTGATAATGGTTGTTATAGTGGCGATAGTGGTTGTTAGAGAGGTGATAATGGCTCTTATAGTGGTGACAATGGTTGTTATAGTGGTGATAATGGTCGTTATAGTGGTGGTAATCGTCGTTATATTGGTGATAATGGTTGTTATTGTGGTGATAATGGTTGTTATAGTGGTGATAATGGTCCTTATAATGGTGATAATGGTTGTTATAGTGGTGATAATGGTTGTTATAGTGAGGACAATGGTTGTTATAGTGGTGATAATGGTTGTTATAGTGGTGATAATGGTTGTTATAGTGAGGACAATGGTTGTTATCATGGTGATAATGGTTGTTATATGGCGATAATGTTTTTTATAGTGGGGATAATGGTTGTTATAGTGGTGATAATGGCTGTTATAGTGATGATAATGGTCCTTATAATGGTGATAGTGGTTGCTATAGTGGTGATAATGGCTATTATAGTGGTGGTAATGTTTCTTACAATGGTGATAATGGTTGTTCTAGTCGTGATAATGGTCGTTATAGTGGTGATAATGGTTGTTATAGTGGTGATAATGGTTGTTATAGTGGGGATAATGGTTGTTATAGTGGTGATAATGGTTGTTATAGTGGTGATAATGGTCCTTATAGAGGTGATAATGGTTGTTAAAGTGGTGATAATTGTTGTTATAGTGGTGTTAATGGTTGTTATTGTGGTGATAATTGTTGCTATAGTGATGACAATGGTCGTTATAGTGGTGATAATGGTTGTTATAGTGATGATAATGGTTGTTATAGTGGGGATAATGGTTGTTATAGTGGTGATAATGGTTGTTATAGTGGTGATAATGGTCCTTATAGAGGTGATAATGGTTGTTATAGTGGTGATAATGGTTGTCATAGTGGCGATAATGTTTTTTATAGTGGGGATAATGGTTGTTATAGTGGTGATAATGGTTGTTATAGTGGTGATAATGGTCCTTATAGAGGTGATAATGGTGTTATAGTGTTGATAATGGTTGTTATAGTGGTGGTAATGGTTGTTATAGTGGTGATAATGGTTGTTATAGTGGGGATAATGGTTGTTATAGTGGTGATAATGGTTGTTATAGTGGTGGTAATGGTTGTTATAGTGGTGTTAATGGTTGTTATAGTGCGGATAATGGTTGTTATAGTGGTGATAATGGTTGTTATAGTGGGGACAATGGTTGTTATAGTGGTGATAATGGTTTTTATTGTGGTGATAATGGTTGCTATAGTGATGATAATGGCTGTGATAGTGGGGATAATGGTTGTTATAGTGTTGATAATGGTTGTTATAGTGGCGATAATGTTTGTTATAGTGGGGATAATGGCTGTTACAGTGGTGATAATGGTTGTTATAGTGGCGATAATGTTTGTTATAGTGGGGATAATGGCTGTTACAGTGGTGATAATGGTTGTTATAGTGGTGATAATGGTCGTTATAGTGGCGATAATGGTTCTTGTAGTGGTGATAATGGACTTTATTGTCGTGATGATGGTTGTTGTAGTGATGATAATGGCTATTATAGTGGAGATAATGGTTGTTATAGTGGCGATAATGTTTTTTATAGTGGGGATAATGGTCGTTATAGTGGTGATAATGCTTGTTATAGTGGTGATAATGGTCCTTATAGAGGTGACAATGGTTGTTATAGTGGTTATAATGGTTGTTATAGTGGTGGTAATGGTTGTTATAGTGGTGATAATGGTTGTTATAGTGGTGATAATGGTTGTTATAGTGGGGATAATGGTTGTTATAGTGGTGATAATGGTTGTTATAGTGGTGGTAATGTTTCTTATAATGGTGATAATGGTTGTTCTAGTCGTGATAATGGTCGTTATAGTGGTGATAATGGTTGTTATAGTGGTGATAATGGTTGTTATAGTGGGGATAATAGTTGTTATAGTGGTGACAATGGTTGTTATAGTGGTGATAATGGTTATTATAGTTGTCTTAATGGTCCTTGTAGTGGTGATAATGGTCGTTATAGTGGTGATAATGGTCGTTGTAGTGGTGATAATGGTTTTTATTGTGGTGATGATGGTTGTCGTAGTGGTGATAAAGGTTGTTATGGTGATGATAATGGAAGTTGTAGTGGTGATAATGGTCATTATAGTGGTGATAATGGTTGTTATAGTGGTGATAATGGTTGCTATAGTGGTGATACTGGTTGCTATAGTGGTGATAGTGGTTGCTATAGTGGTGATACTGGTTGCTATAGTGGTGATAATAGTTGCTATAGTGGTGGTAATGGCTGTTATAGTGGTGATCATTGTTGTTATAGTGTTGATGATGGTTGTTCTAGTCGTGATAATGGTCGTTATACTGGTGATAACGGTTGTTATAGTCGCGATAATGTTTCTTATAGTGGTGATGATGGTTGTTCTGGTAGTGATAATGGTTGTTATAGTGGTGATAATGGTTTTTATAGTGGTGATAATGGTTGTTATAGTGATGATAATGGTTGTTATAGTGGTGATAATGGTTGTTATAGTGGGGACAATGGTTATTATAGTGGTGATAATGGTTGTTATAGTGGGGACAATGGTTATTATAGTGGTGATAATGGTTGTTATGGTGGTGATAATGTTTCTTATAGCAGTGATAATGGTTGTTATAGTGGTCATAATGGTCCTTGTAGTGGTGATAATGGTCGTTACAGTGGTGATAATGGTCCTTGTAGTGGTGATAATGGTTTTTATTGTGGTGATGACGGTTGTTGTAGTGTTGATAATGGTCACTATAGTGCGGATAATGGTGGGTATGGTGGTGATAATGGTTGTTATGGTGGTAATAATGGTTGTTACAGTGGTGATAATGGTTGTTATAGAGGTGATAATGGTTGTTATAGTGGTGATAATGGTTGTTATAGTGGGGACAATGGTTGCTATAGTGGTGGTAATGGCTGTTATAGTGGTGATAATGGTTGTTATAGTGGTGGTAATGGTTGTTATAGTGGTGATAATGGTTGTTATAGTGCTGATAATGGTTGTTATAGTGGCGATAATGTTTTTTATAGTGGGGATAATGGTTGTTATAGTGGTGATAATTGTCCTTATAGAGGTGATAATGGTGTTATAGTGGTGATAATGGTTGTTATAGTGGTGGTAATGGTCCTTATAGAGGTGATAATGGTTGTTGTAGTGGTGATAATGTTTGTTATAGTGGCGATAATGTTTGTTATAGTGAGGATAATGGTTGTTAGAGTGGTGATAATGGCTGTTATAGTGGTGATAATTGTTGTTATAGTGGTGATAATGGTCGTTATGGTGGTGGTAATCGTAGTGGTGATAATGGTCCTTATAGTGGTGATAATGGTTGTTATAGTGGTGATAATGGTTGTTATAGTGGTGGTAATGGTTGTTATAGTGCTGATAATGGTTGTTATAGTGGCGATAATGTTTTTTATAGTGGGGATAATGGTTGTTATAGTGGCGATAATGTTTGTTATAGTGAGGATAATGGTTGTTAGAGTGGTGATAATGGCTGTTATAGTGGTGATAATTGTTGTTATAGTGGTGATAATGGTCGTTATGGTGGTGGTAATCGTAGTGGTGATAATGGTCCTTATAGTGGTGATAATGGTTGTCATAGTGGTGATAATGGTTGTTATAGTGGGGACAATGGTTGTTATAGCGGCGATAGTGGTTGTTATGGTGGCGATAGTGGTTGTTATGGTGGTGATAATGGTTTTTATTGTGGTGATGATGGTTGTTGTAGTGGTGATAATGGTTATTATTGTGGTGATAGCGGCTGTTATAGTGTTGATAATGGTCACTATAGTGCGGATAATGGTGGGTATGGTGGTGATAATGGTTGTTATGGTGGTGATAATGGTTGTTACAGTGGTGATAATGGTTGTTATAGAGGTGATAATGGTTGTTGTAGTGGTGATAATGGTTGTTATAGTGGTGGTAATGGTTGTTATAGTGGTGACAATAGTTGTTATAGTGGTGATAATGGTTGTTATAGTGGGGACAATGGTTGCTATAGTGGTGATAATGGTTGTTATAGTGGCGATAGTGGTTGTTAGAGTGGTGATAATGGCTCTTATAGTGGTGACAATGGTTGTTATAGTGGTGATAATGGTCGTTATAGTGGTGGTAATCGTCGTTATATTGGTGATAATGGTTGTTATTGTGGTGATAATGGTTGTTATAGTGGTGATAATGGTCCTTATAATGGTGATAATGGTTGTTATAGTGGTGATAATGGTTGTTATAGTGAGGACAATGGTTGTTATAGTGGTGATAATGGTTGTTATAGTGGTGATAATGGTTGTTATAGTGAGGACAATGGTTGTTATCATGGTGATAATGGTTGTTATATGGCGATAATGTTTTTTATAGTGGGGATAATGGTTGTTATAGTGGTGATAATGGCTGTTATAGTGATGATAATGGTCCTTATAATGGTGATAGTGGTTGCTATAGTGGTGATAATGGCTATTATAGTGGTGGTAATGTTTCTTACAATGGTGATAATGGTTGTTCTAGTCGTGATAATGGTCGTTATAGTGGTGATAATGGTTGTTATAGTGGTGATAATGGTTGTTGTAGTGGGGATAATGGTTGTTATAGTGGTCATAATGGTTGTTATAGTGGTGATAATGGTCCTTATAGAGGTGATAATGGTTGTTAAAGTGGTGATAATTGTTGTTATAGTGGTGTTAATGGTTGTTATTGTGGTGATAATTGTTGCTATAGTGATGACAATGGTCGTTATAGTGGTGATAATGGTTGTTATAGTGATGATAATGGTTGTTATAGTGGGGATAATGGTTGTTATAGTGGTGATAATGGTTGTTATAGTGGTGATAATGGTCCTTATAGAGGTGATAATGGTTGTTATAGTGGTGATAATGGTTGTCATAGTGGCGATAATGTTTTTTATAGTGGGGATAATGGTTGTTATAGTGGTGATAATGGTTGTTATAGTGGTGATAATGGTCCTTATAGAGGTGATAATGGTGTTATAGTGTTGATAATGGTTGTTATAGTGGTGGTAATGGTTGTTATAGTGGTGATAATGGTTGTTATAGTGGGGATAATGGTTGTTATAGTGGTGATAATGGTTGTTATAGTGGTGGTAATGGTTGTTATAGTGGTGTTAATGGTTGTTATAGTGCGGATAATGGTTGTTATAGTGGTGATAATGGTTGTTATAGTGGGGACAATGGTTGTTATAGTGGTGATAATGGTTTTTATTGTGGTGATAATGGTTGCTATAGTGATGATAATGGCTGTGATAGTGGGGATAATGGTTGTTATAGTGTTGATAATGGTTGTTATAGTGGCGATAATGTTTGTTATAGTGGGGATAATGGCTGTTACAGTGGTGATAATGGTTGTTATAGTGGCGATAATGTTTGTTATAGTGGGGATAATGGCTGTTACAGTGGTGATAATGGTTGTTATAGTGGTGATAATGGTTTTTATTGTGGTGATGATGGTTGATGTAGTGATGATAATGGTTGTTATAGTGGTGATAATGGTTGTTATAGTGGGGACAATGGTTGTTATAGTGGTGATAATGGTTGTTATTGTGGCGATAATGTTTTTTATAGTGGGGATAATGGTTGTTATAGTGGTGATAATGGTTGTTATAGTGGTGGTAATGGTTGTTATAGTGGTGACAATAGTTGTTATAGTGGTGATAATGGTTGTTATAGTGGAGACAATGGTTGCTATAGTGCGGATAATGGTTGTTGTAGTGGTGATAATGGTTGTTATAGTGGCGATAATGTTTGTTATAGTGGGGATAATGGTTGTTAGAGTGGTGATAATGGCTGTTATAGTGGTGATAATTGTTGTTATAGTGGTGATAATGGTCGTTATGGTGGTGGTAATCGTAGTGGTGATAATGGTCCTTATAGTGGTGATAATGGTTGTTATAGTGGTGATAATGGTTGTTATAGTGGGGACAATGGTTGTTATAGTGGCGATAGTGGTTGTTATGGTGGCGATAGTGGTTGTTATGGTGGTGATAATGGTTTTTATTGTGGTGATGATGGTTGTTGTAGTGGTGATAATGGTTATTATTGTGGTGATAACGGCTGTTATAGTGTTGATAATGGTCACTATAGTGCGGATAATGGTGGGTATGGTGGTGATAATGGTTGTTATGGTGGTGATAATGGTTGTTACAGTGGTGATAATGGTTGTTATAGAGGTGATAATGGTTGTTATAGTGGTGATAATGGTTGTTATAGTGGTGGCAATGGTTGTTATAGTGCTGACAATAGTTATTATAGTGGTGATAATGGTTGTTATAGTGGGGACAATGGTTGCTGTAGTGGTGATAATGGCTCTTATAGTGGTGATAATGGTTGTTATAGTGGTGATAATGGTCGTTATAGTGGTGGTAATCGTCGTTATATTGGTGATAATGGTTGTTATTGTGGTGATAATGGTTGTTATAGTGGTGATAATGGTCCTTATAATGGTGATAATGGTTGTTATAGTGGTGATAATGGTTGTTATAGTGAGGACAATGGTTGTTATAGTGGTGATAATGGTTGTTATAGTGGCGATAATGTTTTTTATAGTGGGGATAATGGTTGTTATAGTGGTGATAATGGCTGTTATAGTGGTGATAGTGGTTGTTATAGTCGTGGTAACGGTCGTTATAGTGGTGATAATGGTCCTTGTAGTGGTGATAATGGTTTTTATTGTGGTGATGATGGTTGTTGTAGTGATGATAATGGTTGTTATAGTGGTGATAATGGTTGTTATAGTGGGGACAATGGTTGTTATAGTGGTGATAATGGTTGTTATTGTGGCGATAATGTTTTTATTAGTGGGGATAATGGTTGTTATAGTGGTGATAATGGTCCTTATAATGGTGATAGTCGTTGCTATAGTGGTGATAATGGCTATTATAGTGGTGGTAATGTTTCTTACAATGGTGATAATGGTTGTTCTAGTCGTGATAATGGTCGTTATAGTGGTGATAATGGTTGTTATAGTGGTGATAATGGTTGTTATAGTGGGGATAATGGTTGTTATAGTGGTGATAATGGTTGTTATAGTGGTGATAATGGTCCTTATAGAGGTGATAATGGTTGTTATAGTGGTGATAATTGTTGTTATAGTGGTGATAATGTTTGTTGTTGTGGTGATAATTGTTGCTATAGCGGTGACAATGGTCGTTATAGTGGTGATAATGGTTGTTATAGTGGGGATAATGGTTGTTATAGTGGTGATAATGGTTGTTATAGTGGTGATAATGATCCTTGTAGAGGTGATAATGGTGTTATAGTGTTGATAATGGTTGTTATAGTGGTGATAATGGTTGTTATTGTGGTGATAATTGTTGTTATAGTGATGATAATGGTTGTTATAGTGGTGATAATGGTTGTTATAGTGGTGATAATGGTTGTTATAGTGGGGATAATGGTGGGTATGGTGGTGATAATGGTTGTTACAGTGGTGATAATGGTTGTTATAGAGGTGATAATGGTTGTTGTAGTGGTGATAATGGTTGTTATAGTGGTGGTAATGGTTGTTATAGTGGTGACAATAGTTGTTATAGTGGTGATAATGGTTGTTATAGTGGGGACAATGGTTGCTATAGTGGTGATAATGGTTGTTATAGTGGCGATAGTGGTTGTTAGAGTGGTGATAATGGCTCTTATAGTGGTGATAATGGTTGTTATAGTGGTGATAATGGTTGTTATAGTGGCGATAATGTTTTTTATAGTGGGGATAATGGTTGTTATAGTGGTGATAATGGCTGTTATAGTGGTGATAATGGTTGTTATAGGGGTGGTAACGGTCGTTATAGTGGTGATAATGGTGCTTGTAGTGGTGATAATGGTTTTTATTGTGGTGATGATGGTTGTTGTAGTGATGATAATGGTTGTTATAGTGGTGATAATGGTTGTTATAGTGGGGACAATGGTTGTTATAGTGGTGATAATGGTTGTTATTGTGGCGATAATGTTTTTTATAGTGGGGATAATGGTTGTTATAGTGGTGATAATGGTCCTTATGATGGTGATAGTGGTTGCTATAGTGGTGATAATTGCTATTATAGTGGTGGTAATGTTTCTTATAATGGTGATAATGGTTGTTCTAGTCGTGATAATGGTCGTTATAGTGGTGATAATGGTTGTTATAGTGGTGATAATGGTTGTTATAGTGGGGATAATAGTTGTTATAGTGGTGACAATGGTTGTTATAGTGGTGATAATGGTTATTATAGTTGTCTTAATGGTCCTTGTAGTCGTGATAATGGTCGTTATAGTGGTGATAATGGTTGTTATAGTGGTGATAATGGTTGTTATAGTGGGGATAATAGTTGCTATAGTGGTGGTAATGGCTGTTATAGTGGTGATCATTGTTGTTATAGTGTTGATGATGGTTGTTCTAGTCGTGATAATGGTCGTTATACTGGTGATAACGGTTGTTATAGTCGCGATAATGTTTCTTATAGTGGTGATGATGGTTGTTCTGGTAGTGATAATGGTTGTTATAGTGGTGATAATGGTTTTTATAGTGGTGATAATGGTTGTTATAGTGATGATAATGGTTGTTATAGTGGTGATAATGGTTGTTATAGTGGGGACAATGGTTATTATAGTGGTGATAATGGTTGTTATAGTGGGGACAATGGTTATTATAGTGGTGATAATGGTTGTTATGGTGGTGATAATGTTTCTTATAGCAGTGATAATGGTTGTTATAGTGGTCATAATGGTCCTTGTAGTGGTGATAATGGTCGTTACAGTGGTGATAATGGTCCTTGTAGTGGTGATAATGGTTTTTATTGTGGTGATGACGGTTGTTGTAGTGTTGATAATGGTCACTATAGTGCGGATAATGGTGGGTATGGTGGTGATAATGGTTGTTATGGTGGTGATAATGGTTGTTACAGTGGTGATAATGGTTGTTATAGAGGTGATAATGGTTGTTATAGTGGTGATAATGGTTGTTATAGTGGGGACAATGGTTGCTATAGTGGTGGTAATGGCTGTTATAGTGGTGATAATGGTTGTTATAGTGGTGGTAATGGTTGTTATAGTGGTGATAATGGTTGTTATAGTGCTGATAATGGTTGTTATAGTGGCGATAATGTTTTTTATAGTGGGGATAATGGTTGTTATAGTGGTGATAATGGTTGTTATAGTGGTGATAATTGTCCTTATAGAGGTGATAATGGTGTTATAGTGGTGATAATGGTTGTTATAGTGGTGGTAATGGTCCTTATAGAGGTGATAATGGTTGTTGTAGTGGTGATAATGTTTGTTATAGTGGCGATAATGTTTGTTATAGTGAGGATAATGGTTGTTAGAGTGGTGATAATGGCTGTTATAGTGGTGATAATTGTTGTTATAGTGGTGATAATGGTCGTTATGGTGGTGGTAATCGTAGTGGTGATAATGGTCCTTATAGTGGTGATAATGGTTGTTATAGTGGTGATAATGGTTGTTATAGTGGGGACAATGGTTGTTATAGTGGCGATAGTGGTTGTTATGGTGGCGATAGTGGTTGTTATGGTGGTGATAATGGTTTTTATTGTGGTGATGATGGTCGTTGTAGTGGTGATAATGATTATTATTGTGGTGATAACGGCTGTTATAGTGTTGAAAATGGTCACTATAGTGCGGATAATGGTGGGTATGGTGGTGATAATGGTTGTTATGGTGGTGATAATGGTTGTTACAGTGGTGATAATGGTTGCTATAGAGGTGATAATGGTTGTTGTAGTGGTGATAATGGTTGTTATAGTGGTGGTAATGGTTGTTATAGTGGTGACAATAGTTGTTATAGTGGTGATAATGGTTGTTATAGTGGGGACAATGGTTGCTATAGTGGTGATAATGGTTGTTATAGTGGCGATAGTGGTTGTTAGAGTGGTGATAATGGCTCTTATAGTGGTGATAATGGTTGTTATAGTGGTGATAATGGTCGTTATAGTGGTGGTAATCGTCGTTATATTGGTGATAATGGTTGTTATTGTGGTGATAATGGTTGTTATAGTGGTGATAATGGTCCTTATAATGGTGATAATGGTTGTTATAGTGGTGATAATGGTTGTTATAGTGAGGACAATGTTGTTATAGTGGTGATAATGGTCCTTATGATGGTGATAGTGGTTGCTATAGTGGTGATAATTGCTATTATAGTGGTGGTAATGTTTCTTATAATGGTGATAATGGTTGTTCTAGTCGTGATAATGGTCGTTATAGTGGTGATAATGGTTGTTATAGTGGTGATAATGGTTGTTATAGTGGGGACAATGGTTGTTATAGTGGTGATAATGGTTGTTATTGTGGCGATAATGTTTTTTATAGTGGGGATAATGGTTGTTATAGTGGTGATAATGGTCCTTATGATGGTGATAGTGGTTGCTATAGTGGTGATAATTGCTATTATAGTGGTGGTAATGTTTCTTATAATGGTGATAATGGTTGTTCTAGTCGTGATAATGGTCGTTATAGTGGTGATAATGGTTGTTATAGTGGTGATAATGGTTGTTATAGTGGGGATAATAGTTGTTATAGTGGTGACAATGGTTGTTATAGTGGTGATAATGGTTATTATAGTTGTCTTAATGGTCCTTGTAGTGGTGATAATGGTCGTTATAGTGGTGATAATGGTCGTTGTAGTGGTGATAATGGTTTTTATTGTGGTGATGATGGTTGTCGTAGTGGTGATAAAGGTTGTTATGGTGATGATAATGGAAGTTGTAGTGGTGATAATGGTCATTATAGTGGTGATAATGGTTGTTATAGTGGTGATAATGGTTGCTATAGTGGTGATACTGGTTGCTATAGTGGTGATAGTGGTTGCTATAGTGGTGATACTGGTTGCTATAGTGGTGATAATAGTTGCTATAGTGGTGGTAATGGCTGTTATAGTGGTGATCATTGTTGTTATAGTGTTGATGATGGTTGTTCTAGTCGTGATAATGGTCGTTATACTGGTGATAACGGTTGTTATAGTCGCGATAATGTTTCTTATAGTGGTGATGATGGTTGTTCTGGTAGTGATAATGGTTGTTATAGTGGTGATAATGGTTTTTATAGTGGTGATAATGGTTGTTATAGTGATGATAATGGTTGTTATAGTGGTGATAATGGTTGTTATAGTGGGGACAATGGTTATTATAGTGGTGATAATGGTTGTTATAGTGGGGACAATGGTTATTATAGTGGTGATAATGGTTGTTATGGTGGTGATAATGTTTCTTATAGCAGTGATAATGGTTGTTATAGTGGTCATAATGGTCCTTGTAGTGGTGATAATGGTCGTTACAGTGGTGATAATGGTCCTTGTAGTGGTGATAATGGTTTTTATTGTGGTGATGACGGTTGTTGTAGTGTTGATAATGGTCACTATAGTGCGGATAATGGTGGGTATGGTGGTGATAATGGTTGTTATGGTGGTGATAATGGTTGTTACAGTGGTGATAATGGTTGTTATAGAGGTGATAATGGTTGTTATAGTGGTGATAATGGTTGTTATAGTGGGGACAATGGTTGCTATAGTGGTGGTAATGGCTGTTATAGTGGTGATAATGGTTGTTATAGTGGTGGTAATGGTTGTTATAGTGGTGATAATGGTTGTTATAGTGCTGATAATGGTTGTTATAGTGGCGATAATGTTTTTTATAGTGGGGATAATGGTTGTTATAGTGGTGATAATGGTTGTTATAGTGGTGATAATTGTCCTTATAGAGGTGATAATGGTGTTATAGTGGTGATAATGGTTGTTATAGTGGTGGTAATGGTCCTTATAGAGGTGATAATGGTTGTTGTAGTGGTGATAATGTTTGTTATAGTGGCGATAATGTTTGTTATAGTGAGGATAATGGTTGTTAGAGTGGTGATAATGGCTGTTATAGTGGTGATAATTGTTGTTATAGTGGTGATAATGGTCGTTATGGTGGTGGTAATCGTAGTGGTGATAATGGTCCTTATAGTGGTGATAATGGTTGTTATAGTGGTGATAATGGTTGTTATAGTGGGGACAATGGTTGTTATAGTGGCGATAGTGGTTGTTATGGTGGCGATAGTGGTTGTTATGGTGGTGATAATGGTTTTTATTATGGTGATGATGGTCGTTGTAGTGGTGATAATGATTATTATTGTGGTGATAACGGCTGTTATAGTGTTGAAAATGGTCACTATAGTGCGGATAATGGTGGGTATGGTGGTGATAATGGTTGTTATGGTGGTGATAATGGTTGTTACAGTGGTGATAATGGTTGCTATAGAGGTGATAATGGTTGTTGTAGTGGTGATAATGGTTGTTATAGTGGTGGTAATGGTTGTTATAGTGGTGACAATAGTTGTTATAGTGGTGATAATGGTTGTTATAGTGGGGACAATGGTTGCTATAGTGGTGATAATGGTTGTTATAGTGGCGATAGTGGTTGTTAGAGTGGTGATAATGGCTCTTATAGTGGTGATAATGGTTGTTATAGTGGTGATAATGGTTGTTATAGTGGTGATAATGGTCGTTATAGTGGTGGTAATCGTCGTTATATTGGTGATAATGGTTGTTATTGTGGTGATAATGGTTGTTATAGTGGTGATAATGGTCCTTATAATGGTGATAATGGTTGTTATAGTGGTGATAATGGTCGTTATAGTGAGGACAATGTTGTTATAGTGGTGATAATGGTTGTTATAGTGGCGATAATGTTTTTTATAGTGGGGATAATGGTTGTTATAGTGGTGATAATGGCTGTTATAGTGGTGATAATGGTTGTTATAGTGGTGGTAACGGTCGTTATAGTGGTGATAATGGTCCTTGTAGTGGTGATAATGGTTTTTATTGTGGTGATGATGGTTGTTGTAGTGATGATAATGGTGTTATAGTGGTGATAATGGTTGTTATAGTGGGGACAATGGTTGTTATAGTGGTGATAATGGTTGTTATTGTGGCGATAATGTTTTTTATAGTGGGGATAATGGTTGTTATAGTGGTGATAATGGTCCTTATGATGGTGATAGTGGTTGCTATAGTGGTGATAATGGCTATTATAGTGGTGGTAATGTTTCTTATATTGGTGATAATGGTTGTTCTAGTCGTGATAATGGTCGTTACAGTGGTGATAATGGTTGTTATAGTGGTGATAATGGTTGTTATAGTGGGGATAATGGTTGTTATAGTGGTGATAATGGTTGTTATAGTGGTGATAATGGTCCTTATAGAGGTGATAATGGTTGTTATAGTGGTGATAATTGTTGTTATAGTGGTGATAATGGTTGTTATTGTGGTGATAATTGTTGTTATAGTGATGATAATGGTTGTTATAGTGGTGATAATGGCTGTTATAGTGGTGATAATGGTTGTTATAGTGGTGATAATGGTGGTTATGGTGGTGATAATGGTTATTATAGTTGTCTTAATGGTCCTTGTAGTGGTGATAATCGTCGTTATAGTGGTGATAATGGTCCTTGTAGTGGTGATAATGGTTTTTATTGTGGTGATGATGGTTGTCGTAGTGGTGATAAAGGTTGTTATGGTGATGATAATGGTAGTTGTAGTGGTGATAATGGTCATTATAGTGGTGATAATGGTTGTTATAGTGGTGATAATGGTTGCTATAGTGGTGATACTGGTTGCTATAGTGGTGATAGTGGATGCTATAGTGGTGATACTGGTTGCTATGGTGGTGATAATAGTTGCTATAGTGGTGGTAATGGCTGTTATAGTGGTGATAATGGTTGTTATAGTGGTGATAATGGTTGTTATAGTGGTGATACTGGTTGCTATAGTGATGATAGTGGTTGCTATAGTGGTGATAATGGCTATTATAGTGGTGATAATTGTTGTTATAGTGTTGATGATGGTTGTTCTAGTCGTGATAATGGTCGTTATAGTGGTGATAACGGTTGTTATAGTCGCGATAATGTTTCTTATAGTGGTGATGATGGTTGTTCTGGTAGTGATAATGGTTGTTATAGTGGTGATAATGGTTTTTATAGTGTTGATAATGGTTGTTATAGTGAGGATAATGGTTGTTAGAGTGGTGATAATGGCTGTTATAGTGGTGATAATTGTTGTTATAGTGGTGATAATGGTCGTTATGGTGGTGGTAATCGTAGTGGTGATAATGGTCCTCATAGTGGTGATAATGGTTGTTATAGTGGTGGTAATCGTCGTTATATTGGTGATAATGGTTGTTATTGTGGTGATAATGGTTGTTATAGTGGTGATAATGGTCCTTATAATGGTGATAATGGTTGTTATAGTGGTGATAATGGTTGTTATAGTGAGGACAATGGTTGTTATAGTGGTGATAATGGTTGTTATAGTGGCGATAATGTTTTTTATAGTGGGGATAATGGTTGTTATAGTGGTGATAATGGCTGTTATAGTGGTGATAGTGGTTGTTATAGTCGTGGTAACGGTCGTTATAGTGGTGATAATGGTCCTTGTAGTGGTGATAATGGTTTTTATTGTGGTGATGATGGTTGTTGTAGTGATGATAATGGTTGTTATAGTGGTGATAATGGTTGTTATAGTGGGGACAATGGTTGTTATAGTGGTGATAATGGTTGTTATTGTGGCGATAATGTTTTTATTAGTGGGGATAATGGTTGTTATAGTGGTGATAATGGTCCTTATAATGGTGATAGTCGTTGCTATAGTGGTGATAATGGCTATTATAGTGGTGGTAATGTTTCTTACAATGGTGATAATGGTTGTTCTAGTCGTGATAATGGTCGTTATAGTGGTGATAATGGTTGTTATAGTGGTGATAATGGTTGTTATAGTGGGGATAATGGTTGTTATAGTGGTGATAATGGTTGTTATAGTGGTGATAATGGTCCTTATAGAGGTGATAATGGTTGTTATAGTGGTGATAATTGTTGTTATAGTGGTGATAATGTTTGTTGTTGTGGTGATAATTGTTGCTATAGCGGTGACAATGGTCGTTATAGTGGTGATAATGGTTGTTATAGTGGGGATAATGGTTGTTATAGTGGTGATAATGGTTGTTATAGTGGTGATAATGATCCTTGTAGAGGTGATAATGGTGTTATAGTGTTGTTAATGGTTGTTATAGTGGTGATAATGGTTGTTATTGTGGTGATAATCGTAGTGGTGATAATGGTCCTTATAGTGGTGATAATGGTTGTTATAGTGGTGATAATGGTTGTTATAGTGGGGACAATGGTTGTTATAGTGGCGATAGTGGTTGTTATGGTGGCGATAGTGGTTGTTATGGTGGTGATAATGGTTTTTATTGTGGTGATGATGGTCGTTGTAGTGGTGATAATGATTATTATTGTGGTGATAACGGCTGTTATAGTGTTGAAAATGGTCACTATAGTGCGGATAATGGTGGGTATGGTGGTGATAATGGTTGTTATGGTGGTGATAATGGTTGTTACAGTGGTGATAATGGTTGCTATAGAGGTGATAATGGTTGTTGTAGTGGTGATAATGGTTGTTATAGTGGTGGTAATGGTTGTTATAGTGGTGACAATAGTTGTTATAGTGGTGATAATGGTCGTTATAGTGGTGATAATGGTTGTTATAGTGGGGATAATGGTTGTTATAGTGGTGATAATGGTTGTTATAGTGGTGATAATGATCCTTGTAGAGGTGATAATGGTGTTATAGTGTTGATAATGGTTGTTATAGTGGTGATAATGGTTGTTATTGTGGTGATAATCGTAGTGGTGATAATGGTCCTTATAGTGGTGATAATGGTTGTTATAGTGGTGATAATGGTTGTTATAGTGGGGACAATGGTTGTTATAGTGGCGATAGTGGTTGTTATGGTGGCGATAGTGGTTGTTATGGTGGTGATAATGGTTTTTATTGTGGTGATGATGGTCGTTGTAGTGGTGATAATGATTATTATTGTGGTGATAACGGCTGTTATAGTGTTGAAAATGGTCACTATAGTGCGGATAATGGTGGGTATGGTGGTGATAATGGTTGTTATGGTGGTGATAATGGTTGTTACAGTGGTGATAATGGTTGCTATAGAGGTGATAATGGTTGTTGTAGTGGTGATAATGGTTGTTATAGTGGTGGTAATGGTTGTTATAGTGGTGACAATAGTTGTTATAGTGGTGATAATGGTTGTTATAGTGGGGACAATGGTTGCTATAGTGGTGATAATGGTTGTTATAGTGGCGATAGTGGTTGTTAGAGTGGTGATAATGGCTCTTATAGTGGTGATAATGGTTGTTATAGTGGTGATAATGGTCGTTATAGTGGTGGTAATCGTCGTTATATTGGTGATAATGGTTGTTATTGTGGTGATAATGGTTGTTATAGTGGTGATAATGGTCCTTATAATGGTGATAATGGTTGTTATAGTGGTGATAATGGTTGTTATAGTGAGGACAATGTTGTTATAGTGGTGATAATGGTTGTTATAGTGGCGATAATGTTTTTTATAGTGGGGATAATGGTTGTTATAGTGGTGATAATGGCTGTTATAGTGGTGATAATGGTTGTTATAGTGGTGGTAACGGTCGTTATAGTGGTGATAATGGTCCTTGTAGTGGTGATAATGGTTTTTATTGTGGTGATGATGGTTGTTGTAGTGATGATAATGGTGTTATAGTGGTGATAATGGTTGTTATAGTGGGGACAATGGTTGTTATAGTGGTGATAATGGTTGTTATTGTGGCGATAATGTTTTTTATAGTGGGGATAATGGTTGTTATAGTGGTGATAATGGTCCTTATGATGGTGATAGTGGTTGCTATAGTGGTGATAATGGCTATTATAGTGGTGGTAATGTTTCTTATAATGGTGATAATGGTTGTTCTAGTCGTGATAATGGTCGTTACAGTGGTGATAATGGTTGTTATAGTGGTGATAATGGTTGTTATAGTGGGGATAATGGTTGTTATAGTGGTGATAATGGTTGTTATAGTGGTGATAATGGTCCTTATAGAGGTGATAATGGTTGTTATAGTGGTGATAATTGTTGTTATAGTGGTGATAATGGTTGTTATTGTGGTGATAATTGTTGTTATAGTGATGATAATGGTTGTTATAGTGGTGATAATGGCTGTTATAGTGGTGATAATGGTTGTTATAGTGGTGATAATGGTGGTTATGGTGGTGATAATGGTTATTATAGTTGTCTTAATGGTCCTTGTAGTGGTGATAATGGTCGTTATAGTGGTGATAATGGTCCTTGTAGTGGTGATAATGGTTTTTATTGTGGTGATGATGGTTGTCGTAGTGGTGATAAAGGTTGTTATGGTGATGATAATGGTAGTTGTAGTGGTGATAATGGTCATTATAGTGGTGATAATGGTTGTTATAGTGGTGATAATGGTTGCTATAGTGGTGATACTGGTTGCTATAGTGGTGATAGTGGTTGCTATAGTGGTGATACTGGTTGCTATGGTGGTGATAATAGTTGCTATAGTGGTGGTAATGGCTGTTATAGTGGTGATAATGGTTGTTATAGTGGTGATAATGGTTGTTATAGTGGTGATACTGGTTGCTATAGTGATGATAGTGGTTGCTATAGTGGTGATAATGGCTATTATAGTGGTGATAATTGTTGTTATAGTGTTGATGATGGTTGTTCTAGTCGTGATAATGGTCGTTATAGTGGTGATAACGGTTGTTATAGTCGCGATAATGTTTCTTATAGTGGTGATGATGGTTGTTCTGGTAGTGATAATGGTTGTTATAGTGGTGATAATGGTTTTTATAGTGTTGATAATGGTTGTTATAGTGAGGATAATGGTTGTTAGAGTGGTGATAATGGCTGTTATAGTGGTGATAATTATTGTTATAGTGGTGATAATGGTCGTTATGGTGGTGGTAATCGTAGTGGTGATAATGGTCCTCATAGTGGTGATAATGGTTGTTATAGTGGTGATAATGGTTGTTATACTGGGGACAATGGTTATTATAGTGGTGATAATGGTTGTTATGGTGGTGATAATGTTTCTTATAGCAGTGATAATGGTTGTTATAGTGGTCATAATGGTCCTTGTAGTGGTGATAATGGTCGTTATAGTGGTGATAATGGTCCTTGTAGTGGTGATAATGGTTTTTATTGTGGTGATGATGGTTGTTGTAGTGCTGATAATGGTTGTTATAGTGGTGATAATGGTTGTTATAGTGGTGGTAATGGTCCTTATAGAGGTGATAATGGTTGTTGTAGTGGTGATAATGGTTGTTATAGTGGCGATAATGTTTGTTATAGTGAGGATAATGGTTGTTAGAGTGGTGATAATGGCTGTTATAGTGGTGATAATTGTTGTTATAGTGGTGATAATGGTCGTTATGGTGGTGGTAATCGTAGTGGTGATAATGGTCCTTATAGTGGTGATAATGGTTGTTATAGTGGTGATAATGGTTGTTATAGTGGGGACAATGGTTGTTATAGTGGCGATAGTGGTTGTTATGGTGGCGATAGTGGTTGTTATGGTGGTGATAATGGTTTTTATTGTGGTGATGATGGTTGTTGTAGTGGTGATAATGATTATTATTGTGGTGATAACGGCTGTTATAGTGTTGATAATGGTCACTATAGTGCGGATAATGGTGGGTATGGTGGTGATAATGTTTGTTATGGTGGTGATAATGGTTGTTACAGTGGTGATAATGGTTGCTATAGAGGTGATAATGGTTGTTGTAGTGGTGATAATGGTTGTTATAGTGGTGGTAATGGTTGTTATAGTGGTGACAATAGTTGTTATAGTGGTGATAATGGTTGTTATAGTGGTGATAATGGTTGTTATTGTGGTGATAATTGTTGTTATAGTGATGATAATGGTTGTTATAGTGGTGATAATGGCTGTTATAGTGGTGATAATGGTTGTTATAGTGGTGATAATGGTGGTTATGGTGGTGATAATGGTTATTATAGTTGTCTTAATGGTCCTTGTAGTGGTGATAATGGTCGTTATAGTGGTGATAATGGTCCTTGTAGTGGTGATAATGGTTTTTATTGTGGTGATGATGGTTGTCGTAGTGGTGATAAAGGTTGTTATGGTGATGATAATGGTAGTTGTAGTGGTGATAATGGTCATTATAGTGGTGATAATGGTTGTTATAGTGGTGATAATGGTTGCTATAGTGGTGATACTGGTTGCTATAGTGGTGATAGTGGTTGCTATAGTGGTGATACTGGTTGCTATGGTGGTGATAATAGTTGCTATAGTGGTGGTAATGGCTGTTATAGTGGTGATAATGGTTGTTATAGTGGTGATAATGGTTGTTATAGTGGTGATACTGGTTGCTATAGTGATGATAGTGGTTGCTATAGTGGTGATAATGGCTATTATAGTGGTGATAATTGTTGTTATAGTGTTGATGATGGTTGTTCTAGTCGTGATAATGGTCGTTATAGTGGTGATAACGGTTGTTATAGTCGCGATAATGTTTCTTATAGTGGTGATGATGGTTGTTCTGGTAGTGATAATGGTTGTTATAGTGGTGATAATGGTTTTTATAGTGTTGATAATGGTTGTTATAGTGAGGATAATGGTTGTTAGAGTGGTGATAATGGCTGTTATAGTGGTGATAATTATTGTTATAGTGGTGATAATGGTCGTTATGGTGGTGGTAATCGTAGTGGTGATAATGGTCCTCATAGTGGTGATAATGGTTGTTATAGTGGTGATAATGGTTGTTATACTGGGGACAATGGTTATTATAGTGGTGATAATGGTTGTTATGGTGGTGATAATGTTTCTTATAGCAGTGATAATGGTTGTTATAGTGGTCATAATGGTCCTTGTAGTGGTGATAATGGTCGTTATAGTGGTGATAATGGTCCTTGTAGTGGTGATAATGGTTTTTATTGTGGTGATGATGGTTGTTGTAGTGCTGATAATGGTTGTTATAGTGGTGATAATGGTTGTTATAGTGGTGGTAATGGTCCTTATAGAGGTGATAATGGTTGTTGTAGTGGTGATAATGGTTGTTATAGTGGCGATAATGTTTGTTATAGTGAGGATAATGGTTGTTAGAGTGGTGATAATGGCTGTTATAGTGGTGATAATTGTTGTTATAGTGGTGATAATGGTCGTTATGGTGGTGGTAATCGTAGTGGTGATAATGGTCCTTATAGTGGTGATAATGGTTGTTATAGTGGTGATAATGGTTGTTATAGTGGGGACAATGGTTGTTATAGTGGCGATAGTGGTTGTTATGGTGGCGATAGTGGTTGTTATGGTGGTGATAATGGTTTTTATTGTGGTGATGATGGTTGTTGTAGTGGTGATAATGATTATTATTGTGGTGATAACGGCTGTTATAGTGTTGATAATGGTCACTATAGTGCGGATAATGGTGGGTATGGTGGTGATAATGTTTGTTATGGTGGTGATAATGGTTGTTACAGTGGTGATAATGGTTGCTATAGAGGTGATAATGGTTGTTGTAGTGGTGATAATGGTTGTTATAGTGGTGGTAATGGTTGTTATAGTGGTGACAATAGTTGTTATAGTGGTGATAATGGTTGTTATAGTGGGGACAATGGTTGCTATAGTGGTGATAATGGTTGTTATAGTGGCGATAGTGGTTGTTAGAGTGGTGATAATGGCTCTTATAGTGGTGATAATGGTTGTTATAGTGGTGATAATGGTCGTTATAGTGGTGGTAATCGTCGTTATATTGGTGATAATGGTTGTTATTGTGGTGATAATGGTTGTTATAGTGGTGATAATGGTCCTTATAATGGTGATAATGGTTGTTATAGTGGTGATAATGGTTGTTATAGTGAGGACAATGTTGTTATAGTGGTGATAATGGTTGTTATAGTGGCGATAATGTTTTTTATAGTGGGGATAATGGTTGTTATAGTGGTGATAATGGCTGTTATAGTGGTGATAATGGTTGTTATAGTGGTGATAATGGTTTTTATAGTGTTGATAATGGTTGTTATAGTGATGATAATGGTTGTTGTAGTGGTGATAATGGTTGTTAAAGTGGTGATAATGTTTGTTATAGTGGGGATAATGGTTGTTAGAGTGGTGATAATGGCAGTTATAGTGGTGATAATTGTTGTTATAGTGGTGATAATGGTCGTTATGGTGGTGGTAATCGTAGTGGTGATAATGGTCCTTATAGTGGTGATAATGGTTGTTATAGTGGTGATAATGGTTGTTATACTGGGGACAATGGTTATTATAGTGGTGATAATGGTTGTTCTGGTAGTGATAATGGTAGTTATAGTGGTGATAATGGTTTTTATAGTGGTGATAATGGTTGTTATAGTGATGATAATGGTTGTTATAGTGGTGATAATGGTTTTTATAGTGGTGATAATGGTTGTTATAGTGATGATAATGGTTGTTATAGTGGTGATAATGGTTGTTATAGTGGGAACAATGGTTATTATAGTGGTGATAATGGTTGTTATGGTGGTGATAATGTTTCTTATAGCAGTGATAATGGTTGTTACAGTGGTCATAATGGTCCTTGTAGTGGTGATAATGGTCGTTACAGCGGTGATAATGGTCCTTGTAGTGGTGATAATGGTTTTTATTGTGGTGATGATGGTTGTTGTAGTGGTGGTAATGGTTATTATTGTGGTGATAACGGTTGTTGTAGTGTTGATAATGGTCACTATAGTGCGGATAATGGTGGGTATGGTGGTGATAATGGTTGTTATGGTGGTGATAATGGTTGTTACAGTGGTGATAATGGTTGTTATAGTGGGGACAATGGTTATTATAGTGGTGGTAATGGCTGTTATAGTGGTGAGAATGGTTGTTATAGTGGTGGTAATGGTTGTTATAGTGGTGATAATGGTTGTTATAGTGCTGATAATGGTTGTTATAGTGGCGATAATGTTTTTTATAGTGGGGATAATGGTTGTTATAGTGGTGATAATGGTTGTTATAGTGGTGATAATGGTTGTTATAGTGGTGATAATTGTCCTTATAGAGGTGATAATGGTGTTATAGTGGTGATAATGGTTGTTATAGTGGTGGTAATGGTCCTTATAGAGGTGATAATGGTTGTTGTAGTGGTGATAATGGTTGTTATAGTGGCGATAATGTTTGTTATAGTGAGGATAATGGTTGTTAGAGTGGTGATAATGGCTGTTATAGTGGTGATAATTGTTGTTATAGTGGTGATAATGGTCGTTATGGTGGTGGTAATCGTAGTGGTGATAATGGTCCTTACAGTGGTGATAATGGTTGTTATAGTGGTGATAATGGTTGTTATAGTGGGGACAATGGTTGTTATAGTGGCGATAGTGGTTGTTATGGTGGCGATAGTGGTTGTTATGGTGGTGATAATGGTTTGTATTGTGGTGATGATGGTTGTTGTAGTGGTGATAATGGTTATTGTTGTGGTGATAACGGCTGTTATAGTGTTGATAATATTCACTATAGTGCGGATAATGGTGGGTATGGTGGTGATAATGGTTGTTATGGAGGTGATAATGGTTGTTACAGTGGTGATAATGGTTGCTATAGAGGTGATAATGGTTGTTGTAGTGGTGATAATGGTTGTCATAGTGATGATAATGGTTGTTATAGTGGTGATAATGGTTGTTATAGTGGTGATAATGGTTGTTATAGTGGGGACAATGGTTGTTATAGTGGTGATAATGGTTGTTATTGTGGCGATAATGTTTTTTATAGTGGGGATAATGGTTGTTATAGTGGTGATAATGGTCCTTATGATGGTGATAGTGGTTGCTATAGTGGTGATAATGGCTATTATAGTGGTGGTAATGTTTCTTATAATGGTGATAATGGTTGTTCTAGTCGTGATAATGGTCGTTATAGTGGTGATAATGGTTGTTATAGTGGTGATAATGGTTGTTATAGTGGTGATAATGGTTGTTATAGTGGGGATAATGGTGGTTATGGTGGTGATAATGGTTATTATAGTTGTCTTAATGGTCCTTGTAGTGGTGATAATGGTCGTTATAGTGGTGATAATGGTCCTTGTAGTGGTGATAATGGACTTTATTGTCGTGATGATGGTTGTTGTAGTGATGATAATGGCTATTATAGTGGAGATAATGGTTGTTATAGTGGCGATAATGTTTTTTATAGTGGGGATAATGGTCGTTATAGTGGTGATAATGCTTGTTATAGTGGTGATAATGGTCCTTATAGAGGTGACAATGGTTGTTATAGTGGTTATAATGGTTGTTATAGTGGTGGTAATGGTTGTTATAGTGGTGTTAATGGTTGTTATAGTGCGGATAATGGTTGTTATAGTGGTGATAATGGTTGTTATAGTGGGGACAATGGTTGTTATAGTGGTGATAATGGTTTTTATTGTGGTGATAATGGTTGCTATAGTGATGATAATGGCTGTGATAGTGGGGATAATGGTTGTTATAGTGGTGATAATGGTTGTTATAGTGGCGATAATGTTTGTTATAGTGGGGATAATGGCTGTTACAGTGGTGATAATGGTTGTTATAGTGGCGATAATGTTTGTTATAGTGGGGATAATGGCTGTTACAGTGGTGATAATGGTTGTTATAGTGGTGATAATGGTCGTTATAGTGGCGATAATGGTTCTTGTAGTGGTGATAATGGACTTTATTGTCGTGATGATGGTTGTTGTAGTGCTGATAATGGTTGTTATAGTGGTGATAATGGTTGTTATAGTGGTGGTAATGGTCCTTATAGAGGTGATAATGGTTGTTGTAGTGGTGATAATGGTTGTTATAGTGGCGATAATGTTTGTTATAGTGAGGATAATGGTTGTTAGAGTGGTGATAATGGCTGTTATAGTGGTGATAATTGTTGTTATAGTGGTGATAATGGTCGTTATGGTGGTGGTAATCGTAGTGGTGATAATGGTCCTTATAGTGGTGATAATGGTTGTTATAGTGGTGATAATGGTTGTTATAGTGGTGATAATGGTTGTTATAGTGGGGACAATGGTTGTTATAGTGGCGATAGTGGTTGTTATGGTGGCGATAGTGGTTGTTATGGTGGTGATAATGGTTTTTATTGTGGTGATGATGGTTGTTGTAGTGGTGATAATGATTATTATTGTGGTGATAACGGCTGTTATAGTGTTGATAATGGTCACTATAGTGCGGATAATGGTGGGTATGGTGGTGATAATGTTTGTTATGGTGGTGATAATGGTTGTTACAGTGGTGATAATGGTTGCTATAGAGGTGATAATGGTTGTTGTAGTGGTGATAATGGTTGTTATAGTGGTGGTAATGGTTGTTATAGTGGTGACAATAGTTGTTATAGTGGTGATAATGGTTGTTATAGTGGGGACAATGGTTGCTATAGTGGTGATAATGGTTGTTATAGTGGCGATAGTGGTTGTTAGAGTGGTGATAATGGCTCTTATAGTGGTGATAATGGTTGTTATAGTGGTGATAATGGTCGTTATAGTGGTGGTAATCGTCGTTATATTGGTGATAATGGTTGTTATTGTGGTGATAATGGTTGTTATAGTGGTGATAATGGTCCTTATAATGGTGATAATGGTTGTTATAGTGGTGATAATGGTTGTTATAGTGAGGACAATGTTGTTATAGTGGTGATAATGGTTGTTATAGTGGCGATAATGTTTTTTATAGTGGGGATAATGGTTGTTATAGTGGTGATAATGGCTGTTATAGTGGTGATAATGGTTGTTATAGTGGTGATAATGGTTTTTATAGTGTTGATAATGGTTGTTATAGTGATGATAATGGTTGTTGTAGTGGTGATAATGGTTGTTAAAGTGGTGATAATGTTTGTTATAGTGGGGATAATGGTTGTTAGAGTGGTGATAATGGCAGTTATAGTGGTGATAATTGTTGTTATAGTGGTGATAATGGTCGTTATGGTGGTGGTAATCGTAGTGGTGATAATGGTCCTTATAGTGGTGATAATGGTTGTTATAGTGGTGATAATGGTTGTTATACTGGGGACAATGGTTATTATAGTGGTGATAATGGTTGTTCTGGTAGTGATAATGGTAGTTATAGTGGTGATAATGGTTTTTATAGTGGTGATAATGGTTGTTATAGTGATGATAATGGTTGTTATAGTGGTGATAATGGTTGTTATAGTGGTGATAATGGTTGTTATAGTGGGGATAATGGTGGTTATGGTGGTGATAATGGTTATTATAGTTGTCTTAATGGTCCTTGTAGTGGTGATAATGGTCGTTATAGTGGTGATAATGGTCGTTGTAGTGGTGATAATGGTTTTTATTGTGGTGATGATGGTTGTCGTAGTGGTGATAAAGGTTGTTATGGTGATGATAATGGAAGTTGTAGTGGTGATAATGGTCATTATAGTGGTGATAATGGTTGTTATAGTGGTGATACTGGTTGCTATAGTGGTGATAGTGGTTGCTATAGTGGTGATACTGGTTGCTATAGTGGTGATAATAGTTGCTATAGTGGTGGTAATGGCTGTTATAGTGGTGATCATTGTTGTTATAGTGTTGATGATGGTTGTTCTAGTCGTGATAATGGTCGTTATACTGGTGATGACGGTTGTTATAGTCGCGATAATGTTTCTTATAGTGGTGATGATGGTTGTTCTGGTAGTGATAATTGTTGTTATAGTGGTGATAATGGTTTTTATAGTGGTGATAATGGTTGTTATAGTGATGATAATGGTTGTTATAGTGGTGATAATGGTTGTTATAGTGGGAACAATGGTTATTATAGTGGTGATAATGGTTGTTATGGTGGTGATAATGTTTCTTATAGCAGTGATAATGGTTGTTACAGTGGTCATAATGGTCCTTGTAGTGGTGATAATGGTCGTTACAGCGGTGATAATGGTCCTTGTAGTGGTGATAATGGTTTTTATTGTGGTGATGATGGTTGTTGTAGTGGTGGTAATGGTTATTATTGTGGTGATAACGGTTGTTGTAGTGTTGATAATGGTCACTATAGTGCGGATAATGGTGGGTATGGTGGTGATAATGGTTGTTATGGTGGTGATAATGGTTGTTACAGTGGTGATAATGGTTGTTATAGTGGGGACAATGGTTATTATAGTGGTGGTAATGGCTGTTATAGTGGTGAGAATGGTTGTTATAGTGGTGGTAATGGTTGTTATAGTGGTGATAATGGTTGTTATAGTGCTGATAATGGTTGTTATAGTGGCGATAATGTTTTTTATAGTGGGGATAATGGTTGTTATAGTGGTGATAATGGTTGTTATAGTGGTGATAATGGTTGTTATAGTGGTGATAATTGTCCTTATAGAGGTGATAATGGTGTTATAGTGGTGATAATGGTTGTTATAGTGGTGGTAATGGTCCTTATAGAGGTGATAATGGTTGTTGTAGTGGTGATAATGGTTGTTATAGTAGCGATAATGTTTGTTATAGTGAGGATAATGGTTGTTAGAGTGGTGATAATGGCTGTTATAGTGGTGATAATTGTTGTTATAGTGGTGATAATGGTCGTTATGGTGGTGGTAATCGTAGTGGTGATAATGGTCCTTACAGTGGTGATAATGGTTGTTATAGTGGTGATAATGGTTGTTATAGTGGGGACAATGGTTGTTATAGTGGCGATAGTGGTTGTTATGGTGGCGATAGTGGTTGTTATGGTGGTGATAATGGTTTGTATTGTGGTGATGATGGTTGTTGTAGTGGTGATAATGGTTATTGTTGTGGTGATAACGGCTGTTATAGTGTTGATAATATTCACTATAGTGCGGATAATGGTGGGTATGGTGGTGATAATGGTTGTTATGGTGGTGATAATGGTTGTTACAGTGGTGATAATGGTTGCTATAGAGGTGATAATGGTTGTTGTAGTGGTGATAATGGTTGTCATAGTGATGATAATGGTTGTTATAGTGGTGATAATGGTTGTTATAGTGGTGATAATGGTTGTTATAGTGGGGACAATGGTTGTTATAGTGGTGATAATGGTTGTTATTGTGGCGATAATGTTTTTTATAGTGGGGATAATGGTTGTTATAGTGGTGATAATGGTCCTTATGATGGTGATAGTGGTTGCTATAGTGGTGATAATGGCTGTTATAGTGGTGGTAATGTTTCTTATAATGGTGATAATGGTTGTTCTAGTCGTGATAATGGTCGTTATAGTGGTGATAATGGTTGTTATAGTGGTGAAAATGGTTGTTATAGTGGGGATAATGGTTGTTATAGTGGTGATAATGGTTGTTATAGTGGTGATAATTGTTGTTATAGTGATGATAATGGTTGTTATAGTGGTGATAATGGTTGTTATAGTGGTGATAATGGTTGTTATAGTGGGGATAATGGTGGTTATGGTGGTGATAATGGTTATTATAGTTGTCTTAATGGTCCTTGTAGTGGTGATAATGGTCGTTATAGTGGTGATAATGGTCCTTGTAGTGGTGATAATGGACTTTATTGTCGTGATGATGGTTGTTGTAGTGATGATAATGGCTATTATAGTGGAGATAATGGTTGTTATAGTGGCGATAATGTTTTTTATAGTGGGGATAATGGTCGTTATAGTGGTGATAATGCTTGTTATAGTGGTGATAATGGTCCTTATAGAGGTGACAATGGTTGTTATAGTGGTTATAATGGTTGTTATAGTGGTGGTAATGGTTGTTATAGTGGTGTTAATGGTTGTTATAGTGCGGATAATGGTTGTTATAGTGGTGATAATGGTTGTTATAGTGGGGACAATGGTTGTTATAGTGGTGATAATGGTTTTTATTGTGGTGATAATGGTTGCTATAGTGATGATAATGGCTGTGATAGTGGGGATAATGGTTGTTATAGTGGTGATAATGGTTGTTATAGTGGCGATAATGTTTGTTATAGTGGGGATAATGGCTGTTACAGTGGTGATAATGGTTGTTATAGTGGCGATAATGTTTGTTATAGTGGGGATAATGGCTGTTACAGTGGTGATAATGGTTGTTATAGTGGTGATAATGGTCGTTATAGTGGCGATAATGGTTCTTGTAGTGGTGATAATGGACTTTATTGTCGTGATGATGGTTGTTGTAGTGATGATAATGGCTATTATAGTGGAGATAATGGTTGTTATAGTGGCGATAATGTTTTTTATAGTGGGGATAATGGTCGTTATAGTGGTGATAATGCTTGTTATAGTGGTGATAATGGTCCTTATAGAGGTGACAATGGTTGTTATAGTGGTTATAATGGTTGTTATAGTGGTGGTAATGGTTGTTATAGTGGTGTTAATGGTTGTTATAGTGCGGATAATGGTTGTTATAGTGGTGATAATGGTTGTTATAGTGGCGATAATGTTTGTTATAGTGGTGATAATGGTTTTTATTGTGGTGATGATGGTTGATGTAGTGATGATAATGGTTGTTATAGTGGTGATAATGGTTGTTATAGTGGGGACAATGGTTGTTGTAGTGGTGATAATGGTTGTTATTGTGGCGATAATGTTTTTTATAGTGGGGATAATGGTTGTTATAGTGGTGATAATGGTCCTTATGATGGTGATAGTGGTTGCTATAGTGGTGATAATTGCTATTATAGTGGTGGTAATGTTTCTTATAATGGTGATAATGGTTGTTCTAGTCGTGATAATGGTCGTTATAGTGGTGATAATGGTTGTTATAGTGGTGATAATGGTTGTTATAGTGGGGATAATAGTTGTTATAGTGGTGACAATGGTTGTTATAGTGGTGATAATGGTTATTATAGTTGTCTTAATGGTCCTTGTAGTGGTGATAATGGTCGTTATAGTGGTGATAATGGTCGTTGTAGTGGTGATAATGGTTTTTATTTTGGTGATGATGGTTGTCGTAGTGGTGATAAAGGTTGTTATGGTGATGATAATGGAAGTTGTAGTGGTGATAATGGTCATTATAGTGGTGATAATGGTTGTTATAGTGGTGATAATGGTTGCTATAGTGGCGATACTGGTTGCTATAGTGGTGATAGTGGTTGCTATAGTGGTGATACTGGTTGCTATAGTGGTGATAATAGTTGCTATAGTGGTGGTAATGGCTGTTATAGTGGTGATCATTGTTGTTATAGTGTTGATGATGGTTGTTCTAGTCGTGATAATGGTCGTTATACTGGTGATAACGGTTGTTATAGTCGCGATAATGTTTCTTATAGTGGTGATGATGGTTGTTCTGGTAGTGATAATGGTTGTTATAGTGGTGATAATGGTTTTTATAGTGGTGATAATGGTTGTTATAGTGATGATAATGGTTGTTATAGTGGTGATAATGGTTGTTATAGTGGGGACAATGGTTATTATAGTGGTGATAATGGTTGTTATAGTGGGGACAATGGTTATTATAGTGGTGATAATGGTTGTTATGGTGGTGATAATGTTTCTTATAGCAGTGATAATGGTTGTTATAGTGGTCATAATGGTCCTTGTAGTGGTGATAATGGTCGTTACAGTGGTGATAATGGTCCTTGTAGTGGTGATAATGGTTTTTATTGTAGTGATGACGGTTGTTGTAGTGTTGATAATGGTCACTATAGTGCGGATAATGGTGGGTATGGTGGTGATAATGGTTGTTATGGTGGTGATAATGGTTGTTACAGTGGTGATAATGGTTGTTATAGAGGTGATAATGGTTGTTATAGTGGTGATAATGGTTGTTATAGTGGGGACAATGGTTGCTATAGTGGTGGTAATGGCTGTTATAGTGGTGATAATGGTTGTTATAGTGGTGGTAATGGTTGTTATAGTGGTGATAATGGTTGTTATAGTGCTGATAATGGTTGTTATAGTGGCGATAATGTTTTTTATAGTGGGGATAATGGTTGTTATAGTGGTGATAATGGTTGTTATAGTGGTGATAATTGTCCTTATAGAGGTGATAATGGTGTTATAGTGGTGATAATGGTTGTTATAGTGGTGGTAATGGTCCTTATAGAGGTGATAATGGTTGTTGTAGTGGTGATAATGTTTGTTATAGTGGCGATAATGTTTGTTATAGTGAGGATAATGGTTGTTAGAGTGGTGATAATGGCTGTTATAGTGGTGATAATTGTTGTTATAGTGGTGATAATGGTCGTTATGGTGGTGGTAATCGTAGTGGTGATAATGGTCCTTATAGTGGTGATAATGGTTGTTATAGTGGTGATAATGGTTGTTATAGTGGGGACAATGGTTGTTATAGTGGCGATAGTGGTTGTTATGGTGGCGATAGTGGTTGTTATGGTGGTGATAATGGTTTTTATTGTGGTGATGATGGTCGTTGTAGTGGTGATAATGATTATTATTGTGGTGATAACGGCTGTTATAGTGTTGAAAATGGTCACTATAGTGCGGATAATGGTGGGTATGGTGGTGATAATGGTTGTTATGGTGGTGATAATGGTTGTTACAGTGGTGATAATGGTTGCTATAGAGGTGATAATGGTTGTTGTAGTGGTGATAATGGTTGTTATAGTGGTGGTAATGGTTGTTATAGTGGTGACAATAGTTGTTATAGTGGTGATAATGGTTGTTATAGTGGGGACAATGGTTGCTATAGTGGTGATAATGGTTGTTATAGTGGCGATAGTGGTTGTTAGAGTGGTGATAATGGCTCTTATAGTGGTGATAATGGTTGTTATAGTGGTGATAATGGTCGTTATAGTGGTGGTAATCGTCGTTATATTGGTGATAATGGTTGTTATTGTGGTGATAATGGTTGTTATAGTGGTGATAATGGTCCTTATAATGGTGATAATGGTTGTTATAGTGGTGATAATGGTTGTTATAGTGAGGACAATGTTGTTATAGTGGTGATAATGGTTGTTATAGTGGCGATAATGTTTTTTATAGTGGGGATAATGGTTGTTATAGTGGTGATAATGGCTGTTATAGTGGTGATAATGGTTGTTATAGTGGTGGTAATGGTTGTTATAGTGGTGATAATGGTTGTTATAGTGCTGATAATGGTTGTTATAGTGGCGATAATGTTTTTTATAGTGGGGATAATGGTTGTTATAGTGGTGATAATGGTTGTTATAGTGGTGATAATTGTCCTTATAGAGGTGATAATGGTGTTATAGTGGTGATAATGGTTGTTATAGTGGTGGTAATGGTCCTTATAGAGGTGATAATGGTTGTTGTAGTGGTGATAATGTTTGTTATAGTGGCGATAATGTTTGTTATAGTGAGGATAATGGTTGTTAGAGTGGTGATAATGGCTGTTATAGTGGTGATAATTGTTGTTATAGTGGTGATAATGGTCGTTATGGTGGTGGTAATCGTAGTGGTGATAATGGTCCTTATAGTGGTGATAATGGTTTTTATAGTGGTGATAATGGTTGTTATAGTGGGGACAATGGTTGTTATAGTGGCGATAGTGGTTGTTATGGTGGCGATAGTGGTTGTTATGGTGGTGATAATGGTTTTTATTGTGGTGATGATGGTCGTTGTAGTGGTGATAATGATTATTATTGTGGTGATAACGGCTGTTATAGTGTTGAAAATGGTCACTATAGTGCGGATAATGGTGGGTATGGTGGTGATAATGGTTGTTATGGTGGTGATAATGGTTGTTACAGTGGTGATAATGGTTGCTATAGAGGTGATAATGGTTGTTGTAGTGGTGATAATGGTTGTTATAGTGGTGGTAATGGTTGTTATAGTGGTGACAATAGTTGTTATAGTGGTGATAATGGTTGTTATAGTGGGCACAATGGTTGCTATAGTGGTGATAATGGTTGTTATAGTGGCGATAGTGGTTGTTAGAGTGGTGATAATGGCTCTTATAGTGGTGATAATGGTTGTTATAGTGGTGATAATGGTCGTTATAGTGGTGGTAATCGTCGTTATATTGGTGATAATGGTTGTTATTGTGGTGATAATGGTTGTTATAGTGGTGATAATGGTCCTTATAATGGTGATAATGGTTGTTATAGTGGTGATAATGGTTGTTATAGTGAGGACAATGTTGTTATAGTGGTGATAATGGTCCTTATGATGGTGATAGTGGTTGCTATAGTGGTGATAATTGCTATTATAGTGGTGGTAATGTTTCTTATAATGGTGATAATGGTTGTTCTAGTCGTGATAATGGTCGTTATAGTGGTGATAATGGTTGTTATAGTGGTGATAATGGTCGTTATAGTGGTGGTAATCGTCGTTATATTGGTGATAATGGTTGTTATTGTGGTGATAATGGTTGTTATAGTGGTGATAATGGTCCTTATAATGGTGATAATGGTTGTTATAGTGGTGATAATGGTTGTTATAGTGAGGACAATGTTGTTATAGTGGTGATAATGGTTGTTATAGTGGCGATAATGTTTTTTATAGTGGGGATAATGGTTGTTATAGTGGTGATAATGGCTGTTATAGTGGTGATAATGGTTGTTATAGTGGTGGTAACGGTCGTTATAGTGGTGATAATGGTCCTTGTAGTGGTGATAATGGTTTTTATTGTGGTGATGATGGTTGTTGTAGTGATGATAATGGTGTTATAGTGGTGATAATGGTTGTTATAGTGGGGACAATGGTTGTTATAGTGGTGATAATGGTTGTTATTGTGGCGATAATGTTTTTTATAGTGGGGATAATGGTTGTTATAGTGGTGATAATGGTCCTTATGATGGTGATAGTGGTTGCTATAGTGGTGATAATGGCTATTATAGTGGTGGTAATGTTTCTTATAATGGTGATAATGGTTGTTCTAGTCGTGATAATGGTCGTTACAGTGGTGATAATGGTTGTTATAGTGGTGATAATGGTTGTTATAGTGGGGATAATGGTTGTTATAGTGGTGATAATGGTTGTTATAGTGGTGATAATGGTCCTTATAGAGGTGATAATGGTTGTTATAGTGGTGATAATTGTTGTTATAGTGGTGATAATGGTTGTTATTGTGGTGATAATTGTTGTTATAGTGATGATAATGGTTGTTATAGTGGTGATAATGGCTGTTATAGTGGTGATAATGGTTGTTATAGTGGTGATAATGGTGGTTATGGTGGTGATAATGGTTATTATAGTTGTCTTAATGGTCCTTGTAGTGGTGATAATGGTCGTTATAGTGGTGATAATGGTCCTTGTAGTGGTGATAATGGTTTTTATTGTGGTGATGATGGTTGTCGTAGTGGTGATAAAGGTTGTTATGGTGATGATAATGGTAGTTGTAGTGGTGATAATGGTCATTATAGTGGTGATAATGGTTGTTATAGTGGTGATAATGGTTGCTATAGTGGTGATACTGGTTGCTATAGTGGTGATAGTGGTTGCTATAGTGGTGATACTGGTTGCTATGGTGGTGATAATAGTTGCTATAGTGGTGGTAATGGCTGTTATAGTGGTGATAATGGTTGTTATAGTGGTGATAATGGTTGTTATAGTGGTGATACTGGTTGCTATAGTGATGATAGTGGTTGCTATAGTGGTGATAATGGCTATTATAGTGGTGATAATTGTTGTTATAGTGTTGATGATGGTTGTTCTAGTCGTGATAATGGTCGTTATAGTGGTGATAACGGTTGTTATAGTCGCGATAATGTTTCTTATAGTGGTGATGATGGTTGTTCTGGTAGTGATAATCGTTGTTATAGTGGTGATAATGGTTTTTATAGTGTTGATAATGGTTGTTATAGTGAGGATAATGGTTGTTAGAGTGGTGATAATGGCTGTTATAGTGGTGATAATTGTTGTTATAGTGGTGATAATGGTCGTTATGGTGGTGGTAATCGTAGTGGTGATAATGGTCCTCATAGTGGTGATAATGGTTGTTATAGTGGTGATAATGGTTGTTATACTGGGGACAATGGTTATTATAGTGGTGATAATGGTTGTTATGGTGGTGATAATGTTTCTTATAGCAGTGATAATGGTTGTTATAGTGGTCATAATGGTCCTTGTAGTGGTGATAATGGTCGTTATAGTGGTGATAATGGTCCTTGTAGTGGTGATAATGGTTTTTATTGTGGTGATGATGGTTGTTGTAGTGCTGATAATGGTTGTTATAGTGGTGATAATGGTTGTTATAGTGGTGGTAATGGTCCTTATAGAGGTGATAATGGTTGTTGTAGTGGTGATAATGGTTGTTATAGTGGCGATAATGTTTGTTATAGTGAGGATAATGGTTGTTAGAGTGGTGATAATGGCTGTTATAGTGGTGATAATTGTTGTTATAGTGGTGATAATGGTCGTTATGGTGGTGGTAATCGTAGTGGTGATAATGGTCCTTACAGTGGTGATAATGGTTGTTATAGTGGTGATAATGGTTGTTATAGTGGGGACAATGGTTGTTATAGTGGCGATAGTGGTTGTTATGGTGGCGATAGTGGTTGTTATGGTGGTGATAATGGTTTGTATTGTGGTGATGATGGTTGTTGTAGTGGTGATAATGGTTATTGTTGTGGTGATAACGGCTGTTATAGTGTTGATAATATTCACTATAGTGCGGATAATGGTGGGTATGGTGGTGATAATGGTTGTTATGGTGGTGATAATGGTTGTTACAGTGGTGATAATGGTTGCTATAGAGGTGATAATGGTTGTTGTAGTGGTGATAATGGTTGTCATAGTGGTGGTAATGGTTGTTATAGTGGTGACAATAGTTGTTATAGTGGTGATAATGGTTGTTATAGTGGGGACAATGGTTGCTATAGTGGTGATAATGGTTGTTATAGTGGCGACAGTGGTTGTTAGAGTGGTGATAATGGCTGTTATAGTGGTGATAATGGTTGTTATAGTGGTGATAATGGTCTTTATAGTGGTGGTAATCGTCGTTATATTGGTGATAATGGTTGTTATTGTGGTGATAATGGTTGTTATAGTGGTGATAATGGTCCTTATAATGGTGATAATGGTTGTTATAGTGGTGATAATGGTTGTTATAGTGAGGACAATGTTGTTATAGTGGTGATAATGGTTGTTATAGTGGCGATAATGTTTTTTATAGTGGGGATAATGGTTGTTATAGTGGTGATAATGGCTGTTATAGTGGTGATAATGGTTGTTATAGTGGTGGTAACGGTCGTTATAGTGGTGATAATGGTCCTTGTAGTGGTGATAATGGTTGTTATAGTGGTGATAATTGTTGTTATAGTGGTGATAATGGTTGTTATTGTGGTGATAATTGTTGTTATAGTGATGATAATGGTTGTTATAGTGGTGATAATGGTTGTTATAGTGGTGATAATGGTTGTTATAGTGGGGACAATGGTTGTTATAGTGGTGATAATGGTTGTTATTGTGGCGATAATGTTTTTTATAGTGGGGATAATGGTTGTTATAGTGGTGATAATGGTCCTTATGATGGTGATAGTGGTTGCTATAGTGGTGATAATGGCTATTATAGTGGTGGTAATGTTTCTTATAATGGTGATAATGGTTGTTCTAGTCGTGATAATGGTCGTTATAGTGGTGATAATGGTTGTTATAGTGGTGATAATGGTTGTTATAGTGGGGATAATGGTTGTTATAGTGGTGATAATGGTTGTTATAGTGGTGATAATGGTCCTTATAGAGGTGATAATGGTTGTTATAGTGGTGATAATTGTTGTTATAGTGGTGATAATGGTTGTTATTGTGGTGATAATTGTTGTTATAGTGATGATAATGGTTGTTATAGTGGTGATAATGGTTGTTATAGTGGTGATAATGGTTGTTATAGTGGGGATAATGGTGGTTATGGTGGTGATAATGGTTATTATAGTTGTCTTAATGGTCCTTGTAGTGGTGATAATGGTGGTTATAGTGGTGATAATGGTCCTTGTAGTGGTGATAATGGTTTTTATTGTGGTGATGATGGTTGTAGTAGTGGTGATAAAGGTTGTTATGGTGATGATAATGGTAGTTGTAGTGGTGATAATGGTCATTATAGTGGTGATAATGGTTGTTATAGTGGTGATAATGGTTGCTATAGTGGTGATACTGGTTGCTATAGTGGTGATAGTGGTTGCTATAGTGGTGATACTGGTTGCTATGGTGGTGATAATAGTTGCTATAGTGGTGGTAATGGCTGCTATAGTGGTGATAATGGTTGTTATAGTGGTGATAATGGTTGTTATAGTGGTGATACTGGTTGCTATAGTGGTGATAGTGGTTGCTATAGTGGTGATAATGGCTATTATAGTGGTGATAATTGTTGTTATAGTGTTGATGATGGTTGTTCTAGTCGTGATAATGGTCGTTATAGTGGTGATAACGGTTGTTATAGTCGCGATAATGTTCCTTATAGTGGTGATGATGGTTGTTCTGGTAGTGATAATGGTTGTTATAGTGGTGATAATGGTTTTTATAGTGTTGATAATGGTTGTTATAGTGATGATAATGGTTGTTGTAGTGGTGATAATGGTTGTTATAGTGGTGATAATGTTTGTTATAGTGGGGATAATGGTTGTTAGAGTGGTGATAATGACAGTTATAGTGGCGATAATTGTTGTTATAGTGGTGATAATGGTCGTTATGGTGGTGGTAATCGTAGTGGTGATAATGGTCCTTATAGTGGTGATAATGGTTGTTATAGTGGTGATAATGGTTGTTATACTGGGGACAATGGTTATTATAGTGGTCATAATGGTTGTTATGGTGGTGATAATGTTTCTTATAGCAGTGATAATGGTTGTTATAGTGGTCATAATGGTCCTTGTAGTGGTGATAATGGTCGTTATAGTGGTGATAATGGTCCTTGTAGTGGTGATAATGGTTTTTATTGTGGTGATGATGGTTGTTGTAGTGGTGATAATGGTTATTATTGTGGTGATAACGGTTGTTATAGTGTCGATAATGGTCACTATAGTGCGGATAATGGTGGGTATGGTGGTGATAATGGTTGTTATGGTGGTGATAATGGTTGTTACAGTGGTGATAATGGTTGTTATAGAGGTGATAATGGTTGTTATAGTGGTGATAATGTTTTTTATAGTGGGGATAATGGTTGTTATAGTGGTGATAATGGTTGTTATTGTGGTGATAATTGTCCTTATAGAGGTGATAATGGTTGTTATAGTGGTGATAATGGTTGTTATAGTGGGGACAATGGTTGCTATAGTGGTGGTAATGGCTGTTATAGTGGTGATAATGGTTGTTATAGTGGTGGTAATGGTTGTTATAGTTGTGATAATGGTTGTTATAGTGCTGATAATGGTTGCTATAGTGGCGATAATGTTTTTCATATTGGGGATAATGGTTGTTATAGTGGTGATAATGGTTGTTATAGTGGTGGTAATGGTCCTTATAGAGGTAATAATGGTTGTTGTAGTGGTGATAAAGGTTGTTATAGTGGCGATAATGTTTGTTATAGTGAGGATAATGGTTGTTAGAGTGGTGATAATGGCTGTTATAGTGGTGATAATTGATGTTATAGTGGTGATAATGGTCGTTATGGTGGTGGTAATCGTAGTGGTGATAATGGTCCTTATAGTGGTGATAATGGTTGTTATAGTGGTGATAATGGTTGTTATAGTGGGGACAATGGTTGTTATAGTGGCGATAGTGGTTGTTATGGTGGCGATAGTGGTTGTTATGGTGGTGATAATGGTTTTTATTGTGGTGATGATGGTTGTTGTAGTGGTCATAATGGTTATTATTGTGGTGATAGCGGCTGTTATAGTGTTGATAATGGTCACTATAGTGCGGATAATGGTGGGTATGGTGGTGATAATGGTTGTTATGGTGGTGATAATGGTTGTTACAGTGGTGATAATGGTTGTTATAGAGGTGATAATGGTTGTTGTAGTGGTGATAATGGTTGTTATAGTGGTGGTAATGGTTGTTATAGTGGTGACAATAGTTGTTATAGTGGTGATAATGGTTGTTATAGTGGGGACAATGGTTGCTATAGTGGTGATAATGGTTGTTATAGTGGCGATAGTGGTTGTTAGAGTGGTGATAATGGCTCTTATAGTGGTGATAATGGTTGTTATAGTGGTGATAATTGTCGTTATAGTGGTGGTAATCGTCGTTATATTGGTGATAATGGTTGTTATTGTGTTGATAATGGTTGTTATAGTGGTGATAATGGTCCTTATAATGGTGATAATGGTTGTTATAGTGGTGATAATGGTTGTTATAGTGAGGACAATGGTTGTTATAGTGGTGATAATGGTTGTTATAGTGGCGATAGTGGTTGTTATGGTGGCGATAGTGGTTGTTATGGTGGTGATAATGGTTTTTATTGTGGTGATGATGGTTGTTGTAGTGGTGATAATGGTTATTATTGTGGTGATATCGGCTGTTATAGTGTTGATAATGGTCACTATAGTGCGGATACTGGTGGGTATGGTGGTGATAATGGTTGTTATGGTGGTGATAATGGTTGTTACAGTGGTGATAATGGTTGTTATAGAGGTGATAATGGTTGTTGTAGTGGTGATAATGGTTGTTATAGTGGTGGTAATGGTTGTTATAGTGGTGACAATAGTTGTTATAGTGGTGATAATGGTTGTTATAGTGGGGACAATGGTTGCTATAGTGGTGATAATGGTTGTTATAGTGGCGATAATGTCTTTTATAGTGGGGCAAATGGTTGTTATAGTGGTGATAATGGCTGTTATAGTGGTGATAATGGTTGTTATAGTGGTGGTAACGGTCGTTATAGTGGTGATAATGGTCCTTGTAGTGGTGATAATGGTTTTTATTGTGGTGATGATGGTTGTTGTAGTGATGATAATGGTTGTTATAGTGGTGATAATGGTTGTTATAGTGGGGACAATGGTTGTTATAGTGGTGATAATGGTCCTTATGATGGTGATAGTGGTTGCTATAGTGGTGATAATGGCTATTATAGTGGTGGTAATGTTTCTTATAATGGTGATAATGGTTGTTCTAGTCGTGATAATGGTCGTTATAGTGGTGATAATGGTTGTTATAGTGGTGATAATGGTTGTTATAGTGGGGATAATGGTTGTTATAGTGGTGATAATGGTTGTTATAGTGGTGATAATGGTCCTTATAGAGGTGATAATGGTTGTTATAGTGGTGATAATTGTTGTTATAGTGGTGATAATGGTTGTTATTGTGGTGATAATTGTTGTTATAGTGATGATAATGGTTGTTATAGTGGTGATAATGGTTGTTATAGTGGTGATAATGGTTGTTATAGTGGGGATAATGGTGGTTATGGTGGTGATAATGGTTATTATAGTTGTCTTCATGGTCCTTGTAGTGGTGATAATGGTCGTTATAGTGGTGATAATGGTCCTTGTAGTGGTGATAATGGTTTTTATTGTGGTGATGATGGTTGTCGTAGTGGTGATAAAGGTTGTTATGGTGATGATAATGGTAGTTGTAGTGGTGATAATGGTCATTATAGTGGTGATAATGGTTGTTATAGTGGTGATAATGGTTGCTATAGTGGTGATACTGGTTGCTATAGTGGTGATAGTGGTTGCTATAGTGGTGATACTGGTTGCTATGGTGGTGATAATAGTTGCTATAGTGGTGGTAATGGCTGTAATAGTGGTGATAATGGTTGTTATAGTGGTGATAATGGTTGTTATAGTGGTGATACTGGTTGCTATAGTGGTGATAGTGGTTGCTATAGTGGTGATAATGGCTATTATAGTGGTGATAATTGTTGTTATAGTGTTGATGATGTTTGTTCTAGTCGTGATAATGGTCGTTATAGTGGTGATAACGGTTGTTATAGTCGCGATAATGTTTCTTATAGTGGTGATGATGGTTGTTCTGGTAGTGATAATGGTTGTTATAGTGGTGATAATGGTTTTTATAGTGTTGATAATGGTTGTTATAGTGATGATAATGGTTGTTGTAGTGGTGATAATGGTCGTTATGGTGGTGGTAATCGTAGTGGTGATAATGGTCCTTATAGTGGTGATAATGGTTGTTATAGTGGTGATAATGGTTGTTATACTGGGGACAATGGTTATTATAGTGGTGATAATGGTTGTTATGGTGGTGATAATGTTTCTTATAGCAGTGATAATGGTTGTTATAGTGGTCATAATGGTCCTTGTAGTGGTGATAATGGTCGTTATAGTGGTGATTATGGTCCTTGTAGTGGTGATAATGGTTTTTATTGTGGTGATGATGGTTGTTGTAGTGGTGATAATGGTTATTATTGTGGTGATAACGGTTGTTATAGTGTCGATAATGGTCACTATAGTGCGGATAATGGTGGGTATGGTGGTGATAATGGTTGTTATGGTGGTGATAATGGTTGTTACTGTGTTGATAATGGTTGTTACAGAGGTGATAATGGTTGTTATAGTGGTGATAATGTTTTTTATAGTGGGGATAATGGTTGTTATAGTGGTGATAATGGTTGTTATAGTGGTGATAATTGTCCTTATAGAGGTGGTAATGGTTGTTGTAGTGGTGATAATGGTTGTTATAGTGGGGACAATGGTTGCTATAGTGGTGGTAATGGCTGTTATAGTGGTGATAATGGTTGTTCTAGTGGTGGTAATGGTTGTTATAGTGGTGATAATGGTTGTTATAGTGCTGATAATGGTTGTTATAGTGGCGATAATGTTTTTTATAGTGGGGATAATGGTTGTTATAGTGGCGATAATGGTTGTTATAGTGGTGATAATTGTCCTTATAGAGGTGATAATGGTGTTATAGTGGTGATAATGGTTGTTATAGTGGTGGTAATGGTCCTTATAGATGTGATAATGGTTGTTGTAGTGGTGATAATGGTTGTTATAGTGGCGATAATGTTGTTTATAGTGAGGATAATGGTTGTTGGAGTGGTGACAATGGCTGTTATAGTGGTGATAATTGTTGTTATAGTGGTGATAATGGTCGTTATGGTGGTGGTAATCGTAGTGGTGATAATGGTCCTTATAGTGGTGATAATGGTTGTTATAGTGGTGATAATGGTTGTTATAGTGGGGACAATGGCTGTTATAGTGGCGATAGTGGTTGTTATGGTGGCGATAGTGGTTGTTATGGTGGTGATAATGGTTTTTATTGTGGTGATGATGGTTGTTGTAGTGGTGATAATGGTTATTATTGTGGTGATAGCGGCTGTTATAGTGTTGATAATGGTCACTATAGTGCGGATAATGGTGGGTATGGTGGTGATAATGGTTGTTATGGTGGTGATAATGGTTGTTACAGTGGTGATAGTGGTTTTTATAGAGGTGATAATGGTTGTTGTAGTGGTGATAATGGTTGTTATAGTGGTGGTAATGGTTGTTATAGTGGTGACAATAGTTGTTATAGTGGTGATAATGGTTGTTATATTGGGGACAATGGTTGCTATAGTGGTGATAATGGTTGTTATAGTGGCGATAGTGGTTGTTAGAGTGGTGATAATGGCTATTATAGTGGTGATAATGGTTGTTATAGTGGTGATAATGGTCCTTATAATGGTGATAATGGTTGTTATAGTGGTGATAATGGTTGTTATAGTGAGGACAATGGTTGTTATAGTGGTGATAATGGTTGTTATAGTGGCGATAATGTTTTTTATAGTGGGGATAATGGTTGTTATAGTGGTGATAATGGCTATTATAGTGGTGGTAATGTTTCTTATAATGGTGATAATGGTTGTTCTAGTCGTGATAATGGTCGTTATAGTGGTGATAATGGTTGTTATAGTGGTGATAATGGTCCTTATGATGGTGATAGTGGTTGCTATAGTGGTGATAATGGCTATTATAGTGGTGGTAATGTTTCTTATAA